>OZ005735.1:210045481-211245481 GCA_963930755.1 Eudasyphora cyanicolor
CGTAGCGGGGCCGCCAACCACTTACTGTATAATCTGCCGGCAACTTGTGTTTTTTTTCTGTTTCTGCCCGTCGTTCGTGCGTGTTTGCTCCGCTGCTGACCGTCCTGCGTCCTGGACGAAACGTGAAGAATATTATATTGGTGACAACTATTTTTTTCGGTTCTCTAAAACTCAGTGAGTGTTTTGGCCAACAAGAACAACAACCACAACAATAACGCAACTTCAAAAAAGGAAACAAAAACAAAATAAACGTGTTTCAATTGCTGATGACTTCAAAATCTGTGTGTATGCATGAGCTCTCTCCACTGAGGTTTAAGTACGAGAGTTGTGGCTTCTCTCATCCGTGTGTGTGCGTGTGATTGAGTGTTCGTCCTTTCGTAAATACCAAATGTACTCCTCGGTTTTATTTAGATTCTTTTTGGAGATTTTGTGGTGACCTTTTTTTTGAGGTACCCCAACAACAACAATAACTACATAACAATAAAAACGACATCAACACAAAAAAAAAACGGGGGAAAAAACAACAATACTACAGAAACGAGTTGCTTCGACTATTTATTTACGAATTTGTTTTTGTTCATTCGTTATTTTTTCTTTGCACTTTTTGTGTCTGTGAAGAAATGCAAAACAAAAGGATTACATTACATTTGTTTGTGTTGACATTATGGATCAGTTACTAAACTACCACACGACGAGGATTTTTTTTGCATCCACAACGACCGATAACTGGAAAATCAATGTAGACTAAACAAAAACACGTTTAATACACAACGTTTGTGAAAAGTTCTATCAAACTCTGAAAAAAACAAAAACAAAACAATAACAAATCTGACAACAGAAAATTAAAAAAAAGATTAAATTAAATAATTAAGTGCAATACCATCATTGTTTAAATCCAACAAACCAACAGAAAAATAAATGGCTGCTTATACACAATTTGGATATGGCGGTTATCCGTCGGCATCACAGGTGGGTGTTTTAATTTAAGAAAATAAAAAAAATAGATTACGATAATATACAAAATATTTCCCCAACAAATTTGAAAGTTACTTTTGTAAAACTTCACGACGCTATCTTATCCATTTTTGCATTACTTATATTTGAAAGAAAGAAGTTCCCGGGATTACACTTGTTATTTTCATATGAATATTTTTGAACTAATTTGAAAAAGAAGACTTTTTAAAGGATTCGATATACCCGTATATATCTATAGTACTTCTCCGATAGTAATTGCTATGACGGCATAAAATATACCCATAAAAAATTTTTATAAAATAAAATATTTGCTCCAAAAATGCCATTAATCTTTAAAATAATCACGTTTTTTAAAAAAATTAATTAAATTGTCTATATTTTAAGTAAAAATTTACTTATTTTAGAGATTAAGTTTGTCTTTGTCCCCAATTTTGACAATATGACAATTTTTTCTGTGTAGTTTAACAAATAATTTTTTAAACAAGTAAGAAAGTTCAGTCGGCTGAACCAACTTACGAATCCTCTCACCTTCAGTCCAAAAAATATTTGTAAATTTATTTATTTTTTTGTTTTAATTAAATTATTATCAATTTAAATTCCATTTAATAACTTTAAAGTATGCACAGGTATTAAAGTTATAAGCTGTTAACTTTTGGTGCAAAATAGTCCATTTGTGTGGGAGCTACCAAAAGGGTCGTGCCAATGAGGCCCATTTTTTACTGGACTTTCTCTCCTATAAAGGCACTATACCGTACAAAATTTTAAGTATTTGTATGAACTGATATTAAGGCTATAAGCTGTTAACTTTTGGTGCAAAATGGTCCATATGTGTGGGTGGTATCAAAAGGAGCGTGGAAATAACGCCATTTTTTACCGAACTGTAGGTACTATAAAAGCATTACACTGTACCAAATTTCAAGTATTTATATGTACAGTTATTAAAGATATAAGCAGTTAAATTATTGTACAGAATGGTCCCATTGTGTTGGAGGTACCAAATGGGGTGGCGACACTTCGCTCATTTTTCTCAAAGTGATAGCGACGGCTAAACTATTACTGTATGAGGAACTACAGATGATTCGGATAAGTAGTACAGAATGTTCTGGAAGGAGTTGACCAATATGGCCGATTTTCGAACTAAGCCTGAGATAGAAAAAATATTATTACATACCAAATTTGAGGGTTATCGTGCGCTCCAGCCGGACAAACAGACGGGCGGACATTGCGCAAATGACTCAAAATGTCCCAAAACGGATTTCCGCCGAACAGGTCTTAGGTCACTCCTTCTACACGCTGAAAAATAATCGCTTCAGTAGTATATTGTCCCAAACATATTCGGTTTGAAATATACATATGTTTAGGGTACACTCCAAATATATAATATTTGACACACACAAATATTGTATGTTTGGGAGGATATTGTTCAAAACAAAAATATGCTCCCATTCAAATATTTTTTATTTGGAACTAGTATTTCCGAAACAAAGATTAATTTGTAATTATTTATTTTTTTTTTCAATGTAATAATGTCTTAACTTAAAGACAAGTTTTCTGTTTTTCAGATGTTCAAAGAGCATTTTTTATAAATTGTATATGTTTGTAAAATTTTATTAAACTTAAATCTAATCTATTAATCTTTCGTAAATATAAGTTGCATTGATGGATTGACAAAAAGTGATGAATTGGAATATTTATAAATTAAATGACATTTTTGGCTATACATTTTAACACGAAAACTAGGAAAAACAAACTAATATTCGAACAAGTCAGCAAAGTTTTAAAAATCTTTAAAAAAAAAATATTTGGAAAACTTTCTAAATAATAACTTTGTTTGTGTGTAAACACATATTTTAGTTGTGAAATTCGGTTTGCAAATAAATTATGTTCTAATATATTAATACATGCGTTCCAAACAAAATTTCTTGATTTTCAAATAAAATTTATTTGTTAACAAATATATAATATTTAAAAAAATCGTTTCCAAGTATATTTTCTTTCAATTCAAACAAATCAAAAATTACGATTTTCCTCCGCTAATGATATATACCCTCCTCCAAAGTGTGTAAAGTGAGGGTATAAGAATAAGTAAAATTGTACATACTTAATTTCCAAAAAAAATGTCATTTGTTCCATTTAATGTATTGGGGCTAGCCTAAGTCTCAATCTAATAATACAAATATGTTGCCACTAAATATTTAGAAACCCCATTCCTAAAGTACCATTAACTTCAAACGGTATACATATTTTTGCGATACCCCTTCGAGAAATATAGGGCCTGTTTCTGTAACTTATTTTCGTTCGTCTACGGCGAACGATCAAAATTCTCTCAGCTATTACTTGAATTCTATAAAACGCTGGTTAGAAATATTTTAGAAACAAGCTTTTTACATGATTTCCTACAGACACAACAAATTATAAACTTCTGCGATTTATAGATTCCTCGGAATAATTGAGTGATTTTAGATCGTTCGCAGTAGACGAACGAAAAAAAGTTACAGAAACAGGCCCATAATTATTACGGTAATTCCATGCCATAAGTAGGTGAGGCATCCAATGTTTACGCACTGTCTGTGCTACATCTAAAATTCAACAATTTTTAAAATTCGGTAATACTGCTTGGTTACAAATTGTCGAACTCATACACATCCGTAGCAAAATAAGGCTTCTAAAGATGGCATATCGGAGGTACATACACGGAGAAATGTAACTGTTTTTGATATATTTGAATTGAAATACAATATACATATATTAGAGAGAAAATTTTTTAAATGATATATATTTTGGTACAAATATATTTTATTTGGAAATCAATAACATTTATTTGGATCGCATATATTAATTTATTACAACAATATATACGAGTATTTGCGAACTGATTGGCTCAAATAAAATGTGGGTCAGATTATTTAATATCTACCTATGTAGTTTATTTTTGGCTAAAATGTTTATAAGCAGTTACAAATATTAGGTCTAGGACACAAAAACATTTTTTTTTGTGTCCTAGACCTAAAAATTATTTTTTGTGTAGATTGTGGCATACTGTTATATAATATCAAAACCAAAAATCTTATGGTTAAATTTTTTTTAAATTTTTTTTTTATTAAAAATGCTATCTATTATCGTCTTAGGTACCCTTAGTATTTGCACTTTAATTTTTGGACTATATGTCTGATCAGGTCTACTTACACGTTAAATGTTGGAAATACCTCTTTCACTTTGAAACAGTGGTTTAGTAACAGTCATTAAACAAATTGGAAAAAGTTGATTTTTTTCCAAAAAAACAAAAATTCGAAAAAAAATATTTTATTTTATTTTTTAATCGCTTACATCCTAGCGAAGAAAATAATGCCTATTTGAAAAAAATTCTATGGATAAATGTAGAAATTATGGCCCTATTGGTAGAGGTAAGAGAATTAAAAAAAAATTTTTTTTTAATTTCTGTTTAAATGGCGATTTTATTTATTAATTTTATTTATATTATGTACATTTGAGTTTATTTACATGAACAAGTTTCATTAGAAGTAATTGTGAGTTCTTTGTTGACGTTTGTAGATTTCGGAATCGGTTTCTCTAATGAGGAACCAAATAAAATGGTAACGCCGCTCGATGGACTTCAATTCTTGGTGAAACCTTTCGCCATGTTCCTCACTTACGTCGACAAGATTCTCGGGGAAAAGTTTAAATGAGAATGCAAGAAATGCATTTTGAGGGACATATTTACAGCTGTTGGAATACATAAAGCGAAAAATAAGTTAGAATAATACATACATATCGAGAATAATACATACATATCGATGCCTCCATTCTAAAACATGCCAAGTCAACTTAGCATGTTTATAGGGAGATTCCATTTATAATTTTTTAATATTCCTAATTATATTGAGTCAAAATTTGGTGTCTATCCGTCAACCCAATCAAAAGTTATTAACAATACAGTACAGGTCATTCGATTGGCATTATAAAGGAATTCCACACAAATTTAAAAAATTCATCAAACTTTGATCGATTCTCCTGAAGAACTACCTTTTTGCACTTATAGAATGGAGGTATCGACATGTGTTATATACATAAATATAGAAAAATATATTTCTTACCAATTTTTTCATAATTTTTTAACAAATCATTGTTTCATATTGCGGGCTTTTATTGGATCCAAGGAAATTTGAAACTACAAGCTTAAACGACCTCCATGCTGCAATTTCATCCGACGTCAAATATGATTCGAAATTCACATCTTTCATCAGTTTCCTTATTTTAGGCCCATCAAAAACTCCTTCTTCGGTTTTTTGTAAAGAAAGACTTTTAAATAAACTTTGTAAATATGAGAGTGAATTGCCATCTTTCCTTAAGGCTTTTACAAAATGTTTAAAGAGCCCCAGCTTAATATGAAGTGGTGGCAAAATATCGGCTATCCCATAGGCATAACATACCAACTACTTTTAAATCGCAACAAATTTTCCAGTCATGTTCATATTTTATGTATTTTATCAATTTAGCCATTGTTTCGTATAATTCCTTAGTGTTGAAAGCATGAGCAATGGGAATCGACGGTTCCTGATTTCCGTTGTGAAAAAGTACTGCTTTCAAACTTTCTTTACTGCCTTCAACAAGTAACCGCCATTCCTTTGAATTGTATGTCTGATTAAGTTCCGAACAATCCGGGAATGTCCTTGCAAAAGCATCTGTTATCCACAGCTGTATAAAATTGTTTGTAAGGTATATCACGGACTCTACATATAATATGATATATTAACATCTGGGGCCAAAATATTGTACTGTTTCATCCCAGATGCAAGTAGTTCTGCCTTATCTTTGGTCAGTTCCAAATCTCTCACTAGATCAATGAGTTGAAACTGAGTTAAAAGCGATGACTTCTGACTCAAACTTGAATCGCTCAGAGTTGAGTACTCAGTTGAACTTGATGATGTTTCCGTTTTTAGGCTGTTAGCTACACTTGGACACTTCCTACTCCAATCTATTAACTTAGGAAAAAATAGCAGTCCGTATCGTGAATGAATGGTTGTCTCCAAATTATTGGCATTCCATGAGGTCTAAAATTAAAACGTTTTATTCCACAAAACATGGTAATACATACATTAATTTTAAAGTACTTACAGCATTCTTCCACTAGTCCATCGAGTAAGATTTACATGGCACGAATTACACAAAATACTAGGTGTCCACGGTTCGTTCATATTTTTAACTCGTATACCAAAATATTACACATATATTTCTTCTATTATTTTACTAAACGCACGTCGATTTTTTTAATTACATATTTTCCTCAGATGTAGCAGAAATTGTCGGGATCATTTACACATTGAAAAGTTCTTTGCCTTTTACTCATACTTCTAAAAATATTTTTCAGAAAATCGGCTTATCTCTTTAAGGCGCTGAATTACACTAATTTATTAATAAGAAATTTCATTCATAAATTCCGGGTTGCAGTACCTGTAGCTGACATAGAGTTTGCTTCGAACGTAGAAACCCAATATTTTCAAGACTGCCGCGTACAACTTTGTATCGCGTACATATAATTTTACTACCTGTATATACGACTGGGATGTCCATGCCCCTAAAAGGCGTAACTGAATGGAAACCTCATAATTAAAAACCACAAATATGAGCGGATCTCATCCAATGTAGCTCTCACATTGCATATCATGTTTTATGGGAGGTTACGAACGGCCATAAAACCTCGACCTCTCTTTAATTTTATAATGTCTGATATCAATCCTCATAAAATAAAATGCAAGTGCAATTTCTCGTATATGTCTCTCTCACATATGCCGATTTCAATATAAGCAAAAACATCATTTAAAAACAAAAAAATATGAAAAAAGTTTTTTTTTGAATTTCCCTAACATTTATAATGGCTTTTACATCTATGCATAGATTTTTTTCAAATAGACAGTGCTTTCTTCGTTAGCATGCTGGCTTTTTAAAAATGTGATAAAATAATTTTTTAGATTTTGTTTCTATTTTTTATGGTGTTTTTTGTACCAGGAAAAAGTGTTTAAAAAAATCATTTTTTTTTCTCATATTTTTGACGACTGTTACTAAACCAAAGATTCTACGTGAAAGCGATATTTGCAGCATATGTAGCCCTCATAATGCATAACACGGCTCAACCAGGCTTATACTTGAAACATTATGGTCCAAGTACTGAATGTACTTCCCATGAAAGCTGGAATTTAAAAAAAATAAAAAAAAGATTTGCCATTAAATTTTTTTTTTTAATATTTTTTTCGTATTTGTGACACCTAATTGCTCCAGAAACTGTTATCCACATACTTTGGACAACAATTTTGTTGCATAGTGTAATCCGGTACTTGCAGGAAAATTTTCATTTTTAAGAACGGTAATATAATGTTAAAAACACAAACACAAAATAGAAGTGATGTCCGGAAACATTGAACTGTACGGACTATTACACTGATAGAAAAAGCTTCGTCATTCGTCAAAAGTCAGCTAACGTACGGATAATCCTATTGATGAATTTGTTCGTCGCCCTGACGAATCTCTGTTTAATCTCGGAAACTATAGTTTCGAGGGTTATCGTTCGCTCCAGTCAGGCTTATGGATAGACGGACATAAGTAAAATGACTTAATGTGTTCTAAAACGGATTTCCTCCGCAAAAACTTAGGGTCTTAGGCCACTCCTTTGATGCGTTACCCTTTTTCTATATGTTATATATACACTTATTTATAATTGTATTATAAAACAAATAAATCCCCATATTTATCCCCTCACCTTAGAGAGGAGGGTATATATCATTTTTTTATTTATGAGCACGATTCATCGTAGGGATGATATGTAATCAATTATTCCACTAAATAGTTCTTGTTCTAGTATACTCAAACAGAGATTCGTCATGGCGACGAACAAATTCATAGATAGGATTATCCGTACGTTAGCTGACTTTTGACGAAGCTTTTTCTATCAGTGTAGATACTCCGGACTATCGAGTGTCTGGATTATAGATATACTGATATATCACATCTGATCAATAAAACTAAAAAATATTACCTTGATATCTCAAAAACTAGATCAAATGTAAAATCTGGAAACTTATTTGAACTCAGCTTCTCAGATAATAAAAAATTCCGTCGGGTGACATTTTCATTAATTGATGGTAAATGTAAAGTTTCTTTATTTTTCCTATAAAATTGGAATTGATATTTCTGTAAAAACTATTTTTCGATATGGTCATGGACAGTTAGTGCATGCTGTACGCCCCCAATATTTATCAATTTAGAAGGATAAAGTGTTATGTTATTATTCTATTGTATTTAGTTATAAACATATTTTTTTTATATTAAATGAAGAAATAAATATCAACTCAAAAATAGGTTTGAAAATGCTGCCAGTCCTCTATAAATCTAACTTAGACATCTAAAATGAGCATTCCACAATATCAGTTTTTTTTTCTAGAAAATATAGTACAATTTGCTTAAACTTCCGCCAACTTCGTAATTCGAAATAGTACCCCTTATAGCATAACAAATATTTTATGTTCAAAAATGTTCATGTGTTTTTAGTAGATTTTCTAGTATATTTCGTACTCACTAAAATTCAGATCACAATCCAATGAACGACCATTTATGCGTCGAATATCTGAAAAGTTTGGAAATAGAAACGAAATTTTAACTAATTAAATAAAAAAACACAATAAAACTAATCACAATACATTTTTAAAGTCTACAAAATGCTCCAAATCTGTGAGTTTAATATTTTTTGTGATTCTAACTAGGATACACTCCCGGCTTCAAGACCATTTTGTTTCTATATTATTATAGAGACAAGTATTTTATACATGGCGGTGTATAAATATGTATTAAACATTGGCAGCACACATACTGGATCATGATTTCTGAGCCGTGACACTCGTTATCAACAGTTCTGCAATTTTTATAAAAATTGTATAGCAAATAGTAAAAAAATTAGGACAATTGTTTCTTAACCTATTTAAGAATATTTGATTAAAATTATACACTTTAAATTTTAAATATTATAAACCCCAACAAGAAATCATTAAAGCAAAAAAATGTGAAGTAGACAAACTGCACAAATTCCTACATTCCGTAAATATGTATACATATATGTCTATACAAATGTCTATTTACATACATATAAATAAATATGTATCCACATAAAATGCGAAATATGAAAATACTCGTACTTATGTGTGAAATCATTAATCATGTTTTTAATTAATTATTTGACATATATACATATTCAAGTATGTATGCATACTGATTATAACAAAAAATACGGAAAAATATGAATATGTACGTGTATACTCGTATACCTATACAAGTATATATGCATGTACGAGTACATACGAACATGCATAGATTCGTATATATATTTATTTATAGCATAACTACAGTCGTAATTTATATATATATCTATATATAGTTATGCAGATATTTATTTGTATTATTATATGAAATCATTTCCAGGTGTGTTCATTTTAATTTAAATGAAAATATGAGAAATGAATCATACAGCCAAATAATTTTTTTTTTCATCATCGATGTGGATCAGATATATAAAATAAATTTAAACGTCATTGAAATGTGATACTCTAAAGAGTTATTAATGATTTAAACTTATCCAAAGTGAATAAATCAAATTTGTTGAGAAACAAATATAGCATATTTTCATAAAAAAAGAGTTATGTATGGAGTTTGTATTAATAATATATCCATATTATAGAAAATGATGTAAATCCATTGACGTGTAAATGATTCTCAATTGATCCGATTTTATAAATAATCATAACCGTTTGTTACTTAAACATGAACCAATCCCTCCCAAATAAGCAAGCAAACTAGTATGTCGGATGTTTCACACGGAAGCCTCGTACATACGTAGACCTACCTAAAAGACATTCCCACTACGGACATCCTTTCTTCCTTCCTTAGCTATGTTAATGGGATTGGATGGAGGAGGCGAGTAGCAAGACAGCTTGAGAATTTTCTAAAGCTTAAATTCTCGCATCCCACCCAAACAAACCGAACACATTTTACAAAAACACAAAAATTATGAAGAATATGACAGGCCATCTGATAGGTACGAACGACATCGGAATCGGAAGATGGCAGCAGCCAGCAAAAAAGAGGCAAACACAGAAGAAATCCTTTTAAGGTAACATATGGTTGGTTGATTCTGGCTGGCTGGTTGGTAACTCCAAAGAAGCTGGAGCTGGAACTGCTGCTGCAAATTAATAATTCATGAAAAAATAGTAAGCAAAGCCAACAACTAACTGACTACATACGTAAGAAGACAACTACAACAAAACCTAAAGGTAAACCATAAAGAACACGCACATTAATTCTCATCATACGAGTATAACTATATAAATACAGTAAAGAGAAACCTAAAAGTGTTTAGTTGAGTCAGTCGGCTACGAATCAGACGCAGATCCAAACCCACACCAGAACAGCGGCTGAACCACTTGGATAAAAGGCAAAGCAGGTCCAAATTGAAACAGAAACCAAAAACCTTTATTACCAACAAACACGTCCTTGCCTATAAACGGTTGTATGTGTTCTATGCAGGGATTAGAGTGTTGGTATAGAAAAGTGTCTTTGATAGAAGGGCCATTAGAGGGCTACAAAGTGCGTTAACAAATCAAGTCATACATCATATACCCACTTATCCATACAAAAAAAAATAAAATATCCATATATCCATATATATCCGTATATCCATATTTCCATATATCCATATATCCATATATCCATATATCCATATATCCATATATCCATAACTCCATATATCCATAACTCCATATATCCACATATCTATATATTCATATATCCATATGTTCATATATCCATATGTTCATATATCCATATGTCCATATATCCATATATCCATAACTCCATATATCCATAAATCCATATATCCAGACATCCATATATCCATTAATCCATATATCCATATATCCATAGATCCATAGATCCATAGATCCATATATCCATACATCGATATATCCATACATCCATATATCCATATATCCATATATCCATATATCCATATATCCATATATCCATATATCCATATATTCATATATCCATATATCCATATATCCATATATCCATATATCCATATATCCATATATCCATATACCCATATATCCATATATCCATATATCCATATATCCATATATCCATATATCCATATATCCATATATCCATATATCCATATATCCATATATCCATATATCCATATATCCATATATCCATATATCCATATATCCATATATCCATATATCCATATATCCATATATCCATATATCCATATATCCATATATCCATATATCCATATATCCATATATCCATATATCCATATATCCATATATCCATATATCCATAGATCCATAGATCCATATATCCATATATCCATATATCCATATATCCATATATCCATATATCCATATATCCATATATCCATATATCCATATATCCATATATCCATATATCCATATATCCATATATCCATATATCCATATATCCATATATCCATATATCCATATATCCATATATCCATATATCCATATATCCATATATCCATATATCCATATATCCATATATCCATATATCCATATATCCATATATCCATATATCCATATATCCATATATCCATATATCCATATATCCATATATCCATATATCCATATATCCATATATCCATATATCCATATATCCATATATCCATATATCCATATATCCATAGATCCATAGATCCATATATCCATATATCCATATATCCATATATCCATATATCCATATATCCATATATCCATATATCCATATATCCATATATCCATATATCCATATATCCATATATCCATATATCCATATATCCATATATCCATATATCCATATATCCATATATCCATATATCCATAGATCCATATATCCATATATCCATATATCCATATATCCATATATCCATATATCCATATATCCATATATCCATATATCCATGTATCCATATATCCATATATCCATATACCCATATATCCATATATCCATATATCCATATATCCATATATCCATATATCCATATATCCATATATCCATATATCCATATATCCATATATCCATATATCCATATATCCATATATCCATATATCCATATATCCATATATCCATATGTCCATATATCCATATATCCATATATCCATATATAAATGTATCCATATATCCATATATTGATATATCCATATATCTATATAATCATATATTCATATACTCGTATCTATATATCCATATATATCCATATATCCATACATCCATACATCCATTTATCCATATATCCATATATCCGTATATCCATATATCCATATATCCATATATCCATATATTCATATATCCATATCCATATATCCATATATCCATATATCCATATATCCATATATCCATATATCCATATATCCATATATCCATATATCCATATATCCATATATCCATATATCCATATATCCATAGATCCATAGATCCATATATCCATATATCCATATATCCATATATCCATATATCCATATATCCATATATCCATATATCCATATATCCATATATCCATATATCCATATATCCATATATCCATATATCCATATATCCATATATCCATATATCCATATATCCATATATCCATATATCCATATATCCATATATCCATATATCCATATATCCATATATCCATAGATCCATATATCCATATATCCATATATCCATATATCCATATATCCATGTATCCATATATCCATATATCCATATATCCATATATCCATATACCCATATATCCATATATCCATATATCCATATATCCATATATCCATATATCCATATATCCATATATCCATATATCCATATATCCATAGATCCATATATCCATATATCTATATATCCATATATCCATATATCCATATATCCATATATCCATATATCCATATATCCATATATCCATATATCCATATATCCATATACCCATATATCCATATATCCATATATCCATAGATCCATAGATCCATATATCCATATATCCATATATCCATATATCCATATATCCATATATCCATATATCCATATATCCATATATCCATATATCCATATCCGCATATCCATCCCTTTGTCCCTCTTATCCGTCCGCACAAAATCTCTATAAAGGCCCTTCATAAATGTCTTCTTAAATATTCAACCCGCCGCTGTGAAGGCACTAACAAAAAATCACGAATACTAAGAAAAACCAAAGATACGCGAATAAAAATCCTTATCAGATGGGCAATCACAAATTAGATGCGTAGCGTTTTGAAAGCTTATTTGTACCGCACACCAAACCAAAGGAACAATGCAACGAAAGTCATACTCCCGGCCGGACGGACAATCTTGTTTTTATGAGATTTAAACGATACGACGACGAATTGTGCTCTCCAGCATAAATGGAAGGGCAGGCCACAAAACAAACTGTGATGCTACGCTACGATTCTATACGAAATGATCGTAATCGTAGCGAGAGAAAATGAAGTGGAATAGAAGCGATAGCTCTGCTGTGGCAGAGCTGCTGACAACCATTTACAGGAAAAAAGTGCAACAGATGACGACAAAAGCTTTTGCATGATAATTGTCATGATCATTCATGATCTTAGCTATGCATCATCGTCATCATCATCATCTTCCTTCACATCCATCCATCGCTCCTTTTCCACTTGCGATTGTATCGCGCATTTTCCATGTGCTACTGAAACAAAACAGTTTAGAATTTTTTGCATTTTTTCCTTTTGCTCAACTACGTCTTGGTAACTGCAATAACATTAGCAAACACTGCTAAAGCTCCATGTGAACTGGTCATTTTTCTAGGCAGCGTCAGCACCATGATCGTCACCATATTATGGAAACAATAACAAGCGCCATCATCATCATCACCATATGCAGGAGTAGCACATCACATTGCTGACTGTTATTGTTGTCGTCGTTTTTACTGCGGGAATTTTCTCATATCAGATCTCAGCATCATATGACGTTGTCGTCATGATCTCCAAACAATTCCATTGCCCTGGCCAAGACTGTGACGTTGGAAAAAACTTCTTCATATTTAGAATTTCATTTGAACTTGCATACACTCGCGCAGATCAAATCAGATAGACATCACCACTCTATTTTTGTGATGGGTTTTTGCTAATGCAGGGAAAGACTAACCGAGGCCCACGTTTTTGTGTAGAATTTAAAAAGGAATTGGGGAACATTTTGCATGCATCGTAATAATGTAATATGAAAATCTATTACATGCAGACATAAAATATATACCACTGAAAATAAACTCCTACTGAATTTGAAAATTTTAAACCGATTTGATTGGATTGAACTCTTAAACATTTATAATATTCTTCTATTCAAAAAGAAATGGAATATGTATAAATTAAAATTGTATCTAAAAACAAAATAGCACCAGATGCGAGAAGAAGTGAGAAGCCTCTCCATCCTCAAAGTGTGACTGTTTGGTGCGGTTTATGGTCCGGCGAGGTCATTGGACCTTACTTTTTCGAAAATGAGTTTGGATCAACAGTGAATGGATTGCGCTATCGAGTGATGATTAATGATTTTTTATGGTCGGAGTTGGATGGTATTGATCTGGACAACGTTTACTTTCAACAAGACAGCGCTGCGTGCCACACAAGCAACGAAACCATTGCTCTGTTACGGGAAAAGTTTCCGGACCGTGTTATCTCTCGAAGAGGTGATCTGTGATTTAACACCGTGCGACTTCTTCCTTTGAGGCCACGTGAAAGACAAGGTCTACGCCAACAGCCCAGCGTCGATTCAAGACCTCAAAGATAGAATTCGTGAGGCTATCGAGGACATAGGGCAACCACTTTGCGATTTGGTTATTGAAAAGGATATGGTCCTGTAAGAGTGGTGGGACCGTATTCGTTCTCAAGTTATGCTAAAATATGGGAACCATTTTTTGAAATAACAAAATTATCTGATAACTGATAAATAAATGCTAATGCTGGGAGGAGCCGAATTAATTATACCCTACAGCATCCTGTTAGTGGATTCGAGTATATAACCATGTCGATTTATCGTTATATATACTATTTTTAAGACTAGAAGAGAAAATGTCTATTTGGCGATTTTTACCATAAAAAAGCGATGTTTAATTATATGAAAAATCTGAAAAAAAACGTAACAAATTACATTTATATTAAGGTTTTTATGCATTTTCTTTGGCGAAATGCTAAATTGGATTTTTGAATTACTCTAGTATCATCGATTGGAGCAAATAACCAAAGTTCAGCTCAATCGGTTGATTTGTAAGCCGTCAATAAGTGAAATCTGGTTGGACCTTTGTATGGGATCTGTATTAAATAGCGGACCTAAATAGACTTATAGACAACCTACTTGGATATACGTGGACGTAACACAAATCCAATCGCTATAATTGCGGCTCGAGCGACCCTGGGGATTGATCAATAGCGCCTTTACACTCTTAGGTCGCGATATGGTTTTTGAGCCATATATACAACATTTTTAAAGCAATTTAGCTGAAACTATGCAGTTTGTATTCTATTTTGGCAAGAATTCATCACAGCAACAATTCTACAAATCGGTTCATATTTTGTTATACTCGTAGTCACCCTATAGAGGTGCCTGCAAAATATTCGTATTTAAGCCATAAGTACCATATTTTCTAAGCATTTTAACTGAATCTTTGCAGTTTGTATTTAATTAAGACAAGAATTCATCGCAGTAAATTTTCTTTAAATCAGTTCATATTTTGTTATAGTCCACCTATAGATGTCGCTCCCAAAAAGGCTTATTATAGCCCTAAACACCACATTTTCTAAGAAATTTAGCTGAAACTTTGCAGTTTATAGTCTATATATTTTGGCAAGAATTCATCTCAATAAATTGTATACAAATAAATATTTATTTTGTTGTAGTCCCCGTAAATACCATATTTGTCAGGTGAAAAGTTGCGGCCTAAAAATTGCAGCTTTCGATTTTTAAATAATTTACTTAAACAAAAAGGATCGTTTCATGATTTGCTCCATATCCAAAGATGTTTCCAGTAATAAAATTGTTTGCAATCCATGGTAGAGGGTATATAAGATTCGCAATGGCCGAACTTAAAGCGCTTTTACTTGTTTTAAATATTTTTTTCCGTATTTGAGATACAAAACAAGTAAGAAAGTTCAGTCGGGTGAACCGACTAATGAATCCCCTCACCTTGAGTCCCAAAAAAATATTCGTGAATTTATTTATTTTTTCTTTTAATTAAATTATTATCAATTTAAATTGCATTTAATAACTTTAAAGTATGTACTTGAATTAAATTTAAAAGCTGTTTACTTTTGGTGGAAAATTGTCCATTTGTGAGGAAGGTACCAAAAGGGGCGAACCAATAACGGTCAGTTTTCTCTGGACTCTAGGTACTATAAAAGCATTGCACTGTACAAAATGTCAAGTATTTTTATGCACTGATATTAAAGTTAAAAGCTGTTAACTTTTGGTACAAAAAGGTCCATTTGTGTGGGAGGTACCAAAAGGAGCGTGGCAATAGTACCCATTTTTCACTGTATTGTAGGTACTATTAAACCATTACACTATACAAAATTTCAAGTCTTTATATGCACTGATAATAAAGTTTTTAGCTATTAACTTTTGGTTCAAAATTGTCAATATGTGTGGGAGGTACCAAAACGGGCGTGCCAATTTCGCACATTTTTCTCGAGGTAATAGTGACTAATAAACTAATACTACACCCAGGAAAATAATTGGTTGGAATTCGATTGTAAGAATACAAAAAAAAAGTAATAGCAACAAAAAGTATATTGCCTACACCGTCCGTCGGTTGTATTTATAAACAATTAGTTGAAACAACAACAATAACATGGATACGATCAAATGAAAATGCTTGCAACTAAATAGATGGTTGTATCAATCGAATTAAGTTTGTTTTTTTCGTTGACACTTGGGTAACCAATTTTAAATTTTCATTATAGTACCATATGGTCGATTTTTAGTTGTGACAACCAATGTTTTATTCTTTACAATAGAAATTGTATCAATAGACGAAAGATTATTATCGCAACGAATAATTGGTTACTACAACAGAAAAAATATTAATAAATAATCGTTTATTGGTTATCCCTATCATTTCCCTAATTTAGAATAATTAATTTGGGAAATACAACCGAAAGATTGGTTGCTGTTCTTTTGCTGATACATGACAAACTAAAAATAAAATTACTCGACATACAAAAATCTTCAACATTTTGTTCAAGAATGGTATAGGTAATCAAAAATAATCTCGTGTGGATAATAATGTGTGGAATGCAGAATATGTTGTGCAAAATGTTTTACATAAATAAAAATTAAAACCAACAATCATGAAATTGAAAGCACAGGTTTTTTTCGTGTACTAAAATGTTTGTCAAATATTTACACATCTCATATAGTGATGAATAGTGATGAATTTGTAATATGGGATTTTGAATTTTGTTGTGAATTAATAAATAAAATAAAAATTAATGAAAACAGTTTTTAATTAATTGTCGGTAGTATATGACTGACAAATTGTCAGAACAACCAATTTTTTAAAACAGTTGGTTGTGGCAACAGATAATTTAAGCCACCATTTTCGTTGTTGGCGCAACCAAATATGATTGTTGTCAACGTGGAAACAGAAGAATACCACAACCAAAATATTGGTTGTCCTGATGGAATCGCATGATAGTTGACAGAACTACACAATTCGGTTGTCAAAAAATTCGGTTGAGGCAACCAATCTGTATTCTGTGTGTATGTGTAGAATTTCAGAGGATTCAAATAAGTAGTATAGAAGTTATTAAATAATCAATATTTCACTAAATGTTAACCCTTTGTGGGGGAGGTAATAGAAGGAGTGGATCAATGTGGCCCATCCTCGAAATTAGACGGAGGTGGAAGAAAATATTACCACATACCAAAATTTAAGTCAATCGGTTACGCCTTTCGAGAGTTATCGTGCGCACCAGCCAGGCGGACGGACGGACATTGGACATTCGACTTAATATGACCCAAAACGGATATCCGCCGAACATACTTAGGGTCTTAGGTCACTCCTTCGATGTGTTACACTTTTGGGTCGTATCAAATGATATATACCCTCCTCTCTAAGGTGAGGGGATAATTACACCAAAAATTTTATGCTCAGTCCTTCAAAAAAATATACGGCAAAATTTTCGTATATTGGTGTTAGAATAGAGAATGTCCTCAGCACTTTCAGAGTTCAGAAAAGCCTTTAAAATTCATTAAATATATTTCCCCCCTTTATATATCAATTATACTTTCCATCTCTGCCTAGCCATCCATCCATCTGTCCTAAAAATAAAAATTATCTTCATCTGTATCTGTTGTATCTGTATCTTCGGATCTTTGTATCTTTTTGTTGGTTGGTTGCGGCGGCGCTGTCAACTTTACGCTTATGAATTTTATGATTTATGATATTTTCATTCATGTCCGTCTGTCCGTCCTTGCGACGTTTGCTATAGTGTTTTTCAGTGTGTGTTTGAATCGAATGTGTTGAGTTTTTATTGGTTTACTCGGGCACACACGTGTATTTGTGTGTGTTTTTATATAAGAATTTTAAAAATATCCCAACAAGTATCATTTTCAATTCCGATTCCTGTCTTTTAGATGGGGGAAAAAAAGGAAACAAAAATATATTCCACAAAAGATTACATATCTCATCTTTTCGGTTTGTAGTTGGCCGGATCGTTTTTTGTTCATGGAGATGGTGCTGATATAGTGGCGTTTATTCCTGGGCATCTTTTTATCAGTTATGTTTTTTTTTCGAAACATACATAAGTCTCAAGGGGGCGTTGACTATTGTCAATTATTGTATTGTGGTTTTTTTTCTCGAATTGGAGTTCATTAAAACATTTATTGGTGTTCTTTGTTTACTTCCCTTTTCTTAGTTGTGCTTTGCTTTGAAGTGTTTTTGTTTTTTTTTTGTGTATTATTATAAGGTGAGTCCATTTCGATATCGTCAATAATGCTGTCATAAATATGAATTGCTTTGTTATTTATAAACCATATTTTGCTCATTTTTATTTTGGGTTAATTGTGAATTATTAAGCTAATGAGATTCGGTAATCTAATTGGTATTCAAGTCCATATTTTTTGTTGTGCAATAATGTGAATTTTGAGTTTTTATTTATTATGTTGGCCAATGCCTAATGCGATTCCATATTTTGTCTAAAATAATTGAAGAGTATTTTTGCTAAAATATTTGTACATACAATGTTGTTTGTATCTGTCAACTCCTACACAAATTGTCTAATTCATACGAAATTAGGCAGCCCATAACACTACGCAACAAAAACATTTTTTTTGGGTCCTAGACCTAAAAATAATTTTTCGGTATAGATGCTATTATCGTCGAAGGTACCCTTAGTATTTGCACAATAATTTTTGGAGTATATGCCCGATCAGGTCGACTTATGCGTTAAATTGAAGCTATTAATGTGGGCTACCATTTAAGAAAATTTCTCTTTAACTTAGAAACAGTGGTTTAGTTAAACAAATTGGAAAAAGTAGATTTTTTTCAAAAAAAAAATTATTTTATTTTTTAAAAGTTTGCATCCTAGCGAAGAATATAATGCCTATTTGAAAAAAATCTATGGATAAATGCACGCTGAAAAAAAATCGCTTCTGTAGTATATTGTCCCAAACATATTCGGCTTGAAACATATATATGTTCAGGGAACACTCTAAACATATAATATTTGGTACACACAAAGGTTATATGTTTGGGAAGATGGTGTTATAAACAAATCTTTATTTGGGACTATTATTTCCGAAACAAATAAAAAATTCACATTTAAGTATTCAGAAAATACCTAAATTGTGTTATATTGTTCAGTAATTGAAAGTAATTTTTTAGAAATTGTTTAATGTTCGGAAAAATAGTAATTAAAATCCTATTTTCTTGGATCAAAATAATTTTTTTGGTGGATTGACAACTAATAATGGCTTGGAATGCTCAGAAATTGAAATAATTGATTTGAAACAGAAGTCAATGCTGCATATGGTATCATAACTGGGAGGTACAATTGGGAACCAAGAAAAAAATTAAAAATTAAATTCGAAAAAGCCAGAAAAAGATTTGAAAATCTTTTTTAAATAAAATATATTTGAAGAAATTCCTAAAAAATAATTTTATTTGTACTTAAACACATATTTTATTTGGGAAATTTAGTTTGCAAATATATTTTGTTGTAATATATTAATATATGCGTTCCAAATATATTTTATTGATTTCCAAATAAAATTTATTTGTTCAGAAATATATAATATTTAAAAATTTGTGTTCCAAATATATTTTCTTTCCATTCAAACATATCAAAAAAGGCGATTTTGCCCCGTGTGTAGACATTATAGCCTATTTGGTAGAGGTAAGAGAATTTCACAAAATCTTTTTTTTTTTAAATAGCGATTTTATTTGTTACTTTTATTTATATTATGTGCATTTGAGTTTATTACATGTACAAGTTTCACTAGAAGTAATTGTGAGTTCTTTGTTGACGTTTGTAGATTTCGGAATCGGTTTCTCTAATGAGGAACCAAATATAATCTCCCATCACTCTTTCATCCCAGTGCCCTTGGTAACGCCTCTCGATGGACTTCATTTCTTGGTGAAACCTTTCTCTATGTTCGTCACTTACGTCGCCAAGATTCTCGGGGAAAAAGTTTAAATGCAAGAAATGAATTTTGAGGGACATACATACCGCGAAAAATAAGTTGGAAGAATACATACATGTGTGTTATATACATAAATATAGAAAAATCTATTTCTTACCAATTTTTTCATAATTTTTTAACAAATCATTATTCATTGTTGCGGGCTTTTATTGGATCCAAGTAAATTTGAAACTACAAGCTTAAACGACCTACATGCTGCAATTTCATCCAACGTCAAATATGATTCGAAATTCACATCTTTCATCAGTTTGCTTATTTTAGGCCCATCAAAAACTCCTTCTTCGATTTTTTGAAAAGAAAGACTTTTAAATACGAGAGTGAACTGCCATCTTTCCTTAAGGCTTTTACAAAATTTTTAAAGAGCCCCAGCTTAATATGCAGTGTTGGCAAAATATCGGCTATCCCAGAGGCATAACATACCAACTACTTTTAAATCGCAGCAAATTTTCCAGTCATGTTCATATTTTATGTATTTTATCAATTTAGCCGTTGTTTCGTATCATTCTGATTTCCGTTGTGTAAAAGTACTGCTTTCAAACTTTCTTTACTGCTGTCAACAAGTAACCGCCATTCTTTTGAGTTCTATGTTTGATTAAGTTCTTCGAACAATCCGGGAATGTCCTTGCAAAAGCATCTGTTATCCACAGTTGTATAAAATTGTTTGTAAGGTATATCACGGACTCTATAATATGATATGTTAACATCTGGGGCCAAAATATTGTACTGTTTCATCCCAGATGCAAGTAGTTCTGCCTTATCTTTGGTCAGTTCCAAATCTCTCACTAGATCAATGAGTTGAAACTGAGTTAAAAGCGATGACTTCTGGATCGCTCAGAGTTGAGTACTCAGTTGAACTTGATGATGTTTCCGTTATTAGGCTGTTAGCTATACTTGTACACTTCCTACTCCAATCTATTAACTTAGGCAAAAATAGCAGACCGTGTCGTGAATGAATGGTTGTCTCCAAATCATTGGCATTCCAAATTGACCGTGGAGTCTAAAATTAAAACGTTTTATTCCACAAAACATTGTAATACTTTAATTTTAAAGTACTTACCGCATTCTTGCACTAGTCCATTGAGTAAGAGCGTAAGCACGAATTACACAAAATACTAGGTGTCCACGGTTCGTTCATATTTTTAACTCGTATACCAAAATATCACACATATATTTCTTCTATTATTTTACTAAACGCACGTCGATTTTTTAATTACATATTTTCCGCTGATGTAGCAGAAATTGTCGGGATCATTTAGACATTGAAAAGTTCTTTGCCTTTTACTCATACTTCGAAATATAACTTTGTAATATTTTTCAGAAAATCGACTTATCTCTTTAAGGCGCTGAATTACACTGACATTGCATATCATGTTTTATGGATCGTTACGAACAACCATAAAACCTCGTCCTCTCTATAATTTTATAATGTCTGACATCGAGCCTCATAAAATAAAATGCAAGTGCAATGTCTCTTATATGTTTCTTTCACATATGGCGAATTCAATATACGCAAAAACATCATTTAAAAACGAAAAAATATGAAACAAGATTTTTTTGAATTTCCCTAACATTTACAAAATGGCTCATAACTTTTACATCTATCCATAGATTTTTTCAAATAGACAGTGTTTTCTTCTTTAGCATAAAAATGTTATAAAATAATTTTTTCGATTTTTTTCTATTTTTTATGGTTTTTTTTTGTACCAGGAAAGTGTTTTTAAAAAAAAAATTATTTTTTTCTCATATATTTTGACGACTGTTACTAAACCAAAGATTCTACATGAAAGCAATATTTGCAGCATATGTAACCCTGATAATTTAATTTGAGGCATAACACGGCTCAAGCAGGCTTATATTTGAAAAATTATGGTCCAAATAATGAATGTACTTTCCATGAAACCTGGAATTAAAAAAAAAAATTTAAAAAAAAAAATTTACCATAAAAATTTTTTTTAATATTTTTTTGTGTTTGTTGCACCAGAAACTGTTATCCACTTCCCTTGGACAAAAATTTTGTTGCATAGTGTAATTTTTATAAGAATCGTGTTAATTTCTTAAAATTCGGTACCTTAGATTACTTTTGCAATGACTGTAAGAATGAGCTACATTTCTTCAACAGTTCTGGCATAAAATAGCAAAATTCATATTACACTTCTTTAAAAGTGAGGCGCAACTACAGTCGGGTTTTTCCACAGAGATGTGCTAACTTTTTAACACTACTACATTCAAACTAAAAGATTGTAAATTTAAAAGAAAAATGATGAATTGCCTTATGCTTTTATATTTCGTGCAGCTGAAACTATCTATTGTTGTTACTCTTTTTCTAACATGAAAAACTAATTTATATTATAGAGTTGTTTAATAAATGTATAACCTCTTAAAATGATAGATATTAATTTTATTACTTTTCTAAACGCGAAAAAAGTAGCAAAAACATAATTTAACAGTTAAGAAAAAAAAGAACAAAAATGTTATTAACTGTTGGATTGCAAAGCAATTAAAGTAAATAATCACAAAGCATTAACGTTTTTTTTTTTGCTATAAGTAAGTAATACTCGTAAGTTATAATAAGCTAATATTTTTTTTTGCTTTACAAGCGCCACTCAGCCTATTTGACCGTCCGTCCCCCAGAGATGCGTCTTTTTTGTATGAATGAACATTAGCGCAGTTTATGGCAAGTTTTGTGGCATATCTCGTTTTTTTTAGTATTCCTCGTCTTTGTGTTTAAAAAGTATTGGCTGTCTAAAAGCCATAAACTTTTTTTGTTTTTGTTTTTTCTCTGTTTTATTCATACATTTTCATTAACATTATAATTTGTTGTGTTTTACGGCAATTAGTTTAATGTTTATGTTGAAAAACAAAAACAATACTTTTCTCAACTACTCTCGCAAAATAAATAAGAAGAAAAAACAAATGATGAAAAAAATTTGCTATTTACGCCATGATTGTGGCTTAAATTGCATATGATGATGACGAAGATGAGAGGAGGACGCTGCCAATAACAAAACGAGCAAGAAGATGACCCTCTGATTCCCCGATCTGTAGGCCTTTGATAAACCACATGTGGATTAACAATCCCACTGGGATTTAAATGGATGTTTTGTGGAAGAAATAAAAAAACGCTAAAATGTTCCACGAAAAAAAACCGAGATAATCTTTAAACTAATTAAGCATAATTAATGCGAAAACTCTGTACAATTTGTTACAACAACATGAGAGTAATGATGACAGCATTTCGTTTCGTACTAAATACAAAAATACGAGTATGTCGCAAATTAAGTCCAGACAGCTGCACGAAATTGTAGAGATTTATGCACGTCTTTTTTTTTACCGGAATTGAGATATAATTTTGTAATTAAGTAGCAAAATTAAAAAAAACAACTTCACAATTTCTAATATTTTTTTTTTGGAAAATTCTGAAGAGAGAGTTTTGAAAATTTGTATATTTCTTGGAAAATTTTGGACCCATTTCTTAAACACTTTGATCTAAACTATCATTTTAAGATTTCAAAAACTGGAAAACTTTCAAAAATTGTATTAAATTAATATAACTACATATATTATATAGATTTTTTTCGGATGTTCAAGCTTGCTGAACAATTCAATTTGTAATAGCTTTTCGATGTACTAAAAATTATGTATTACAACCTTGTAAATAATATTGTAAACTTGGCATAATTTCTATCCTTAAATCCCTTTTATGTTCCACCATTTATGTTAAAACCCAAAGTTTCTCAAAGAAACCAAAACTTGGATCTGCCTCTTTTATTCGCGGCAGCCGAGGGATCCACATCTCTTATCAAAAGGAAAGGTTAAATAAATACTCTGCTTAAACGTACCTAAGTTTTCATTTTGCCACTCCGTTTGTAACACCTCTAAATATTGATCTGAGACCTCATAAAGTAAAGGGTGGTTAAATTGTAAGGGCCGATGTTGAATGTGAACCACACCTAAACGTCACGTTTTCAAGACTAACTCAATTTGAACCATGGAAAGATACACAATCGAGCAACGCGTTAAAGTTTTTTAAGCCTTTTACGAAAATGGGCGTTTAAATCAAAATGCACTTCGTGATGTTTTTTTGATCAGCATAATCGACCAAATGTGTCCACAATCGGGAGAATTGTGCGCAAATTTCAGCAAACCGGGTCTGTAGGAGATGTGAAAACACCTGTGCATGCTCGCCCAGTTCGTTTGGTGCGGCTTATGGGCTGGCGACGTCATCGGGCCATACTTCTTCGAAATGAGGCCAGTCAGGCAGTTGCTGTGAATGGTGTTCGCTATCGTGAGATGATAACGAACTTTTTATGGCCCGAGTTGGAAGATATGGATGTGGAAAATATGTGGTTTCAACAGGACGGTGCCACTTGCCACACAGCTAACAAAACAATGGCTCTTTTGCGCAACAAATTCAATGGCCGTGTTATCTCACGTCGTGGCGATGTCAATTGGCCGCCAAGATCATGTGATTTGACACCGTTGGACTTCTTTTTTTGGGGTTATTTGAAAGAAAAAGTGTACGTCGATAAGCCAGCATTAATTCAAGAGCTAAAGTATTACATATTTCGGCACATTAACGGCATGGAACCTCAATTATGCCTCAGCGTCTTCGAAAATTTGGATCATCTGATGGAGGTATGTCGCCGAGCTCGCGGGGGCCAATTGGCCGATATTTTGTTCCATATATAAGTGAACCATACCAATATTATCATATGACACTATGCAACAAAAAATTTTTTTTTGTGTCCTAGACCTAAAAATTATTTTTTTGTATAGATTGTGGCATACTGCTATATAAAATCAAAACCAAACATTTTTTTATGAATAATTTTTTTTTAAAAATTTTTTTATCAAAAATACTATTATCGTCGAAGATACCCTTAGCATTTGCACTATAATTTTTGGAGTATATGCCCGATCAGGTCGACATATACGTTAAATTGAAGCTATTAATGTGGGCTACCAATGTTGTGGGCTACAAAATATCTCTTTCATTTAGAAACAGTGGTTTAGTAACAGTCATTAAACAAAATGGAAAAAGTAGATTTTTTAAAAAAAAAAAGTCAAAAATAGAAAAAAATATTTTATTTTATTTTTTAAAAGTTTGCATCCTACCGAAGAAAATAATGCCTATTTGAAACAAATCTATGGATAAATGTAGAAATTATAGCCCTTTTGGTAGAGGTAAGAGAATTTCAAAAAATCTTTTTTTTTTAATTTCTGTTTAAGTAGCGATTTTATTTATTACTTTTAATTATATTATGTACATTTGAGTTTATTTACATGAACAAGATTCATTAGAAGTAATTGTGAGTTCTTTGTTGACGTTTGTAGATTTCGGAATCGGTTTCTCTAATGAGGAATCAAATATAATCTCCCATCATTTCTTCATCCCAGTGGCCTTGGTAACGCCGCTCGATGGACTTCAGTTCTTGGTGAAACCTTTCGCCATGTTCGTCACTTAGGTCGCCAAGATTCTCGGGGAAAAAGTTTAAATGAGCATGCAAGAAATGAATTTTTAAGGACATATTTACACCTGTTGGAATACATAAAGCGAAAATATAAATATAAAAATTTCTTCATAATTTTTTAACAAATTATTAATCATTATTTCATATTTTATTGGATCCAAGGAAATTTAAAACTACAAACTTAAACGACCTCAATGCTGCAATTTCATCCGACGTCAAATATGATTCGAAATTCACATCTTTCATCAGTTTCCTTATTTTAGGCCCATCAAAAACTCCTTCTTCGAGTTCTTGAAAAGAAAGACTTTTAAATAAACTTTTTTTTTTTTTTTTGGGCGCCCCAGTAGGCGAATTTGTAGCGTACTCGCCTATGAGTTTGGGGGTCGTGGGTTCGATTCCCACCAGAGGCTCTGGTCTGTCGCTGAAAAATTCAGCCATATGGTCTTTGTAACTCGGCCTTTTCCTGGACCTTAAAATTAGAATATAAATTTACTTTGTATTGTAATTCATATAAATAAATAAATAAAAAATAAACTTTTTAAATATGAGAGTGAATTGTCATCTTTCCTTAAGGCTTTTACAAAATTTTTAAAGAGCTCCAGCTTAATTTGCAGTGGTGGCAAAATATCGGCTATCCCAGAGGCATAACATACCAACTACTTTTAAATCGCAACAAATTTTCCAGTCATGTTCATATTTTATGTATTTTATCAATTTAGCCATTGTTTCGTATGATTCCTTAGTGTTCACAGCATGAGCAATGGGAATCGACGGTTTCAGATTTCCGTTGTGCAAAAGAACTGCTTTCAAACTTTATTTACTGCTGTCAACCAATAATCGCCATTCCTTTGAATTGTATGTTTGATTAAGTTCCTCGAACTCACTAGATCAATGAGTTGAAACTGAGTTAGACTTCTGAGCGATGACTTCTGACCCAAACTTGAATCGCTCAGAGTTGAGTACTCAGTTGAACTTGATGATGTTTCCGTTATTAGGCTATTAGCTATACTTGGACACTTCCTACTCCAATCTATTAACATAGAAAAAAATGTAGTCCGTATCGTGAATGAATGGTTGTCTCCAAATCATTGGAATTCCAAATTGCATGTGAAGTCTAAAATTGAAACGTTTTATTCCACAAAATATTGTAGTACATTAATTTTAAAGTACTTACCGCATTCTTCGACTAGTCCATCGAGTATAATATACATGGCACGAATTACACAAAATACTAGGTGTCCACGGTTCGTTCATATTTTGAACTCGTATACCAAAATATTACACATATATTTCTTCTATTATTTTATTAAACGCACGTTGATTTTTTTAATTACATATTTTCCGCAGATGCAGCAGATATTGTCGGGATCATTTACACATTGAAAAGTTCTTTGCCTTTTACTCATACTTCGAAATATAACTTTGTAATATTTTTCAGAAAATCTTATCTCTTTAAACAGTACCTGTAGCTGACATATAGTTTGCTTCGAAAGTAGACATCCAATATTTTCAAGACTGCCGCGTACTACTTTGTACTGCGTACATATAATTTTACTACTTGTATATACGACTGGGATGTCCATGCCCCTAAAAGGCGTAACTGAATGGAAACCTCATAAATAAAAAAACCACAAATATTGTTGACCCTCTATCCGAGCGGATCTCATCCAATATAGGTCTCACATTACATATCATGTTTTATGGAGGGTTACGAACGGCCATAAAACCTCGTCCTCTCTATAATTTTATAATGTCTGACATCAATCCTCATAAAATAAAATGCAAGTGCAATGTCTCTTATATGTCTCTCTCACATATGGCGAATTCAATATACGCAAAAACATCATTTAACCAGTAAGGAAAGGCTAAAGTCGGGCAGTGCCGACTATATAATACCCTACACCACTCTCGTAATATTGAATAAATCTGATATATAAATTTTGTAATTCATGTATAAATTGTTTACATAAATTTACTTTTGGGACATTTTATACTTAAATAATACCCTGTACCACAGTGTGGTGTAGGGTATAAAAACGATCGGATCTAAAGAGCCAAATCGGATGAAACATATATATGGGAGCTATAGCTAAATCTTAACCGATTTTCTTCAAATTCGGTAGTGTTGGTTCATGGATCAAGAAACTCTACCATTCTAAATTTCAACACGATTGGATGTAAAATACAGCTTTTATAGGACTAAAGGGCCAAATCGGACGAAACATATATATGGGAGCTATAGCTAAATCTTAACCGATTTTCTTCAAATTCGGCAATGTTGGTTCATGGATCAAGAAACTCTACCATTCTAAACTTCAAAATGATCGGATGTAAAATACAGCTTCTATAGGACTAAAGGGCCAAATCGGACGAAACATATATATAGCTAAATCTTAACCGATTTTCTTCAAATTTGGCAATGTTGGTTCATGGATCAAGAAACTCTACCATTCTAAATTTCAAAACGATCGGATGTAAAATACAGCTTCTATAGGACTAAAGGACCAAATCGGACGAAAGATATATATGGGAGCTATATCGAAATCTGCACCGATTTTCTTCAAATTCGGCAATGGTGGTTCATGGATCAAAAAACTCTACCATTCTAAATTTCAAAACGATCGGACGTAAAATACAGCTTCTATAGGACAAAAGGGCCAAATCGGACGAAACATATATATGGGAGCTATAGCTAAATCTTAACCGATTTTCTTCAAATTCGGCAATGTTGGTTCATGGATCAAGAAACTCTACCATTCTAAATTTCAAAACGATCGGATGTAAAATACAGCTTCTATAGGACTAAAGGACCAAATCGGACGAAAGATATATATGGGAGCTATATCTAAATCTGAACCGATTTTCTTCAAAATAGGCAATGTTGGTTCATGGATCAAGAAACTCTACCATTCTAAATTTCAAAACGATCGGATGTAAAATACAGCTTCTATAGGACTAAAGGACCAAATCGGACGAAAGATATATATGGGAGCTATATCTAAATCTGAACCGATTTTCTTCAAATTCAATAGCGATCTTAACAGCCGCGAAATACTCTAAAGTGCAAAATTTCAGAACGATCGGAGTGAAACTGCGACCTGTAGTCGACGAACAACTTTACATGGACAGACGGACGGACGGACGGACATCGTTAAATCGACTCAGCTAGTGATTCTGAGTCGATCGGTATACTTTAAGGTGGGTCTAGCTGTGTTATTTTAAGGTGTTACAAACATCTACCGTGAAACAAACTTATAATACCCTGTACCACAGTGTGGTGTAGGGTATAAAAACGAAAAAATATGAAACAAGATTTTTTTGAATTTCGATATAGCCCTCATAATTCCCTTTAATTTGAGGTGTAACACGGCTCAAATTATGGTCCAAATACTGTATGTACATTCCATGAAATCTGAAATTAAAAAAAAAATATTTAAAAAAAATTACCATACAAATTTTTTTTAATATTTTTTCGTGTTTGTGATACCTAATTGCACCAGAAACAGTTATCCACATGCCTTGGACAACAATTTTGTTGCATTGTGTAATATAATGGAAAAATAAATTATTTAAAATCATTAAAATGTCTGTTCGAAATATGGATTTATTTTTAATGACAGTGTAATTTTGTCATTTGGTTAACAAATTCCACCCTAATAGGTCTACGTGTCATTGATCAGACCTTCTTATCCCTTATATTTAAATGTCTCATTTAAAGTGAAATTAAACCCAACATCATTATGGATATTTGTATATTTCCACTTCAGAATATATTCCATTAAAGTTCCTCTTTGTCCTTACCTCTTACTGAGTTTTAAATAAATACATCATTCGTCTGCTGTATGTGTACCTACTTCATTGCGCCTGCTTTCCATGCAGATGACAGACGACAGCCCTCCCCAAAAAAGAAACCTGGGCGGCTTTGCAACCGGTAGCTTTATGCGTTACATGTAATGTTTTGAGGCATTACCAAAACAGCAAAAAACGAATACGAAAACGCAATCATATTTAAGTCAGAAAAGCAGAAGCTTTATGCCTACACCATAGGTCGGCCGATCGGTCGCTCGTAAAAGCCCTAAGGTTTAGAGATGCTAAGCTGTAAGAATGAACGCATCAGAAGCACTCGACTCGAAGAAGAGGAAGCACCAATACACCATAGATATGGTCATATCATTATAATTATTTTGTAGGCAAGACGAGTCGAGCAGTAGTAACAACAAAAAGCATTAATGCCAAAGAAAGGCAGTATGTGTAGAAACTGAATAACAACAACAACAACAACAACAAAAAACAAGGAACAAGAAGTATTCGTCAAAACCTACAATTAGACGCCATTGAAGGAATATCGTTAAAGTACGTATGAATATGTATTCACGCATCTTAGCCGGTACTCGGGAACCCAGTGTGACGGTATACGCACATAGTAGTATCTACATATACGAGTACAAAAGGACAGACATCACTATAGGAGTATACGTTGCGATGTAGTTAAGACGTGGCTGATGAATTCAAAGAAAACAGTTGCCGTTTCTTACCCATTCATCGAAGCCTCCCAATAAGCACCAGTGGGCCAATCAGTTGCAGATATGCGTCTCTGTGGCCGAGATGGCAAAGCTGGGGCACTCTCTGTACAGGTTGGGGAAAAAAATGTGCCTGTGTTATTTTCAGACAATTAGGAATGAAATAACTTTTATATACGAGTGTATCCTGGGAAAAAAATATGTAAGTTATTCCTCCGCCCCTGTATACCATAGGGAGCGCAATCTTAAAACTTATGGTAATTTCGATTCTGACAAAAAAGTTACCCCATCGACGCGAAATTCAGAAAAAAATTTTCCATTTTTAGGAACTGAATTAATATTATCTCATATTTCAAAAATCCAAAATGTGGTATAAAAGTCCAGTTTTCTGAAAAAGGGCAAAGAAAATTTCACTTTTTTGCAGAAACGAAAACGTCATTAAATTCTCTAATACCTCTTCAATTCGATTGGGTTAAAATTTGGGAAATGAAATTTAATTTAGAACCATTCACACGGACAATAGTTGGCGATGTTCCATTTTTTGATATAGTAGAAATATGGCTACCGATATGATTGCTTGACGTCGGATAGGTCATATGTACATTGGAACCCATCGGTTTGATATTTGACAAATTGCGTTTTCATTTTACCTATAACAATGCTCATTATTTGTCTATGTTTTGTATTTTGGTAAGAAGTTTAATGTCACTAATTTGTTTCCAGGTGTTGTACATATGGGACACCTCTGACATTATTGCAAATAACCCAAACATTTTATGCATAATTAGTATGAAAAAAAAAAAAAAAAAAAACAAAACTGCAACTACCAGGCCGGCAAGGCAAGCAGATGATGACCAGACGGTAAACGCCTTAAAATTTAATAATCGCATCAAGATATTACGGCGATATTTTTGCAGGTATTTTCAGAAATTTAGGCCAATCTTAAAGCGAGGAAACGCGTAACAACTTGAAGACATTTCTACTGAAAAAGCTTCTGAAAATGGCTGCAAGGCGGTGGTGATATCATCACACAAAACCATATCTCGGACACAGGTAACGACGACGGCAGAAACAATGCAGAATACTTCAAGAAGCCTTGTCGCCGCGCATAAATTTTCAATAAAAATAACAATACCGAAACCTCAAAGAAAATACAAAAACAAAAATTCCTTAGCATTTTTGCATATAAGAACACTTAAACCTGTAATTAAGATAATTTCTTTCATTTACGGATATTATGAAGAAAAAAGAAAAAGTATGCATAAGCCATGAAAAAAACGGAATACAGACTATCAAAACTGACGACGACCTGTCTTTATTGATCAAAAGCTGTTCTCTTGTCGATTTGTGTCAGCGCAAAGAAACAAAAGCGCAAACAATCCCAAGGGGCGTTACGTTCTTGTGGCCAGTGGAGTACACCCCAAAACCGAAAAGGGCTCAAAACAGAACCTTGGGCTGTTAAGGATAGATGTTGAAATGATTGTTGTCTGCACCTGAGAGTCTGTTCTCCTTCCTTTTTTAAATCGGGAGAGGACAATCTAAGACTGAAAGCATTAGAGCTGCTAGCTGCTGTTTTCCAAACATTTTAATCGCATAGGATTATTTTAAAAATTCCACACAGATTTCATAATTATAATGTAGTAGATAGATCTGCTTCACTTTCCTCGAAGTTCTAACGTATCTCATTAATATTCTAAATGTTTGGTGTGTTTATTCTAAAATTCTGTAAGCTTTTGCCTTTCATACAGTGGATCAGGACTGTGAAATTCAGTAATACAACTGTTATATATTTTAAAATGCTATCTTCATAATATTTTTAAAATTGTTTTAGTCATTCGTTCAGCTTGAGGCCATAAATAAAACAATGTTATTTTTACTATTATTGTTTCATTACAAATTTTTATTCCCGATATTTCGAACGACTTCGTCGGTCATCTTCAGGGGGTTGCATTAAACAAATATACATATATACTTACACATATATTTTTAAAATTAAAAAAATCGTATTAATATTTTAAAATGTAACAGCAACAACTTTTTCAATTTTGAAAATTTTGACTAAGTATTTAAGGACAACGCTCTTTTTCGACGATATTTGTCAACAATATTTAAAAAAACTTAGAATTTTTATTATCTCAAAAATAAATAAAATTTTCCACAACATAAACATTAAATTTTAATGAATTTTGTGAATAAAAAATTACGATGATTTTGACATAATTTTCGACAAAATCAGAAACTCGCTTTTGTCTTTAACAATGATATTGTGATCAAGTTTTCTATAAAATTTTAATTTTGACAAAATGTTGTATTAAGATGCTAGTTTTCAAAACTTTTTGTAAAGATGAAATTTTTATTATATTATATTTTTATTATTTTTCTATAACATGAATTTTACCGTTTCGACTAAGTATTTTAATGACATGTTCTCCTTTGCCGATATTTTTCTACAAACTTGTTAAAAATTACGAATTTTATAGTCTCAAAAATAAATACAATTTTCTATAATATAAATATTTCACTTTGTGAATTTTCTAGAAAAAAATAAATTACGATGGGTCTGACATAATTTTGTATAACAATGATATTTTGACCAAAATTTTTTGTTTACAACGAGTCTTAATAATTAGGTTTTTTGTAATAAAATAAAAAAAATTTATAGTAATATAATTTTAACGATTTTTTTTATAAAAATAAAATTTTGACGAATTTTTCTATAAAAAGGGCAATTTCAAATAATTTTCTATATTCGGGCGATTTTTTTAAAATGCAATTTCGACGATTTTTTTGTATAATATAATATTTTTACAATTTTGTTATAAATATACAATTTTGGCGAAATTTTCTTTAAAAATAATCGTTGAAATTTTCTATCAAAATGCAATTTAGACGATATTTTCTACAAAATTAAAATTTGGATAAAGTTTTCTATAAAGATGCAATTTTGATGAAATTTTCTATAAAAATGCAATTTAGAAAAAAAAATTACTATAAAATGGTAATCGACGGAATTTCTATAAAAATTTAATTTGAAGTTAAATGTAATTTCGACGAAATTTTCTATAAAAATTTAATTTTGATGAAGTTTTCTATAAAATTACAATTTTGACGAAATTTTCTGTAAAAATAGTCGTTGAAAAATTTAAATTTGGATAATATTTTCTATAAAAATTCAACTTTGAAATAGCTTTCTATAAAATTAGCATTCTGACGAAATTATCTATCAAATTACACTTTGCTATAAAAATGCAATTTAAAAAAAAAATTCTGTAAAGTAGCAATTTCGACGGAATTAAAATTGAACCTGACGTTGAATGTAATTCGACGAAATTTTCAATAAAAATGTAATTTTGCTGTAGTTTTCTATAAAATTGCAATTTTGACGAAATTTTCTATTAAATTGTATAAAAATGCAATTTGGTTGAAATTTTCTAAAAAAATTTAATTTCGGCGAAAAAAATTTTAAAAAATAATGAATTGTTCTATAAAATTGCAATGTTGATGAAATTTTGTATAAAAATGCAATATGGTTGAAATTTTCTATAAAAAAAGAAATTTCGGCGAAATTTTCTATAAAATTGTAATTTCGACAACATTTCGATAAAGAAATATATATTAGAAAAATTTGCAATTTCTATAAAAAAGTAATTTCCGCGACATTTTGAACAAAAACTAGATTTCGTCGAATTTTCGATCAAATTGAAATATCGATAGTATTTTAATTAACATTTTTTATGAAACCATAAATAAAAAAATGGAATTTCAACGAAATTTTTCATATGAATAAAATTTAGAATAAATTTTCAATAAAATTGCAATACCGACGACATTCTCTATAAAAATAAAATTTCGACAAAAATTGCAATTTCTATAAAAATTAAATTTCGTCGAATTAGATTTCAATTTCATCGAAATGTTCTACATATACAATTGATGACATTTTTGATGAAATTTTCTGAAAAATGTTCGTTGAAATTTTCCATCAAAATGCATTTTAGACAATATAAAAGCAATTAAGACGAAATTTTCTATAAAATTACAATTTCGATAACATTTTCTATAAAATTTCAATTGTATGAAATTTTCTTTAAAATTGAAACGTTGAAAAAGCTTTTTTATAAAATTGGAATTCTGATGAAATTTTCTATCAAATTGCAATTTTGATGGAATGCAATTTAGAAAAAATTGTCTATAAAATAGAAATTTCGACGAAATTTTCTATAAAAATTTAATTTTGATGAAGTTTTCTATAAAATAACAATTTTGACGAAATTTTCTATCTAATAGCAATGTTGATGAAATTTTTTATTAAAAAGGCAATTTGGTTGAAATTTTCTATACAAATACAATTTCGGCGAAATTTTTTATAAAACTGTAATTTTAACATTTCGATAAAAATTTTATTTTCGACAAAATTGCAATTTCTATAAAAAAATAATTTCGACATTTTGAGGAAAATAGAATTTCAACGAAATTTTTTATATGAAAAACATTTTGTTGAAAATTTCTAAGTAACTGCAATTTCAAAATATTGTTTCTCAATAAATGCAAATTCTTAGTTTTTTTATGCAAAAAAAAGGAAGAATAATCAAAATGCAATATAATTTGTTTATGAAAATGGAATATCGAGGAAATTTGCTAAAAGATGCGATTTCGAATTTTGTTTTCAAAAAAATTTAAATTCCTACGATTTTTTTTTATAAAATTACAATTTAATTAAAAAAATACCGCACCCGATTTTTATCATTTGTTTTTTTTTTTTCAAAATAAAAATTTTCACAAATATTAATGCAATTTAGACGAAATTTTCCATGATGAAGTTTTCTATAAAACTGCAATTTTGACGGAATTTTTGATAAATTTAAAATTTTCTATACATATATTAATTTGGAGAAAATTTTCTATAAAATTGCAATGCCGACGATATTTACTACAAAATTGCATATTCTATAAAAATGAAATTTCGGCGAAATTTTAAAAATTGGATTTCGACGAATTTTCTATAAAAATACAATATTAAAAACATTTTCAATAAAATTGCAATTTTTACTAAATGATCAAGAAAAAAGGTATATTAAGGATTTTTTTATGTAATTGGAATTTCAACAAAATGTTTCATATGAATGAAATATCGGCGAAATTTTCTAAATAAATGCAATTTCAAAATTTTGTTTCTCAAAAATGCAATTTCTAAGATTTATTTATAAAAATGAAATATTGATTTATTTTTTTGCGGCAACCGAGGATTTTGAGAAAATTTTCTAAAAAATTCAACTAAGAATTTCGTTCTCAAAAAATTAATTTCTACGATCTTTTTTTACAAAAATACAATTTCCATTAAATTCAAAATTTCCGCCATCCGATTTGTAACACTTGATTAATTTTTTCCTAAAACAACAATTTCGACAAAATTAAAATTTGATATTTCAACGAGGTAAAATTGCAATTTCGTTGAAATTTTGTAATAAATGAAATTTGCTATAAAATTTAAATTTTGTTAAAATTTTTTAACAAGTAAATTTTTTGAAATATTGACAAAATTTTTCATAAAATTGAATTTCTTTGAAAATTTCAATAAAATTGCAATTTAGACGACTATTTGTATAAAAACAATTTTGAGTAAATTTTCTATAAAAATGCAAAATTGCAATATTAATGAAATTTTGTATAAAAATTCAACTTCAACTAAATGTTCTATAAAATGGTAATTTCGACGACATTTTCTATAAAAGTGTTATTTCAACAAATTTGCAATTTCTATAAAAGTGAAATTTCGGAGAAAGTTTGAATAAAAAGTTGTAGAAATCAACTCAAAATCAAATTTTGTATAAAAGTAAAATATGGAGAAAATTTTCTATAAAAATAAAATTTGTACGAAATGAATGAAATAAGTAATTTCAAGAATTTGGTATGCAAATGGAATTTCGACAAAATTTGTAATATGAACAAATTTCGGCAACATTTTGATGAAATTGTCTATTAAGTTGCAAATTTTTATGAAGTTTTTTATAAAACTACAATTTAGATGGCAAATTTTTTTTAAAAAAATCAAACTTTTACGAAATGATCTGTAAAATAAGTAATTTCAAGGATTTTTTATTCAAATGGATTTTGACAAAATTTTTAATATGAACGAAATTTTGGAGAACTGTGCTAAAAATTCAATTTCAATTCATTTAAAAAATTTAATTTCTTCGAAATTTTATAAAAAATGTAATTTCGGTCAAATTTTCTGAGCCATTCGATTTTTACACCTCAATTATTTTTTTTCCTAAAATATTTTTCTTATGTAGCTTTATGAATTTTATATAATTTAATGAATTTTCCTAGAATAATCGGTTCCATTTTAGAATAACAAGTATTTTTATAAAACCAAAATTATATTATTCCTAAAGTCATGAAGAGTTAAATATATCGAACCGGTTAAAGTAATATACGTTTAAATAGAAATGTTTTTAAATCAAATACATACTTAGAAAAAGAGTAAAATTTCGACCGCGACAATGAAAAATTCGATTCTATAGTATATAAGTCGATAATCCTACTGCATGTCCCTAATCCTTTGTAGCCACAATTGCACTTTGATTTATATTAGACAAATTAAATACGAAATGACAGCCGTATTGGTTCAAGAATAAAGTTTATACGCCATAAAGAAGGCGGATTGGAAGGGGTCGTTATGGGGCTTATATCAAAATTTGCTCGGACATATTTATTGGGATTGTTTTAAAGGCAAATATTACCAAAAATGCATAATTCAAGTCAGTTTGGTCGAAAAATGTTGCATCTTGCGTCAGTAAATCGAATCGGAGTAAACACTTAAATGTGGACATGCCAAAACTTAATAATCCTATTTTAATAGAGATTCTGTTTCACCCGAAGTATTGGTTAAGATTGGTTCATATAAATTAAAGAAATAATATTTAATACGAGTATTTCTTCTCTACAAAAAAAAAAATAATACTAACTTTTTTCAGTTGGAAATCACTGTGCGTTGTTTGCAATTTCTAATATTATGTGAAGCTACAATAATAATTATTATTAATATAAAACATACGTTTAATTATGGTTATTAATAACACATACTAATTGCCGGAAGAAGTCCATCGGATGGAAAGATGCAAAAAAAAACATGGATGTTTTTAAACAAATTCCCCAGGCGTACAAATGCTCATAATTGCATAAGTGTATTGTCTAAGAGGTTTCGTGGAACCCTTATGCATGTATGTTTGTATACGAGTACACACATTGTACTAAACCTATTGAATATTCATTCCAAAAATACATTTCAAATCTGAATCACACTTAAAGTGTTTGTGCAATCAACCATACACGATTACTGCCAACAATTTCCTCCCAAACATTCTTCATTTCAGTTGGTAATTAATTCACCAAAAAACCAATACAATAATTCTTGAATTTGGTGACATTTAACAACACGACACGATTAACCAAATTAGCTATTCAAATCAGGCGATTATAAATGTAACCGATCGCCGATATCACTTATAATTGTTAACCAAATCTCACCCAAAAAATAAAAAAAAGGAGGGTAAACAAAAAGCCCTACGAACAAATCCATATCACAATCTTAACAAAAGGCAACAGCTTCGATGACACTTTAACCGGAAAGACCAGAGCAGCAAGCCAGGCTGGATTACTGGGTTGTGGATGGCTGGCTGGCTTTGGCTTTTAGAGAAGAGACCAAAAACAAAGCTATCGCCACGGCTATACTCCATTCTCTGGTATTTATGGTCGATGGTATATATGGCCAACATAGACGACTGACTGCGACTGATACTTATCGCCGATAAAAAATTTCACACAAAATCATGCTACCGAATCAGATAAAAATCCATCGATACAACCAACAGCGATCGATATTGATAGATTTTTTTATAGATATTTTGTTGTAAAAAAGAGCGACACATTTAACTGTTATATTGAAAATAGGCAAATGTGATTTAATGGTTGGACAGAGTGGAGAAAATATGCGCGCTATAGTCCGTAGGGACAGATAGAATTTATGTAGATAAATACGGAATATTATAAACTTGTTCTTTGACGCTGGAAAATGGATAAAAGCTTCGAAAAGATTAATTTTTTATAATTTTGGTACTCATTTTAGAAGGAATGAGATACAGAAAAAATGATAAATTTAAGGATCGTTTTCTACAAGTTTAGTAATCATACATCGTTTAGTAATCATAAGGATCGTTTGCTACAAGTTTAGTAATCATAAAAATAGAGCTAAGCTACAGTTATGTATAGCTGTCAGGATAATATGGAATTTTAATTTTTAAGAAGACATTCGTGAGAGAAAGTGGAGATAGATGTTCTACGCAAGCCAGCTAATGATATTCTGCAGAGAAGCTTTTGACTGGCATCTTCAAGGATCATACAAATAGAGCTAATCTACAGTTATGTATAGCTGTCAGCAGTATATGGAATACTTTTTACTTCATTGTGAATACCATTAGTACAGTTATATCATAAAACATCATTCTTATGCAAAAATGTAGCCATTTCCAAAATTTTTATGAAAATAAAAATTTCCCTTAATGGGAAATTAACGGACAATAATATAATTTGCTTAAAAAGTTATTTTTTATGGTCCATATATAAAATTGCCATGCTTTAGAGTGTTTAAAAAAATTTCCCTCAAAATATCCCACAGGGGAAATTTTTCTGAACATGAAAAATTGTTTAATTCCATTACTTACATAACTCTATGTACTCACATTACAAAATTTTTATGAAAAACAAAAAATTTCCCTTATATTCCATTTGCAGACAACAAGAAATTTACTAAAAGTTGAATGTTTTATGATTTTTATACCATACACCACACGGCACAGGGCATATTCGTTTGTGCAACTGTTTGTAACGCCCAAAAGAAATAGAGATAGACCCATCGTTTATTATACCGATCGATTGGGAATCACTTCCTGAGCCGATTTAATCATCCATCGATTTAACCGTCCGTACCAATGTATCATTGTAATCACAGTGCAGGTCGAAATTATAGTTCGATTGTGATGAAATTTAGCACAACGCACTTTTATAGCTAAGGAACGATCCCTATTGAAATTGGTGAAAATCTGTAAGGCGCCCATAAATATTCGATTCGATTCGGGTTCTAAGGGCTATAGAAGGTGTATTTTACATCAGATCGAGGTAAAAATTGACAGTGACAATCTCTTCACCCATTTATAAAGACCACTAAATTTAGTGGAAGTGGGTTCAAATTTAGATGCAGCCCCCATATATATGTTCCATCCGATTTGACATATAAGTGCTATTGAAGCTATATTTTAAATCTAATCAAGGAAAAAATTGGCAGAGGGATGTCTCTTCAGCCTTTAATAAAGACTACTCAATTTTATTAAAATCGGTCCAGATTAGATATAGCCTCCATATATTTTTTCGGCCCGATTTGACTTCTAAGGCCTATAGAAGGTGTATTTTTTCGATAATAATCGATTATTATCCATTTTTAATTTTTATTTTTTCTTTATTTTCAGTTTTAAAAAATTTACCTCAATATTTCCTACATGGGAAATTTTTGAAAAACATGAAAATTGCTTTATTTCACATATCACAAGTACAATGCATAATTTTTATGAAAAACAAAAATTTCCCCTTGTGGGAAAGTGGGATGTTACAAGAAATTTGCTACAATTTTAATGGTTTCTGTTTCATGATTAAATATTAGTTTTCAAAAATGTTCCTTTCAATTTTCCATTAAGGAGCAATTTTTGTTAATGCAAAATTTGTACATATATTGAAACGAAAATGTATATTGGTCCAACGTAATAATATTACACAAGTTTTATGAAAAACAACAAATTACCTTGATGGGAAATTGACAGATAATCAGAAATTTGCTAAAAATATAATCTATTATTATCCATGTTTAATTTCTATTTCCTTTTGACTGTTTTAAAAAATTTCCCTCAAAATTTCCCACACGGGATATTTTTGTAAAACATGAAAATTGTTTTATTTCAGATAGCACAAGTACAGTGTACTTATATTACATAATTTTTTTGAAAAACAAAAATTTCCCTTTGTGGGAAATTGGCAAGTACCAAGAAATTTACTAAAATTGTAATGGTTTGTGTTTCATATCTAAATATTAGTTTATATGGCTGTCAAGAAATGTTCCTTTATATATTTGCAAATGAGATAATACTCGTATTACTCAAGTTTAATGAACAAAAAAATCCTTTAATGGGAAATTGACAGATAAACAGAAATTTGCAAAAAATTAATTGATTATTATCCATGTACTATTTTTATTTCCTTTTGAGCGTTTTAAAAAATGCCCCTCAAAATTTCCTACATGGGAAATTTTTTTAAAATCATGAAAATTACTTTTTTTCAGATAGCACAAGTACAGTGTACTTATATTACATAGTTTTTATGAAAAACAAAAATTTCCCATTGTGGGAAATTGGCATGTACCGTGAAATTTGTTAAAATTGTAATGGTTTGTGTTTCATATCTAAATATTAGTTTATATGGCTGTCAAGAAATGTTCCTTTAAATGTTTGCAAATGAGAAATATATAAGTATTAAAAATAGGTCCAATGTAATAATGCTCGTATTACTCAAGTTTTATGAACAACAAAAAATTCCTTTAATGAAAAATTGACAGATAATCAGAAATTTGCAAAAAAAATTAATCGATAATTATCCATGTTTAATTTTTATTTACTTTTGATTGTTTTAAAAAATTTCCCTCAAAATTTCCCACATGGGAAATTTTTGTAAAAGATGAAAATTACTTTATTTCACATAGTACAAGTACAATGTACTTATATTACATAATTTTTCTGAAAAACAAAAATTTCCCCTAGTGGGAAATTGGCAGTCTACAAGAAATTTGCTAAAATTTTAATGTTTTGTGGTTCATATTTAAATATTAGTTTATATCAAGAAATTTGCCTTTAAATTTCCCAAGGAAATTTAGGATCAGAATTTTTTTAAATTTGAAAATTAGGTTGTTGTAGATATTATATTTCAATTTTCCTATAAAGGAGACAAGTTCCCAAAAAAATCTCTCAGATTTATTTCAGATTTCCCACACCGGAAATTTTTGTGACACATGAAAATTGTTTCATTTCAGATAGGCAAATTACATATTACATAATCTTTATGAAAACCAAAAATTTAGAAAATATTCCGTGTGTTTTTAGCATTATTTATTTTTTCATTCCAGTTACTTTCGGCAAATCCTACACAATCGCCACAAACCGGCGATACAGCTAGCGGCCCTGCCGCCATGACTAGTCCGAACGCTCCCTCGCACAGCCCCTCTGGCGAATGTCGTTCGAACACCGCCACAACAACGCTTCCAGTGACAGGCAATACCAGCGGTGGCGGTGGCACCGGCAGCGCGGCAGGAGTATCCACAGGTGCCCTGAGTCCGGATGGTCTCTCACAACACTCAACTAATGTGGGTGGTGTTGCTCAAAATCCTGCTGCAAATACAAATGTGGAAAATACACCGCTTGGTTCGAATAGCGCCGGTTCGGCGGGTGGCTCCTGTTGTGAAAATGGACGGCCGATAATGACTGATCCCGTATCGGGACAAACTGTGTGCTCTTGTCAATATGATTCGGCGCGTTTGGCCCTATCGAGCTATTCGAGACTACCCGCCGCAAGTGTTGGAGTTTATGGAACTCCATATCCATCAACGGAACAGAATCCCTACCAGAGTATAGGAGTTGATAGTTCGGCGTTCTATTCGCCTTTGGTAAGTTTTTTTCCAGAATTTTATTTATTAATTTTTTATCCCGAGTCTTTCAAGAAGAAATTAAGAATGGTTTCTATCATAAAAGAATTACGGCAATGACCGACAAAAGTTTATGATCACCGTCATTCGAGATGTATGTATAAAATACGCCCGTTCATCCATATGTACGTATATTGATCATTGGCAGACGCATTCATTCAAACGTATTCAAAACAAAAGGCAACCATTACTCTTTATTGCTCGTCATGTCAATAACAGAAAACTGCAAAAAAAAAACACTGATGCAAAAAAAAAAAACTAAAGAAAATATCAAATTTCAATTGATACCAATAATGATGACAACAATAACAGCCGAGCCGGATCGAGCCGAGCCAAGATACTTGTGGCCCAAAAGGACGGCCATTATTGTTATTATTAGTGTTGGCATTAGAGTCAAGTCTGGGCTTGGTCTGGTCTGGTCTGGTCGGTCTGGCCGAGCGGCCAACTCGAGGAGGAAGACATGCCGAGAAAACTGAACAGACAGTTTCTTTTTGTTTGAGTGACTTTTGAGTGAGCTGCAATCGGCCATACTAATAATTCGATTTGCTTTAATAATGTTGACATGCCAAGCAAATGGCTGAAATGACAAAGGACGGACGGACCGACAGACAAATAAGGGGCATAATGACAGCGACAGCAACAACATCAATGGCATCAGTAAGTATCACAGCAAAATTATTTAAGGCAGATACAGATATAAAAGAAATTACTCAAGTTTCATTGAAATTATTTAAAGATGGATGGATGAATTAGAAACTGATAAACAAAAAGGCGGAATATGTATGTACATAGAGAATAAAGTAGTTTGTTCGTGAAGATTGGCAAGTAGGATTTTTGCATGCCCTATAACAGGCACTGAGGGCATGGACCTTGTGGCCCATTAGGAGGAAATAATTCCCATCTTGGGATATATGCAAAACTATCATCTATGTAATAACGCTATGCTATATAACCGGTTTCTTATTGGCGGTTTTAAATATATTGAAAACCGTTTGGGTAATTTTATTTAAATTTTGTATCTTGTTCTGGATTGCAAACTGCACTTAAACTACTGTCAATAGAATACAGAATATGTACAGAAACTATGTCCAGATCATTTGAAGACAAATGCTAAAAAATATCACCCAATTTCTCTCACGAAAACTTTTAATTGTTTTTATTTAATTAAAAAAAATAATTCACTTTAATTTGATAAAAATTTGTAATCCGTATATATATGTATAGGGTGATCCATTTCGAGGTTCCCTACTTTTTTAAAGAAAAAAACACAGAAAATTCAAATTGAATGGGGAATGTTGATTACCATTTGAAAGAACATTCTTTGTCATTTATTTTTTGAAGATTATGTCTGTCAAATGTTGGCCGCGGCTACGTCCCAGATGGTCCATCCGTTGAGTCCAATTTTCGACTGGTAACTGGCGAATGAAACGCGTGATCAAAGGCCTGAATCAAGCGGGTTTGTCCGCATAAACTTTAGACTTTTCATATCCCCACAGGAAAATGTCTAACGGTGTGATACCACACGATCTTGGTGGCCAATCGACCGGCCCAAATCGTGAAATTATCTGCTCACCGAAGTGTTCTCTCAATAAATCCATTGATTGATGCGATGTGTGGGAAGTGGGGCTGTCTTGATGAAACCAAATGTCGCCGAGATCACGAGCTTCAATTTCAGGCATCAAATAGTCGGTTATCATGGCACGATAACGGTCGCCATTGACGGTTACGTTCTCACCGGCATCATTTTTGAAGAAATGGACCGATGATTCCGGTACGTCGGATCGGGAATCGGTCAATGGCAAAAAGATAGCTCTTAACGAGAGCTAAAATATTGCTCATGGGTGTCAAGGTCGTGGGTCGACTGGAAAGTGTTTTTTTTTTTGGATTTAAAAAAAAATGGACTTAGCGCAATTGGCTAATCATTCGCCATTGATAATAAAACTGAATAATTTGTAAACGTTGTTCAGGAGTAAGTCTTTCCATGATGAAATGCCAAACAATACTTAATAAAAATAACATGACAGCATGACTCGACTCACACGTGATCTGTCAAAAAAAGGCTATTGAAAAAAGTATCTCTACTTAGATTACCCTATATTTGGGGAACACGTTTTTGGATATTTATTTTTTTTTAATCCGTCTGTCTAGTGCGTACGATAAATCCCCAAATGGTGTGATCGATTGACTTAACATTTTGGTTCAATAATTTTTATAAAAATATGGAATGGGAAGCAGACACTAAGAAATTTGCTTTAATTTCAATATTTATTATTTATAAAATTTAAAAAGGTGTTTTTCCCAAAGGAGAATTTTATTGAAAATTATTAAAGTTGCTCCTTATACAGGGTGGCCCAAAATGACCGAAGAGGTTAGAGTTAATTTTTTTGTTTAAGACATAATCATTAGTTTTTTTAAATACAGTATATTAATGTAGAATATTTGAATCCCCTCACCTTGGAGAGGAGGGTATATATCATTTGCTACGAGCCAAAAGTGTAACACATCGACGGAGTGACCTAAGAGCCTATGTATGTTCCACAGATATCCGTTTTGGGTCATTTTATGTCGAATGAGAAATGTAAGTCCGTCTGTTTGTCTGCTGGCTGGTGCGCACGATAACTCTCCAAAGTATCAACCGATTGACTTTAAATTGGGTATGCGGTAATATTTTCCTCTATCTCCGGCTAAGCTCGAAGATGGGCCATATTGTTCCACTTATTCTAGTAACTCCCCCACAAAGGGTTAACATTTAGTGAAATATTGATTCTTTAATAATTTCTATACTACTCACTCGAATCTTCTGAAATTCCACACATAGTATTCGTTTGTTAGTCGCTATCACCACGAGAAAAATGCACCAAAAGCAAACTGCGTATAACTTTAATATCAGTGCATATAAATATTAAAAATTTTGCACAGTGTAATGCTTTTATAGTACCTACACCCCCTTTTTGTACATCCCACCCAAAAGGACTATTTTGAACCAAAAGTTAAAAGCTTATAACTTTAATACTAGTACATAGAAATACTTGAAATTTTGTACAGTGTAATGCTCTAATAGTACCTAGAGTTCAGACGAAAGTGGGCGTTATCGACACGTCCCTTTTTGTACCTCCCCCGCAAATGGACCATTTTGCACCAGATATTTACAGGTTATAACTTTAATACCAATGCATACAAATACTTGAAATTTTGAACAGTGTAATGTTTTTATAGCATCTAGAGTCCAGAGAGAAGTGGGCGTTATTGGCACGCCTTTTTTGGTTCCTCCCAGACAAATGGACCATTTTGGCACCAAAAGTTAAGAGCTTATAGCTTTAATACCAGGACATTCTTTAAAGTCATTAAATGCAATTTAAATTGATAATAACTGAAATAAACAATTTACGCATATTATTTTGGGACTCATGGTGAGGGGATTCTTAAGTCGGTTTACCCGACTGAACTTTCTTACTTGTATTTATTTTTTCTGCCATACTGTTTAAGTTTTCTGTTCCATTTTAAATTCCCCAAGTCTTTTTTACAAAATACTAAAAAGAAATAAAAAAATTATATTAAAAAGTTATAAGGAATTCGAATCCCTTCGGTTATTTTGGGCCACCCTGTATATATACTGGAAATAATATTATCCATTAATATACCGTATTTAAAAAAATAATGTCTTAAATAAAAAGTTGAACTCAAACCCCTTCGGTCATTTTGGCTCACCCGGTATTACATTTTCTTTTATAAAAAACCAAAAGATTTTATCTAGAAGGGAAATTGGCAGTCAACAATAAATGTGTTAAAACTTTAATTTTGAAGACCTATGATTAATTTTAGCGTTTAGCTAAAATTTCCTCAAAATTTCCAAAACGGGAAATTTTTTTAAATTTTCATTTTTTTATTTCGGATAGCATAAGTACAATGTACTCATATTACATAATTTTTATGAAAAAAAAAATGTCCCTTAATGGGAAATTAGTAGGCAACAATAAACATGTGTACAAGTTTAATCTTTTACGATCCATTTTTAAATATAATATTTTTTGAGGGTTTAAAAAATTTCCCACAAGGGAAATTTTTGTAAAATACAAAAAATTTTCTACTTCGGATAGTAAAAGTACAAATATTACATAATTTTTATGAAAAATAAAAATTTCCCTTGATGGGAAATTGACAGACAATAAAAATGTTGTTAAAAATTTAATCATTTATAGATCCATGTTTTAATTTTATGTTTTTTGAGTGTCTAAAAATTTTTCCACAGTGACAATTTTTAAAATCTAAAAATTGCTCTAATTGGTTTCTATAAAACACCCGAATTTCCCTAGGTAGGAAATTTTCTGAAAGTTTAGTGTTTTATGACTTATGCTTAAATCGTATGTCCCTTTTGAATACCTAAAATATGTCGATAACGCTGGAACGGAGTGATCAAGTGACTTAAATTTGTGTATGGGGTTACTATTTTCTCTAAAATAAATCTGTGAATAAGAAGGTTGCACAGTAGTTTTTCAGGAATTTTCCCAACCGTTGAAGATAATTAAAATAATTAACAGAAAACATATAGCTCCACTATTACTATGGAAAATACGGTAATGTTTCAGAACAAGTAAGAAAGTTCAGTCGGCTAAACCGACTTACTCAAGGTCAGGACCTTGAGTAAAAAAATATTCCTAATTTTATTTATTTTTTTGTTTAATTAAATAATTTTCCATTTAAAATTCAGTAGGTAAGTAGGTAGTGTGCTTGCCTATGAGTTTGGGGGTCGTGAGTTCGAGGCTTTTCCCTTTTTCCGTGCAATCAAAACTTAAATTGATATAAATAATTAAATTGCATTTAATAACGCTAATGTATGTACTGGTTCTAAAGTTGAAGCTGTTAACTTATGTTGCAAAATAGTTCATTTGTGTGGGAGGTACCAAAAGGGGCATGTCAATGACGCCAATTTTTCGGTGGACTATATTACACTGTACAAATTTTCAAGTATTTGTATGCACCGGTATTAAAGTTCTAAGCTTTACACGTTTTGTGCAAAATGGTCCATTTGTATGGGAGGTACCAAAAGCGGGGTGCCAATAACGCCCATTTTTCACTGGTCTTTAGGTACTATAAAAACATTACACTGTAAAAATGTGCAGTATTTGTATTCACTAGTATTAAAGTTATTAGCAGTTTACTTTTTGTACGAAATTATCCTTTTTGTATGGGTGGTACAACAAGCGGTGGGGCTACTTCGGTCATTCAAGCTGATAGCGACAGATAACATATTACTATGTTACAGAAGATTCGGGTAAGTATAGAAGTTATCAGAGAATCAATAATTCACAAAATTTTAACCCTTTGTGAGGGAGGTACTTGAAGGAGTGGACCAACATGGCCCATCTTCGAACTTAGCCTGAGAGAGAACAAAATATTATTACATACCAAATTTGAAGTCAATCGGTTACTCCTTTCGAGAGTTATCGTGCGCTCCAGCCAGACAAACGGATATTGCTCAAAAGACTTCAAATGTCCTAAAACGGATTTCCGCCGAACATACTTGGGGTCTGGGGTCACTCCTTCGATGTGTCACACTTTTGGGGTCGTAGCAAATGATATACAGGGTGGCTTATATGTATTGCAACCAACTTCAGGTTGCTATCATTTCTAAACCGCTAGCTGACAGATTTATTTCAGTGACAGTTCATTTTAGTGTTTAGAAGCTTACAAAAGCATTTTGATCTTTGGATTCAGAAAAAAAGTTATTCGTGATGGAATTCAAGCGTGATAGTGTGATTGCTTTATATTTGGGTGGAAAAACACAAGTGGCTATCGTTAGAGCCCTCCAGCATTTAAATGTGAATAAATCTTTTGTTTCTCGTACCATTGCTCGTTACCGTGATACTGGCAGTGGTGCATCGCGTCCAAAAAGTGGACGAAAAAAACGGTAACAACACCAGAAATGATCCGAAAAGTGAAGGCCAGATTCGAAATCCACGCGGCACATATTAAAAAATGAGCTTGGACTAAAGCCATTGAAGTTCCAAAAAGTGCAAGCGCTCACCGTTGCACAAAATAAAGTTAGACTGGAAAGAGCCAAGGAGTTGCTTCGCTTGCACGAAAGTGGCCAGTTACCGAATTTGGTTTTCTCCGATGAGAAGCCTTTCCAAATTGAGCAGTTTGTGAACAAACAAAATGATTGGGTTTACTTGCCAAAGAGGTCAGCTGAAAATTTACACCTTCGATGAGCCACCAGAACTCAAGCGCCGCCGATGGTAATGGTGTGGGCCGCCGTAACGGCCGATGGTCGCTCCCCGCTCGTATTAATCGACCATGGGGTCAAAATAAATGCCGAATATTATCGGGAAAATGTCCTAAAGACAGTATTGAAGCCCTGGGCAGACAAAAATTTCGGCCGCAGACCATGAACATTCCAACAGGACGCAGCACCATCGCACTCAACACGCGTCACCAAGAATGGCTTAAAAAGGAGGTTCCTCGCTTCATTTCTACCTCACAATGGCCACCAAGATCTCCGGATCTCAATCCGTTGGACTTTTGCGCCTGGGGCATTTTATAGAGTAAGGTTCGCACTAAAAAATACCAAAGTATCGATCATCTCAAGACGGCGCTTCGCCGGGAATGGGCCAAAATACCGCAGAGCCACTTTCGTGCAGCGTGTGATGGCTTTGTCGGCTGTTTGAAGTGCATAATTCGTGCCAAAGGTGGCCAATTCGAACAAATCTAAACTGTTTCTAAAATTTTATGTTATTTCCGACATTTTTTGCTTTTGAACAATAAAATTTAAAAAAAAATTAAAAAAATATAGCGCTTTACTTTGTTGCATTACATATCAGCCACCCTGTATACCTTCCTCTCTAAGGTGAGGGGGTAAATATAGAGTCTCTTTACAAATAATAATACTTTTGCAGGTATCATACGGTGAAAAAATCGCTTCTGTAGTATATTGTCCCAAACATATTATGCTTGAAATAAACATATGTTTTGGTTACTCTCTAAATATATAATATTTGACACATACAAATAGTATATGTTTGGGAGGATATTGTTTTACACAAAACTTTGTTCCCACCCTAATATGTTTTTATTTGGAACTATTATTTCCGAAACAAAGAATAATTTGTATTTTGGCTTTGTATCAATGCATTAATTTAAAATCAAGTTTTCGGTTTTTCAGAAGTTCAAAGTTAAAATTTTTAGAAGTTTTGTATGTTTGTAAAATTCAACAAAAACTTAACTACAAATTGCATTGATGGATAGACAAAAAGTGATGAATTGGAAAATTTATGAATTAAAAATTAATGCTGTAAAACAAAGCTAATGCAGCATATGACATTTTTAACTATCAAATGTAATACGAAATCTACAAAAAAAATAACTAAATTTCGAAAAGGTCAGCAATGTTTTAGAAGTATTTTTTAAATAATATATATTTGGGAAACTTCTTAAAAAATAACTTTGTTTGTGTGTAAACACAAAATTTGTGATAGTTAGTTCGCAAATCTATTTTGTTCTAATATATTATTATATGCGTTCCAAACAAAATTTCTTGATTTTCAAATAAAATGTATTTGTTCACAAATATATAATATTAAAAAAATTTCTTTCCAAATATAACTTCTTTCGATTCGAATACATAAAAATGGCGATTTTCCCCGTGTACTTCCTATAAATAAAATTTTTTAACTACCCAGCAAACTCTTGGTAAGTACCTGTCATTATTCCCTGCATTACCAAATAATCACATGTCATTATTCGCTGCATTACATTCGGCTTATTAATAATGACTTACCAATAATAACAGAAATAAGTGATTTTTTGTTATCAGAATCATTTTGGCAAATTTTAATATATGTAATGCAATTTTGGCTATATGTGGATTATTGTACAAGATTTATTTATATTTCAACATGTTTTCAAACAATACGTGCAGATTTGAATGAAAATACCAGAAATTCGAATCTGACATGAGAAAATTGTTTGTTTCGAGAAATATGCGCGACAATATGCAAAAAAACATTTTAAATGGCATTTCTACATATCTACTACTTATTTTATAACTTATTGGTAATGCATTATTCAAGTACATAAAATCGAGCTTCAAATAAGTACTTATTATGCTACTTTATTTTATGCTTTTGGGATGTACTTTCCTCCAATGACATCCCCATGTTAAAATAATGAGAAAAGTGGCTAAATAATAAGTACTTACCATTATCGAACTTTGCTTACTCGTCGGATTATTTGGTAATGAGAAATTTTGCTGGGTAATTATCCTTGACGTGCAATTTAGGATGTTTCATTATTTTTTTTGTCCTTTAGGACGTTACAAACTCTGTGAAATATTTAAAGTACACTCCATTGGCCGTATGGTACAGAGGCTATACAAAGCAAGGCAAGACATTGAATTAAATTTCAATATCAAACAAAATACAACGTAAAGAGTTAATAGTAATAAGCTTAAGGCTATAATGAAATCCATACCAACGATGACGACCGACGACTGATGGCGATGATGATGACGACGACGACGGCGACCATATCAGATATAAGTAAGTAAGCCCGACTAGGCTCTCAGTCCATTGCCCACCTCTAAGTGCGTTGCGTAAATGTGAGTTGTCGTTGTTGCATGGAGGAATGTTTGGTAGCCATGATTCTAAACTTGTTCTATATGATAATGGGCTGGCTGGTTGGCTGGCTGGCCGACTAGCTGGTTGTTGCTGTTGTCCCAAAATGCAATGATAGGTGATATCTTTCAGTTCCCGTTCCCGGGTCCTCAAACAGCAATTGCAACAGCAACAGCAAAACACACATTCATTCACATCATGTCACAATTTATGTGTGCAACAACAACAGCAACAGTGGTAGTGGAAGTTTGTGGCAATAGTTGCCGTTGCCATTGCTGCTGCTGGTAGTTGATGTTGCTGCTGTTGCCTTTCATTGTCGCATTTGAAGTTGTTAAACACGGGCATAAACAAGTTTGCATGTTTCGTTGTTGTTCTGTAGCTCCTCGTTGGTCTGGGCCGTTTGGGTGATGATGCACCACCACACATCAGAGCGCGAGTAAAGTTAAAAGCCTAATGGGAAACTAGCGGCTGCGGCGGCGACAAACTCTTCTGCCGACTTCCTTTAGCTCCTCAACAGAGTTCCCTTCGGAAATGGCAACAAAACCGGAGCTGCTAGCTACCACAACAACAATTCGTAGTATAAATTTCCACAGCACACATGTGCACATATACAAGTATGTGCGTATGTATGTATGTCTGGAGTAAGGCAAATACGCAAGTTCATATGGCAGCCATCCTTTCCCGAGCTATTGTCATATAAATTGTCATTATATTTGAGTAACTAGTCGCTGTCAACGCAGCGACCCTAGACGAATTTGAAGAAGCCATGTTCTGGCATATACGAGGGATGCTAGGGAAGTTTTTCGGATACTAGTTGAAATGCGAGTAAATGGTCGTGTTCTTGAAGATCAAATAAATTCGAGAAATTAGGAAATTATAGCCATGTTCTGGCATATACGAGGGATGCTAGGGAAGTTTTTCGGATACTAGTTGAAATGCGAGTAAATGGTCGTGTTCTTGAAGATCAAATAAATTCGAGAAATTAGGAAATTATAGCCATGTTCTGGCATATACGAGGGATGCTAGGGAAGTTTTTCAGATACTAGTTGAAATGCGAGTAAATGGTCGTGTTCGGAGGCCGGAAGTTGGACCCCAAGAAAATGCACCCCAAATTGAAAATGAAAGTGCGCCCCAAATTTGGGGCCTATTTTCGTTACAAAAACTGATTTAGGAAATTACACCCCAATCGAGTAAACATCATAAAATGAAAATGAACCGCAAAAAAACTAAAACATTTCTCTTCTTAAATCTGGGGTACGCAATAATACACGTATACAAACCTATTTTATAATTATAAATCTATTCCTGTGCGGTCGGCCTACGGCCTCTGTTTAAGACTTTCTTCTATGGACAGGATCCAAAGTTGGCAACGTGGAGCAAATCTTTTATGCGTAGCCTCTCCTGTTTCTAAATTAATAGATAAGCCCCAAAAAGCAGAGAATAAATGAAAGTAAACCCCAAAAAGCAGTCAAAAAATGAAATTAAGCCCCAAATAAAATTGTTGTTGTTTGATATGTTATTTATTGGGGCCCATATTCATAAAAATATTGGGGTGTATTTTCCTGGGGCCCAATTTCATTCCGCCGTCGTGTTCTTGAAGATCAAATAAATTCGAGAAATTAGGAAATTATAATAAATGGCAAGAAAAGTATTGCATTTGTAATAAAGTTTTCTAATAAATGTATAGGGTATTCCAATAAGAGTGATATGATTTATTTGAAAAAAAAAACACACACACTTATTGTTAAGGAAATTCAAAAAAGTTTTATTTAAAGTGAAGTACAATCGATACAATTAAGTTCTAAATAAATCGTCATTGAAATGGCTTCCACGACTTCTTCTGCAGGAACGAATTCGATGAACCCAATTTTCGAGCACTTTTTCCACTAAATCAAGTCGTATGTCATGAATGTCAGAGAATCTGGTTAATTTCGAAAGACCAATGACTTCAAATAACCCGACAAGAAATAGTCTAATGGTGTTAAATCGCAACTTCTTGGAGGCCATTCAATATCACAATTTCTTGAAATAATCAAATCTCCAAACTTTTCTCGCAACAATTCAATTGTTTCATTTGCTGTGTGGCACCTAGCCACAATCGGTCAATGGCACAAACATAGCTCTTAACGAGAGCTTAAATATTGCTCATGGAGGTCAAGGTCGTAGGTCGACTGGAAAATGTTATTTTTTGGATTTAAAAAAAATGGACTTAGCACACGAAAACTGAATAATTTGTAAACGTTGTTCCTGCGTATATCTCCCCATGATGAAATTGTAAACACTACTGAATACAATGAAAAACAAATGACAGATCATGACATATTACAAATGGCCGAAACGTCACTTTAAAATCATATCATCCCGGTTGGGGTGCTGGTGTTGGAATATGGGATTGGGGATTGTGAGTTCGATTCCCACTCGAACCTGTGGGTTCCTGGAGTTGCGAAATATAGTCGCATGGTTTTGGTAGATGGGATTTTTCCCCGGACTATACTACTAGAGATTTAAAAAGAATATATAAAATTCTGGAATAAGAGAAATATGATCTTTCATATATTCATCAACAATTATTCTATGTTAATATCGTAACTACACCCTGGAAAATAATTGGTTGGAATTCGATTGTAACAATAAAAAATAGTACTAGCAACAAGAACTATATTGCCCACACCGTATGTCGGTTGTATTTATATATAAATCGTTGAAACAACAATAATAACATGGATACGATCAAATGAAATCGCCTGCAACTAAATTGATGGTTGTATCAATCGAATTAAGATTGTTATACCCTACACCACACTGTGGTACAGGGTATTATAACTTTGTGCATTTGTTTGTAACACCTAAAAGGAGAAGAGATATACCCATTGTTTATTATACCGATCGACTCAGAATCACTTTCTGAGTCGATTTAGCCATGTCCGTCTGTCTGTCTGTCCGTCTGTCCATGTATTCTTGTAATCAAAGTGCATGTCGTATTTATGGTCCGATTGTGATGAAATTTAGCATAGTGTACTTTTTTGGCCCAAGGACGATCCTTATTGAAATTGGTTAAAATCGGTTCAGATTTGGATATAGTCCCCATATATATGTTTCACCCGATTTGACATGCAAGCGCCGTAGAAACCACATTTTACATCCGATCTTTATGAAATTCCGCAGAGAGAGTTTTATTATTACGTGAATGAACACTACCAAACTCGGAGAAAATCCGATTAGATTTAGATATAGCCCCCATATATATGATTCACCCGATTTGGCATGTAATCGCTGTAGGAACTGTATTTTAAATCAGATCAGTACGAAATTTGGCAGAGAGAGTTATCTTATTACATGAATAAACACTGCCAAATTCGGGGAAAATCGGTTTAGATTTAGATATAGCCACCATATATATGTTTCACCCGATTTAACATTTTAGCGCTGTAGAAATCGTGTTTTATATCCGATCCGTACGAAATTTAACAGAGAGAGTTTTCTTATTACATGTATGAACACTGCCAAATTCGGGGAAAATCGGTTCAGATTTAGATATAGCCTCCATATATATGTTTCACCCGATTTAACACTTAAGCGCTGTAGAAATCATGTTTTATATCCGATCAGTACGAAATTTAACAGAGAGAGTTTTCTTATTACATGTATGAACACTGCCAAATTCGGGAAAAATCGGTTCAGATTTTAACATAGTCCCAATATATATGTTACACCCGATTTGACATGTAAGCGCTGTAGAAACCGTGTTTTATATCCGATCAGTATGAAAATCGGCAGAGAGAGTTTGCTTATTACATATATGAACACTGCCAAATTCTTATCGCAATGCCCATTTTCGCATTGGTACACGGGGCAAAATCGCCTTTTTTGATATGTTTGAATCGAAAGAAAATATATTTGGAACACAAATTTTTAAATATTATATATTTCTTAGCAAATAAATTTTATTTGAAAATCAATAAAATATATTTGGAACGCATATATTAATATATTACAACAAATTATATTTGCAAACTAAATTTCTCAAATAAAATATTTGTTTAAATACAAATACAATTATTATTTAGGAATTTTTCCAAATATATTTTACTTAAAAAATATTTTCAAAACTTTTGCTGAGTTTTTCATATTTCAGTTTCAATTTTTCTTGGGTTTCGACTTGTACCTCCCAGTTATGACACCATATGCAGCATTACCTTCTGTTTTAAATCAATCATTGCAAATTTCTGAGTATTCCAAGCCATCATTAGTCGTCAATCCTCTAAGTGCTTTATATTGATCCCAGATTATATGATTTCAATTATTATTTTTTACGAACATTAAAAATTTCTAAAAATTTAACTTTGAATTACTGAAAAATTTGAGACAATTTATGTATTTTATGAATACTTAAATGCAAATAAATATTTGTTTCGGAAATAATGGTCCCAAATAAAAACATATTGGAATGTAAACAAATATTTGTTTAGAACAACATCTTCCCAAATACACAATTTTTGTGTGTACCAAATATTACATGCTTAGAGTCTACCCCAAACATATATATGTTTCAAGCCGAATATGTTTGGGACAATATACTACAGAAGCGATTTTTTTTCAGCGTGTAGGTAGATGTAGGGTATTATATAGTCGGCCCCGGCCGACTTTCTGTCTTTCCTTACTGGTTTTTTCATTGACTTTCATTATAGTACCATACGAGTATGATCAATTGTTGATTGTGACAACCAATGTTTTATTCTTGACAACAGAAATTGTATTAATAGATCAAAGATTATTATTGCAACGAATAATTGGTTACTACAACAGAAAAAATATTAATAAATAATCTTTTTTTGGTTATCCCAATAATTTCCCAAATTTAGAATAATTAAATGTATTTTGGGAAATACAACCGAAAGAGTGGTTGCTGTTCTTTTGCCGATACATGACAAACAAAAAATAAAATTACTCGACATAAATAAATCTTCAAAATTTTGTTCAAGAACGGTTATGCAGTCAAAAATAATCTCGTGTGGATAATAATGTGTGGAATGCAGAATATGTTGTGCAAAATGGTTTACATTAATAAAAAATAAAAGCAACAATCATGAAGTTGAATGCACAGGGTTAAGCGATATTTGTGTTTTTTATCGTGTACTAAAATTTGTGTCAAATATTTCCACATCTCATAATAGTGATGAATTTTTAATATGGGATTTTTAATTTTTATTATGAATTGTTTGGTTTTTTGTTCAATAAATAAAAAAAACTGTTTTTAATTAATTGTCGGTAGTATATGACTGACAAATTGTCAGAAAAACCAATTTTTTAAAACAGTTGGTTGTGGCAATATACCACAGATAATTTTAGCCATCATTTTCGTAGTTGGCGCAACCAAATACGATTGTTGTCAACATGGAAGCAAAAGTATACCACAACCAAAATATTGATTGTCCTGATGGAATCGCATGATAGTAGACGGAACTACCAAAATTTGGTAGGCAAATAATTCGGTTGAGGCAACCAAACTGTGTTCTGTGTGTAAATATGTATGTTTTTCTATATTTTCCCAACTATATTTAAAAATATTTATTTTTTTATTTATTTATATGAATTACAAATACAAAGTAAATTTATATTCTAATTTTACGGTCCAGGGAAAAGCCGGTTTACAAAGACCATGAGGCTAGATTTTGCAGCGACAGACCAGAGCCTCTGGTGGGAATCGAACCCACAACCCCCAAACTCATAGGCGAGCACGCTACCAACTCACCTACTGGGGCGCTCTATTTAAAAATAATACATGCTGTGTCCATGATATGAGTATTTATTTTTGGTTATGAATTTTATTCCTATATATCTTATATACAGATTTGTCAAAAATTGCGTGAATCGTTATTTTCACTCAAATCTGGACAATTTGGTATTCTTAAAAAAAATCATTTGAAATTTTTAAGGATCTATAGTAGGGAAATATTAAGGTTTGAACAATTCAATAACCTTTGCCGTTTCTGTTCTAGTTATAAATAACGGGTGTCCCAAGAAGAACGCAATTTTTAAATCTCGCAACATTCGAAGTGTCATTGTTTGACATTTGAATAATTGTTATTGTTTGTTAGTAGAAGGTACGAGGTTAGTAAAAATGGAGAAGGACAGCGAAGGGAGTTCGTTAATTGGGTATTGGAGAGACAACATGAAAATGCTGATTTTGCTGATAAAATCATCTTCAGTGACGAGGCCCATTTTCATCTTGATGGCTTCGTCAATAGGCAGAATTGTCGCATTTGGGGTGCGGAAAATCCTCGAGTGATTCACGAGAAGCAAATGCATCCTCAACGTGTCACTGTGTGGTGTGGTTTTTGGGCTGGAGGAATCATTGGACCTTTGAGGCAGGTCAAGCGCAAACAGTCAATGGTGTTCGGTATCGTGAAATGATAACCAGTTTTTTCTTGCCTAGAATTGAAGAAATGAATGTGGAGGGCATGTGGTTCCAACAAGACGGCGCCACATGTCATACAGCCAGAGAAACAATTCAATTGCTGCATCAGTAATTAAAAAATTGCGCTCTTCTTGGGACACCCTTTATATCCACATTTCTATACGAAAAACCCTTCATAAAAATTTACCTTAATGACTTCATTGCCACAAACACCAATACAACTATAAAATTTTAAAAACTTTACCTTTTTGGGAAAAAGTTGCTTCGCATTGAACAACTTCATTTGAACTTTTGCAATTTGCCCGCATAAAAATAAATTGCGATGAGTATTCGCCAAGAAAGTTAGGATTTCCACCAAGGCGGAAGGGTACAGAGACAAGCGTGGCAGTATTGCAAAAAGAAACTGCAAGACGAATATAAACAAAACAGTGATTAAAAAATTAACGCTGTCTTTGTGACAAAGAATGGCATTGGCAATGGCAAAGACAAAGAACGCTGTCGGCTAAACGGCAATGGATGTGTTGGAGGAGAAGTTGGCAATAAACAGGTAAACATTAAAATGTCACTTGGCTAATTAAAACAAATGAGATCACAAATTATTGAGTTTAATGCAGCGGTTCAAAATTAACATAAAAATTAAATGTTAAGAGACAAATGAAGGTGAGACGTGAGGGAAACGCTTGCAACGAACGTCGAAGGAACAGACACACAAATCAATTAATACAACAATGGCACGTGGGAGGATGATGGCCGAGGTGCATCACATACATATTTTTAGGACGGAATGCAAAGAAATTTTACTGTATTTTTATTATATAGAAAATTTAAATTTTTTTGCAATTTCATTAACAACTAGAAACACCAAAGCTCATAAAATGTCAACAACAAATAAACCCTAAGACACCTGGACCGTTTCCCACAATTCCCACAGGGATTATTTAATTCCTCAAAAACCACCAACTCATGCCGGTAATCCCTTGTGATGTTAATAAAAACCGGAACTGAAATATTTTTTCTTTTTAAAACTGAAACGTTGTCGCCGAACAACATCATAAATTTTGTGCGAAAACCAAATTTGAATAAAGCCCAAATAAAAATTAAGAAATTATTTTTAATGTCAAATCAAAACCCCCACCGAACAAATGTCCAAAAATGATAACGTGAGAAAAAGAGTTCAAAACTGTCCAATGTGCCATATTTAAACGTTTAATTGCAATGGCGTTTGTTTGAAAAAAAAAAACGAAGACGACAACATCTACAACAAAAGAGCATTGATAACCAAAGACAAGAGTCATAAACATAATGTTTTGTGTGAGCTTTTTTTCTGGTGGACATTAAAAACAAAAAAGGTGATTTTGAAAATTAATAAAACATTAATTTTATTCGATTTTTCTGTGTATTCCGCCAGACATAATGTTCGAATAATTAAAAATGTTAATTATTCATAATAAATCAAATGATTGACAATGAACACGACAAAACAGCCAACCAACAAACCGATTGAAATGGCAAATCAAAGCCCACAGTGCGAAGGAAAGCATTGCCATAGCTGATAGGCTATAAATTTTATAAAGCCATAACATAGCCACCAGCAGCATATCGTAACTATATTTGATAAATAACAAAAAAGTCGAACATAAAGTAGACTTTTTCAAAAAGTTGTGATTGCAATTTTAAAAAAGAAGATTGAACTCTAGTTTTTGTTTTAATGTGAATAGACCGCATTTCGGTTACTCTACAAACTTGTGATTTCGACATAACACAATACAAAAGTCTAATTTTCGGATGCAAATGCTTAGAAAACATGATAGCAGTTGCTAAGAAAATCGGTTCTCATGTAGTTTCTTTATATAGTCTCAGTTGATGAGAGAATATTGTCTCAGTTGTTGAGAGAATATAGTTTCAGTTGAGAGACCATAAAGTCACACTTGCTGAGACAATATTATCTCAGTTGCTGAGATAATATAGTATTAATTGATGAAACATAGTTTCTGTTGCTGCACCCAGGAAAATAATTGGTTGGAATTCGATTGCAACAATAAAACCAGTAAGGAAAGGCTAAAGTCGGACGGTGCCGACTATATAATACCCTACACCACTCTCGTAATGTTGAATAACTCTGATATATAAATTTTGTAATTCATGTATAAATTGTTTACATAAATTTACTTTTGGGACATTTTATACTTAAATAATACCCTGTACCACAGTGTGGTGTAGGGTATAAAAACGATTGGATCTAAAGAGCCAAATCGGATGAAACATATGTATATATGGGAGCTATAGCTAAATCTTAACCGATTTTCTTCAAATTCGGCAATGTTGGTTCATGAATCAAGAAACTCTACAATTATAAATTTCAAAACGATTGGATGTAAAATACAGCTTTTATAGGACTAAAGGGCCAAAACGGACGAAACATATATATGGGAGCTACAGCTAAATCTTAACCGATTTTCTTCAAATTCGGTAGTGTTGGTTCATGGATCAAGAAACTCTACCAATCTAAATTTCAAAACGATTGGATGTAAAATACAGCTTCTATAGAACTAAAGGGCCAAATCGGACGAAACATATATATGGGAGCTATAGCTAAATCTTAACCGATTTTCTTCAAATTCGGTAGTGTTGGTTCATGGATCAAGAAACTCTACCATTCTAAATTTCAAAACCAGTAAGGAAAGGCTAAAGTCGGGCGGTGCCGACTATATAATACCCTACACCACTCTCGTAATATTGAATAACTCTGATATATAAATTTTGTAATTCATGTATAAATTGTTTACATAAATTTACTTTTGGGACATTTTATACTTAAATAATACCCTGTACCATAGTGTGGTGTAGGGTATAAAAACGATTGGATCTAAAGAGCCAAATCGGATGAAACATATATATGGGAGCTATAGCTAAATCTTTACAGATTTTCTTCAAATTCGGCAATGTTGGTTCATGGATCAAGAAACTCTACCATTCTAGATTTCAAAACGATTGGATGTAAAATATAGCTTCTATAGAAGTAAAGGGCCAAATCGGACGAAACATATATATGGGAGCTATAGCTAAATCTTAACCGATTTTCTTCAAATTCGGTAGTGTTGGTTCATGGATCAAGAAATACTACCATTCTAAATTTCAAAATAATGATTGGATTTAAAATACAGCTTCTACAGGACTAAAGAGCAAAATCAGACGGAACATATATATGGGAGCTATACCTAAATCTTAACCGATTTTTTTCAAATTCGGCAATGTTGGTTGATGGATCAAGAAACTCTACCAATCTAAATTTCAAAACGATTTGATGTAAAATACAGCTTCTATAGAACTAAAGGGCCAAATCGGACGAAACATATATATGGGAGCTATAGCTAAATCTTAACCGATTTTATTCAAATTCGGCAATGTTGGTTCATGGATCAATAAACTCTACCATTCTAAATTTCAAAACGATCGGATGTAAATTACAGCTTCTATAGGACTAAAGGGCCAAATCGGACGAAACATATATATGGGAGCTATAGCTAAATCTTATTCGATTTTCTTCAAATTCGGTAGTGTTGGTTCTTGGATCAAGAAACTCTACCATTCTAAATATCAAAACGATTGGATGTAAAATACAGCTTCTATAGAACTAAAGGGCCAAATCGGACGAAAGATATATATGGGAGCTATATCTAAATCTGAACCGATTTTAACCAAATTCAATAGCGATCTTAACAGCTGCGAAATACTCTAAACTGCAAAATTTCAGAACGATCGGAGTGAAATTGCGACCTGTAGTCGACGAACAACTTTACATGGACAGACGGACGGACGGACATGGTTAAATCGACTCAGCTAGTGATTCTGAGTCGATAGGTATACTTTAAGGTGGGTCTAGCTGTGTTATTTTCAGGTGTTACAAACATCTGCCGTGAAACAAACTTATAATACCCTGTACCACAGTGTGGTGTAGGGTATAAAAATAGAAGCAACAATCATGAAATTGAAAGCACAGGGTTAAGCGATATTTGCATAACAGTTTTGTGTTTTTTTTCGTGTACTAAAATTTGTGTCAAATATTTCCACATGTCGTAATAGTGATGAATTTGTAATATGGGATTTTTAATTTTGTTATAAATTGTTTGGTTTTTCGTTCAATAAATAGAATAAAAATTAATGGAAACTGTTTTTAATTAATTGTCGGTAGTATATGACTGCAAATTGACAGAACAACAAATTTTTTAAAACAGTCGGTTGTGGCAACTTACAACAGATAATGTTAGCCACCATTTTCGTAGTTGGCGCAACCAAATATGATTGTTGTCAACATAGAAGCAGAAGTATACCACAACCAAAATGTTGGTTGTCCTGATGGAATCGTATGATAGTAGACAGAACTACCAAAATTCGGTTGGCAAATAATTCGGTTGAGGCAACCAAATTGTATTCTGTGTTTGAGACAAAATTCTCTCAATTCGATTTTCAGCGCCAAATGTTTAGATGTATTTACGTTCTATGATCTCTGAAGAATATATCATTATCAATATTTTCGCGATAAACAGCCCGCGATAAAAAATTTTGGAACAAAAAACATTTAATATCAGAATTATTTTACTATATAATTCAATTATCACGCGTACGGTCAGACCTAGGAAAAAGTCGTCAAAGAAGCATGGAATGTAATAATATTGCATGTATCGCGAACACAACAAAACATCATACAAATGCTCATATTTAAAGGAAATTATGCTACAGTTCTAAATTCCAGCGATTTTCTTTACAAATATAGTAATAATGTTTGTCTCTTTCGGTAAAAATACTCATTTCGCGATTACTCTCCGAAAGGAAGCGGATCCGATGTTGATATTTTCCGTTGAGTCATGTTGATATTTTAATGGTCGACTAGAGGGGATGATTCTGACCAAAACCTCATTTGCCGTTTTGGCCTCAGTCTACGCCAACTTTCTTCCGCTTGAGGCACGCTGTGTATAATGTTTTGATTTACAAATTTAACAAAAAAATTGCCATAAACATTTTTCCAAATATCGCCATTTAATAATCTAGAATCTATCATATAGTTTGGGAGATATAGAGGTTTTACACATTTAAAAAAATAAATATATATTTTGCAAATTTTAAAACCGCCATAACTCAAAAGCTATATGACCAATTTTAGATCAAAAAGCAGATTCGTCATCACGTTATCAAAGTGAATTCAGATCCGCGACTTAGGATACTTATCATAAATTTTTTTTCCCCAAATTTAAAAATCAGGAAAAAATTGAAAACTTAAAATTCGGTTTATAGCATCAGTAATTGAATTCGGTACGGAAGGTTTCTGTGCAATTCTAAAAAATTAAAAGGGTAGTTCTTCATATTTTTACATGCTCTACACGTTATTATCTGGAGCAATTTGATATTCCAAAAAAGTAAAAAAAATGGCTAGCCCTAGTGTACACCTTCAAGAGGAACATAACCACTAATATACCTGCCAGAATGGAATGGGTTGGCAGAATACTAAGAAACAGAAAACATCGCCACGTCTACACAGATGTTTCGAAGCTTGATGATAAGGTTGGCTTCAGAGCTCAATCTTGATATAATGGGTGGTTAAATTGTAAGGGCCGATGTCGAATGTGAACCACACCTAAACGTCAAGTGTTTTTCTGCATTTCATTTGACATTTCTCAATTTCAGACTATCTCCATTTGAACCATGGAAAGATACACAATCGAGCAACGCGTTAAAAAAAATGGTCCCTCAAATCAAAACGCATTTCGTGCACTTCGTGATGTTTTTTTGATCAGCATAATCGACCAAATGTGTTCACAATCGGGAAAATTGTGCGCAAATTTTAGCAAACCGGGTCTGTAGGAGATGTGAAAACACCTGTGCATGCTCGCCCAGTTCGTTTGGTGCGGTTTATGGGCTTGCGACGTCATCGAGCCATACTTCTACGAAATGAGGCCAGTCAGGCAGTTACTGTGAATGGTGTTCGCTATCGTTAGATGATAACGAACTTTTTATGGCCCGAATTGGAAGATATGGATGTGGACAGGACGGTGCCACTTGCCACACAGCTAACGAAACAATGGCTCTTTTGCGCAACAAATTCAATGGCCGTGTTATCTCACATCGCGGCGATGTCAATTGGCCGACAAGATCATGTGATTTGACACCGTTGGACTTCTTTCTTTGGGGTCATTTGAAAGAAAAGGTGTTCGTCGATAAGCCAGCAACAATTCCAGAGCTAAAGGATGAGATAATTCGGCACATTAACGGCATAGAACCTCAATTACGCCTCAGTGTCACCGAAAATTTGGACCATCGGATGGAGGTGTGCCGCGGATGGTGGTGTGCCGCGGAGGTCGCGGCGGCCATTTGGCCGTTATTTTGTTCCATACATAATTGAACCATACCAATATTATCATAATAAAAAGAAATGACAATAATTTCCCAAATGATTTGTGTTTTATTCAAAATCAACATCGGCCCTTAAAATTTAACCACCCTTTAGTTTACAGAATACCAGATACTATCAAGCCAAAATAATGGCAATTGAGGAAGTCGCCAAGTGGCTGAGTCGCAACAGAGTGACAAACACTGACGTTGTCACTTACTCGGACAGTCAGGCTGCCATCAATTCCATGGGGGCCACATAGCTAAATTTACAAACTTCCACCGACAGCCGCAGTTCTCTTAAGGAGAAGGCTGAGATGTCCCGGGGAACTGTAAATCTGTTGAACTTGCTAGCAATGGGGCGACATTACAAATTTTCAATGAATTTGCAAGCTTTGGTTTAGGCAATCCAATAAGAGATGGACAGAAATCGGCACCTGCAGGGTATCCAGACAAATCTGGCCAAGATACAACCTGAGAAGGTCAAAATGTCTTCTCGCACTGTAGAGCAAAAAACTACCTACGTTAGTGTGAGTTCTGACAGGACACTACCTGAACGGCGAATACGTCAGCAGGTTAGGTTTTGAATCAAATGACTTCGCAGGAGCTGTGGTGATGAGCAAGAAGTGGAGAACATTGATCACCTACGTTGCTTCTGTCCCTCACTAAGTAAACGACGTCTGGAAATACTGAGGTCGGCCTTTCTAGAAAGTATGACAGATCTTTCCGATACCGATATTCGTACTATTGATAATTGTGTTTATCAAACGGGTTGATTTCGATGAGGGACAAATGAGCCCGTGGTTTCAGTAAGGGCCTACATTGGTCTATGCGAGCTGGCAAAGCTGACTGCCACCCTAACCTAAACCCTGGTTTTATGCTCTAGAACAAGGTTGAACTTACAATAATTATTCTATGTTGAATTTGTTTAACATCAAAGACGACGATGATCCTGTTCTAAATGAAACAATTAAATTATTTGTTACGTTCATTTTACTCTCCATAAATATCTAAGGCCATAAACTAAAATAAAGTTGGAATTTGTTATACTGGCGTCATGTACCACTCGCATAGATTTGTTAAACATCTCTAAAGTATTTAGTATTCTAGACAATCGTGCGAAGAGGAAACTAATAAAGTCAAAACATGTACGAATCGGCGACACAAGTGTACATATGTGTGTATGTATATACATATGTTTGTATATAAATGCAGACATTCATAAATAAATAATTATACATAAATACATATGTATAAGCCTACATATTTATTAGTTTTTGAATGATGTCTTCTAATTTGTTGAATGTTCAAGATTTAGTGCTGAATCGGATTCCAATATTTCGATGTTATTGTGCGATTATAAGACAGGCGACATGTTTACAAAATTATCTGTGACAAATGTTATTGAAAAAATGAATTTACCACATTTTTGTTGTCTCGGAATTTTGTTTTTAAAGCAGCAAAAAAAATGTTTATTAATATGTATTCACTTTAGCTTATGTGTGTTGGTTGATGAGTCTACGATATTGAGAGAAAAAAAAACACTGTGGGAAAATCTCAATATTATTGGCTCTGTTTAGTCCGTCCGTCCATTTATCTGTCTGTTTGGGTATTTATGTCTCTATGTGTGTGGCTTGAACTTACACATGTTCGCATAAAAAATCATAAATAATGATATGAATTTTAAATGAAGTTTTTTCTTTCCATTTTGTTTTGTGCCATGATTTATTTATTTATTTTTCTTCTTTTTTCATTTTCTCTCTTGCAGAGCAATCCTTATGGTTTGAAGGACTCTACTACGGGCACCGACATGTCAGCGTGGACCTCAGCTGGCTTGCAGCCAACAACGGGATATTACTCGTATGATCCCATGACAGCATATGGGTAAGTTCGAAAAGATAACATTTTAAAATATTGTAGATTTTTAAATAAATTTGATTTTATTTTTAACGAAGTAACTTTTCTTAGAGGTTCCTCTTATCCCTCGAATAATGAAGAGTACTACATTGAAAAAATGTTGTTAATTAAAACAAAAAAAACTTGTTCGATTCAAAGAGTATTTAATAGTTTTTTCAAAATGTTATTCTTTAAAACAAAATAAACTTCTTTGATTCAAAGAATATTTCACAGGATTTCAGCCAAATAAACTTCCACATTATTTTGAAGGACATTTTAACTAATCCAAAGAAACTCTTCTTTTATTTAAAAACAATGGCAAAATTTTACAATTCACAGTTATTCCCCTAGAGAGCCCATAAAAAGCTTTCAACAATTTTATGGACTTCTGACAATTTGTGTTTAAAAGCGCGAAATTATCTTTTTATGATACTCCTGAAAAACACGGAGGGAAGCACCGCATCAAGTGATTATTTTTTACCACGTTATTATCATAAAAATGAAAAAAACGCACAGTAGGAAAAATCATGAAAATGTTATAAAAGTTGTGATTATAAAGCACTTCACTCCAAGTGAAACTATATTGCGTGTCTCACATTCTCAGGGGATGATTTGGAGAGGAGAGAGAGATACAACGATTTGGCCAGTGTTTAGACAATATCATGGCAATGATCTTTGGGCGAAAAAACAACCGAATATTTGTGAAATGACCCCTTTTATACGCCTAGACAATATAATAGCCCGTGCGTGGCATGTCCATTGTGTTGACCACGTTTCGTTGATAATTTAATTGTGGCAAAATATTGGCTTAACAACATTACACGCACGCACCAGCCGAATTGTAAACATCCATAGATGTAGACAGTATCGGTAAGAAAATACGAACATTACTTACGCAAATTTGCGAATAATGAATAAGTACATTGAATAGGGAAAATTTAAATAAAGAAATTTTAAAGTTAGTCATTTTCTCTCTCGCAGAGTAATGTGAAAAAAGTAATTATTTTCGTTTAATTGCACATAATAATATTTTACAAAAAAAATATCTTATTGAAAAAAGTAAAAAGTTTTATTTAAAACAAAATAAATTCTCCATTTTTGTAGCATTTTCGCAGAATGAGAATTATTATACATACCATTGCAGAGCCGACCTCTGAAGTCTTCCTCTATACTAGAGTCGACCTTTGAACTAGAACTATACTTTGAACTATACTAGAGTCGACCTCTGAGGTCTTCCTCTTTACTTGAGTCGACCTCTGACGTATTCCTCTATACTATAGTCAACCTCTGACGTCTTCCTCTACACTAGAGTCGACCTGTGAGGTCCTCCTCTATACCAGAGTCGACATCTGAGGACTTCCTCTATAATAGAGTCGATCTCTGAGGACTTCTCTGAGGTCTTACTCTATACTAGAGTCGACCTCTGAGGTCTTCCTCTATATTAGAGTCGGCCTCTGAGGTCTTTCTCTATACTAGAGTCAACCTCTGAGGCCTTCCTCTATACAGGAGTCGACACCTGAGGTCTTCCTCTATATTAGAGTCGACTTCTGAGGTCTTCGCCTATATTAGAGTCGACCTCTGGGGTCTTCCCCTATATATGATATAGTAAAGAGGAAGAGAGACATCCTTGAGGTCTTCTTTGAGGTCTTCCTCTATACATGAGTCGACCTCTGAGGTCTTCCTCTATACTAGAGTCGCCATCTAGAGTCTTCCTCTGTACTAGGGTCGATCTCTGAGGTCTTCCTCTGTACTAGAGTCGACTTCTGAGGTCTTTGTTTAAATAAGAGTCGACCTCTGGATCTACCTCTATACTAGAGTCGACCCCTGATGTCTTCCTCCATTCTAGAGTCGACTTCTGAGGTATTCCTCCATACTAGAGTCGACTTCTGAGGTCTTCCTCTATACTAGAGTCGACCTCTGAAGTCTTCCTCTATACTAGAGTCGACCTTTGAGGTCTTCCCCTACACTAGAGTCGACCTCTGAGGTCTTCGTCTATACTAGAGTCGACCTCTGAGTTCTTTCTCTACACTAGAGTCGACCTCTGATGTCTTACTCTATACTAGAGTCGACCTCTGAGTTCTTTCTCTACACTAGAGTCGACCTCTGAGGTCTTACTCTATACTAGAGCCGACTTCTGAGGTCTTCATCTATACTAGAGTCGACCTCTAAGGTCTTCCTCTATGCTAGAGTCGACTCCTGAGGTCTTCATCTCTACTAGAGTCGACCTCTGAGGTCTTCCTCTATACTATAGCCGACCTCTGAGGTCTTCCTCTATAATAGAGCCGACCTCTGAGGTCTTCCTCTATAGTAGAGTCGACCTCCGAGGTCTTCCTCTATAGTAGAGGCGACCTCCGAGGTCTTCCTCTATAGTAGAGTCGACCTCTGAGGTCTACCTCTATAGTAGAGTCGACCTCTGAGGTCTACCTCTATAGTAGAGTCGACCTCTGAGGTCTTCCTCTATATTAGAGTCGACCTCTGAGGTCTTCCTCTATACTAGAGTCTACCTCTGAGGTCTTCCTCTATACTAGAATCTACCTCTGAGGTCTTCCTCTATACTAGAGTCGCCCTCTGAGGTCTTCCTCTATACTAGAGTCGACCTCTGAGGTCTTCCTCTATACTAGAGTCGACCTCTGAGGTCCTCCTATATACTAGAGTCGCCATCTAGAGTCTTCCTCTGTACTAGGGTCGATCTCTGAGGTCTTCCTCTGTACTAGAGTCGACTTCTGAGGTCTTTGTTTAAATAAGAGTCGACCTATGAGGTCTTCCTCTATACTAGAGTCGACCTCTGGATCTACCTCTATACTAGAGTCGACCCCTGAGGTCTTCCTCCATTCTAGAGTCGACTTCTGAGGTATTCCTCCATACTAGAGTCGACTTCTGAGGTCTTCCTCTATACTAGAGTCGACCTCTGAAGTCTTCCTCTATACTAGAGTCGACCTTTGAGGTCTTCCCCTACACTAGAGTCGACCTCTGAGGTCTTCGTCTATACTAGAGTCGACCTCTGAGTTCTTTCTCTACACTAGAGTCGACCTCTGATGTCTTACTCTATACTAGAGTCGACCTCTGAGTTCTTTCTCTACACTAGAGTCGACCTCTGAGGTCTTACTCTATACTAGAGTCGACTTCTGAGGTCTTCATCTATACTAGAGTCGACCTCTAAGGTCTTCCTCTATGCTAGAGTCGACCCCTGAGGTCTTCATCTCTACTAGAGTCGACCTCTGAGGTCTTCCTCTATACTATAGCCGACCTCTGAGGTCTTCCTCTATAACAGAGCCGACCTCTGAGGTCTTCCTCTATAGTAGAGTCGACCTCCGAGGTCTTCCTCTATAGTAGAGTCGACCTCTGAGGTCTACCTCTATAGTAGAGTCGACCTCTGAGGTCTACCTCTATAGTAGAGTCGACCTCTGAGGTCTTCCTCTATATTAGAGTCGACCTCTGAGGTCTTCCTCTATACTAGAGTCGACCTCTGAGGTCTTCCTCAATACTAGAGTCGACCTCTGAGGTCTTTCTCTATACTAGAGTCGACCTCTGAGGCCTTCCTCTATACTAGAGTCGACCTATGAGGGTTTCCTCTACACTAGAGTCGACCTGTGAGGTCTTCCTCTATACTAGGGTCGACATCTGAGGACTTCCTCTATAATAGAGTCGATCTCTGAGGTCTTCCTCTATACTAAAGTCTTCCTCTAGACTAGAGCCGACCTCTGAGGTCTTCCTCTACACTAGAGTCGACCTGTGAGGTCTTCCTCTATACTAGAGTCGACATCTGAGGACTTCCTCTATAACAGAGTCGACCTCTGAGGTCTTCCTCTAGACTAGAGTCGACCTCTGAGGTCTTCCTCTATACTAGAGTCGACCTCTGAGGTCTTCCTCTACACTAGAGTCGACCTCTGAGGTCTTCCCCTATACTAGAGTCGACCTCTGAGGTCTTCCCCTATACTAGAGTCGACCTCTGAGGTCTTCCTCTATACTAGAGTCGACCTCTGAGGTCTTCCTCTATACTAGAGTCGACCTCTGAGGTCTTCCTCTATACTAGAGTCGACCTCTGAGGTCTTCCTCTGTACTAGAGTCGACCTCTGAGGTCTTCCTCTATACTAGAGTCGACCTCTGAGGTCTTCCTCTATACTAGAGTCGACCTCTGAGGTCTACCTCTATACTAGAGTCGACCTCTGAGGTCTTCCTCTATACTAGAGTCGACCTCTGAGGTCTTACTCTATACTAGAGTCGACCTCTGAGGTCTTCCTCTATACTAGAGTCGACCTCTGAGGTCTTCCTCTATACTAGAGTCGACCTCTGAGGTCTTCCTCTATACTAGGGTCGACCTCTGAGGTCTTCCTCTATACTAGAGTCTACCTCTGAGGTCTTCCTCTATACTAGAATCTACCTCTGAGGTCTTCCTCTATACTAGAGTCGACCTCTGAGGTCTTCCTCTATACTAGAGTCGACCTCTGAGGTCCTCCTCTATACTAGAGTCGACCTCTGAGGTCTTCCTCTATACTAGAGTCGACCTCTGAGGTCTTCCTCTATACTAGAGTCGACCTCTGAGGTCTTCCTCTATACTAGAGTCGACCTCTGAGGTCTTCCTCTATACTTGAGTCGACCTCTGAGGTCTTCCACTATACTAGAGTCGACCTCTGAGGTCTTCCTCTATACTAGAGTCGACCTCTGAGGTCTTCCTCTTTACTAGAGTCGACCTCTGACGTATTCCTCTATACTAGAGTCAACCTCTGACGTCTTCCTCTACACTAGAGTCGACCTGTGAGGTCCTCCTCTATACCAGAGTCGACATCTGAGGACTTCCTCTATAATAGTGTCGATCTCTGAGGACTTCTCTGAGGTCTTACTCTATACTAGAGTCGACCTCTGAGGTCTTCCTCTATATTAGAGTCGGCCTCTGAGGTCTTTCTCTATACTAGAGTCAACCTCTGAGGCCTTCCTCTATACAGGAGTCGACACCTGAGGTCTTCCTCTATATTAGAGTCGACTTCTGAGGTCTTCGCCTATATTAGAGTCGACCTCTGGGGTCTTCCCCTATATATGATATAGTAAAGAGGAAGAGAGACATCCTTGAGGTCTTCCTTTATACTAAAGTCGATGTCAGAGGTATGTCTCTATACTAGAGTCGAACTCTAAGGTAATATTCTATGCTAGAGTTGACCATTGAGGTCTTCCTTTACAAGGGGTTCCCTACTTTTTGGCGAGGCTACATCTCAGATGGTCCATCCGTTGAGTCCAATTATCGGTGACTCGTTCGAGCATTTCGACTGGTAACTGGCGAATGACATGCGTGATGTTTTGCTTCAAGGCCTGAATGGAAGCGGGTTTGTCCGCATAAACTTTAGACTTTACATATCCCCACAGGAAAAAGTCTAACGGTGTGATATCGCACGATCTTGGTGGCCAATCGACCGGCCCAAAACGTGAAATTATCTGCTCACCAAAGTGTTCTCTCAATAAATCCATTGAATGATGCGATGTGTTGAAACCAAATGTCGCCGAGATCACGAGTAGAGTGATCAAAACCGGTTTAAAATAAACCGGCCCACCGGTTTTTTGCTTCCACCGTCCCCGGTTTTTCTCAAAATCATGAATTTCGAACAACCGGTGCAACCGGTGTTTTTCGTTTGTTTCCACCGGGTTTCCGGTTTTTTTATTATCACTAAAATATTAAAAATTATTTACAACTTTATATACAAAATATCACAAATTAAGATAATAATATGAAAGATCTCCTTATATGGCCTAAAACGACTCGGCAACTTTGCTAGAATCCGAAGCCATTCACCAATTTCTGTACAAATTACAAAAATGTAATGAAAATAAATGATTCATACGCGCAGAAGTTATGTGAAAAGTAAACGCATTCTCCCACTTCCAAACCGAAACAAAAACAAGTAAGAAAGTTTCAATTGGGTAAACCGACTAGTGTATACTCTTATATATTTATATACTCGTATATACCCACCTGCACTAAAGTGTGTATATAAAATATATATGTATGTATAAAGATTTAATACCTCTATTACTCTATTTAATACCACGAAATATTAATATTTTCTTGACTGAACTACATAAGGGGAATTTCATGTCAAGTGAGTTAATTTTTAAAAGGGATGTCTTCTGTCGGGATGAAAATTGCACCAAGTAGCGCTATCAGATAGTAGTTATGAGACACAATTCCAACGAAATCGGTTAAGGACTTTCCGAGTTGGAGGGTGTCAAATATTGACATTTTTGTCAAACGGTTGTTTTTCCCATCTGAAATGCTAAAATGTTTGGTTGAACGTTAATTTTTGTTCAGAGGTTTATATTTATTTTGATAGATCAACAGGTCCCATCCCAATTATAGGTCACAAAGCTTTTAAAGGAAATTATCTAAGCTTTCTTTTGAGCAAAAAAATCAAAAATTAAAACATAGGTTTTTACCAAAATTTCAAAAAAGTTTAATTTTGCAAAAAAGTAATGAAAATATATTTATATATTAATTTTTTTAAAAGGTTGAAGGAAAGACTATCGATAACACTTTTGGAAAATGTTTCTAAATACAATAGCTAATTAGTTATAAGTATGAGATAAAAGGACCGTTTGACTCAAATGACAATATTCATCACAATCCAACTCATAACTACTATCCAACAGGACTAAATTTGGTGCAAGATTCCTGATAAGAAGACATCGCTTTTAAAAATTTAATATTAAAAAATCGCCTTTTTTGTTATTAAAAAGGAAAATGTTTTTTTAATATTAAAAAATCGCTTTTTTTGTTATTAAAAAGGAAAATGTTTTTCAAAAGGGGAAACCGGTTCTACCGGTTTCCCCGGTTTTCTTCGAAGAAAAAAACCGTCCACCGGTTTTTTTATAACTTAAATAAACCATCCACCGGTTTTTTATTTTTTAAAAAAAACCGGTTTTTTGATCACTCTAATCACGAGCTTCAATTTCAGGCATCAAATAGTCGGTTATCATGGCACGATAACGGTCGCCATTGCATCATTTTTGAAGAAATATGGACCGATGATTCCGGTACGTCGGATCGGGAATCGGTCAGTGACAAAAATATAGCTCTTAACGAGAGCTAAAATATTGCTCATGGGTGGGTGTCAAGGTCGTGGGTCGACTGGAAAGTGTTTTTTTTTTATTTAAAAAAAAAATGGACTTAGTGCAATTTGCGAACGATTATTTTGATAATAAAACTGAATAATTTGTAAGCGTTGGTCAGGCGTAAGTCTTTCCATGATGAAATGCCAAACAGTACTTATCAAAAATAACATGACAGCATGACACGACTCACACGTGATCTGTCAAAAAAAGGCTATTGAAAAAAGTATCTCTACTTAGATCGCCCTATATTTTATTTCTACTATTTACCCAGATTTTTAAAGGAATTTAAAGGAATTAAATTAAAATATACTATAGTCAATTGTGGTAATGTTTGACCCAGGGAAAATCTACACTTAGGAATATTACTTCTGCTCCCTGCGGACTATCTGTTGGCGGTTAAAACGTCCAAACATGCGATACTGCTCCGTTATGTTCTAGAAAAATGGTTTCTTTGCATTTTTAGGTCAATACTCGTATGTTATATATATCTTTTAAAAATATCTTTAAAAAACAATTTTGTGAATCTTTCTTAAATCATCTTAGGCGGTTACCGATGGTGACCACGGATTTGTGCAATTATTTGCGCGTACAAAGCAGCAGGCAATTCTTTGTTTTTTTTTCTAAATTTAGATTGCAACCTATGTAAGTCTCTCCTTTCTCGTAAGAAATGTTTGCAAGAATTGACATTGTAGACATATGTAAGTTTTGTTTTAAAGCCAAGTTATTTGACCAAATTAAATCACTGTGTTCTTTTGCAATAATTCTCTGCCAACATCCTTTGCGGCACTTTGATATAGTGTCATAATATTGCCATAGGCCACTGTTAATCAGAAACACGAGCACTCAACGCACACAACATGTCGGCTATTGTCAGCAATACACACACAGACAGACGAGTAAACAAACATACGAAAGCAGCACACAAACATGTGTACTCTGGTTTCATTATGGCTTCTCATTTGTCTGTCCGATATTCCATAGCGATTCTAATATCGGGTTTTGTGTTGCGCTCGCATTTTTTGTTCGTACTATTTTTGTTGTTAAATATTATTTAAAATGTTAACAATACTAATGCGTACCTTAGGTTCACGAAATAGACAGTGCAACCGACAAACGCCTCCCCAACTGCCGTCATTGCTTTCGAAAAAAAATAATAAAAATAATAAGCAGTTTATAATTATATAGACGCTTTTCTGGCAACTAATTGCTCTCCAATTCGTATGCCGGGGTTTGGTTGGGTGGTTTGATGGTTGTTAACCAAGTTACTTTGTTATTTATTTGAAATGGTTAAGCCTCTGTTAGGTTTTGACTAAAACCGCCATTGAACCCAACTCAAGGGGACTTGCGCAAGCGGGGTGGCAGAGTCGGAGTCAGTGAGGAAACTAAAAACTAAGCTCACTTTTGTATCTCGAGTTGTGTGTGAACAAGTATTTTTTGATTTGTTAACATGATTACAGTTTTCAACAACAACAAAAACATCAGTGGCTATTACAACAAAACTAAGTGAAACCTGTGCACAGTGGGGGGAATTTAAACAACTATTTACATGTGTTAAGATTTTTCAAGAACAAACTTTTAACTTCAGCGATGATTTTTGGTTGAATGGTTACGTAAATAAGCAAAATGTACCCATTTTTAGTTAAGATAATACACAACCGTTGTCCAAACACCATTACTCCACATAATAGTACTGTTTGATGCAGTTTCTTCGAAAACGATGAAAAATGATTAGAACCATGCGATTTTAGGTCTCGGACACAAAAACAATTTTGTTGTATAGCGTAATCAATATTTTACAAAATTTTAAACATTTGCTTTAATGGCAACCCAGTGGTTTTTATATAAATCATAGTTATCTACAAAGTTTGCTGGGTAAACACAGGGTTAGTAAATGCAGGCTTAATTGTAGTCCATAAGGCTACGGAATCAGTGTTCAATGTCAAAGAACAATATAAAAGAGAAGCTTCAGGAAGTATTTCTGAATTTACAGACTTTACAGACACCCCAGGTCATCCACTTACCCCAGAAGATCGCCCTCCAAAAATAAAGATATATCAAAAGTCGTAGAAATCGATATATTTAACATGTAAGAAAGTTCAGTCGGGTAAACCGACTTAATAATCCCCTCACCTTGAGTCCCAAAAAATATTCGCAAATTTAATTATTTTTTTGGTTTTAATTAAATTATTAGCAACTAAAATTATAAAAGTATGCACTGGTATTAAATTTCTAAAGTATTAACTTTTGGTGCAAAATAGTCCATTTGTGTGGGAGGTAACAAAAGGGGCTTTCCAATGATACCCACATTTCTCTGGACTCTAGGAACTCTAAAAGCATTACACTGTACAAAATTTCAGGTATTTGAATGAACTGATACTAAAGCTATAATCAGTTAACTTAATCAGTTACTAAAAGGGGCGTGGTAACTTCGACCATTTTTCTCTAGGTGCTAGCGGCTAGTAACTAATTCTATGTGTGGAATTTCAGAAGATTTTAGTAAGCAGTATAGAAGTTATTAAAGGGTCATAATAACAGACATGAACTTTATTAATATGTCTGACATTTAATCTTAAATCCTAATATTCTTCTTTATTCCGCCCACTGTGCTGCCGCGTTGTTGCCTATCTCTATTTAGACAGGTTCGTTTTCTCCATTACACAATTGCCACCCACTTTATGAATTGTTTTAAACAACTACCACCAGTTATTATTATTATTTTTCCATAGAATGAAATAAAACAAAACAACAACAAAAAAGTGGAAAACAAATTATAGTGCTCGCTGCCATGTCGGAGCGGGAGCGATTCTTCGTGATGGACAGTAAACGCGCGCGATTCATTCACTCCATTTAGTTGGTGAAGTCGCGACAACAGCCAATCACTCAGTGCATCAGAGAATGGCGGTGATTCGCCCGTTTGCTGTTCGCATTTTCCTGACAAATGTTTGTCACACATGCAACATTTTCCACGCGCGCGGTCATCATAACAATCATTGTGGTCCGTGGACATGAAGGTGGACATGGAACAACAGTACAGGTTAGTTCCTCAGTCACATTCCACTCCACTCCAACAACATTCAACAATTTAGATTCCATATCTGCGCTTTGGTCTCTAAGTACAACTATACGCAAAAGAGCGTGAAAGGCCTTTGCCTGATTACTGCAAAAAAAAAAACAGAACTTGATTATAGCCTAGAATTTCTTGTTGTTGGAAGTTTAATTGTCCTCATGTCATTGCCATAGTTTAGAACACAGAAATGAACTTTTGTTAACTTTTAGGAATAACAAAAATGTAACACGTTTTCACGTTGGGTCTTTTGCTGCCACTTTTTCTAACATCAGCAAAAACAGAACTAGAATCAAAGGGGGCGTTTTTAACAAAATTTTACAAGCTTATCGCATTATATCGTTTTAGGGAAATTTTAATATTTGTGGGTTTATTTGAAAAAAGAATAAGGGCAAAGATTCTCTTATCATTGTTATATTTATTTATGCTTTGAATTGAATATGAATTGTTTAAAAAAATAAATTAGTGGCCACTAGAGCGTATGATCATTGCATTACGACAACATATCAATTATTCGCTGCAAGGTACCACATGTTTCGTGTTCAATTAATGTTTCGGCTAAGACAACAACATGTTCGACGAGATGACTATTGTAATATATAGGGTGAATTTCATAATTTCTGCTTAATGGTGGATGCCAAAAGGTCAAGTATTAATGTGTTCAAAACTGGTTTAGAACGAGGCTGACCTTTCAGTTATTTGTTTTCTCTCCCACACTTCTTCCTTTTCGCTTAGCTTCAAAATGAAATTATTTTGTTGGTATTTTATGAATAATAGACAGATTTACCTCTTAATCCAGGATAGATTCTTGTCGCGTATTCGGCGAAATCTAGTAAAATGAGCAGGGGAGCAATATTGTTAGATATGTAATCTTCCTAATATGATTTTATTGTGAACATCTGTGCGCAGATTTTTCCTAAATTTAAAACGGATTGTTTTTTTTCCATTTTCTACAACAATTCACAAAAACAAATTTGGTATGCGGTAATATTTTTCTCTATTTCCGACTAGGCTGGAAGATGGGCCATATTGGTCTACTCCTTCTAGTACTTCCCCGACAAAGGGTTAACATTTAATGAAATATTGATTCTTTAATACCTTCTAAACTACTTACTCGAATCTTCTGAAATTTCACCCATAGTATTAATTTGATAGCCGCTAACGAGTCAATAAAAATGGGCGAAGTGGCCACTTCCTTTTAGGTACCTCCCCACAAATGGGCCATTTTGCACCAAAAGTTTGCACCGAAGTGGCCACTTCCTTTTAGGTACCTCCCACACAAATGAGCCATTTTGCACCAAAAGTTAACTGATTACGGCTTTAATATGAGTTCATACAAATACTTGAAATTGTACAGTGTACTGCTTTTATAGTACCTAGAATCCAGAGAAAAGTGGGCGTTATTGGCAAGCCCCTTTTGATACTTCCAACACTAATGGGCCATTTTGTTCCAAAAGTTAACAGATTTTAACTTAAATACCAGTGCATACAAATACTTGAAATTTCGTACAGTGTAATGCTTTTACAGTACCTAGAGTCTAGAGAAAAGTGGCCGTTATTGGCACGCCCCTCTTGGTACCTCCCACACAAATAGCAGGGTGGCGCAGAATGAGCTTAGAACTTTTTTTATGAGGTTTATAACTTTTTTTTTTATGTAATTATTCAAATTTTTTTTTTTTAAATACATTATATTATTGGGGGATTTTTTGCAATTAGCTTTAAAAAATGATATCCTGTAAATGATGTCCATTTATGTGCTTCGCACATACGTGCTCTTTTTAGCATATTTTCCACAACTTTTCGCAAAAATTCAATTATTTTTGTACGTTGTTCGACTCATAATGAATTCCCCAAGTCTCCTTCACAAAATGCTGAAAAAAAACAAAGAAAGAATAATAATTAAAAAAGTTATAAAAATTCAAACCACCTTGTATTATAACTTTTTAAAGAAGTGGTGGATATGGAACGAACGAAAAATTTCGCAAAAATTCGATTATTTTTGTACGTTGTTCGATTAATCCCCAAGTCTCCTTCACAAAATGCTGAAAAAAAACAAAGAAAGAATAATAATTAAAAAAGTTATAAAGAATTCAAACCATACAGCTCATTCTGCGCCACCAATTACTTTAAAGTTATTAAATGCAATTTAAATTGATAGTAGCTTAATTAAAGCAAAAAAAAAAATATTTACGAATATTTTTTTTGGCACTCAAGGAGGGGATTCATAAGTCGGTTTACGCGATTGAACTTTCTTACTTGTTCTTTAATAACTGCTATACTACCCACTCGCATCTTCTGAAATTCCTCACATAGTATTAGATTACACTACGCAAATTAATTTTGTGTCCTAGACCTAAAAATTATATTTTTGTATAGATTGTGGCTACTGTTATATAAAATCAAACCCAAAAATTATTTTAAGCATAGATTTTTTTTTTAAAATTTTTTTTATTAAAAATGCTATTATCGTCGAAGGTACCATTAGTATTTGCACTATAATTTTTGGAGTATATGCCCGATCAGGTCGACTTATGCTTTAAATTGAAGCTATTAATGTGGGCTACCAATGTTGGAAATATCTCTTTCACTTAGAAACAGTGGTTTAGTAACAGTCATTAAACAAATTGGAAAAAGTAGATTTTTTCAAAAAATAAAAAACCTAGGACAAAAAAAACATAAAAAATTTAAAAAAAATCGAAACAAATATTTTATTTTATTTTTTAAAAGTTTGCATCCTAGCGAAGAAAAAAATGCCTATTTCAAAAAAATCTATGGATAAATGTAGAAATTATAGCCCTTTTGGTAGAGGTAAGAAAATTTCAAATAATATTTTTTTTTAAATTTCTGTTTTAATAGCGATTTTATTTATGACTTTTATTTATATTATGTACATTTGAGTTTATTTACATGAACAAGTTTCATTAGAAGTAATTGTGAATTCTTTGTTGACGTTTGTAGATTTCGGAATCGGTTTCTCTAATGAGGAACCAAATAAAATCTCCCATCATTCTTTCATCCCAGTGCCCTTGGTAACGCCGCTCGATGAACTTAAATTCTTGATGAAATCTTTCGCCATGTTCGTCACTTACGTCGCCAAGATTCTAGGGGAAAAAGTTTAAATGCGAATGCAAGAAATTCATTTTGAGGGACATATTTACACCGGTTGGAATACATAAAGCGAAAAATAAGTCGGAAGAATACATATGTGTTATATACATAAATATAAAAAATATATTTCTAACCAATTTTTTCATAATTTTTTAACAAGTCATTAATCATTGTTTCGTATTGCGGGCTTTTATTGGATCCAAGGACATTTGAAACTACAAGCTTAAACGACCTTCATGCTGCAATTTCATCCGACGTCAAATATGATTCGAAATTCACATCTTTCATCAGTTTCCTTATTTTAGGCCCATCAAAAACTCCTTCTTCGATTTTTTGAAAAGAAAGACTTTTAAATAAACTTTTTAAATATGAGAGTGAATTGCCATCTCTCCTTAAGGTTTTTACAAAATTTTTAAAGAGCCCCAGCTTAATGTGCAGTGGTGGAAAAATATCGGCTATCCCAGAGGCATAACATACCAACTAATTTTAAATCGCAACAAATTTTCTATGTATTTTATCAATTTAGCCATTGTTTCGTAGGATTCCTTAGTGTTGACAGCATGAGCAATGGGAATCGACGGTTTCTGCCTTCCGTTGTGTAAAAGTACTGCTTTCAAACTTTCTTTACTGCTGTCAACAAGTAACCGCCATTCCTTTGAATTGTATGTTTGATTAAGTTCCTCGAACAATCCGGGAATGTCCTTGCAAAAGCATCTGTTATCCACAGTTGTATAAAATTGTTTGTATGGTATATCACGAACTCTATAATATGATATGTTAACATCTGGGGCCAAAATATTGTACTGTTTCATCCCAGATGTAAGTAGTTCTGCCTTATATTTGGTCAGTTCCAAATCTGTCACTAGATCAATGAGTTAAAAGCGATGACTTCTGACTCAAACTTGAATCGCTCAGAGTTGAGGACTCAGTTGAACTTAATGATGTTTCCGTTATTAGGCTGTTAGCTATACTTGGACACTTCCTACTCCAATTTATTAACTTAGACAAAAATGGCAGTCCGTATCGTGAATGAATGGTTGTCTCCAAATCATTGTCCACAGTTCGTTCATATTTTTAACTCGTATACCAAAATATTGTACTAAACGCACGTCGATTTTTTTAATAACATATTTTCGACAGATGTAGCAGAAATTGTTGGGATCATTTACACATTGAAAAGTTCTTTGCCGTTTACTCATACGAGCATTTCCATGTTAAGTGATAACAGTATTTTTGGCTCACGTCACGGATTTTGATGAAACTTGGTATAATGGTTGCACTAAGTCCTGTAAACAACCCATGCAAATTATTTTGCAAAAAAAAAGCACGCCTATTATGAAGATTTACAAATTTTCGAAACTCTGAATTTTGAGGAATACTGGGATTTTAAAAAAAAATTATATCTTCTTATCGGTAAAAGCTATCAATATGGGACTTTTTGCAAAATGTTAGGAATTATTTGCACTCTTAACGAAAAATAGAAAAAATAAATAAAAAAAGGTTTTAAAAAAATTATTAAAATTAATTTAAAAAAAAATCCCCTTTTTATTTTTAAATTTTATTTTTGGTATTTTAGTCCAAATTGTCCTCTTCAATATAGCCAATTGCCACCATGGCCTTTTTTGTCTTTCTCGAGAAATAATTAAATCTTTATGAAAGGTTTGTCATAGTATTTTTTAAAAAGGCCCAATAGGCCGGATTTAGCCGCAAAAAATTATCATTAATGACTTTTGAGTAACACACATGACGCCAACAGTTCTGTACCAAAAGGAAACAAATCTTAAAAATTCCCTTTAGGTCGCGCAATGACGATCTTAGCAAAAAGTAGACAAATTTTACTTTTATCATAGCTTTTCTTAAAAGACGTACTTAAAGTTGAAGTTGGGTTTTGTAATTGATGCTAATGCTGCATTAGGCAATAGAGTACATTGTAAATAGGTTTTAGAGTAATAGATGGTGGCCTTCTACTTTTTCTGCAACGTTGAATTTAAACATTTTAAAGAAAGTAAGAAAACATGATGTTATTTGGTCCATGGCGTCGAAATCGATTATTTTTTATTTACCGATAAGCAGAGTTTAAAACCTATAATCCGACACCAAAGTCGCCAAAATATGTAGGCTCTTAAAGAAGTTATGTACTTTTTTCCGGTTAAATACTGCCTATTGGGCCTTTTTAAAAAATATTGTCATAAACCTTTCATAAAGATTTAATTATTTCTCGAGAAAGACAAAAAAGGCCATCGTGGAAATTGGCTAAATTGAAGAGGACAATTTGGCCTCAAATACAAAAATTAAAAATTAAAATTGGATTTTTTTTTAAAATTAATTTTAATAATTTTTTTTAAAAAATTTTAAAAGAGCAAAATTTTTTATTTTCTATTTTTGATTGAGAGTGCAAATAATTTTGCAAAAAGTCCCATAATGATAGCTTTTACCGATAAGAAGATTTAATTTTTTTAATAAACCCAGTATTCCTTAAAATTCACAGTTTCAAAAATTTTTAAATCTTCATAATAGGCATGTTTTTTATTTTTTTGCAAAATAATTTGCACGAGTTGTTGACAGCACTTAGTACAACCATTATACCAAGTTTCATCAAAATCCGTGACATGAGCCAAAAATACTGTGATCACTTAACACTGGAAATGCTGATACTTCGAAATATAAATTTCTAATATTTTTCAGAAAATCGTCTTATCTCTTTAAGGCGCTGAATTACACTGACATTGCATATCATGTTTTATGGATGGTTACGAACAACCATAAAACCTCGTCCTCTCTATAATTTTATAATGTCTGACATCAATCCTCATAAAATAAAATGCAAGTGCAATGTCTCTTATATGTCTCTCTCAATATGGCGAATTCAATATAAGCAAAAACATCATTTAAAAATGAAAAACTATGAAACAAGATTTTTTTGAATTTCCCTAACATTTACAAAATGGCTCGTAACTTTTACATCTATCCATAGATTTTTTTTTAAATAGACAGTGTTTTCTTCGTTAGCGTGCTGGCATTTTAAATACTGCCTATTGGGCCTTTTTAAAAAATATTGTCATAAACCTTTCATAAAGATTTAATTATTTCTCGAGAAAGACAAAAAAGGCCATCGTGGAAATTGGCTAAATTGAAGAGGACAATTTGGCCTAAAATACAAAAATTAAAAATTAAAATTGGATTTTTTTTAAAAATTAATTTTAATAATTTTTTTTAAAAAATTTTAAAAGAGCAAAATTTTTTATTTTCTATTTTTGATTGAGAGTGCAAATAATTTTGCAAAAAGTCCCATAATGATAGCTTTTACCGATAAGAAGATTTAATTTTTTTAATAAATCCAGTATTCCTTAAAATTCACAGTTTCAAAAATTTTTAAATCTTCATAATAGGCACGTTTTTTTATTTTTTTGCAAAATAATTTGCATGAGTTGTTGACAGCACTTAGTACAACCATTATACCAAGTTTCATCAAAATCTGTGACATGAGCCAAAAATACTGTGATCACTTAACACTGGAAATGCTGATACTTCGAAATATAAATTTCTAATATTTTTCAGAAAATCGTCTTATCTCTTTAAGGCGCTGAATTACACTGACATTGCATATCATGTTTTATGGATGGTTACGAACAACCATAAAACCTCGTCCTCTCTATAATTTTATAATGTCTGACATCAATCCTCATAAAATAAAATGCAAGTGCAATGTCTCTTATATGTCTCTCACACATATGAAACAAGATTTTTTTTGAATTTCCCTAACATTTACAAAATGACTCGTAACTTTTACATCTTTCCATAGATTTTTTTTTTAAATAGACAGTGTTTTCTTCGTTAGCGTGCTGGCTTTTTAAAAATGTGATAAAATAATTTTTTCGATTTTTTAAGGTTTTGTTTTGTACCAGGAAAAAGTGTTTTTTAAAAAGAACCCATTTTTATCTCATATTTTTGACGACTGTTACTAAACTAACGATTCTACGTGAATGCGATATTTGCAGCATATGTAGTCCTCATAATTTGAGGCATAACACTCAATCAGGCTTATACTTGAAAAATTATGGTCCAAATACTGAATGTACTTTCCATGAAAGCTGGAATTTAAAGAAAAATATTTAAAAAAAAAATTACCATCAAAAATTTTTTTAATATTTTTTTCGTGTTTGTGACACATAATTGCCAGAAACTGTTATCCACATCCCTTGGACAAAAATTTTGTTGCATAGTGTTATTATCAGCCATTACCTATTTAGTGCAACAAAAACATATCATTCAATTTGAGATCCTTATTGATTTAAAAATACTATTTAAGACAAAGATCTTATAACCAATTCACTCGATTTTTGTCTTCATTGATTTCCCATAGTAATACTTTCATTTAAAACCTCTTAAATTCCACTAAAATATTAATTTTGTTAACAATTTAAACAGCACTTTAAGTGGATAGCCACATTAAATTGTAATCTTTAATATTTTGGGTAAATACAATTAAAATTCTTTGCTCAATTGCAAAATAAAGAAGAACAGAAAAAAACACGAAAAAATCTTATGGAGAAAAAATAATCACGACCACCAAAACTTGCTGGCGATACTCGGCGCGAGGCAGGAGCTCAGCAGTGAACAGTATTGCAATGAACTCCATGCAACGCATAATAAGTGGGCAATGTCCTTGCTAAGGTTTGGCGTTAACATGACCACATCATCGTATGCCATAAAAACTGTGCGAAAATAAAACTGGAAAAGTGAAAAACAAGCAATGGCTGCAGTAGCAGCAGCTCTAGAAAAACACAACATCTCCGGTTTTACGAGATTGTAAAAATTCCGTGCACATACGTTGTGGTTCCTGTTGGGCCAGCATCGTTGAGAGATATGGTGGTGGAGCGAAGGAATGGAGCCATTAAAATCCCATGAAAAATGAAATGCTGTGAAAACCGCTGGAGAACTGAAACCGATAGAAAAACAGGAGTCCAACCAAACAAAATCTTTAGCTTTAGGTAGTCCGGTAAAGCCAATGACAACGGAAGCTTTAGCTATAGAAAAGGAGGAATAAACAAAAACGTTTTAAACAACTCAGCAAAAAAGTGCAGCAAATCCTTTGCCAAAGTAGGGATATTTGAAGTTATTAAATAGCTCTTTAGTTTAAGCTTTAAATAGAATTTAATCATTGGCAAAAATAGTCTAATTAAAAGTGAATCTTTTTCATCTTTCAGTTATGGAGCTTCTTATGATTTGGCGGCCCGTCGCAAAAATGCCACTCGGGAGTCTACGGCCACCCTGAAGGCCTGGCTGAATGAGCACAAGAAAAATCCCTATCCCACAAAGGGAGAGAAAATCATGTTGGCCATCATTACCAAAATGACTTTGACTCAAGTCTCAACGTGGTTTGCCAATGCTCGACGCCGACTGAAAAAGGAGAACAAAATGACTTGGGAGCCCAAAAATCGCACCGATGACGATGATGATGGCATCAACTCGGATGATGATAAAGATGACAAAGACTTGGATGAGGGCAAATCACAAACAATGCATGCGGGAAATCCTCAAATGTCCCAAATGGCGGGTAGAAAAGGTAAGGATCCAAACCTAGCCAAACCTTTGATTTCAAAGTAAAATATCTGCCAAGAAATTACTCATTTATTCCTTCTCCTTTGTTATCCCTTTACAGATATTGACAAACTTGATTTGAATGAAGATGATCATCAAATGAAATCCTTAAATCATCCTGGAGATCTGCGCATGGGTTTGAATTTCCCGGGCTCAGGTTATCCGGGTGCAAGTCATCCTCACGGGTATCATCCGTATCATCAACATCCGGCTTATTATCAACATCAACAGTCGATGTTCTCCTCGAGTTATCCGCATGCGGCCAGCGAAAGTTTAATAGGAGGAGGTGGTGCCGGAGGAGGAGCCAAACACGAAGTTACTGAGCCAAAAAACCCCTTGAGCCGGGACTGTGGCGTACCAATTCCAGCCAGCAAGCCGAAAATCTGGAGTTTAGCCGACACAGTCGCCAGCAAAACACCACCGCTACACTCGGCAGCTTACATGACTCAGCAGCAGCAGCAGAGGCATCAACTGCAGCAACAGCAGCAGCAAATGTTGCAGCATCAGCAGTCGGCACATCCTATGCAGCAGCTGCAGCAAATGAGCAGTTTAATACCGGCAGCCTCGCAAAATACCAACACCAACAACAGCAGCAGCAGCAACAACACTATGATGAGTGGAAGCTACAGCACAAATCCCTATACACGGGGGCCCTCTACAGCCTACGAGAATTTTCTAGGAGCTATGGCTACCACCAACAATATGCCGCCCTACAGCAGCAGCAGCAATACCCCCAACAGCAGCAACAGTCACCCCTCCAACATCAGCAATCCTCATCATCATCATTCAACCCCCACCACGCCGCCTACTACAGCCCAAGCCCCAAACGCCCATCCTTCACAACATCAGCGAACGCCCTCCCTCACGACCCATCATCAACGGGGGATGGGGTTTCCCGAAGCCCAACCCGATACTCCACCCCAAACTCCGCCGAATATGAAAGTGCCGAACGTCCAATTGGCCACGAATCTCTTGCTTACCGCTACGCAAGCCCATATGACCGCTACCTGTCACAACATCAATAGCAATCACCATCACAATAGCAACCATCACCATCACAGCAGTCAGAGTACTAATAATCCCTATGGTGCGCCCTACACACGGCCTTATGACTATTCACCGCGCGATGAGAATTCAGTGGGTAGTTCCTGCAGTTCAGCATCGGGTTCATCACTTCAGGATCAGGATCCTCAGGCGTATAAATCGATTTTTAAAAGGTGAGTGTTTTACAAATTAACTCGATCATTGGTTTTATTGGCACAATCTGAATTAATAAGACAGTGGAAAATATTAATACGAGTACGTATTAAATTGTATTGTCAAGTCTTTTGAAGCACTGAAGCTCCGCCCCTGAATATTATAGAACAGGGCTTCCCAACCCTTTCAACAATACGGCTCCCCACAACCATGTAAAAATCGTCATGCCTCCCTTCCTCAAAAAAAAAGATATGGTAAATTATATTTCTTTCTTTAATAAATGAACTAAAATTTCGTTTAAATTGCATTTTTTCTTCAACATTTTCGCAAAATTTCTATTTCTTTGAAATTGCATTTCCCTAAAAAAATTACGTGGTAACTGCTTTTTTTAAGAAAATTGCAATTTTATAGAAAATTTCATCATAATTAAACAAACATTCTTTTTAGAAAATAACATCAAATTTTAATTTTTCTAGAAAATTCCTTCAAATATCTATTTTTCTAAACAAAAATTGTTGAAATTACATTTTTCTACAAAATTTCGTCAAAATAGAATTTTTTTTACAAAATTTGGTTGAAATTTATTTTTTTTTGCAAAATTTTGCTGAAATTGAATTTTTTTTGTTACTAAAAAAAAAAATTACTTGGTAATTGAATTTTGCAATTTTATAGAAAATGTCATCATAATTAAACAAACATTATTTTTAGAAAATAACATCAAATATTAATTTTTCTAGAAAATTCCTTCAAATATCAATTTTCTAAAAAAATTGTTGAAATTAAATTTTTCTACACAATTTCGTCAAAATAGCATTTTTTTACAAAATTTGGTTGACATTTAGTTTTTTGCAAAATTTTGTGGAAATTGAATTTTTTGTATCTAGAATATTCTTCTTTTTTAAACGTTAATTTTTCTAGAAAAATTGTTGAATGGCGTTTCTCTAAATAATTTTGTTAAAATTGAATTTATCTACAAAATTTCTAGAAATTTGTTTCTAGACAATGAGCGGATTTCGACTTTTTTTTTTGAAAAAAAATCAATTTTGAACAACATTATTAAAAATACGAAATTTGGCAAAGTTTTCTATAAAAATTCGATTTCTATTAGATTTTGCAAATTTTGAGGAACTTGCAAGAAAATATTAATTCAAGGAAGATTTTCTATAAAAATACAATTCCGTCGAAATTTTGACGAAACTAAAAAATAAATCAAAATAAAAAAAAAGTTAAATTTTTCTATAAAATATCAATTTCTATGAAATTTTCAATAAAATTGCAATTTCAATAAAATTATATCGCCCTGTATAATGCTAGACAAAGTAATCCAAATAATAGCAGGAGCCACGGCCCAAAAGGGGCGTGGCAATAACGGCCATTTTTCACTGGACTGTAGGCGCTATAGAAGCATTAACCTGTGCCAAATTTAAAGTATTTTTATGCACTGATATTAAGTTTATAAGCTGTTCACATTTTGTACAAAATGGTCCCTTTGTGTGGGAGGTACAAAAAGGGGCGGGGCTCACGTTGATAGCGACGAATTAACTACTACTACAGGGTTGCCCATATTCGACGGACCCATGTTTTTTTTTGGGCCCATTCCAATCGACGAGGCTTGTCCGCAGGCAACAATCTTTGCGTCAATTGAATTTTGTACGGGAACAAATGCAAATCAACGCGAATAATCCGTTGTAAAGTGGACCGAGCCATGCCCAACTGCTGAGAACGGCGTTTTTGGGATGTTCTTGGGGACCTCTCAACACTGGCTCGTACGGCAGCGATATTCTCGGCCGATCGCCTTGGTCGACTTTTATTTGGCCTCTTCGGATTAGAAAGAGCCTCACCAGTCGAAAATTTTTCGTATAAACGCTTAATGGTGTTCTTAGAAGGCGCACTTCTCACATTTTTTAATATTTTAAAAGCACGTTGAGTTTTCACAATTGACTTCTTCTGTTGAATGTAAATTTCAACTATTTCGCGTGGCGTGTATTGTTCCATGGTAAAAATCTGCTTGGACTGACGCTTCAAACGCGGTATGTCATTAAGCGATCTGACATCTCTGTCAAAAGTTATGGCGTTGCCAGATGGGTCCGTCGAATATGGGAGACCCTGTATGTGTGGAATTGCAGAGGATTCGGATAAGTAGTATAGAAGTTATTAGAGAATCAGTATTTCACTAAATGTTAACCCATGGTGAGGGAGGTACTAAAAGGAGTGGACCAATATGGCCCATCTTCAATCTTAGCCTGTGATAGAAAAAAATATTATCCCATACCAAATTTTATGTCAATCCGTTACTCCTTTCGAGAGTTATCGTACGCTCCAGCCAGACAGACAGACGGACGGACATTGCTCAAATGACTTAAAATGGCTCAGGGCGGATTTCCGCCGAACATACTTGTGGTCTTAGGTCACACTTTTTGTCGGTAGCAGATGATATATACTCGTGATGGTAACGGGTTTTCCAATAGGGATGATATGATTTTGAAGTGACGTTTCGGCCATTTGTAATATGTCATGATCTGTCATTTGTTTTTCATTGTATTCAGTAGTGTTTACAATTTCATCATGGAGAGATATACACAAAATAACGTTTACAAATTATTCAGTTTAATTATCAAAATAATCGTTCGTGCGCTAAGTCCACTTTTTTTAAATAAAAAAAAACAGTCGACCTACGACATTGACACCCATGAGCAATATTTTAGCTCTCGTTAAGAGCTATTTTTTTACCGTTGACCGATTGTGGCTACGTGCCACACAGCAAATAAAACAATTGAGAGATTCGATTATTTCAAGAAATTGTGATATTGAATGGTCTCCAAGAAGTTGTGATTTAACACCAGTAGACTATTTCTTGTGGTGTTATTTAAAGTCATTAGTCTTCCGAAATAAACCAGACTCTCTTCAAGCTTTACAAGTCAATATTGAGCGTGCCATTCATGACATACGACTTGATTTAGTTGAAAAAGTGCTCGAAAATTGGGTTCATCGAATTCGTTCCTGCAGAAGAAGTCGTGGAGGCCATTTGAATGACGTTTTATTTATAACTTAATTGTATCGATTGTACTTCATATTAAATAAAAAACTTTTGAATTCCCTTAACAAGTGTTTTTTCCAAAGAAATCATATCACTCTTATTGAAAAAACCTGTATTACAAATTCTTCCACAAGGCCAAATCCATCTGAAAATAGAAAAGTTAAATCCATTCTGCAAAGAATTCAACCAAGATTTTTTTTGCAATTAAATAAAAATATTTAAAAAAGATTCAAGAATATTTTAAAAAATGTTGCCTCAAAATTGCACAACTTCCATTAGAAACGATTAGTCCATAATATTTTTGTAAAACCTTCTCAAGCTAATTTTTAGACATTTTCAAAAGACATTTTCAAAAGTCAAAATCCCCACAAAAATTTCCATTAAATATATTTCAAATATAACATTTACAAAAAAAAAAATTAAATATTTATTAAATGTACCCACGGCTCCCCTGGAAGAACCCTGGGGTGCCGCGGCTCCCATATTGGGATGGTCTGTTCAAATTTTAATCTTAAATTTGTCAATATCTCATCTATAAGTTGAATAATAAATGGCAGAATTATTTCCCTTTTTCTGAATTCCTTCCACTGTGAGGCGGTCGGATATAGCTCAAATCACATATTACGGATTATTCCCCAACATACGAGTATATGGGGTTAACAAACATATATACATATGTATGTAAGTTACATTTTTGACCCATCCAAATTTCGATCAGTTATGAAAGAACACATTGGAAGTTTTTGTTGTCGGAAATGTTGAATTAAATTTCTTAATTGAAATGAAATGCAACATGATGTTGAGACAAGAAACATTTTCCCATTATCAAATATGGCTGGGAAATTTTTATGTATCTAAACATGTTTAAATTGTGCAGGGAAATTATTCTGGAACCAAACATGATGCCAACTAAAACCCTATACACATATTCTTGTGTCAACATATTGCAGTGATTTAAACGTTGACATGCCTTGCTAAGGATAATTTCAATTGAAACATGTATCAAATCATGTTTGAAGTGTAGAAAAATCAAAAAATTATAAGAAAATTAATATTTAAAAATGAGCTGATAGTTGGAGAAATACAACCGAAAGATTGGTTGCTGTTCTTTTGCTGATACATGACAAACAAAAAATAAAATTACTCGACATAAATATATCTTCAACATTTTGCTCAATAACGGTATATGTAGTCAAAAATAATCTCGTGTGGATAATAATGTGTGGAATGCAGAATATGCTGTGCAAAATGTTTTACATAAAGAAAAAATAAAAGCAAAAATCATTAAATTGAACACAGTCTGTCTGTTTGCCCGTCCGTCTGTCCGTAGATGTATTCTTGTAATGAAAGTACAGTTCGCAATTATCCTCCGATAGCAGCTTCCAAGGACGGTCCTATTTAAATTTGCCCGCATACATATGTGTGTACCTCCGATTTGACATATAAGCGCTATAGCAGCTTATACAAATCCCATATAATATCTTCAAATGTACCTCCGATTGACACATAAGCGCTATAGCAGCTAATATAGCTCCCATATAATATCTTCATTCCGATTTGGAATATAAACGCTTTTGGCATTTAGCGTCGTTATGAAATTTGGCAGAGACAAGTATCTTGATAAAAGAATGAATAATTTCCAAGGTGAGATATATAGAGTGTGTTCCTTCCAATTTGGCATCTAACCGCTATAAAGGTTGAAATTTCGTAGAGGAGAGGAGGTCATTTTGAAATTTCGTAGAGGAGTTCCTTTAGCCAAGGAAGTGCACTGCCGAGTTCAAAGAAAATCAGTACAGATTAAGATATATTCCCCGTACCCAGCGGTAAAATGGTCCAGGCCTTCTAGGCATCAGGCCTGATAGAAGGGCTTCCAACACCTTCTATTGGAAGACACGCATGCCTTCTTTATGAAGGCCTGAAAAATGTGCAATCTCTCACTTCTAAAAAAGTAACCGTGACTCCTGCTCGCGTCTTTTTTCAAACATGTCTAACGCCTTCTAAAAGATGTCAGAGAAAAGTCGTTCTCCATGGTCAGCAGTCAAATTGAATTATTGGCAACCACCGCCGTAATATGTTCATATATTGATGCGTTTCGTTCTCCCTCTCTCTCAAGTTTTTGCATATGTAGAAAAATGTACACTCTGCCTTCCTTCTCTCGTCTTTTATCAGGCATGATTCTGTCCTTCAAAAAATATATCATATCGAAGGTGTTTAGCTCACAACATTTAAATTTTGTGTGGACATAATCATACATGATAAAAGACGGGAGAAGGAAGACAGAGTGTACACGAATTCGTTCTCCCTCCCTCAAGTTTCTCATGTATGAACTGTGTTGCTACTGCGAGAGTTCAAAACCAGTTTTATGCAAAAAAAAAAGAAATACCGCTACAAAAATTGAAAAGTGAAGGTGAAGACAATTAAAATTAACAAACAATTAGTCGTTGCAAAGGTTTTGTAGAGTTCAGTTGCTTTGTGTTTTTGATAGATTAAGATAGATTCTTATCAAAATTATTCTATATTATCTTTGCGAACTCCTATATTATGCATTTGAAGTGCTGAATGTGACATTCAATTAAAATACATTATTTGGTCTGCATTTTGATTTACTGTAGGACTTTCCTTCGAAGCTGTACATCAGACCTAGATCAGACCTTCAATTCGAAGCTCTAAATCATACCTTCATTTCGAAGCCCTTCTTAAGACCTTCCTTTCGAAGTCCTATATCAGACCATCATTCGACAATCCTTTGTTAGGCATGATTTTTACCGCGAGATGCAAGGCCTGGCCTCGCAATGTCACTCCATCGATTTGTCGATTTGGCATCTGTGCGCTATATTTTACTTCCGAGCATTACTAAATATGGCAAAAAAGAAACACTCTAGTTTGAAAAAAATCGTTTCAGGTGCGTGCAACTTAAGATGGACAGACTCCACTATAGACTCCAAATGTCTAGTCCAAATAGGGCAAGTTCAAGGTTTGTCGGCACATATTCGCACAAAAGATTCCTTGGATTTTCAATAAGGATTTTCAATAAGAGTGATATGATTTCTTTGAAAAAAAAATACACTTATTGTTAAGGAAATTCAAAAGTTTTTTATTTAATGTGAAGTACAATTAAGTTCTAAATCAAACGTCATTTAAATGGCCTCCACGACTTCTTTTGCAGGAACGAATTCGATGAACCCAATTTTCGAACACATTTTCCACTAAATCAAGTCGTATGTCATGAATTTTACGTTCAATATTGACTTGTAAAGCTTGAAGAGAGTCTGGTTTATTTCCAAAGACCAATGACTTCAAATAACCCCAGAAAGAGTCGAATGGTGTTAAATCACAACTTCCTGGAGGCAATTCAATATCACAATTTCTTGAAATAATCAAATCTTTTCCAAACTTTTCTCGCAACAATTCAATTATTTCATTTGCTGTGTGGCACGTAGACACAATCGGTCAATGGCAAAAAGATAGAAGATCTAAACGAGAGCTATAATATTGCTCATGGGTGTCAAGGTCGTAGGTCGACTTGGCATCATTTTCAAATGAGAACGGAAAGTTTATCAAAAAGATAGCTCTTAACGAGAGCTAAAATATTGCTCATGGGTGTCAAGGTCGAAAATCTTATCATCGCTATTGGAAAACCCATTAATACGTAATAAACTTATATTGTTTAATTTCTGCAAATACCACAATATGTACACAGTTTGCCCGGAAAATATGTTGTCGGTGGCATTTGCGTATAAACAAAATTATGTTGCCAGAATATCTGGCGTAATGGATGTTGAATAGACAGAGAAATTATGAAACAAGTTTATCGCAACATTTATGACAATTGTATTGTAAAAACATGTTGAGTTGGTTTTGACGTTGTAAGTTAAACATGTTGCAAACATTAAAAATATCCTTGTAACTAAACATGCTGCTGAACATATAACAATATGTACATGTTTCTGGACTTACGGAAATGTTTTCGTGTGTTGTATCAATATGTAGTTTCTTATTTGTATTCCATACACAACCCTGAGCACAGTGGGGATAATTTGGAAATAAATTCTATCGCAATGAAAATTCACATACTTGTCATATTGGTAGCCCGTTTTATTTGGTCTGTACTCGTTATTCTTTGAATTGTGTGAGTCATCCCCTTAAATCCTCTGAGAGTTTGGTTATCGAACTATTAATCTAGGGCTTTTTTAAAGCCAACCATGTAGATTACTATGGACGGGGTCCATGGCCCAGAAATCACGCAATGAAAAACTTGCCATACATTTTGCCATGTAAAAATACTACTTTTCTAACTCGAGACCTCGTAACTGTGTCTATGTATGATTACGTAGCCTCAAATTTCAATAATCGGCAAAAAACTAGACAGAAACTGGTAACTTAATTGTAACTGGTTGACCGGTTAAGAAACATAAGTTTAGTGCAAAACAAGAATAGATTTTCATATTTAACATTTTATTGCACTTATCAATGGATTAATGTTACAGTCATACCTGTTCGACTATAGGCTTTCTCTGTTTGTTCTGTTTTGGAAGCAAATTAATTCTCTGCAAATTTTTAAATGTTATATTTCTAAATATAAATTTCTAAATATTTTTTCTAAACAAAAATTACTTATGAATAATATACTTTCTTTTGATTTCAGTCAGCATCTGAATGGATTTGTACCACCTGTTTAAATGATCGTATACATGGACACGTTGGAATTAGTTCGTTTAAAAAAAGCTCCACTTAAAGGTTGGTATCTCAAACAAATTATACTTAAGAACAAATTATAAAAGTATAATATCACAGTTAACCACACTTATAGCCCAATGTTATAAGTGATTGGTCATAGCTTGTTTAAAAATAAATTAAAAGAATAATTTTTTTTCTAATTATTAAAAAAAACAGTAAGGAAAGGCAGAAAGTCGGGCGGGGCCGACTATATAATACCCTACACCTCCCTAACAATGCGATAAGGGTCATTGCGATAATAATTTGGAATAATTGGTAAATGGGTAGGAACATATTATCTAATTCTGAACCGATAATCGCTAAATTAAGCAATATTCGTTCCTAAATTGAGAAACATCTTTCTGGAAAATTTTAATGGTCGGAAGTAAAGTACAACTTCTATAGCGCTTTTATACCAAATCATGAGGAACATATATATGGAGGTTATATATAAATCTGAACCGATTTTCCCTCAATACTCATTTATGTAAAAATACCTCTTTTTGCCGAATTTCGCACTGATCGGATATAAAATAACATTTTTACAGCGCTTACATGTCACATCAGGGGTAACATAAATATGGGGGCAATAAATCTGAACCGATTTTCTCCGAATTTGGCAGTATTCCTTCGAGTAATAAGAATCCTCTTTCTGCCGAATTTCGCACTGATCGGATATAAAACATAGTTTCTACAGCGCTTCGGGGGTTACATATATTGGGCCTACATCTAAATCTGAACCGATTTTCTCCGAATTTCATACTGATCGTATATAAAATAAAGTTTTTACAGCGCTTACATGTCTAATCGGGGCTAACATATATATGGGGGCTATATCTAAATCTGAACCGATTTTAACCAAATTCAACGGGGATCGTCCTTGGGCCAAAAAAAGACATGTGTAAAGTTTCGTCGAGATCGGACCATAGTTGCGACTTGTACTTTGATTACAAGAATACATGCGCAGTCAGACGGACAGACAGACAGACGGACATAGCTAAATAAACTCAGAAAGTGATTCTAAGTCGATCGGTATAATAAACGATGGTTCTAATTATCTCCTTTTGTGTGTTACAAACAAATGTACCGAGTTATAATACTCTGTACCACAGTGTGGTGTAGGGTATAAATATCGAAACCATTTTGAACTAAAATTTAAAAAAGTTTACTCCAAAACGATTGGATTGAAAATTTAATTGTTCTTGTTATAAAACGAATAAAAACTATGCAACAAGAGTTGTGAGCAAATATGTTTTATGAATTTTGGCTTCCTAAATATGAAAAAAAAATAAATTTAATTTTTATTTATATATGGGTGATTTCGACATTACCGGATAATTTGCTGTCTTTGTGTATTTGAATTAGGAAAAATAAAATATATTCCAATTTGGTATTTACTTTATTACAAAGCTAGGTCCTTTGCGGTCACTAAATATATTTTTTTTTAAAATTTATTCTTTATGAAAAAATTGTCTGCCAAAGTGCTCAAATTTCATTTCCCTGGCTGTCACTAAATCTACTTCCATTTAATTTTTTAAATTTTTTTTACAAAAATAGTAAATATATTTTTAATAAAATGGTTCAATGTAATGTATACGAGTAATATTTAATGATTTATGTTTTCTATTAACGTTCAAATTTTTTTTATCAATTACTATTTTTATGGATGATTATTTTTGTCCCTCAAGATTTGCGTCATTCCTCTGGCAAATCTTATATTCCGCAAAATTCACATTTGCAAACCATTCTAAATTTCGAATAATTAAAAGTATAAAGAGTATTAAATCTATTACCACAAGTATGGCTGGTTTTGAGGCAACAAATTTAGTTAAATTATGTAAGTCACGCTTTGTCTTCCGAAATGAGCTTTCACACTCACGTGCGTCATTCCCCATGTGCTGCTTTTATTTTTAAAGTTCAATACTTTTTATAATTTTTTTTTTGTGTTTTTTAACTTTATTGTGAAAATCAAATTCCGATCCATGCAAATTTTAGGACTGAAAGTATTTAAACCGAAATTATAGACATTTTTGTAGTCAATCTTCATTCTCTGTCAAAAAATGACAGGGGAATGGCGATTAACAAGTGAACTTTAAAGATCGACCACCAGGATCCTCGATATGATGACATATTTGGATAGAACACCTCAAAATAAGAAGAAAAATTAACAGGTAGTAGTAGGTAACGATAGCATGCTTAGTTATCGAGTTATCGGACAATAAAGTTTGAAAAAATCGTCAAAAAACATTAATTTTTCCGGTAAAAACATTAATAATACAGGGTTTTCCAACAAGAGGTGTTATTTTGAATCACCCGGTATTTCGGTAGCTGTCACTTTTGAAGCTTTTGTTCTTTGACATTTGACAAGTAGAAACTACGCCATTACTAAAAAATGGAACGATACACGATTTAACAACGCATTGAAATTATTAAAATTCGAAAAATCGAAAATCATCGAAAAATCATCTTGACTGGTGAGGCCCATTTCCACCTCGGTGGATACGTCAACAAGCAAAATTGTCGCATCTGGGGCTCGGAAAACCCAAGAGTTATTGTTGAGAAGCCTCTCCATCCTCAACGTGTGGCTGTTTGGTGCGGTTTATGGTCCGGCGGGGTCATTGGACCTTACTTGTTCGAAAATGAGGTTGGATCAACAGTTACGGTGAATGGATTGCGCTATCGAAAGATGATTAATGATTTTTTATGGTCGGAGTTGGATGGTATTGATCTGGACAACGTTTACTTTCAACAAGACGGCGCTACGTGCCACACAAGCAACGAAACCATTGCTCTGTTACGGGAAAAGTTTCCGGACCGTGTTATCTCTCGAAGAGGTGATCACAATTGGCTACCGAGATCTTGTAATTTAACACCTTGCGACTTCTTCCTTTGGGGCCACGTGAAAGATAAGGTCTACGCCTCAAGACCTCAAAGATAGAATTCGAGAGGCTATCGAGGACATAGGGCAGCCACTTTGCGATTTGGTTATGGAAAATTTCATGAAAAGGATATGGTCCTGTAAGCGTGGTCGTGGTGGCCATTTGGCTGATATTTTTTTGCATTATTAACGCATACCTTCCTCTTTATTATGAAATAAACATCCGATTGTTTATCTCAAAAAATTGAATTTGTCTTTGAATACCAAAATAACACCTCTTGTTGGAAAACCCTTTATGTAAAAACTCAATACTATTTTTTCGAGAACTATCATAGTTATTGATACATCAAAGAAAAACCAAAAAAAATCTTTAAATTTTTTCGATAACTACCTTGCGTCATTTGCTTTCCCCGGTGAATTATAAAGGGCGAATCCTCGATTTGATGCCTATGTGTATAGAGCACCTTAAAATAAGACTAAAAGTTAGACGGACATTTTTCGATATCTTGCACAGTTATCGATAAAATTCACCTGATATTTTCTTTTTGTTTTAAGGTGCTCTATTCAAATATGTCAGATCGAGTGGCCTTGGATATTATACTCTCCCGTTATATCCAACTATATTTTTAAAAAATTCGTATAATTCGGTTTAAAATTAAAAAAAAACAAGTAAGAAAGTTTCAGTCGGGTAAACCGACTAAGGTGAGGGTATACCTTAGTCGGTTTACCCGACTGAATACTATATTACTCACAAAGTCGGTTTACCCGACTTTGTGAGTAATATAATATTGAATATTACACGTACTATACTGTCAATTTGTGTGGGAGATACCAGAAGGGATTTAACAAATACGCCTATATTTCGCTTGACAGTAGATACATTAAATACATTGCACTGTGCCGAATTATAAGCGTTAATATGGACTGGTATATTAACGTTATGAGACATTAAATTGTGGTATGATTTTGTGTGCGAGGTAGAAAAAGGGGCGTGGTAATAACGCCCATTTTTCACTTTTATAGTGCCTATAAAAAGCATTACACTGTACAAAATTTCAATTATGTCGAAATTGGCCCGTAATGTCGAAACCACCCATATAGTTTACGATAAAAATATACGTTAAAGACTATGTTGAACATTTGGCACGTTTTAGGCATATTTCCAAAAATTTATTTTGTCCGGTAACCTATACAAATAAATTTTCATTTAAATTTCCAGTGCTTACTCGTAATGTTCTCCAAAATCGAACTTTAGGCAATAAAAATCGAACTATTTGTCACCAAACGTCATTGCAATTTCTCAAAGGATTCCAATATGAAATTCATATTTTCATGTTTTAGTACAATTTGTAACAAACTATAATATGATAAATTTCGATATTTTTGGACCTTTTGTCTCCTTTAAAGACTTGTTAAAAAACTGCTGATTGATGGATTAACTGTTTATACAGAATGATGATCCCAAATGGTTAAAAGCGAATTGATTGACATAAATAATTATCCTACACCCATTATGTCATGTCCCAAACGGATTTCCGCCATATATTCTTGCACACAGAATACAGTTTGGTTGCCTCAACCGAATTATTTGTCAACCGAATTTTGGTAGTTCTGTCTACTATCATTCGATTCCATCAGGACAATCAACATTTTGGTTGTGGTATATATCTGCTTCCATGTTGACAACAATCATATTTGGTTGCGCCAACTACGAAAATGCTGACTAAAATTATCTGTTGTATGTTGCCACAACTAACTGTTTTAAAAAATTGGTTGTTCTGACAACTTGTCAGTCATGTACTACCGACAAGTAATTAAAAACAGTTTTCATTCTATTTATTCTATTTATTGAACAAAAAACCAAACAATTCATAACAAAATTAAAAATCCCATATTACAAATTCATCACTATTATGAGATGTGGAAATATTTGACACACATTTTAGTACACGAAAAAAAAAACACAAAACTTGTATGCAAATATCGCTTGTTGCTTTTATTTTTTATTTATGCAAAACATTTTGCACAACATATTCTACATTCCACACATTATTATCCACACGAGATTATTTTTGACTACATATACCGTTCTTGAACAAAATGTTGAAGATTTATTTATGTCGAGTAATTTTATTTTTTGTTTGTCATGTATCAGCAAAAGAACAGCAACCAATCTTTCGGTTGTATTTCCCAAAATACTTTTAATTATTCTAAATTTGGGAAATTATTGGGATAACCAAAAAACGATTATTTATGAATATTTTTTCTGTTCTCAAGAATAAGACATTGGTTGTCAGAACCAAAAATCGATCATATGGTACTAAAGGGTCCGCTATTTAACGTTTTTTTTTTCAACTAGTGCTTATATCGTGAATGGTAACACTTAGCTCATGTCTGATTTGACAGATAATTAGTTTTATCCTTCCGCTGAACGAATATGGTTGTGTATACGCTTGAACAAGTGGGCCTGCGATCGACTAATAGAAGATGCCGATTTTGCCAAAAAAAATCATCTTTTCAGATGAAGCTCTTTTGTTCTTGGCGGGTATGTAAACAAGCAAAATTGTCGCATTTGAGGCACAGAAAACCCGCACGCATACATTGAAAAGCCGATACACCCAAAACGAGTCACTGTTTGGTGCGGATTTTGGTCCAGAGGCATAATTGGGCCATTTTTCTTCGAAAATGAGCAAGGAGTGGCCGTTACAGTCAATGGCGATCGTTATCGGGCCATGTTGAATGCATTTCTGTTCACCAAAATTGAAAAGGAGGATATTGGCAACATTTGATTTCAACAGGACGGCGCTACGTGCCACACAGCCGAAGCTACACTCTATGTTTTGCGCCCTGTTTTTGAAGATCGCATTATCAGCCGCAGAGCTGATGTCGTTTGGCCACCTCGGAGCTGCGATTTGACACCGTTGGACTATTATTTGTGGGGTTCCCTCAAATATAAGTGTTCCGCCGACAAGCCAGAGACAATTGACGCTTTAAAGGACAATATTCGTGAAGCCATTGGTGAAATACAGCAGCATACAATCGATAATGTGCTTAAAAATTGCACCGAGGCAGCCATTTGAATGAAATTATTTTCCATTATTAACTGGATAGATTGTACTTTCAAATAAAAAAATAAATTTGAGAAAATATTCAGTAGTTTCTTTATAGCATTTTCAAAAAAAAAAGTTATTTGGCGGATCCTTTATATACACGCTGAAAAAAAATCGCTTCTGTAATATATTGTCCCAAACATATACTGCTTGAAATATACAAATGTTTAGGGTACACTCTAAATATATTATATTTGTCACACACAAAAATTATATATTTGGAAAGATGTTGTTCTAAACAAATCGTTGTTTCCGTCCTAATGTTTTTTATTTTGGACTATTATATACGGAACAAATATTTATTTGTATTTAAGTATTCAGAAAATAAAGCAATGCCTTAATTTTAAGACACGTTTTATTTTTTTCAGTAATTCAACGTTATTCAAATTTTAAATGTTCGTAAAAATCCATTATAATTGAAATCGTATAATCCTGCAAAATGATGTATTATGCAAGGTGGATTGTCAACAAATGATGACTTGGAAAAAATATAATTTAAAAATTAGTGCTTTAAAACGAATTTTATTGCTTCATAGGTAATTTTTAATTATAACTTATAACTTAAAATCAATTAAAAATTAGAAATTAAATTCAAAAAATTGTCAACGTTTTGAAAATCGTTTTTAAATAAAATATATTTGGACAGGTTCCTAAACGATAATTTTATTTTGTAATATATTAATATATGCGTTCCAAATAAATTTTATTGATTTTCAAATAAAATGTATTTGTTCAGAAATAATAAATATTTAAAAATTTGTGTTTCAAATATATTTTTCTTCGATTCAAACATATCAAAAAAGACGATTTTGCCCCGTGTATATGCAACCGACACACGGTGTATTTTTGTATTTTTTTATTGTTACAATCGAATTCCAATCAATTATTTTCCTGGGTGTGGGGTCTCGTAAATCACTCCTTCGATGTGTTACACTTTTGGCCCGCAGCAACTGATATATACCATATATCACAATAGTGGGGGTATAAAAACATGATTTTATTGAAATTCTCTTACTTCTACATTTATCCATAGATTTTTTCAAAAAGACATTGTTTTCTTTGGTGGGATGCTAGTTTTCAAAAATTTGAACAAACTACTTTTTCGTGCAATTTTTTCGTCATTGCCCAAAGGGTCTTCCAACAAGAGGTGTTATTTTGGTATTCAAAGAAAAATGCAATTTTTTGAGACAAATGATCGGATGTTTATTTCATAATAAAGAGGAAGGTATGCCGTTAATAATGCAAAACAGTATCAGCCAAATGGCCGCCACGACCATGCTTACAGGACCACATCCTTTTCATGAAATTTTCCATATCCAAATAGCAAAGTGTCTGCCCTATGTCCTCGATAGCCTCACGAATTCTATCTTTGAGGTCTTGTATCGACGCTGGGCTTTTGGCGTAGACCTTTTCATTCACGTGGTCCCAAAGAAAGAAGTCGCATGGTGTTAAATCGCAAGATCTCGGTGGCCAATTGTGATCACCTCTTCGAGAGATAACATGGTCCGGAAACTTTTCCCGTAATAGAGCAATGGTTTCGTTGCTTGTGTGGCACGTAGCGCCGTCTTGTTGAAAGTAAACGTTGTCCAGATCAATCCGACCATAAAAAATCAATTATCATCTCTCGATAGCGCAATCCATTCACCTTAACTGTTCATCCAACCTCATTTTCGAAAAAGTAAGGTACAATGACCCCGCCGGACCATAAACCGCACTAAACAGTCACACGTTGAGGATGGAGAGGCTTCTCAACAATAACTCTTGGGTTTTCGAGCCCCAGATGCGACAATTTTGCTTGTTGACGTAGCCACCGAGGTCGAAATGGGCCTCTTTAGTCAAGATGATTTTTCGATGGAATTCCGGATCGTTTTCATGCATTTCAAGGACCCAATCAGCAAAGACCCGACGTTGTTGATGATCGGCCGGCTTGAGTTCTTGTGTTAACTGAACTTTATAAGCCTTAAGACCCAAGTCTTTATGCAAGATACGGTGTAATGACGTTTGTGGAATGCCCAATTCCAAAGAACGACGAGGAATGGACAAACCTGGGTTTTCTTCACCACTTTGGGCTACAGCAGCAATATTCTCAGTTGTTCTTGAGTGACGTGCACGGGTTTCATTCTTCACATCACTAACTTGTCCCAACAGCTCGAATTTTACCATCAATTTCTGTATTGCGGTGTTTTATGCTTTAGTTTTGGGAACTGTGACTGCAAGATTTTCACCATTTTTGTAGTGAATTTTAATAATTTCAGTGCGTTGTTGAATCGTGTATCGTTCCATTTTTAGTAATGGCGTAGTTTCTACTTGTCAAATGTCAAAGAATAAAAGCTTCAGAAGTGACAGCTACAGAAATACTGGGTGATTCAAAATAACACCTCTTGTTGGAAAACCCTGTACTAAAGGCACATTCCAAGAAAACGGAATTTTACTTAAATTTTTTTTTTTAAAACATTTTTTTCTTGTTTATGACACCATATTTTATGCACAGCTAATTCACAGAGTAAATTTAGGCTGCCAAAACCAAAGTGAATGACAGACTAATCAACTTCTGAAAATGATTTTTTTTTGGCCTTTTTGACATTGAACTCTAAAATTTTGAAGAAAGGTCTAGTTTATTCTAACACAAGTCGTGATTTAAATATTTTAATTTTTCGTTATTTTAGATATATGTAATAGAAGATAATAATAATCATCAATAAAGTATTAATCCATGTTTCCATTATTTTTTCTCATTTCAGTAATTAAGAAAAATCCTCATCATCTAAGCGAGAAGAAGGGGTTAAGTGCAAATATAACTCTTATTAGCTATTCGATAAGTCAGATATCTAAGAATAAATACCAACAATATTACAATTAAAAAAAATATCTTATCTCAGATATGATAAATAAATGTCATCTCCTTATAGCCCATAAGTTAAGATATGCATAATTAAACAAAAAAAACTTAACACAGATTTTGAAAAATAACATCAACCAAAACAAAATTATTGTCGTCGTATAGCCGTAACATTTAAATTTAAATAAAAATGAAATAAAGCAAATCTTTGAACATTTAACAGAATATAAATCTTTTACGATCCATAATTAGCATTAAGTAAATTTATTACTGTGATAAATTCCTGAATTGTGTTTAATGTTGATTATCATTTATGTGAAGTTCGTACGAAGTTTCGTCGCCGTCAAATGTCGTAAAATGCATTGATGCAGTGTTCTCCTCCTCCTCCAGCACTACGACCACCATCTCCCCCACGTTGTGTTTCTGTTTCCTGCCCAATATTAATTTAATTGCACACTTTTCTGTTCGGCTGTCTGTCCATCAGTCTCGACGAGACTCTGTGTCAGTCGCTCATTTTCTGTCTGTACATAATTAATTAGATTTATTATCGTAATGTTATATCACTTTAAGCAAAAACAACAACAAAAACAACCACACACAGACAAATGTGCAAAAATATTATAGATATTATATGCAATATGATACAATAATTAATTTAATTTAACAAAAATAAAGGCATTCGTAAGAGCGTAAAATGAAATTAATAACAACTAAGCGAACATCTTAATTATTATTGGAATTTAATTTATGTATCAATAAATAATAAAAGCAAAAAAAACACCCATTACGAAAAATAAGAGCATTTAATAAATAAAGTGTTGTTTTATTGCATTGATTAAGGACGGCGATAATGCTGTCTGGTCTCAAAGGTATGGCAAATATTAGCGATGAAATTGGATAAGACGTGATTGGCTACAAAGTTATTTGAAAATTAATTGAATTACATCAAAGGTATGTATAAAACATGTAAAGAAAATTTCAGTTGACAATTAATTTATTCAGCTATTGAATAAAAAGAGACAAATCTATAGTTTCTTGTTGAATTGTTAGCGAAATTTCGAAAACAGTGTATATTTTTATGCAATTATAGTGAAAAAGTCTATTTAAAAACTTCATTAATGGATACTCGCAATACGATTTTGATTACACTCTATGGAAATGTGGCACCAATTAACCTGAATTTCAAGTCAATCAGTATCCATAACATATCTGATCTCGGACGGGTTGATTGTTGTCAATGAATTGGCGTTAAAGCATTAAAATATATTGATCATACATAATACGACTACTTTAGAATAATATCATTTCCTACTTATATGTTCAAAGACTTCTCCTGCCTGATACTATAGTAATACACACAAAAAAAATGTGTTTCCCAAATTTGAGTAAAATCCATACTACAATTTAGTTCAATTTTTTACTCACAATGAGTTAATTTTTTCTTAAAACTCGGATATTTTACTTAGTACGAGTAAATTTTATTTTTTTATGGATATGCAGAATATTTGATTAACTAAAAATTAGGACATATTTTTACTAAAATAATATTTATTGAAACAAGTTTGAATTTTTATAATTTTATCAAATTATGAATTAATAATATACATAAAACATGAGTTTTAGAAACTTTAAGTAAAATAATCAAGAATCCTTATTTGGAGTCCGTGAATTTGAACTCAAAATTAGGAAAATCATACTAAAATCAAGATATCTCAATTTCAAAATGTGGCTTACATGGGTGGGGTCACGCCCATTAGTCTGATCCCGCTCATTTTTAGACCAATCATGTAGGCTTCCACCAGGCACATATACATAAAATTACACCTCTCTCTCAAACAGGGTGTGCAAGATAATTCAATTGCAAAAGGTTGCCACGCCCATTGATCCGATTCCACCCATTTTTGGACCAATCACGTAGACTGCAAGATACATATGTACAACACTGCAGCACTCTCGCTAACAAATTGTGCAAGATATAACATTTTTAAAATTTGGCTTATATGGGCGGTGCCACACCCATTGGTCCGATCCCGCCCATTTTTGGACCAATCACGTAGACTGCCACCAGATACGTATGTACAACACTACAGCACCCTAGCTAACAAATTATGCAAGATATATCAATTTCAAAATTTGGCTTATATGGGCGGGGCCACGCCCATTGGTCCGATCCAGCCCATTTTTGGACCAATTATGTAGAATGCCACCAGATACATATAAACTAAACTACAGAACTCTCGCTAATAAATTGTCGAAAATATTTCAATTTCAAAATTTGGCTTATATGGGCGGGGCCACGCCCATTGGTCCGATTCCGCCCATTTTTGGAAAATTCACATAATCTGCCACTAAATGCATATACACACAAAATTTCAGCAGTCTAGCTAAAAAGTTGTCTCAATATCAAAATTTGACCCATATGGGCGGGTCCACGACCACTTGATATATCGAAAATTCAAGTACCCTATTTTCACCCACACATGTACATTCTGTGAAAATTTAAAGAAGATCGGTCCAGCCGTTTAGACGCCTATACGTTACAAACAAACACACATTCTTCTTTATATATATAGACTACTCGAGCCCGGTGCGCTTCGCTGCCCATGTCAAAATTAGCGCTGTATAAACTGTATTTTATATCCGATCAGTTCGAAATTCGGTAGAAAGAGGTTTCTTATTACATGAAGGAATACCGCAAAATTCGGAGAAAATCGGTTCAGATTTAGATATAGCCCCCATATATATGTTACCCCCAATTTGACATGTAAGCGCTGTAGAGACTGTGTTTTATATCCGATCAGTACGAAATTCGACAGAAACATGTTTCTATTTTACATGAATGAGTATTCAAGGAAAATCGATTCAGATTTATATATAACCTCCATATATATGTTCCTCCAGATTTGGTTACAAAGCGCTATAGAAGTTGTACTTTACTTCCGATCATTACAAAGTTCTCCAGAAAAATGTTTCTCAAATTAGGAACGAATATTGCTTAATTTAGCGATTATCGGTTCAAAATAAGATATACATACACACACACACCACCCGGTCCACTTCGTTGCCCCAGACTTCAGATTTCCGATTCCGTCCATTTTTGAACCAATTACGTAGACTGCCATCAAATGCATACATCAAATCGCTAACAAATTGTGCATGCTATCGAAATTTCAAAATTTGGTCTATGTGGGCGGGACCACGCCCATTGGGCCGATCCCGCCCATTTTTGGACCAATCACGTAGACTGTCACCTGAAACATATACACAAACTTGCAGAACTCTCGCTAATGAATTGTGGAAAATATTTAAATTTCAAAATTTGGCTTATATGGGAGGGGCCACGCCCATTGGTCCGATTCTGCCCATTTTTTTAAAATTCACATAATCTGACACTAAATGCATACACACAAAATTTCAGCACTCTAGCTAAACATTTTTCTCAATACCAAAATTTGACCCCTATGGGCGGGTCCACGCCCACTTGATATATCGAATATTCAAGTACCCTATTTTCAGCACCCCCTACACATGTACATTCTGTGAAAATTTCAAGATGATCGGTCAAGCCGTTTAGACGTCTATACGGAACAAACAAACCCACAAACAGACACTCTCTTTTATATATATAGACTAGCTGAACCCGGTCCACTTCGTTGCCCCAGACTTCAGATTTCCGATCCCGTTCATTTTTGGACTAAATACGTAGACTGACACCAAATATGTATGCACAAAATTACATTGATCTCTGTAACAAATTGCTCAAGATATATCAAACACAAAATTACAGCAGTCTCGCTAACAAATTGTTAAAGATATATCAATTTAAAATATTGACTTATATGGCCGGAGCTACGCCCAGTGACCATATCCCTCCCATTTTTGGGTCAATCACGTTGACAACCACCAGGACCATATACACAAAATTACAGCACTATCGCTAACAAATTGTGCAAGATATTCCAATTTCAAAACTTGATTCACTCGGTCGGTGCCACGCCCATTAGTCTGATCCCGCCTATTTTTGGACCAATCACGTAGACTGCCACCGGATACATATACGCAAAATTTCACCACTCTCGCTAACAAATCGTGTAAAATATCTCAATATCAAAATTTAGCTTATATGGGGTGGGCCACGCCCGTTGGTCTGGTCCCGCCCATTTTTGGACCAATAACGTAGACTGCTACCGGATACATACATATGAACTAAATTGCAGCACTCTCGATAATAAATTGTCTAAGATATCTCAATTTCAAAATTTGGCTTATATGGGGCGACGCCCATAGGTCCGATCCCGCCCATTTTTACCAATAACGTAGACTGTCACCGGATAAATATGCACTAAATTGCAGCACTCACGCTAACAAATTGTTCAAGATATCACAATTCTAAAATTTGGCATAAAGGGGCGGGGCCACGCCCTTTGGTCCGATCCCGCCCATTTTTGGGCCAAACACGTGGACTGCTATCAGATACATGTACACAAAATTATAGCACTCTCGCTAATAAATTGTGCAAGATATCTCAATTTCAATTTATATGGGCGGGGCCACGCCCAGAGGTCCGATCCCGCCCATTTGTTGACCATTAACGTAGACTGTCACCGGATACATATGTATTAAATTGCAGCACTCACTCTAACAAATTGTTCAAGATATCACAATTCTAAAATTTGACATATAGGGGCGGGGTCACGCCCATTGGTCCGATCCCGCCCATTTTCTGACCAATTACGTAGAATGCCACCAGATACATATACACAACATTGCAGCACTCCCGCTAGCAAATTGTGCAAGATATCAAAATTTGGTCTATGTGGGCGGGGCCACGCCCATTGGGCCGATCCCGCCCATTTTTGGACCAATCACGTAGACTGCCACCATATACATATACACAAAATTTCAGCACTCTCGATAGCAAATTGTACAAGATATCAAAATTTCAAAATTTGGTCTATGTGGGCGGGGCCACGCCCATTGGGCCGATCCCGCCCATTTTTGGACCAATCACGCAGATTGCCACCATATACATATACACAAAATTTCAGCACTCTCGATAGCAAATTGTACAAGATATCAAAATTTCAAAATTTGGTCTATGTGGGCGGGGCCACGCCCATTGGGCCGATCCCGCCCATTTTTAGACCAATCACGCAGAATGCCGCCATATACATATGCACAAAATTCCAGCACTCTCGCCAACAAATTGTGCAAAATATCTTAATTTCAAAATTTGGATTATATGGGCGGGGCCACGCCCATTGGTCCGACTCCGCCCATTTTTAGAAAATTCACATAATCTGCCACTAAATGCATACACAAAAAATTTCAGCACTCTAGCTAAAAAATTGTCTCAATATCAAAATTGGACCCATATGGGCGGGTCCACGCCCACTTGATTTATCGAAAATTCAAGTACCCTATTTTCAGCACCCCCAATACATGTACATTCTGTGAAAATTTCAAGATGATCGGTCTAGCCGTTTAGACGTCTATACGGAACAAACACACAAACAAACCCACAAACAGACACTCTCTTTATACCCTCACTTTAGTGTGACGAGGGTATATATCATTTGCTACGAAAAAAGTGTAACACATCGAAGGAGTGACCTAAGACCCCAAGTATGTTCGGCGGAAATCCGTTTTGGGTCATTTTAAGTCGAATGAGCAATGTCCGTCTGTCTGTCTGTCTGCTGGCTGGTGCGCACGATAACTCTCGAAAGGAGTAACCGATTGACTTCAAATTTCGTATGTGGTAATATTTTTTTCCATCTCCGGCTAAGTTCGAAGATGGGCCATATTGGTCCACTCCTTCTGGTACCTCCCCCACAAAGGGTTAAAATGTTGTGAAATATTGATTCTTTAATAACTGCTATTATACGTATTCGAATCTTCTGAAATTCCACACATAGTATTAGTTTGTTAGTCGCTATCAACTCGAGGAAAATGGGCGAAATTGCCACACCCCTTTTGGTACCTCCCACACAAATGCGCCATTTTGCACTAAAAGTTAAAAGCTTATAACATTAATAACAGTGTTTAGAAATACTTGAAATTTTGTACAGTGTAATGCTTTTATAGTGCCTACAGTCCAGTGAAAAATGGGCGTTATTGCCGCGTCCCTTTTGGTACCTCCCACACAAATGCACCATTTTGCACCAAAAGTTAACAGTTTATAACATTAATACCAGCGTATAAAAATACTTGAAATTTTGTACAGCGTAATGTTTTTATAGTGCCTACAGTCCATTGAAAAATTAGCGTTATTGTCACGCCCCTTTTGGTACCTCTCCCACAAAGGTACCATTCTGCACCAAAAGTTAACAGTTTATAACATTAATATCAGTGTATAGAATTACTTGAAATTTTGTACAGTGTAATGCTTTTATAATGCCTATAGTCCAGTGAAAAATGAGCGTTATCACCACGCCCCTTATTGTACCTCCCACACAAAATGGCCAAATTATACCACAATTTAATATCTCTACGTTAATATACCAGTCCATATAAACGGTTACAATTCGGCACAGTGCAATGTATTTAAAGTATCTACTGTTCAGCGAAATATAGGTGTATTTCTTAAACCCCTTCTGGTACCTCCCACAAAAATTGACAGAATAATTTGTGTAATATTCAATATTACATTACTCACAAAGTGAGGGTATACCTTAGTCGGTTTACCCGACTGAAACTTTTTTACTTGTTTATATATATAGATAGATGAAACATGAAATCTAATGGTGATTTCGTGTGTGCAAAAAAATTGTTCTACATTTTACACTGAAACCGCATTTTTAGGTTCGTTTGTAAAAGTGGTGAAGCCGTATGAACGGGTTTTGACTTCGTTTGTAAAATTATTACACTCCGCAAATATGAAAATATCCATTTTCCACACTCAGCCCACTCCACGGTGTGGAGTTTTGCACCGCCAAAAAGCAAACTTCAAAACCAAACCTAATTGAAAGCGTACATTCTTAATGCACTATCAAATGGTTGCGCTATAATGTAGGTATGGGTTTTACTCACCGCACGATTTTTGTTCGATTGTTCGCATGCAAAATGTGAAATTAGCAGTGGGTGCAGGGGGAATTTTTTAAATGTAGCAACATGATGTAGTGATATTATTTTTCACAAACGAAATCACCATAAGTTGCCATAGAAGAGATTCGACTCGAAGCAATAGAATATGTGCTGAAAAATTGGGTTGAGCGGATGAGGTACTGCCGAGCCAGTCTTGGTAGTCATATGAATCATATTGTGTGGCATTATTAAATGACAAAGTTCAACATTTCCAATAAAACAAGAAATTTGAAAAAACGATCATTACATTTTTTTATAGCCGATTCAAATTTTAAATGGCCTACCCTTTACTTTCCTTTTACGGTTTGTATTTGTATTCATAAGCAAAAAAGTTATAGATAATTATTAATAAAATCTTATAGACATGGTTAATTTGTTTGAACACCTTATTTAACTTATATACAAATGCCTTTCCATGTGTATCAAAATAAGTGTCATTTACGGGGGTTGGAAATCAAATAACTGAAGTCACTAGTAAATATTTACCTCGGATTCCAAATTGAAGTATGGAAGAATTGTTGTCATTGTCAAGAGATGATCATCGACGTATCATACTTAAAGATCATACTAGTTTAAGTCAGGAATTAGTGGAAAAAATACTATTTTGGTGGGGTGTAGGGTGAATGGGAAAACAAAGTGATTTTATTCTTAAATTCTTCCTTAAAAAAGCTTCAAAATTAGTTGGAGAATCCCGCAAATTTAATTTGTTGATGCTGTAAAGAACCGCCATAGTCGTTATGTGTTTGTGGCATTGGGTTATTCATGTATCTGTGAGAGAGAGTGAGACAGAAACGAGACCAAAGCATATATTTTACAATTTTGAACCCTATGTAACTTTTTTGTTTATGAAAAACTGAGTACTTTAAAGACAAAAGTTTAATTATTTCCAAAACGTGAACAACGATATGCATCCCATTACGATCGGACTTCAAATAACAACACAGGGTAAAGAAAACTAAAAGGGCGGCACCAAAAAAAATGCATTTTTTTTCTGAAATTGCCTTTGCTTTATCTTCAAATCTAGGCCCCTCGAAAAAGGTGTCATCAGCTTTTATCCAACATCTAATTCAGACTTGGTAATAACGCTTAACTATATTTGGCAATAATGCAGCTGAAATTTTATGCGAAAAAAAATTTCCGGTACTTTTTTTTTTCAAAAAGTGAAGGAAAATAATGTTTGTTTTCACTTTTTTCACCATACATTTCAGGGACTCGTAATTATACCCTACACCACACTGTGGTTCAGGGTATTATAAGTTTGTTTCACGGCAGATGTTTGTAACACCTGAAAATAACACAGCTAGACCCACCTTAAAGTATACCGATCGACTCAGAATCACTAGCTGAGTCGATTTAACCATGTCTGTCCGTCCGTACGTCCGTCCGTCTGTCCATGTAAAGTTGTTCGTCGACTACAGGTCGCAATTTCACTCCGATCGTTCTGAAATTTTGCAGTGTAGAGTATTTCGCGGCTGTTAAGATCGCTATTGAATTTGGTTGAAATCGGTTCAGATTTAGATATAGCTCCCATATATATCTTTCGTCCGATTTGGCCCTTTAGTCCTATAGAAGCTGTATTTTACATCCGATCGTTTTGAAATTTAGAATGGTAGAGTTTCTTGATCCATGAACCAACACTACCGAATTTGAAGAAAATCGGTTAAGATTTAGCTATAGCTCCCATATATATGTTTCGTCCGATTTGGCCCTTTAGTCCTGTAGAAGCTGTATTTTACATCCAATCGTTTTGAAGTTTAGAATGGTAGAGTTTCTTGATCCATGAAGCAACATTGCGGAATTTGAAGAAAATCGGTTAAGATTTAGCTATAGCTCCCATATATATGTTTCGTCCGACTTGGCCCTTTAGTCCTATAGAAGCTGTATTTTACAACCGATCGTTTTGAAATTTAGAATGGTAGAGTTTCTTGATCCATGAACCAACATTGCCGAATTTGAAGAAAATCGGTTAACATTTAGCTATAGCTCCCATATATATGTTTCGTCCGATTTTGCTCTTTAGTCCTGTAGAAGCTGTATTTTACATCCAATCATTTTGAAATTTAGAATGGTAGAGTTTCTTGATCCATGAACCAATTCTACCGAATTTGAAGGAAATCGGTTAAGAGTTAGCTATAGCTCCGATATATATGTTTCGTCCGATTTGGCCATTTAGTCCTTTAAAAGCTGTATTTTACATCCAATCGTTTTAAAATTTAGAATGGTAGAGTTTCTTGATCCATGAACCATCATTGCAGAATTTGAAGAAAATCGGTTAAGATTTAGCTATAGCTCCCATATATATCTTTCGTCCGATTAGGCCCTTTAGTCCTATAGAAGCTGTATTTTACATCCAATCGTTTTGAAGTTTAGAATGGTAGAGTTTCTTGATCCATGAAGCAACATTGCTGAATTTGAAGAAAATCGGTTAAGATTTAGCTATAGCTCCCATATACATGTTTCGTCCGATTTGGCCCTTTAGTCCTATAAAAGCAGTATTTTACATCCAATCCAAATCCAAATCCAAATTTTGAAATTTAGAATGGTAGAGTTTCTTGATCCATGTACCAACAAGTATAAAATGTCCCAAAAGTAAATTTATGTAAACAATTTATACATGAATTACAAAATTTATATATCAGAGTTATTCAATATTACGAGAGTGGTGTAGGGTATTATATAGTCGGCACCGCCCGACTTTAGCCTGTCCTTACTGGTTTTCAACAAACAATGTTTGGCTGAACAACTTTTGTGAACATACTCGTATCAATACAATATTAACGTGTCTAGGTACCCTAAATAGCTCAAAAAGACTACATTGTACCTCCAAAATGTTGGTTTTTCACAATTATAAAGGGTGGTTAAATTGTAAGGGCCGATGTTGAATGTGAACCATTTTGTTAAAATTGATTTTTTAAGTTTCTTTTGATGCAAAATTTTGTCGAATTTAATTTCTCTACAAAACTTTTTCTACAAAACATTCTTTAAAATTAATTTTCTTGAAAATTTCGTTAAAACTGTATTTTTCAGAAAAAAAATTTTTGAAATTGATTTTTTCTCGAAAATTTTGTAAAAATCTAATATTTAAAAATTTTTTTGAAACTGTTTTTTTTAATTTTTTTTTGATCATAATACATTTGTCTACAAAAATTCTTAAAATTTATTTTTTTTAGAAATTTCCTCAAATTTGCGTTTTTAAAGAAAATTGCTTAAATTATGTATTTTTCTACAAAACGTTGTTAAAATCTAATTTTGCTACAAAATTAGATTTTAGCAACGTTGTGAATTTTCTTTAAAAATGTAAATTTGAAGGAAATTTCTAAAAAAAACTGAAATTTAAAAAAATTTTTTTTGGAAAAATTTGTTATGATGAAAATTTCCATAAAATTAAAATTTTTTAAAAAAAAATTTTGACAAAATTGATTTTTACAATATTTTCTATACAAATTCAATTTCAGCTAATTTTTTCCTGCAAAATACAATTGTAAAGAAATTTTCAAGAAAAATTAATTTCATAGAAAGTTTGTAGAAAAATTAGATTTCAACAACGTTTTGTAGAAAAGTTGAGAAAACATAAATTTCAACAAAATTTTGAGAAAAAAATGACTTTAACAAAATTTTGTAAAGAAATGCAATTCAAAGATTTTTCTAGAAAAATGCAATTTCAGCAAAATCTTGCTGAAAAATTTAATTTCGAAGTAATTTTTAAGAAAAATTTAATCTCAACGAAATTTTGTAGAGAAATGAAATTTCAAATTTTTTTTTATAAAAATACAAATTTGAAGGAAACAATTTTTAGAATTTTTGTTTTGAAAAATTAAATTTCAACAAAATTTTGTAAAAAATAATTTGAAGAAATTTTTTAAAAAATCGTTTTTTACAAAATTTTCTAGATAAATGCAATTTCAGCAGAGAGCAAGAAAAATTAAATTTCAAAGAAATTTTGTAGAAAAATGAGATATCAACAACGTTTTGAATTTTCTTTAAAAATACAAAATTAAAGGAAATTTCTAAAAAAAATGAAATTATAAGAATTTTTGTAGAAAAATGTTTCTATAAAATCAAAATTTAAAAAAATCTTTTTTTACTAAATTTTCTAGATAAATGCAGTTTAGCAAAATTTAACGAAATTTTCAGGAAAAATTAAATTTCAAGGAAATTTTGTAGAAAAATCGTTTTGAATTTTCTTTAAAAATGTCAATTTAATGGAAATTAAAAAAAAAAAGAAATTTTAAGAATTTTTATAGCAAATGTTTTAAGATAAACATTTCTATAAAATTAAAATTTTTTTTAAAAAATAATTTAAAAAAATAGATTTTTACGAAATTTTCTGGAAAAATGTAGTTTTAACAAATTTTTGCCTAAACAATACAATTTAACGAAATTTTCAAGAAAGTTTTGCAGAAAAATTACATTTCAACAACGTTTTGTAGAAAAATTAAATTTCAACAAAATTTTGAGAAAAAATTATTTTAACAAAATTTTCTAAAGAAATGCGATTCAAAGATTTTTCTATAAAAACGCAATTTCAGCAACATCAGCAAATTTCAGCAAAGAAAAATGTAATCAACGAATTTTGTAGATAAATTAAATTTCAAATTTGTTTTTATAAAAATACAAATTTGAAGGAAATTTTCTAAAACAAAACGGAATTTTAAAAATTTTTGTTTTGGAAAATTAAATTTCAACAAAATTTTGTAAAAAATAATTTGAAGTTTTTTTCTGCATTTGATTTGACATTTCTCAATTTCAGACTAACTTAATTTGAACTACGGAAAGATACACAATCGAGCAACGCGGTAAAGTTTTTTAAGCCTTTTACGAAAATGGGCGTTCAAATCAAAATGCATTTCGTGAACTTCGTGATGTTTTTTTGATCAGCATAATCGACCAAATGTGTCTACAATCGGGAGAATTGTGCGCAAATTTCAGCAAACCGGGTCTGTAGGAGATATGAAAACAACTGTGCATGCTTGCCCAGTTCGTTTGGTGCGGCTAACGGGCTGGCGATGTCATCGGGCCATACTTCTTCGAAATGAGGCCGGTCAGGCAGTTTCTGTGAATGGTGTTCGCTATCGTGCGATGATAACGAAGTTTTTATGGCCCGAATTGGAAGATATGCATGTGGACAATATGTGGGTTCAACAGGACGGTGCCACTTGCCACACAGCTAACGAAACAATGGCTCTATTGCGCAACAAATTCAATGGCCGTGTTATCTCACGTAGTGGCGATGTTAATTGGCCGCCAAGATCATGTGATTTGAGACCGTTGGACTTCTTTCTTTGGGGTTATTTGAAAGAAAAGGTGTATGCCGATAAGCCAGCAACAATTCAAGAGCTAAAGGATGAGATAATTTTGTACATTAACGGCATAGAACCTCAATTATGCCTCAGCGTCATCGAAAATTTGGACCATCGGATGGAGGTGTGCCACCGAGGACGCGGCGGCCATTTGGCCGATATTTTGTTCCACACATAATTGAACCATACCAATATTATCATAATAAAAAGAAATGACAATAATTTCCTAAATAATTTGTGTTTTATTCAAAATCAACATCGGCCCTTAAAATTTAAGCACCCTTTATAACACAACTATTTTTTTTGGTGTAGGTTATGTTCACCAGCTTTATAGAAAATATTAAGTCCAATATTTTTGTGGAACATATTAACTCTCTAGCTCCCCCACATAACTTTTTTGTCCTATTTTAACAAAAATTGGTAACAAAAATTGACCAAATATTGTACTCAATATGTGAACTAAAAATTTACTTCCCTAAACATTATAATGTATCGTCTTATCTCTTTTTTAAAAAAAATGTGAGAGATAACATACATTATTTTCTAGGAAGAAAATTTGTGATACCTCGTAAATATTTACAGGATTTCTTTAATATTTGAGGATGATTTTAGGGCTTGCAATTATATTCACTTTAGCTATACCCAATAAAATTGCGATTTAAAGCATTTTGCGAAAACTTGCTTTTTAATCTTTAATAATATAAAATCATCTATTTTGGCTTATTATAATTGGTCTGTAAATTTCCACGACTCTATAATATATTTCTCTTCTATATAATTCTAGATGTCAATAATTTCATGAAAATTAGCTCAGATTCATGTTGTAACTATAACGTGTTAACATGTCATTAAAATTGGATAATTAGGCAAAGTTGTTGTTAAACAAAATCAAAACATATTCGAACAAATTCACAACAGAAATATAAATAATGAGGGCAATAATTGCAGGTAATGCCCGTGCAATGCAAACGAAAAACAAATGTTATAAAAATTTCAATTATTTTGTCTAGATATACATAAAATATGAAGAAGATTGGGAAGTTATTACAAATGTGACAAAAACAAATAAACCTTTCTGAACAACTTAAAATAAAATACGAGTATACTATTTTTGAGCTATCTTTTGGAAATGAATAAGTGGAAATTTCCAATGCAAAAATGAGAATTTAAAACGTTTTAATAATTGTACGCTATTAATTCAATGTAAAAAAAGTAAAAGCGTTAAGTTCGGCCATGCCGAATCTTACATACCCTCCACCACATTGCATTCAATTTTAATTACTGGAAAAATCTTTGGATATGGAACAAATCATGAAAGGATATTTTTTGTTGAAGTAAATTATTAAAAAAACGAACGGTGGAATTTTTAGGCCTCAAATTTTTTAGCCAAACTCTTCATCTGAAAAATGTGCAATTTATGGATTAAAAATGCTTATTGAGAGCTACATATACATGAGGACTACAACAAAATAAATTTTTTTTTGTATAAATTTTATTATGATGAATTCTTGCCAAAATAGAATATAAACTGCAAAGTTTCAGCTAAATTTCTTAGATAATGTGGTGTTTATGGCATATGTAAATAAGCCTTTTTGGGAGCGACATCTATAGGTGGACTATAACAAAATATGAACTAATTTAAAAAATTTTTACTGCGATGAATTCTTGACTTAATTAAATATAATCAGCAAAGATTCAGTTTAAATGCTTAGAAAATATGGTGTTTATGGCTAGAGCGACCTCTATAGGGTGACTATAACAATATATGAACCGATTTGTAAAATTTTTGCTGTGATGAATTCTTGTCAAAATAGAATACAAACTGAAAAGTTTCTGCTGAATTGCTTTACAAATTTGGTATCTATGGCTCAAAAACCGTATTTTGGAGCGACCTCTATAGGGGAGCTATATCAAAACATTGGCCGATGTGGCCCATTTGCAATCTCAAACAACCTGCAACTATAAGAAATATTTCCCAAATTTGATCAACCTAGCTCTATTATTACGGACTGTAGCGTGATTACAACAGACGGACGGACGGACGGACATGGCTAAATCGTCTTAGAATTGTACGACGATTAAGAATATACATATATACTTTATGGGGGGTCTTAGATCAATATTTAGAGGTGTTACAAACGGAATGACAAAATGAATATACCCCCCTCCTATGGTGGAGGGTTTAAAAAGGTAAAAGTAACACTTACCAAATTAGCGATTTGAGCGAAAATCTGAAAAGGGAATAAGAAATGGATTTTAATTAATTTCATATATTTTGGCAGATACTATTTATTTGAGTTTAAAAAACATTTTCATGTTCAAATACATTGTATTTATCTGTAGTACGAGTATCAAGTACATTTTACTTTGGCCGGCCATTGGATGAATTTCTGTCTGATGGATGGGTTGATTGGTCGGTTGGCTGCTAATTTTATATGTAACTTTACCTTGGGTTCGTTCAAATTGCATATTAACACGCATCCAATTTTGTCGCAAAAAATAGTGCACAGTGTTTTGCACTAGATATTTACCAGGAATTATTTGAAGTATATTAAGATGCTATTTTTTTGAACTAACAGATTTTAATGAGCTGATAACATCGTTCAAGAAAGTGGAACTAATCTATCTCTTTGGCCTACAAGCACGTTCTTTCAACATATTTCAGTCTCGTAATATAAAAATCTAACACAGGGTATTAATTCTTCGTGCATTTGTTTGTAAGGTCCAAAGAAAAATAAATGGACCTGTTATTGATTATAAGATTTAATGCAAAATCATTTTATGAGTTGATTTAGCTATGCCCATTACTCATTCCGTCCTACTGGAAATCGAATTGAAATTACTAATTTCGACTTAATACCAAAAACTATATATTTTTACATTCTTTTATATATTTACAGTCTTTCTATTAATATTTTACATTATTTATATAGAATATTTTTCAAATATGTATATCATTTTGTCAAAAAAAATCTCCCCCAACACTGTTAAACCACAGATTCCAAACGGAAATTTCTACATGACTATGTATGGGCCAGAGAGTACTCTTCACTCTCATTCCGTCCACAATTGGGAAACATGCCGGTAATTATATTTTGATGTTTACACGTTTTAACCATTTTCACAACCTTTTGCAGTAGTGGTTAATGCTTTGTTGTTGTTTGCGTTGTTTCATCTACCACTTTTTTAAATTCTCTGATGGATAATTAGCCAACAAACATTGTTTTCAGTCAGTGGACAATTTTCATTAATAACATTGGGCCCACAATAAATGTATGGTTCACACATTATCATTTTTTGGAGAAAAGTTATATTTAATCCCATTCGGACACTTTAGAAATGTCAATATATATAAAAGATTCAATATCAAGATTCCACAGACAAAACTAATCTTTACATTTGACATTATTATAAAACCGTAAAATCACTTTTTTTTAATAAGTAGATCCAGAATGTTTGACCGATCCAACCTTACTGCAATAAAATATAAAGGGTTTTCCAACAAGAGGTGTTATTTTGGTATTCAAAGAAAAATGTCATTTTTTGAGATAAATGATCGGATGTTTATTTCATAATAAAGAAGAAGGTATGCCGTTAATAATGAAAAACAACATCAGCCAAATGGCCACCACGACCACACTTACAGGACCATATCCTTTTCATGAAATTTTCCATAACCAGATCGCAAAGTGGCTGCCCTATGTCCTCGATAGCCTCACGAATTCTATCTTTGAGGTCTTGAATCGACGCTGGGCTGTTGGCGTAGACCTTATGTTTCACGTGGCCCCAAAGGAAGAAGTCGCAAGGTGTTAAATCACAAGATCTCGGTGGCCAATTGTGATCACCTCTTCGAGAGATTACACGGTCCGGAAACTTTTCTCGTAAGAGAGCAATGGTTTCGTTGCTTGTGTGGCACGTAGCACCGTCTTGTTGAAAGTGAACGTTGTCCAGATCAATACCATCCAACTCCGACCATAAGAAATCATTAATCATCTCTCGATAGCGCAATCCATTCACCGTAACTGTTGATCCAACATTAATTTCGAAAAAGTAAGGTCCAATGACCCCGCCGGACCTTAAACCGCACCAAACAGTCGCACATTGAGAATGGAGAGGCTTCTCAACAATAACTCTTGGGTTTTCCGAGCCCCAGATGCGACAATTTTGCTTGTTGACGTAGCCACCGAGGTGGAAATGGGACTCATCAGTCAAGATGATTTTTCGATGGTTTTTTTCTCCGCGTAGTCTACAAAATTGTATAGTGTCCTGAATAGGAAAACTTATAAAAAAAATTGTTATGATATTTTCTTTAAAATTCCAATTTCCTGTTAGGGGCACACAGAATACAGTTTGGTTGCCTTAACCGAATTATTTCCCAACCGAATTTTGGTAGTTCTGGCTACTATCATGCGATTCCATCAGGACAACCAACATTTTGGTTGTGGTATACTTCTGCTTCCATGTTGACAACAATCATATTTGGTTGCGCCAATTACGAAAATGGTGGCTAAAATTATCTGTTGTATATTGTCACAACCAACTGTTTTAAAAAATTGGTTGTTCTGATAATTTGTTAGTCATATACTACCGACAATTAATTAAATCTTATATACCCTCCACCATGGATAGCATGTGACCTCACAAAATAACTCAAACCTAAAGGAAATAACACCGAAAAACAAAAAAATATAGTAGATGAGAACAGTAGGAAACATATAGTAGATGAGAACAGTAGGAATCGCAGCAAGTTAGATGCTATATATGGGGGCTATATCAAAACATTGACCGATATGACCCATTTGCAATCCCAAACAACCTGCAACTATAAGAAATATTTATACCAAATTTGATCAACCTAGCTCTATTATTGCGGACTGTAGCGTGATTACCACACACGGACGGACGGACATGACTAAATCGTCTTAGAATTTTACGACGATTAAGAATATATATACTTTATGGGGTCTCAGATCAATATTTAGTGGTGTTACAAACGGAGTGACAAAATGAATATATATATATATATATATGGTGGAGGGTATAAAAAGCACATATTTAAGTAAAGTACAAAAATATGCCACAATCTCAGAAAGTCGCAGATAAACTAGGTACTGTTGGATTCATCACTAAGTCACCTCTCCTCTCTATATCATATCGCTCACTCACTTCAAGAGTGACATAGCTCAAAATTGAAAATTGGCAAGATGTGTAACTTTAAGTCCGTACAAGAAGATGGGTAACATGAAATAAGATGTTTAAATACGCTTCAATAATCCGAAATATTGTTGTTTACTTATAGACCAAATTTCGCCGAGATTAATTTATGGACATTTGCAAAATTCGGATTTTTGTCAGGCAACCTCACCTTTTTGTAAGGCAACCTTTTAAATTTTGGGCTATGTCACTCTTGAAGTGAGTGAGCGTATGGTAGTGATCCCACGTTATCCAAAAAAGTTGTATTCGATTTTCTGTGGATAATTTTTTTTAAAAACAAAAAAAAACTGTATTTTTGTTATGAAATATCGCTTCATTTGAAGATGTTAAAAACACGCCTTATACAGAAAAATTAAGATGAATATATCCTTATTATATGTTAAAAAATCCGGTCGCATTTTACCAACAAACGCGAATTCTACAAGCCTTTTAGTATATAAATTTTTTCATCGCAATGTTATTTGCATTTATTAGTAAAAAAGACATACTTTCAATGGTCATAACTCTAAATCGCCTGGAGATATTTTCATAAAATTTGAAGGTATTTGCATTAAATGTTATTCACAATAAAACAGCATTCCCAAAAAACTGATTTTTGATAGTTGCTTTCAAAGTCATATGCGCGCATATTTCATCATATTTTCTATAGTGTGTCGTTAAAACAATTAGACAAAATTTGATTTTTATCCCCTCACCTTAGAGATGAGGGTATATATCATTTGCTACGAGCCAAAAGTGTAACACATAGAAGGGGTGACCTAAGACCCTATGTATGTTCGGCGGATATCCATTTTGGGTAATTTTAAGTCGAATGAGAAATGTCCGTTCGTCTGTCTGCTGGCTGGTGCGCACGATAACTCTCGAAAGGAGTAACCGATTGACTTCAAAATTGGTATGTGGTAATATTTCCTTCAATCTCCGGCTAAGTTCGAAGATGGGCCATATTGGTCCATTCCTTCTGTACCTCCCCTACAAAGGGTTAACATTTAGTGAAATATTGATTACTTAATAACTTCTATACTACTTATTTGAATACTCTGAAATTCTACACATAGTATTAGTTTATTAGTCACTATTACCTCGAGAAAAATGTGCGAAGTTTCCACAAATGGACCATTTTGTCCAAAAGCTTTTACTTTAATACCAGTACATACTTTAATGTTATTAAATGCAATTTAAATTGATAATAATTTAAATAAAACAAATGTTTTATTTAAATTATCCGCAGACTTTACAACAGAGCTCGACGTAAAAAACAATCAGTATATTGGGACGACTACCAAAGAAGACTCAAAAAATACAATAAAATCGTTAGATTGGCTAAACGTAACTCCTGGAGGCTTTTCTGCGAACAGGTAGACAGCGTTAACAGCATGTCTAAAATGAAAAATTTCCTCTCAAAAACTCATGTCCAAACCGAAACAGTGGTGGATGAAACGGGTAAAAGGATGGAAACTATAGAGGATACCGCAAGGCTCTTGATGAAAACTCATTTTCCGACTGGTAATGCTGGACAAACAGAGGAACAGTTACAGAATGAAAATGTATTGCATCAAGTACCTATTACGGATATTACCATCTGTTATATGGTTAAAGAAGCGATAAAAAGTTTCTCTCCCTTTAAGGATGCGGGACCGGATGGAATATTTTCAGCACTTCTGCAGAATGAGGTGGATCTGGTATCAACTCATCTGGCTGGAGTGTTCACTGCATGCCTACCCCATTCGTATACCCCGAAAAACTGGTAGGAATCAAGGGTGGTCTTCATACCAAAGCCTGGCAAGGCGAGTTATACGACCCCAAAGGCTTATCGACCCATTAGCTTTACTTCTTTCCTGTTAAAAACAATGGAGCGAATAATTGTTAACATGGTCAAAGGTAAAATAGCGGATGACAGGCTAAAATTCAAAGACATAGACATTGAGGGCGCATTTAACAATGTACAGACCGATAGAATTATCCATTCCTTAGACGAGTTTCAGGTTGACCGGGCGCTGAAAAACTGGATCAAAAATATGCTAAGGAATAGGTGGATTATTTCTGGGTCATATGACGTAAAAATTAGAGACAAGGTAAATCGTGGTATACCTCAGGGGGGCATTTTATCGCCTCTTCTATGGGTTACGACGATACACAGTCTTCTAAAAGCCCTCACCAATGAAGGACTTAAACCAGTCTGTTATGCAGACGACGTTTTAATACTTCTAAGGGGCTTTCATCCAAATCCATTATGCAGAAGAGCTGAAGAGGCACTTAACATAGAATATAACTGGGCACAACCAAGGGGATTAAATGTTAACCCAGACAAAACAGAAATATGTCTATTTACAAGGAAAACGAAGATCCCAGGTTTTACCCCGCCTCGATTCCTGAATAAGACAATTGCTATAACTAAAAAGGTAAAATACTTGGGAGTAATCTTGGATCAGAAACTATACTGGAAAGATCATCTTGAAGAAAGAGTTACAAAGGCACACAGATGTTGGTCATTGTGCAGAAGAGCTATAGATTTAAAATGGGGACTACGTCCAAATATGACTCACTGGCTTTACATGACCGTGATTAGACCAATAATCACCTACGCCTGTGTAGTGTGGTGGACATCAATGGACATGAAATGCAACGTAATACCTTTGCAAAAAATTCAACGTATGTGCTGTCTAGGCATAAGCGGGGCATTTAGAACTGCACCAACAACAGCGTTGGAGACTATACTGCACATCCAACCAACAGACATCCGTATAAAGTATGAGGTAGCCCTCACAGCAAGACGTCTACAAGTGATGGGTGAATGGATAAATCGAGACCACAAGTCGTATCATCAGAAGATTTTAGAATATCTAGTTGTACACATTCAAACGCCAGAAATCTCGGACCGCATTCCTGAAGTCGGCTTACAGCTACCTGTGATACGTTTGTGCCAGACAGACGCTCCTGGGAAAATGGAACTTTGGCCCATGTGCCAGTGGGAACCAGCTGCTACACGGATGGGTCCAAGCGAGGAGGAAGTACGGGTCTGGGACTTTTTATTGATGAACCAGAAGTCGAACTTCACTTCCGCCTCCCTGACCATACCACGGTATTTCAAGCAGAAGTTCGAGCAATCACGGAGTGTGTGAACTGGCTCAGTAACACGACAAAGCCTAAATATGCCAACATCTTCACAGATAGCTAAATGGCGATTAAAGCAATAACATCGGAAAGGGTCAAATCCAGAACTGTGTTGGACTGTAAAAGAACGATAAATGATTACTCAGCCCATGGTCAATTGCGTATTTGCTGGGTACCAATCACTCCACAACGGAGTGATTGGAAATGAACGGGCAAACAGCTTGGCTTCAAAGGGCAGAGAACTTCGAGTAATAAACTTGGAAAATTGGAAACCTTTCGAAGCCACGAAGAATGAGTTGAAGCACTGGGCAGAGATGGCTCACAAAACTGTGTGGAATAGCGCAACAGTAGGAGCAACTGCAAAGATACTGTGGGGTGACCCAAATGAAAGGAAAACAAGAAGTCTTCTGAAACTAAACAAGATCGATATTAGTAAGATGATGAGTGTTCTAACGGGACACTCAAGCTTACAAGCACATCTTCATCGCATAGGACTAGCAGGAAACGACTAATGCAGGGCATGCCGAGAATACATCGAAACGTTGGAACATTTTCTGTGTCACTGCCCGGCTTTCACACATGCAAGATCCCAACATTTCGGGTCCGACATATTACCAGACTTGACTCATCTCAGAGAATATGACTGGAAGATACTGAGAAAATTCGTGTCTAGTACCGATTTTCTGTTCTGTTTTTCTGAGGTATAAAAATATCATAAATAAGGAGCGCACAACAGGCCGAACCACTGGCTTAAGTGTATGTCCATGGACATGAGACGTTCAAACGTCTCCTCTCTTCAGCCTAACCTAACCTAAATAAAACAAAAAAAATACTAATCTTTGTTGAGACTCTAGGTGAGGGGGATTCATTAGTAGGTTTACCCGACTGAACTTTCTTACTTGTTTTTTACTTAGTATACTTTGAAATTGAGGTATCGATATACTCGTACATATAGGTATTTCCATTTGTACATATCGACGACGTCATGTAGTTCATATAATAATTATAAAAGCATTCACACAGGCTGCCGCAAGAATAAATGTTGAAAAATTAATTAGGTTCTTGTAAATTTGATTATCGAAAATATTTCCAGATTATTAAGCAGTGGACAGAGAGAGAGAGGGGGCGAATGGACTGATGGGCAGTGGGATGCAGAAAAAATCCCTATTACATTTAGATTTTAAAACTAATTGAATAAAATGCATTTGATTAATACTATATTCTTCCATTTCGTTGATTTGAATTTCCCAGATGATTTTCGTTTTTTTTTCTGTCTCTTGTTGCTGACTTTTTTCGGTGTTCTTTTGTCTTTGTAATTAATTAAGTTGGTTTTTCAGTTTGAAGTTTTGCTGCTGTTCTTATTGTTGCAATTGTTGTTGTTGCTGCTGCTGTTGTCTCAGTATCTGTAGGCTGTCTTGGCTTTCATGTTTTACAATTTTCAAAACCAAGACCGAAGAAGTGTATACAAAGATTTTTCCCTCTGGGGGGATTCTTCTCTGATGCCGTTGTGGAGGTTGGTTGTCATTTGTTTGGTTCTTTGATTGTTTTGTTCTGACTTTGTTTCCTTAAGTTTGGCTAATTACTTTTGATTCGGTTTCCTTGTGGAATAAAGTCACTTTTAGTCATTGACACGGCCCGTAAAGATGTTTGGAAAAATCTGTTTTGCTCTCTTTTGTTAGTTATTTATTACTTATTCTATGGCATTAGAAGTGCAAAAGAAAGAAAGAAATATGTTGTGTGTATAAGTATACATTTAATTTGGCTTTTATTCGCAAAATGAGACAGTTGAATATGCTAAAATTGAAATCTTTTGAGATTTTTTTTTCTGAAGCAATAGAACATGACAGTTGTCTTGAAGAATACAAATTGAAATTTAGATTTATGTTTGGAATGAAATTAACTAAATAAATAATATATGCATGTGGCATTAGGTTGTAACGAAAACAATTTTGACACAAAAAACATGTAAGAAACTTCAGTCGGGTAAACCGACTTATGAATCTCCTCACCTTGAGTCCCAAAAAAATATTCGTAAATTTATTAAAATTGCATTCAATAACTTTAAAGTATGTACTGTTATTAAATTTAAAAGCAGTTTACATTTGGTACAAAATGGTCCATTTGTGTGGGAGGTACCAAAAGCGGCGTCCCAATAACGCCCACTTTTCTCTGGGCTGTAGGTACTATAAAAGCATTACACTGTACAAAATTTCAAGTATTTGTATGCACTGGTATTAAAGTTAAAAGCTGTTAACTTTTGGTACAAAAAGGTCCATTTGTGTGGGAGGTACCAAAAGGCGCGTGCCAATAATGCCCACTTATCTCTGGGATCTAGGTACTATAAAAGCATTACACTGTAAAAAAATTTCAAGTATTTGTATGGACTGGAATCAAAGTTATAAGCCGTTAACTTTGGTGCAAAATGGTCCATTTTTGTGGGAGGTACAAAAAAGGGAGTGGCCACTTCGCCCATTTTTCTTGAGGTGTTACCGACTAAGAAACTAATATGTGAAATTTCAGAAGATTCGAGTAAGTAGTATAGAAGGTATTAAAGAATCAATATGTCACTACAAGTTAACCCTTTGTGGGGGAGGTACTAGAAGGAGTGGACCAATATGGCCCATCTTCGAACTTAGCCGGAGATATAGCAAAATATTACCGCATACCAAATTTTGAAGTCAATCGGTTACTCCTTCCGAGAGTTATCCTGCGCACCAGCCAGCAGACAGACGGACGGACGGACGAAAGGACATTGCTCAAACGACTTAAAATGACCCAAAACGGATTTCCGCCTCAATATACATATGGTCTTAGGTCACTCCTGATATATACCCTCCTCTCTAAGGTGAGGGGATAAACACGATTGGCAATATTCAGAAAATAAATAAAAAATTATAAAATATTGATAAAAAATACAAAAATTTTAGATTACTGAAATTATTTTATATATTCCGGCACTCCGATAAATGACGATCATTCATGTGAGTAAAATCTATACTTCCCTTTAGTTCAAGAGTTTACTCTTTTATAGTAAAATTGTCCTCAATACTAGGAAATTTTACTTGAAATGAGTAAAGTGAACTGCATTCAAAGATATGATAAATTGGTTACATAAATTACGTAAATCCTCACTTTTATTTTAATATTCTTCGAAAAAATTTCATTTTAGGAAATTTGAACTAGAAGTATCTGATATTAGTAAATTGTAGTTTATATTTTTCTTAAATTTGTTAAACTGTTTTCAAATAATACTTGAATACACTATGCAACAAAAATTTTGTCCAAGGGATGTGGATAACAGTTTCTGGTGCTATTAGGTGTCGCAAACACGAAAAAAATATTTAAAAAAATTTGTATGGTAATTTTTTTTTTTAAATTTGTTTTTTTTTAGTTCCAGCTTTCATGGAAAGTACATTCAGTATTTGGACCATAATTTAAGTATAAGCCTAATTGAGCCGTGTTATGCCTCAATTTAAAGGGAATTATGAGGGCTACATATGATGCAAATATCACTTTCACGTAGAATCTTTGGTTTAGTAACAGTCGTCAACAATATGAGAAAAAAATTATTTTTTTTAAATACACTTTTTCCTGGTACAAAAAAGACTATAAAAAACAGAAAAAAAAATCGAAAAAAATATTTTATCACATTTTTAAAAAGCCAGCATGCTAACGAAGAAAACACTGTCTATTTGAAAAAATCCATGGATAGATGTAAAAGTTATGAGCCATTTTGTAAATGTTAGGGAAATTCAATAAAATCTTGTTTCATATTTTTCCGTTTTTATACCCTCACTTTAGTGTGACGAGGGTATATATCATTTGCTACGGAAAAAAGTGTAACACGTCGAAGGAGTGACCTAAGACCCCAAGTATGTTCGGAGGAAATCCGTTTTGGGTCATTTTAAGTCGAATGAGCAATGGCCGTCCGTCTGTCTGTCTGGCTGTCTGCTGGCTGGTGCGCACGATAACTCTCGAAAGGAGTAACCGATTGACCTCAAATTCGAAGATGAGCCATATTGGTCCACTCCTTCTAGTACCTCCCCCACAAAGGGTTAAAATGTTGTAAAATATTGATTCTTTAATAACTACTATACTACTTATTCGAATCTTTTGAAATTCCACACATAGTATTAGCTTATTAGTCGTTATCAACTTGAGAAAAATGGGCAAAGTCGCCACGTCCCTTTTGGTACCTCCCACACAAATGCACCATTTTGCACCAAAAGTTAACAGCTTATAACATTAATAACAGTGTATAAAAATACTTGAAATTTTGTACAGTATTATGCTTTTATATTGCCTACAGTCCAGGGAAAAATGGGTGTTGTTGTCACGCCCCTTTTGGTACCTCCCACACAAAGGTACCTTTTTGCACCAAAAGTTAACAGCTTATAACATTAAAACCAGTGTATAAAAATACTTGAAATTTTGTACAGTGTAATGTTTTTATAGTGTCTATAGCCCTGTGAAAAATGGGCGTTATTGCCAGCCCCTTTTTGTACCTCCCACACAAAATGCCCAAATCATACCACAATTTAATGTCTCATAACGTTTATACCAGTGCACATAAATGCTTATAAGTCGGCACAGTGCAATGAATTTAAAGTATCTAATGTTCAGCGAAAAAAAGGTGTATTTGATAAACCCCTTCTGGTACCTCCCACACAAATTGACAGAATAATTCGAGTAATATTCAATATTACATTACTCACAAAGTGAGGGTATACCTTAGTCGGTTTACCCGACTGAAACTTTCTTACTTGTTAAATGATGTTTTTGCTTATATTGAATTCGCCATATGTGAGAGAGACATATAAGAGACATTGCACTTGCATTTTATTTTATGAGGATTGATGACAGATATTATAAAATTATAGAGAGGACGTGGTTTTATGGCCGTTCGTAACACTCCATAAAACATAATGTGCAATGTGAGAGCTAAATTGGATGAGATCCGCTCAGATAGAGGGTCATTCAACAATATTTGTGGTTTTTGATTTATGAGGTTTCCATTCAGTTACGCCTTTTAGGGGCATGGACATCCCACTCGTATATACAGGTAGTAAAATTATATGTGCGCAATACAAAGTAGTACGCGGCAGTCTTGAAAATATTGGGTTTATACGTTCGAAGCAAAGTATATGTCAGCTACCGGTACTGCAACTTATGAACTTTAAACCCGGAATTTATGAAAGAAATTTCTTATTAATAAATTAGTGCAATTCAGCGCCTTAAAGAGATAAGTCGATTTTCTGAAAAATATTACAAAGTTATATTTCGAAGTATGAGTAAAAGGCAAAGAACTTTTCAATGTGTAAATGATCCCGAGAATTTCTGCTACATCTTCGGAAAATATGTAATTAAAAAAAATCGAAAATCCCCCCCCCCCGAAATGTTTTAAACATAGGCATAAACTGTTTACAGTTTTCAAAATCACTCAAACAAACACGAAAAATATTTGGAAGGCCGTTAAAAAAAACAATACAAAAGCGTAAAAAATGGTAACAGTAAAAGTAATAACAACTAAAAATAAGAAAAGTGCATGGTTTCCTCGCTAAAACTTTTTAAATTATGCATCGATTTTCTTCGGAATGGCCTCAATTTATTCATAACCTTTCAGAGTTTACGACAAAATCACAAAAATATGACAATTAAGCTTTTCTAGATGTTTTTATAATGTTTATACTTTGTAAGATATCGTCGAAACCGCTGAACGGATGGAAAATTGTATTGTGTGAAGTTGAAGGCTACTTAATTCTGAAGTTTGTAAAGCTTACCTGAACCAATTCGGATGAATGGTTCTCTAGTTATACCATAATATGTGGTTCAACCTCTCTTTTTTCTTAGCCTAAAGGGTTGTCTCTTTAAAATTGAGGAAAGTTTTAAAGAATTAAATATTAAGTAGCCTTCAACTTCATATAATACCATTTTCCATCCGTTCAGCGGTTTCGACGATATACGAGTATTACAAAATATTGCAAAAAAATGTGATTTTTTGATAAAATTTTAATATGTTTAAAATAAAACTCCCATAAAACAATCTAAAAATTAACAAATGTTATGTTTTTATGATTTTATCGTAAAGTCTGTTCGGTCATGAATTAAACGAGCCCATTTCGAGCCCCCATCGATGCATAATTTAAAAAGTTATAGCTAGTTTAGTAAGGTTTTAACTTTAAAACTTTCTTATCGATGTAAAATTTACAAAAACAAACTTTAAAAGCTAAGATTGGAGATTTTGACGTCTAGAATCAGAATCTATGCATTAAAATAGAAACCCAAGAAAAAATGTTGTTTTTGTCGACCGGTGTAATTATTAGCTGGCTTTAAATTTATGATAACCAGATATGGCGAAAATTAAGTTAAAATTACATTTATTATTTCTTATCTATCTACCTTTTTAACATGTAGCTTGCAGTGATGGAATGATTTTGCACAACCGTGTATGTAAATTTGACTTTATATTGGGTGTGGTAATACGTAGAACGGTTTTGGCCATTACACAGAACTTATTACGGTATTTGCAAACGATTAACCTAGATATAATAAAGGCTTACGAAATCATAAAATTGGCAACGACTAAATTAAGTGACATGCGTAGAAATTCAGATGCGGAGTTTGATAAACTGTTTGAAGAATCCACACAACTTACAAGAATTTTTGGAATAGAAGCTGCACAACCTAGAAGAGTAGGCACTCAAAAGTATAGGGCTAATATTCCTGGTTCAGATGTCAAGGCGTATTTTAGGACTACATTGTTCATATCAATCTGGACGAAGTAATATCACATTTAAATAATAGATTTTCCGAACATGAAGCTATAATTACAAGTTTGTTTAATATCGCTCCAATACGAGTTGTAAATCTAATAAAGGAAAATTTCGAAGAAGTCACACTTTTTTACAAAAACGATTTACAAAATTCAGCAAAATCTGTTTTAGCTGAAATAAGTATATGGATTGGTTATTGGAAGCAGAAGAACGATAAGCCATCAAATGCATTAGATGCTATTTCAGTTTGTGATGAGGACATGTTACCAAGCGCTTTTACCCTTTTGCAGATACTGGCCACAATACCTGTGACAACGGCATCTGCTGAGCGAAATTTCTCGACGTTAAGAAGAATAAAAACTTATCTCCGGAACAGAATGGTAGGAGAAAGGCTATCTTATCTGGCTTTGATGTCTATATACAAAGATGAAGTCAAAATCGATGAAATAATTGATATATTTCTTTCAAAAAATCGAAGATCACATTTTTAACTCTTACGTATTTTATTATAAAAAGTTTTACTGATCTCGTACTAAAGTACAAATTTATATTTACGAATAAAAAGTAAGGAACTTAACTTCCATTACCTACACTATAAACGCAATTTTTTAATTGTTTATCTGTGTTATGGAAAAAAAGGTTGGGACACCCCCCACCCAAACCAAAATACTGGATACGTCCCTTGAAAATAATAGAAGAAATATATGTGCAAAATTTTTGTATACGAGTTAAAAATATGAACGAACCGTGGACACCTAGTATTTTGTGTAATTCGTGCCATGTAAATCTTACTCGATGGAGTAGTGGAAGCATGCGGTAAGTACTTTACAATTAATGTATTACAATGTTTTGTGGAATAAAACGTTTTAATTTTAGACATCACGTGCAATTTGGAATGCCAATGATTTGGAGACAACCATTCATTCACGATACGGACTGCTATTTTTGTCTAAGTAAACAGATTGGAGTAGGAAGGAGCATTCGCTGGAATTACGCTGAAGTAAAATCTGTCACTTTGCCAGTTGCACATTCGGAAACATCATCAAGTTCAACAGAGCACTCAACTCTGAGCGACTCAAGTTTGAGTCAGAAGTCATCGCTTTTAACTCAGTTTCAACTCATTGATCTAGTGAGAGATATGGAACAGACTAAAGATAAGGCAGAACTACTTCCATCTCGGATGAAACAGTACAATATTTTGGCCCCAGATGTTAAAATATCATATTATAGAGTCCGTGATATACCTTACAAACAATTTTATACAACTGTGTTCGATGAACTTAATCAAACATACAATTCAAAGGAATGGCGGTTATTTGTTGACAGCAGTAAAGAAAGTTTAAAAGCAGTACTTTTACACAACGGAAATCAGAAACCGTCGATTCCCATTGCTCATGCTGTCAACACTAAGGAATCATACGAAAAAATGGCTAAATTGATAAAATACATAAAATATGAACATGACTGTAAAATTTGTTGCGATTTAAAAGTAGTTGGTATGTTAGGCCTCTGGGGTAGCCGATATTTTGCCACCATTACATATTAAGCTGGGGCTCTTTACAAAATTTTGTAAAAGCCTTAAGGAACGATGGCAATTCACTCTCTTAATTAAAAAGTTTATTTAAAAGTCTTTCTTTTCAAAAAATCGAAGAAGGAGTTTTTGATGGGCCTAAAATAAGGAAACTGATGAAAGATGTGAATTTAGAATCATATTTGACGTCGGATGAAATTGCAGCATGGAGGTCGTTTAAGTTTGTAGTTTTAAATTTCTTTGGATCCAATAAAAGCCCGCAATATGAAACAATGATTAATGATTTGTTAAAAAATTATGAAAAAATTGGTTAGAAATATATTTTTTTATATTTATGTATATAACACATATGTATGTATTCTTCCAACTTATTTTTCGCTTTATGTATTCCAACAGGTGTAAATATGTCCCTCAAAATTAATTTCTTGTATTCTCATTTAAACTTTTTCCCCGAGAATCTTGGCGACGTAAGTGACGAACATGGCGAAAGGTTTCACCAAGAATTGAAGTCCATCGAGCGGCGTTACCAAGGGCGCTGGGATGAAAGGATAACGGGAGATTATATTTGGTTCCTCATTAGAGAAACCGATTCCGAAATCTACAAACGTCAACAAAGAACTCACAATTACTTCTAATGAAACTTGTTCATGTACATAATATAATTAAAAGTAATAAAAAAATATTTTTTGAAATTCTCTTACCTCTACCAAAAGAGCTATAATTTCTACATTTATCCATAGATTTTTTTTAAATAGGTATTATTTTCTTCGCTAGGATGCAAACTTTTAAAAACTAAAATAAAATATTTTTTAGGTTTTTTTTTTCTATTTTTTTTTTTGATTTTTTGTCCAAAGATTTTTTTTTGAAAAAATCGACTTTTTCCTATTTGTTTAATGACTGTTACTAAACCAATGTTTCTAACTGAAAGAGATATTTCCAACATTGGTAGGTAGCCCACATTAATAGCTTCTATTTAACGTATACATAAGTCGACCTGATCGGACATATGATCTAAAAATTATAGTGCAAATACTAAGAGTACCTTCGACGATAATAGTATTTTTAATAAAAAAATTTTTAAAACAAATTTATCCATAAAAAAATTGTTGTTTTTGATTTTATATACTATCTATACAAAAAAATAATTTGTAATAATAGGTAGGTCACAAAAAATAGGTAATAGGTAGGTCACAAAACAACATTTTTTTGTTGCATAGTGTTATTTGGTAAATCCTCACTTTTACTTTAATATTCTTCGAAAAAATTTCATTTTAGGAAATTTGAACTACACCATTTCCAGATGTAATTCAGAAAATATCAATTGAAATTCAGAAATTCCATTTGAAATTCAGAACTCGTCACTTGAAATTCCGATTTTCCACTTAATTTTCAGAATTCGTCAATTGAAATTCAGAATTTCCATTTGATATTCAGAACTCGTCATTTGAAATTCAGAAATTCCATTTGAAATTCAGAAGTCGTCATTTGAAATTCAGAACTCCTCAATTGAAATTCAGAATATCCATTTGTTTCTGAATTTCAAATGAAAAGTTCTGAATTTCAAATGAAAAATTCTGAATTTCAGGTGTCGAGTTCTGAATTTCAACTGACGAATTCTGAATTTCAATTGAAGAGTTCTGAATTTCAAATGTAAAATCTGAATTTCAATTGACGAGTTCTGAATTTCAAATGGAAAATCTGAATTCCAAATGACGAGTTCTGAATTTCATATGGAATTTCTGAATTTCAAGTGACGAGTTCTGAATTTCAAATAGAATTTCTGAATTTCAATTGACGAATTCTGATTTCAAATTGATTTCTTCTGAATTTTCATTTGATTTCATTTGAAATTCAGAAATTCCATTTGAAATTCAGAAGTCGTCATTTGAAATTCAGATTTTACATTTGAAATTCAGAACTCCTCAATTGAAATTCAGAATATCCATTTGTTTCTGAATTTCAAATGAAAAGTTCTGAATTTCAAATAAAAAATTCTGAATTTCTGAATTTCAGGTGTCGAGTTCTGAATTTCAACTGACGAATTCTGAATTTCAATTGAAGAGTTCTGAATTTCAAATGTAAAATCTGAATTTCAATTGACGAGTTCTGAATTTCAAATAGAAAATCTGAATTCCAAATGACGAGTTCTGAATTTCATATGGAATTTCTGAATTTCAAGTGACGAGTTCTGAATTTCAAATAGAATTTCTGAATTTCAATTGACGAATTCTGAATTCAAATTGATTTCTTCTAAACTACATTTGGAAATGGTGTAGAAGTATCTGATATTACTAAATTCTAGTTCATATTTTTCTTAAATTTGTTTAACTGTTTTCAAATAATATTTGAGTATTAGTTAAGTAAAAAATTCCCGTTCGTTTCGAGAGATTTTTTCCTTAAATATTCAAATATTATTTGGAACAACAGCTGTGAAGAGGCTCAAAATGGGCATAATAATAAATTACAGTGCAAGCTCGATTTTCGAAACAATCTGATTTGGACTCCCGGCAATTGTTTTACATTGTGTTTCTTTTGAGTGCAATTTTTTCTAGAAAAGAGTTCGATAAATGCAACTTTCTCATAGAAATATTGATTTCTGAACACTGTCAATTCTATAACCGGAAAAATCTTTGAAGTGGAATGATCCCCATACCTTATCAGCGTGAGAACTTTAAAAAAATAGTTTTAAAAAAATTAATTAAAATTTGCGATTTGTGGAATATTTTCGCTTTCTTCTATATTCGAGCTAGGCATTCTTATATTACTGTTCAGATCATTAGTATTAACAAGAGCTATACATTTTTCGGATTCACCACATAGCTTAATAAATAAAATATTGAAATATATCTGAAAATCCGTTTTCTTTTTTAATTATCATAGTTCAAGTGACTTACTTTCCCGCAGTACTCGTCTAGACTTCTATCCTATGGCCAGTTTATCAGCTGGCAACAATTTAAGCCAAAAGTGTCTGACTATCGTCAAAGCCATGCAAAGCTGCACATTTGTCCATTTTGGGCCATTTAGCATAAATTGTTTGATTGCGAACGCACTATTAGCTTTTTTGGTTTGGTTATCAAACAAACGTTCATTCGTTCGTTCGTTTATTTTGGCATTTCGATTTCGATTTCGATTTGAGGGCCAAAAAGAACAGAAATTTATTGCATTGCGTGGGTACTTAATGTTTTTCATTCAAACGAACAAACATTTCACGCCTGTTATCGCAACCATTTGTTACTTTGTGCTTGGGATTGGGCTTGGGCTTAGCTGCTAGCAGTTAGCTGCTTTGTTTGCTTGTTCTCTGCGGTGGGATAGCCATAGTCGCAGCTACATACATACATATGTATAGCTGCAGCCAACCACCACCGAAGTCGAAGTAGTTACAGACAATCAAGTCCAAATCCCAAAAGGCCAACTTGAGTTGCACTCTTGGCTAAGTGTTAGTCTTAGACAAATGGTTTGGGTACAGTGACTAATGAAAGTTTGAGTATGTCATTTCAAAAATTCACTCTCCTTTGTAATTCTTTGGCTGTTTGACATATTAACTATAATGGCTCTTTGGAAATGTCCTTGATGCAAACAAAAAAGAGATGTGTGCCAAATTTCTTTGTGCTTGGACCAAAATTGTAACCTCTAACTATTGACAGTTTTCTTGAAGCAACTCTTCTCCCTAGACTTACCCATATAAATTGCGGACATTTTAATGAAGAAACTGTTGTATAGAATTGTTTAATTGATCAATACCGAACATTTAATGTACGAATACTTTTCCACATAACTGTTTTTCTAAAAACTATTTGCGTTTTCACTCTTGCTGGGTGTTTAGGTTTGTCTGTGTAATTTTTGCCATTTTTTCTGCATTTGCACAAACGCTATCGAAAAAATGGGCAGAAATGGCAAAAGTGTTAGAACGAACAAATCGTTGTCATGTCCAAATGTTCAATTTAAAACAAATTATTCAATACACAGTCGATACAGATACGGATGCGGATACACACACGCAGACCGTCAGACCCTCGACGGCCCAGACCCCCAAATAGCGCTCACACTCCGCCGCCCCACCATCCCGAAAAACGCACACACAGTTCAATTGCAAAACTTTTGATAAATTAGAAAGAATTATTGTATGTACAGAATGCAAAATTCAGCATTCGACAGACAACAATTGACTGCTGCGATAGCAGTCATGAAGTGAGGGACGGACGGGCGGATCGATGTGCTGCACTATCAATGCTGCTGCAGCTGCAACTGCATGAATGGAGGTTGGCAGCATTTGAAGTTGTATAGTTGGTTGGCAGCTATTGCCGATTGCCAATTGCTAGTGCTATTGCTGTAGTTGCTGCTGATGGCTGCTGCTGTTCAATAGTAAATTGTTTGGCAATTATTATTTGACAAGCCGATGACGACAACAACGCTGACGGTGATTAGCGAAGGTTTCAATTATTGATTAATTGTCTAATTGACATTTATGATTATGACTTGAAATTGGTTGAGTTTGCAGGTTTTGATTGCCGACATGATTGTGATTCAAATTGGCTAAGTAATGAACAAATTGTTTAATTTTTTTTTTCTTTGATATGTGTTTAAATGCCACCAGATGTTGTTAGAAATGAAATGATAATTTGGAAAATGACACTTGTTCATTTATTTACAAATAAATATAGGTTTGGTATTTCGGATGGGTATTCCGCTTGAGATTGTATAGACTTCTGGGAATAATAATAACAATATGCAACAAAAATTTTTTTTTGTGCCCGAGACCTAAAAACATTTTTTTTTGTATAGATTGAAGTACACTATTTTATGAAACCAAAACCATATTTTTTTATGGTAAAGTTTTTAATTTTTTTTCTATAATTCAAATTTTCATGGAAAGTACCTTTATTATTTGAACCATATTTTTTAAGTATAAGCTCCATAAAGCCGAGACATCATTTAAATTAAAGGCAATTATGAAAAAAACCAGTAAGGTTGTAATTCATGTATAAATTGTTTACATAAATTTACTTTTGGGACATTTTATACTTAAATAATACCCTGTACCACAGTGTGGTGTAGGGTATAAAAACGATTGGATGTAAAATACAGCTTCTACAGGACTAAAGAGCCAAATCAGATGAAACATATATATAGGAGCTATAGCTAAATCTTAACCGATTTTCTTCAAATTCGGCAATGTTAGTCCATGGATCATGAAACTCTACCATTCTAAATATCAAAACGATTGGATGTAAACTACAGCATCTATAAGACTAAAGAGCAAAATCGGACGAAACATATATATAGGAGCTATAGCTAAATCTTAACCGATTTTCTTCAAATTCGGCAATGTTGGTTCATGGATTTAGAAACTTCACCATTCTAAATTTCAAAACGATTGGATGTAAAATACAGCTTATATAGAACTAAAGGGCCAAATCGGACGAAACATATATATGGGAGCTATAGCTAAATCTTAACCGATTTTCTTCAAATTCGGTAGTGTTGGTTCATGGATCAAGAAACTCTACCATTCTAAATTTCAAAATGATTGGATGTAAAATACAGCTTCTACAGGACTAAAGAGCAAAATCGGACGAAACATATATATAGGAGCTATAGCTAAATCTTTACCGATTTTCTTCAAATTCGGCAATGTTAGTCCATGGATCAAGAAACTCTACCATTCTAAATTTCAAAACGATTGGATGTAAAATACAGCTTCTATAGGACTAAAGGGCCAAATCGGACGAAACATATATATGGGAGCTATAGCTAAATCTTAACCGATTTCAACCAAATTCAGTAGGGATCTTTACAACTGCGAAATACTCTAAACTGCAAAATTTCAGAACGATCGGAGTGAAATTGCGACCTGTAGTCGACGAACAACTTTACATGGACAGACGGACGGACAGACATTGTTAAATCGACTCAGCTAGTGATTCTGAGTCGATCGATATACTTTAAGGTGGGTCTAGCTGTGTTATTTTCAGGTGTTACATACATCTGTCGTGAAACAAACTTATAATACCCTGTACCACAGTGTGGTGTAGGGTATAATTATGCTGAAAACGTCACTTTCATGTAGAAACTGAAGTTTAGTAACTGGCGTTATACCGAGACACTGAGAAAATTCGTGTCCAGTACCGATTTTCTGTAACTCGCGAGGTATAAAGAATCATAAATAAGGAGCGCACAACAGGCCGAACCACTGGCTTAAGTGTATGTCCATGGACATGAGGCGTTTAAACGTTTCCTCTCTTCAACCTAACCTAACCTAACTGGCGTTAAAACAATTAGAAAAAATCTATTTTTTCAAAGACACCTTTTTTTGCTGGCACGAAAAAACCATAAAAAATAGAAACAAATTCGCAAAAAATTAGTTTGTTCCATTTTTTGAGAGCAGGCATCCTAATGAAAAAACAGTGTCTATTTGGTATATGTATAAATCATTGTAAAAATAGGGAAATTCAAAAAAATAATTTTTCATATATTTTATTTTGTCAATTTTGTTTGGGAGACACTCCACAAACACTTGAAATTTTGTGGAGTGTAATGCTTTTATAGTACCTATAGTCCTGTAAGAAATGGGTACCTTTTGGTACCTGACGTCAGTCCAAACAAATACTAAAATCTTGTACAGCGTAATGATTTTATAGTACCCATAGTATACTAAAAAAGTAACAAAGTTTAGTCGGGTAAACCGACTAATGAAACCCCTCACCTTGAGTCTCAAGGTGAATTGAGCCGCACCAAAAGGGGTGCGGCAATAATGTCAATTTTAATCCCCTCACCTTAGAGAGGAGGGTGAGGGGATTAAAATGGACCAAAAGTGTAACACATCGAATGAGTGACCTAAGACCCTATGTATGTTCGGCGGATATCCGTTTTGGGTCATTTTAAGTCAAATGAGCAATGTCCGTCTGTCTGTCTGCTGGCTGGTGCGCACGATAACTCTCGAAAGGTGCAACCGATTGACTTCAAACTTGGTATGTGGTAATATTTTCTTCTATCTCCGGTTATGTTCGAAGATGGGCCATATTGGTCCACTCCTTCTAGTTTCTCCCCCACATAGGGTTAATATTTAGTGAAATATTGAATATTTAATAACTTCTATACTACTTAATTGAATCCTCTGAAATTCTACATATACTATTAGTTTATTAGTCACTATTACCTCGAGAAAAATAGGCGAAGTTACCACGACCCTTTTGGTACCTCGCACACAAATGTACAATTTTGAACCAAAAGTTAATTGCTTATATCTTTATTACCTGTGCATACAAAGACTTGCAATTTTGTACAGTGTAATTGTTTTAATAGTACCTAAAATACAGTGAAAAATTGGAATTATTGCTACTCTCTTTTTGGTACCTCCCACAAAAATGGACCAATTAGTACCAAAAGTTACCAGCTTTTAACTTTAATACCAGTGCATACAAATATTTGAAATTTTGTACAGTGTAATGCTTTTACACTAACTAGAGTCCAGAGAAAAATTGGCGTTATTGGCCCGCCCCTTTTGGTACCTCCCACACAAATAGACCTTTTTGAACCAAAAGTTAACAGCTTTTAACCTAAATACCAGTGCTTATACGTACTTGAATTTTTTTACAGTGTAATGCTTTTATAGTACCTATAGTCCAGAGAAAAGTGACTGTTATTGGGACGCCCCTTTTGTACCTCTCACAAAAATGGACCATTTTGTACCAAAAGTAAACAGCTGTGAACATTAATACCGGTACATACTTTCAAGTTATTAAATGCAATTTAAATTGATAATAATTAAAATAAAGCAAAAAAAAATAAATAAATTCACTAATATTTTTTGAGACTCAAGGTGAGGGTTTTCATTAGTCGGTTTACCCGACTGAACTTTGTTGCTTGTTTAGTATACTATGGTACTGGACTGACGTCAGGTACCAAAAGGGTGTGGCAACTTCGCCCATGTTTTACGGGACTATAGGTACTATAAAGTGCTTGTATATGCAGGTCTCCAAGTTATAAGCCATTAATTTTTTGTCCATTGTATGGGAGGTATCAAAAGGGACTTGGCAATAACGGCCCTTTTTCTCGAGACTGTAGGTGCTATAAAAGCATTGCACTTTACAAAATTTATACTATTTCTATGGACTTGAATCAAAGTTATAAGCCGTTTACTTTTTGTGCAAAATGGTCCATTTGTATGCGTGGTACCAAAGGGGGTGCGGCAACTTCGCCCATTTTTTTAAAAATGATAGCGATTAATAAACGAATACTAAGTGTCAAATTGTGAAAGATTCTGGGTAGTAGTAAAAAAGTTATGGGATAATCAATATTTCACAAAATTTTTGCCCTTCGTGGGGTAGGTACTTGAAGAAGTGGACCAACATAGTCCATCTTTGACCGTAGCCTGAGATAGAAAACATATTGACACATACCAAATTTTAAGTCAATCGGTTATTTTTTTTCTTATTTCTACCAAAAAGTGCTATAATGTCTGCATTTATGCATAGATTTTCTTCTTTCTTTCTTTTAAAATATAGAACAAACGGTTTTTTTATGGTTATTTCGTGTCACCAAAAACCGTTTTTTTGAAACAATCAAAACAATCTAATAGTTTTTACGACAGTAACTAAACTTCTGTTTCCACATGAAAGTGTCATTACTAACATTTGTAGTACTCATCATTTCTTTTCCTTTATCCCTTCATTATTGAGCATATACTCCCAAATATCGAGCCATGAGCGCAAATCTATCGTAAGCGACATTTTATCGCAAATAATTTTATGAATGGATATTTATCCAAGTTTGTATCTCCAGAATTTTCAAATTGTCAATAGAACAGTAAACAAGTAAGAAAGTTTCAGTCGGGTAAACCATCTAAGGTTTACCCTCACTTTGTGAGTAATGTTAAATGGAATATTACACGAATTATTTTGTCAATTTGAGTGAGAGGTACCAGAAGGGGTTAAACAAATACACCTATTTTTCCCGAACAATAGATACTTTAAATACATTGCACTGTGCCGAATTATAAGCGTTTATGTGCACTGGTATATTAACGTTATGAGATATTAAACTTGGGTATGATTTGGCAATTTTGAGAGGGAGGTACAAAAAGGGGGGGTGGTGATAACGCCCATTTTTCACATGGCTATAGTGACTATAAAAGCATTACACTGTACAAAATTTCAAGTATTTTTATACAATGGTATTAATGTTATAAGCTGTTAACTTTTGGTGCAATATGGTGCATTTGTATGGGAGTAACCAAAAGGGGCATGGCAATGACGCCCATTTTGCACTGGACTGTAGGCACTATAAAAGCATTACACTGTACCCAATTTCAAGTATTTTTAAACACTGGTATTAATGTTATAAGCTGTTAACTTTTGGTGCAATATGGTGCATTTGTATGGGAGTAACCAAAGGGGGCGCGGCAACTTCTCCCTTAGATCAGGTTCTTCGATCATTCCTTCGATGTGTTAGACTTGTTTTCGCAGCAAATGATATATACCCTCGTCACACTAAAGTGAGGGTAAAAAAAAGTGTGGGTTGCATTTTATCGTAAGTGATTGTTTACATTTTTTGCGAAAACAGTTTATCGTAAGTCACATATTGAACTACTGCGGCGATCGCACACACGTTGCGGTTTTGATGAAATTTGCATACACGCTGAAAAACTACCTTCTGTAGTATATTGTGCCCAACATACTCCGGTAGAAATATAAAGGGTTTTCCAAAAAGAGGTGTTATTTTGGTATTCAAAGAAAAATGCCATTATTTGAGATAAATGATCAGATGTTTATTTCATAATAAAGAGAAAGGTATGCCGTTAATAATGAAAAACAACATCAGCCAAATGGCCACCTTACAGGACCATGCTTACAGGACCATATCCTTTTCATGAAATTTTCCATAACCAAATCGCAAAGTGGCTTGGTGAAAGAAAGATAAGGTCTAAGGTCGAGACTATGTCCTCGATAGCCTCACGAATTCTATCTTTGAGGCCTTGAATCGACGCTGGGCTGTTGGCGTAGACCTTATCTTTCACGTGGCCCCAAAGGAAGAAGTCGCAAGGTGTTAAATCACAAGATCTCGGTGGCCAATTGTGATCACCTCTTCGAGGGTTAACACGGTCCGGAAACTTTTCCCGTAACAGAGCAATGGTTTCGTTTCTTGTGTGGCACATAGCGCCGTCTTGTTGAAAGTAAACGTTGTCCAGATCAATACCATCCAACTCCGACCATAAAAAATCATTAATCATCTCTCGATAGCGCAATCCATTCACAGTAACTGTTGATCCAACATCAAATGGACGGGATCGGAAATCTGAAGTCTGGGGCAACGAAGTGGACCAGTATTATATATTTGTGAAGATTATTTTTCTAAACAATTCTTTGTTTCAACAAAATTTTATTGTATTTGGGACTATTATTTCCGAAATAAAGATTAATTTTCGTTTCAGTATGTAGAAAATATATCAATACCTTAATTTTGTTTATCAAATAAATGGTATTTAACCAAAAATGTATAATATTCAAAATATTTTTTCCTAAATATATATATTATTTAAATTCAAACATATAAAAATGGTGATTTTTCCCGTGTATTTTCTCATTGACAAAAATGTTATCTGTTCATATTCTCTCATGCACACTATATTCTGATCATAGTAGTATCAGGAGAAAGATATAAATAAATAAGCCGTGATTTTCTTACAATTTTGTGTTTTAAAGCATTAATACAAATTATTGTAAGCGCCATAAATTGGTAAAAATAGATGGATTGTTTTAGTTTTTTGTTACCGTTAGTTAATAAAAGAAACATTTTACAATTTGTACATCAAAACATTTCAGTTTTGTTACTAGTGGTTCGAAATAAACAAAAAAATCTCTCCCGTAAAATTTGTTATTTGTCGCTGGCGATAGATTTGCGCTCATGGCTCGATATGGTCCAAATATTAAAGGCACCTTCCAAGAAAATTTAATTTTTTCCTGATCCTGTCCTAGCACTTTATTAATATTGGTTTTTCCAATAAGAGTGATATGATATCTTTGAAAAAAAAAAACACATTTATTGTTAAGGAAATTCAAAAGTCTTTTATTGAATGTGAAGTATAATCGATACAATTAAGTTCTAAATAAAACGTCATTCAAATGGCCTCCACGACTTCTTCCGCAGAAAGGAATTCGATGAACCCAATTATCGAGCACTTTTTCACTAAATCAAGTCGTATGTCATGAATGGCACGTTTAATATTGACTTGTAAAGCTTTAAGAGAGTCTGGTTTATTTCGAAAGACCAATGGCTTCAAATAACCCCACAAGAAATAATCTAAGGGTGTTAAATCACAACTTCTTGGAGGCCATTCAATATCACAATTTCTTGAAATAAGCGAATCTTCAAACTTTTCTCGCAACAATTCAATTGTTTCATTTGATGTGTGGCACGTAGCCACAATCGGTCAATGGCGGAAAGGTAGCTCTTAACGATAGCTAAAATATTGCTCATGGGTGTCAAGGTCGTAGGAAAGAGTTTTTTTTTGATTTAAAAAAAATTGACTTAGCGCACGAAAAGTTGCAATTAGAGAACGATTATTTTGATAATAAAACTGAATAAACGTTGTTCTTGCGTATATCTCTCCATGATGAAATTTAAAACACTACTGAATACAATGAAAAACAAATGACAGATCATGACAAAAATCATATGATCCCTATTGGAAACCCCGTTAGAAGTGCAGAATATAAACCGATTTCTCTCACATCAACTTTTCGTAATTGACCACTATATTTGCTATATGATGTAAAAAATGTCGGTCAGATGTACACACTGAGATAAAAGTTATGATCATATCAATTTATATGTTCAAAAGCAGGTAATTGTTGCATTTTATTGCGAAAAGGTATATGTAGTATTTTGGAGATATAGAGGAAAATAAAAAAGTATAGCATTAAATTTGGCCAAAAATTTGTATTAACAGTTTTGCCACGCTTCTCCAAATTACACAATTGTTTACGAAAATTTAAAATCTTGGCAACATTTTCGACAATCGCAAAGCTAAAATGTGAAAACATTTGCCATTTGTATATGTAGGAGTGGGTTACATTGTAAACTGCTTTTGGGGGCTAATGTTCACCCAAAATTTAGAGACAGGAGAGGCTAGGCATAAAAGGTTTGCTTCGGATCCTATCCGTAGGAGAAAATCTTAAACAGAGGCCGTAGGCCCACCGGGCAGATAGAGATTTATAAGTAGAAAATGGATTCGTATTTTGGCACTATTATGTACTCCCCAGATTTATAAACGGAACAATTTATATTTTGTGGGGTGTATTTTCATTTCAGGCTGTTTTCTTGATTGGGTCGTAATTTTCCAAAACACTTTTTGTAACGGAACAAGTAAGAAAGTTTCAGTCGGGTAAACCACTTATGAATCCCCTCACCTTGAGTTCCAATTATTTTATTTAAATTATTATCAATTTAAATTGCATTTAATATCTTTAATGTACTGGTATTAAAGTTTAAAGCTGTTAACGGTTAGAGCAAAATGGTCCATTTGTGTGGGAGATACCAAAAGGGGTGTGCCATTAACGCCCACTTTTCTCTGTACTCTAGGCACTATAAAAACATTACATTGTACAAAGTTTGAAGTATTTGTATGAACTGATATCAAAGTTAAATAACTTTTGGTGCATAATGGTCCATTTGTGTGGGAGGTACCAAAAGCGACGTATAAATGTTAACCCTTTGTGTGGGAGGTACTAGAAGTAGTGGACCAATATGGTCCATCTTCGAACTTATCCGGAGACAGAGAAAAATATTACCGCATACCAAATTTGAAGTTAATCGGTTGATCCTTTCGAGAGTTATCGTGCGCACCAGCCAGCAGACAGACACACAGACAGACGGACGGACAGACATTGCTCAATTCACTTAAAATAGCTCAAATCGAATTTCCGCTAAACATACTTGGGGTCTTAGGTCACTCCTTCGATGTTTTACACTTTTGGCTCGTAGCAAATGATATATACCCTCCTCTCTAAGGTGAGGGGATAAAAAGGCAACAAATTTGGGCACACCTTCTTTTTAAATTTGGGGCGCATTTTCCTGGGGCCCAGCTTCCGGCCGCCGAGCAGCCTTTTGTGCGCTTCTTATTTATGGTATTTGTTAACCTTCAAGATTTATAGGAAATCGGTACGTGTCACGAATTTCTTGTCATATTCTCTGAGTTGAGGCAGATCTGGCAATGACATAGAATAGTTGATGTGCCTACCGATGTGCTTTTAAGCCTGAGTGTCCTGTTAGAACTCTCATTATCTTACTAGATTCGGACTTGCGATGTTTCGTTAAACTACTTGTCTTCAGCTCATCTGGATCACCCTCTAGTATATTTGTAGTCTCTACCATATTATTGCAAATGCCATGAAACATTTCGTCGAAACAGAGGGTGTGCAATTCAAGTGGTTTATTGGAAACTGACTAACAAACAGTTAGTCAAAACAAAAACAAAACAAACAGTTTTTATACCCTACACCACACTGTGGTACAGGGTATTATGACCTTGTGCATTTGTTTATTATACCGATCGACTCAGAATCACTTTCGGAGTCGATTTAGCCATGTCCGTCTGTCCGTCTGTCTGTCCATGTATTCTTGTAATCAAAGTGCAGGTCGTATTTATGGTCCGATTGTGATGAAATTTAGCATAGTGCTCTTTTTTGGCCCAAGGACGATCCCTATTCAAATTGGTTAAAATCGGTTCAGATTTGGATATAGTCCCCATATATATGTTTCACCCGATTTGACATGTAAGCGCTGTAGGAACTGTATTTTAAATCAGATCAGTACGAAATTTGGCAGAGAGAGTTTTCTTATTACATGAATAAACACTGCCGAATTCGGGGAAAATCCGTGTAGATTTAGATATAGCCCCCATATATATGTTTCACCCGATTTGACATGCAAGCGCTGTAGGAACTGTATTTTAAATCAGATCAGTACGAAATTTGGCAGAGAGAGTTTTCTTATCACATGAATAAACACTGCCAAATTCGGGGAAAATCGGTTCAGATTTAGATATAGTCCCCATATATATGTTTCACCCGATTTAACATTTAGGCGCTGTAGAAATCGTGTTTTATATCAGATCAGTACGAAATTTAACAGAGAGAGTTTTCTTATTACATGTATGAACACTGCCAAATTCGGGGAAAATCGGTCCAGATTTAAACATAGTCCCAATCTATATGTTACACCCGATTTGACATGTAAGCGCTGTAGAAACCGTGTTTTATATCCGATCAGTACGAAAATCGACAGAGAGTTTGCTTATTACATGTATGAACACTGCCAAATTCTTATCGCAATGCCCATTTTCGCATTGGTAGGTAGGTTTAGGGTATAACATAGTCGGCCCCGCCCGACTTTCTGTCTTTCCTTACTGGTTTAGTTTTAAATATTATAACCGATTAAAAAAGCTTTTTCTTTGTGAAAAAATCATTGTTTTTCTGGAGACGCAAAACATGTAAAAAATATTAATCAAATATGTCTGGAAATGCACATAAATGTCATTCGAATATATGTATTTCAAATCAATCCTCCCAAATCCATGCTGAGTTTTCTTGTATGTATTTTGAGGTCTGAAATCAGTCATAGAATTTTTTCTTAATTAGCATTATGTTTGTTTGAGGTAAGAGTTATTTTCAACGGGAAAAAAGAAACGATCAAATAAAATCAACATGGGAATTCTACTAGTCCTCCGTCCGTCCCAGCTTTGCCATGTGACAAGTGTCTGGCGCATCTGAAGCAACTTCACACGCTGCCCCAAAGCGAGTGACCTACCGACCGACCGGACGGGCGGGCCATTTGTTGATGAGAATCAACATTTTTATTGAATAAAAATCATCAAAATGATTAATTTGTCTTTTTTGTGGTTGAGGCAGTGGCACAGCCAGTGACTGTGCCTTCGCGCAGTGCTGTGCAGCGCTTGGATAGATGCAACATTTTGTTGTTTCCCAAAGAAAACAATTGAATTGATTTATGACAATGAGACGCTAAGTAGACATAAGATTATGTTCAATGTTCAGGCCAAAATGTTAAGAGGATATTGTGACCAGAGCAGCCAACAATGGTGCCGGCCAACCACAAATGCTCATTCGACGACATACTCACACACACTGCAGCCACCAAACCCCCCACAAAAAAAAATCAACCGGAGGTGTCCCTCCCTGTCTGTCATCTTCAGAAACAGGAGTGCTTGAAAAAAATTGTCGGCTATGCCAGGGAAAACGTTTTCTTTTCATTTATTTGTGTGTGGCGAACATTTAAAGAGGCATTAATGTTTCTGTTTATGATCTTACAAAAGGTGGCGGTGGTCGGTCTTTCGTTGACTGTCTGATCTGTAATTTAACATTTCTTTCTTGTCTTGGCCATATCATGGACCATAGAGGCCACCAGCTTCAGGTGATGCCTACTGGTGCTGGAGCAGCCACATGTTGCATATGGAGAATAGAAAAGCAGTCTCTGATGTAGCTTAAGTTGGAATAAAAATGATTGAGGATTAATTTGTGAGACTTTTTTTAATGTCAGATATCAAATGGCGCTGTCCACCTTTATGTGAACATAAAGCTAAATAACATTTATTCTCATGATTTACTTAACTGTGCTATAAAACTGGCCAAAGAGGAGTTTCTTGAGAAGGTGGGGCGTGTGCACTTGATTGGAATTATTTGTGTTATACCAAAAGCAGACAAAATTAGTCGCAGTTAATTTATGTGAAAAACAAATTAGGAACATTTCTGAGAATACAAAAGCTGCAATGACAGGTTCATCATAAAGGAAAATTTATGAAAAATACTATTACTGCTGTATGACCCTGTATGACAGGGTTTTCCAACAAGAGGTGTTATTTTGAATCACCCGGTATTTCGGTAGCTGTCACTTTTGAAGTTTTTATTGTTAGACATTTGACAAGTAGAAACTATGCCATTAATAACCAGTAAGGAAAGGCAGAATGTCGGGCGGGGCCGACTATATAATACCCTACACCTCCCTAACAATGCGATAAGGGTCATTGCCATAATAATTTGGAATAATTGGTAAATGGGTAGAAACATATTATCTAATCCTGAAACGATAATCGCTAAATTAAGCAATATTCGTTCCTAAATTGAGAAACATCTTTCTGGAAAATTTTAATGATCGGAAGTAAAATACAACTTCTATAGCGGTTTGATACCAAATCAGGAGGAACATATAAATCTGAAACGATATACTTATTCATGTAAAAAGACCTCCTTCTGTCGCATTTCGTACTGATCGGATATAAAATACAGTCTCTACAGCGCTTACATGTCAAATCGGGGGTAAAATACAGTTTTTACAGCGCTTATCGGGGGTAACGTATATATGGGGGCTATATCTAAATCTGAACCGATTTCTTCCAAATTTAAAAGTGTTCATTCATATAATAGGAAACCTCTTTCTGACGAATTTCATACAGATCGGATATAAAATATTTCTTCCAAATTTAACAGTGTTCATCCATATAATAAGAAACCTCTTTCTGCCGAATTTCATACTGATCGGATATAAAATAAAGTTTTTACAGCGCTTACATGTCAAATCGGGGGTAACGTTTATATGGGGGCTATATCTAAATCTGAACTGATTTCTTCCAAATTTAATAGTGTTCATCCATATAATAAGAAACCTCTTTCTGCCGAATTTCATACTGATCGGATATAAAATACAGTTTTTACAGCGCTTACATGTCAAATCGGGGCTAACATATATATGGGGGCTTCTGAACCGATTTTAATAGGGATCGTCCTTGGGCCAAAAAAAAGATATGTGTAAAGTTTCGTCGAGATCGGACCATAATTGCGACCTGTACTTTGATTACAAGAATACATGCACAGACGGACAGATGGACAGACAGACGGTCATAGCTAAATCAACTCAGAAAGTGATTCTAAGTCGATCGGTATAATAAACGATTGGTGTTACAAACAAATGCACAAAGTTATAATACCCTGTACCACAGTGTGGTGTAGGGTATAAAAATGGAACGATACACGATTCAACAACGCATAGAAATTATTAAATTCACTACAAAAATGGTGAAAATCTTGCAGTCACAGTTCGCAAAACTAAAGCATTTTTGGGTCGTCGTGAAGCACCTTTTCGGACCGCAATACGGAAATTGGTGGAAAAATTCAAGCTGTTGGGACAAGTTAGTGATGTGAAGAATAAAACCCGTGAATGTCGCTCAAGAACAACTGAGAATATTGCTGCTGTAGCCCAAAGTGTTGAGGAAAACCCAGGTTTGTCCATTCCTCGTCGTTCTTTGGAATTGGGCATTCCACAAACGTCATTACACCGTATCTTGCATAAAGATTTGGGTCTTAAAGCTTATAAAGTTCAGTTAACACAAGAACTCAAGCCGGCCGATCATCAGCAACGCCGTGTCGTTGCTGATTGGGTCCTCGAAAAATGATCCGGAATTCCATCGAAAAATCATCTTGAATGATGAGGCCCATTTCCACCTCGGTGGCTACGTCAACAAGCTAAATTGTCGCATCTGGGGCTCGGAAAACCCAAGAGTTATTGTTGAGAAGCCGAGAAACGATACACGATTCAACAACGCATAGAAATTATTAAATTCACTACAAAAATGGTGAAAATCTTGCAGTCACAGTTCGCAAAACTAAAGCATTTTTGGGTCGTCGTGAAGCACCTTTTCGGACCGCAATACGGAAATTGGTGGAAAAATTCAAGCTGTTGGGACAAGTTAGTGATGTGAAGAATAAAACCCGTGAATGTCGCTCAAGAACAACTGAGAATATTGCTGCTGTAGCCCAAAGTGTTGAGGAAAACCCAGGTTTGTCCATTCCTCGTCGTTCTTTGGAATTGGGCATTCCACAAACGTCATTACACCGTATCTTGCATAAAGATTTGGGTCTTAAAGCTTATAAAGTTCAGTTAACACAAGAACTCAAGCCGGCCGATCATCAGCAACGCCGTGTCGTTGCTGATTGGGTCCTCGAAAAATGATCCGGAATTCCATCGAAAAATCATCTTGAATGATGAGGCCCATTTCCACCTCGGTGGCTACGTCAACAAGCTAAATTGTCGCATCTGGGGCTCGGAAAACCCAAGAGTTATTGTTGAGAAGCCTCTCCATCCTCAACGTGTGACTGTTTGGTGCGGTTTATGGTCCGGCGGGGACATTGGACCTTACTTTTTCGAAAATGAGGTTGGATCAACAGTTACGGTGAATGGATTGCGCTATCGAGAGATGATTAATGATTTTTTATGGTCGGAGTTGGATGGTATTGATCTGGACAACGTTTACTTTCAACAAGACGGCGCTACGTGCCACACACGCAACGAAACCATTGCTATGTTACGGGAAAATTTTCGGACCGTGTTATCTCTCGAAGAGGAGATCACAATTGGCCCCCGAGATCTTGTGATTTAACACCTTGCGACTTCTTCCTTTGGGGCCACGTGAAAGATAAGGTCTACTCCAACAGCCCAGCGTCGATTCAAGACCTCCAAGATAGAATTCGTGAGGCTATCGAGGACATAGGGCGGCCACTTTGCGATTTGGTTACGGAAAATTTAATAAATACACATCCGATCATTTATCTAAAAAAAGGCGTTTTTCATTGAATACCAAAATAATACCTCTTGTTGCAAAACCCTTTAGTATTTTTCTGTGTTAGCACATACAAAGTTATACCTAACTTAGTCCATACGCAAATAAAGGGTCCGCTATCTAACGTTTTTTTCAACTAGTGCTTATTTCGTGAATGGTAACACTTAGCTCAAGTCTGATTTGACAGATAATTAGTTTTATCCTTCCGCTGAACGAATATGGTTGTGTATACGCTTGAACAACGCTGGGACGATCGACTTACAGAAGATGCCGATTTTGCCAAAAAAAATCATCTTTTCAGATGAAGCTCATTTTGATATTGGCGGGTATGTAAACAAGCAAAATTGTCGCATTTGGGGCACAGAAAACCCGCACGCATACATTGAAAAGCCGATACACCCAAAACGAGTCGCTGTTTGGTGCGTATTTTGGTCCAGAGGCATAATTGGGCCATTTTTCTTCGAAAATGAGCAAGGAGTGGCCGTTACAGTCAATGGCGATCGTTATCGGGCCATGTTGAACGAATTTTTGTTCACAAACATTGAAGAGGAGGATATTGACAACATTTGGTTTCAACAGGACGGCGCTACGTGCCACACAGCCGAAGCTACACTCGATGTTTTGAGCGATGTTTTAAAAAAAAAAAAGTTATTTGGCGGACCCTTTATAAGATAAAATAATGTGGTATAAATATTTTCAGATACATCATAATGTTGCCCTCACTTTATTGGAGGATGGTATTTGTCAATTGCTACTAAAAAGGTAAAACAAAACGAAGGGGTGTCCTAAGTCTATTTATATATGTTTAGCGGACATCAATTTCAGGACATTTTAATTCGTTTGAGCTACGAAAGGAGTGACCGAGTGACTTTAAATTTTGTATATAGTAATTCTTTCGTCCATGTAAGACTATGTTTGAAGATGGGTCACAGGCAACTTTTTGTGGTATCTCCCTCACAAGGGATTAGAATTTAGTGAAAACTTGAATTCAGTATAACTGCTACAATTCAAAACCCGTATCTTTATTGTATAGTAATATTATCTTATACCTATGTTGTTGGAAAAAAGGTCGAAATTACTAGGTATTTTTTTAGGTGTAGTTTTTACAATAAATTAATATTACAGGATGATTTTTAAAGCGCTTTCGGATTTGATTAAAAAAAACACATACAAATTAGAGAAATGTATGAAATCTTTATTTGAGTCGAAAGAACGGTCTATATAGTAATTCAATGTTTAAAGATGATTTCATGTAAATGTTGACCGCGGCTGCGCCTCAAATCGTTCATACGCTGGATATAATTTTGGCATACACTCTCCAACATATCGCCCGGAATCTCAGGAATAAATTCTTCAATATTGGCTACCAGTGCGTCTATCGTTGCGGGCTTGTCCCTATAGACATGAGATGTAACATAAACATTTAGTAAAATATTGATTCTCAAACAAATTTTAAACTACTTTTCCGAATTATCAGTAATTTTTTTATGTTTATCATAAGTGCCTCTGGCTCACATACAGAAGGTGTTCTATTGATTCATCCTCCTCTTTGTCCCCACATCTTATATACAAATCATTAAGAAATACCTTCAATTTCTTTGTCTGCCGTGCAATAAGGCAGTGACCCGCCATGACAGATACTAAAAGTGAGACGTATGGACTCGATAACGAAAGCAGGGTTTTGGTGCGTTTGGAGTTTAGGCAGGGCCACATCAGCCTGGAATGTATGCTGTTCCTGATTAGTGACCATCCGTCATTTGTTGTTGTAAGGGCATTATCTCTCAAGAAGAGCTTGCAGATCGCTAGAGACATGCCCACATATTCCAGTTCCCCTGGGGCGTGTAATGTAGTTCATAGTCTTGCAAGTTCATCTGCCTTGCAGTTCACTGGTATGTCCCTGTGGCCAGGCACCCATACCAGATGAATATTGAACATTGACATCACGTTAAGAGGTCTGCGACAGTCGCAGTTTTTGAATTCAAAAATATATTTTCCAGGGACTACATCAGTCTGAATATCAGAGAAAATGTTGCTATCGACTTTGGTCATTAATTTTCAACCATTCCGCTACCTATTTAATAGCTTAGATTTCTGCCTGGTAAACACTACAGTGAGCAGGCAGCTTGTATAGTAATTAAAGAATTTTCTATGTCCTTCTTGTCAAAAAGTGTTTCACTATACAGGGTGGCTGATATGTAATGCAACAAAGTAAAGAGCTATATTTTTTAAATTTTTTTTTTTAAATTTTATTGTTCAAAAGCAAAAATGTCGGAAACAACATAAAATTTTAGAAACAGTTTAGATTTGTTCGAATTGGCCACCTTTGGCACGAATTATGGCCTTCAAACGGCCGACAAAGCCATCACACGCTGCACGAAAGTGGCTCTGCGGTATTTTGGCCAATTCCCGGCGAAGCGCCGTCTTGAGATGATCGATACTGTGGTATTTTTTAGTGCGAACCTTACTCTCTAAAATGCCCCAGGCGCAAAAGTCCAACGGATTGAGATCCGGAGATCTTGGTGGCCATTGTGCGGTATAAATGAAGCGAGGAACCTCCTTTTTAAGCCATTCTTGGTTGACGCGTGCTGAGTGCGATGGTGCTGAGTCCTGTTGGAATGTCCATGGTCTGCGGACGAAATGTTTGTCTACCCAGGGCTTCAATGCTGTCTTTAGGACATTTTCCCGATAATATTCGGCATTTATTTTGACCCCATGGTCGATGAATACGAGCAGGGAGCGACCATCGGCCGTTACGGCGGCCCACACCATTACCATCGGCGGCGCTTGAGTTCTGGGGGCCAATCGAAGGCCACCAGAACTCTTTGGCAAGTAAACCCGATCATTTTGTTTGTTCACAAACTGCTCAATTTGAAATGGTTTCTCATCGGAGAAAACCAAATTCGGTAACTGGCCACTTTCGTGCAAGCGAAGCAACTCCTTGGCTATTTCCAGTCTAACTTTTTTTTTTGCATCGGTGAGCTCTTGCACTTTTTGGAACTTCAATGGCCTTAGTCCAAGTTCATTTTTTAATATGTGTTGTATCCGTTCTCGCGATGAGCTGAACATTCACGAGCAATTTTTCTACCACTGCGGCGTGGATTTTAATCAAATCTGGTCTTCACTTTTCGGATCATTTCTGGTGTTGTTACCGGTTTTTTTCGTCCACTTTTTGGACGCGATGCAACACTGCCAGTATCACGGTAACGGGCAATGGTACGAGAAACAAAAGATTTATTCACATTTAAATGCTGGAGGTCTCTAACGATAGCCACTTGTGTTTTTCCACCCAAATATAAAGCAATCACACTATCACGCTTGAATTCCATCACGAATAACTTTTTCCTGAATGCAATAGATCAAAATGCTTTTGTAAGCTTGTAAACAATAAAATGAACTGTTACTGAAATAAATCTGTCAGCTATCAGACTAGCGGTTTAGTATTGATAGCAACCTGAAGTTGGTTGCAATACATATCAGCCACCCTGTAATATAATCAATAACGTAGTCATTTCTGACCACAGTGACAGTTCCCTAAGGGTCAGAATATTTAATATCGACCTATGTGGTGTTATTTTTGGCTAAAATGTTTATAAGCAGTTACAAATAGGTAAAATAAGATCTCGCTGTCATTTTTTTTTTTAAATTTTGTTCAAAAAATTAAATGAGCATTTTCATTTTTAAAAAAATTAAAAAATTAGTTTTTGTGTTTTACGAAATTTGTAATTGCTCTCGAACGGCTTAACCATAAGATAAGGTGGAACTTTTTTTGCCAATTTGTTTGTAGGAACCCCATAAAGTACTCGTATATATATTCGCAATCGTCGTCTGTCTGTCTGGTTATATTGTTGAATTTACTTTAAAATTGAATTTACTTTAAAATTAAGAAATTATAGACCATTAAAATCCCATCGTTTCTTTTGCGTCAGCCTGTATTTACATGAGGTTTTGTATTTTGATGAAAGTTATTGTAATGTTTGACTTATCATAAAAACCGATTCAACCTGTTTTTTGAAAACTCACTCATTAGGAGAATTATTGTGAAATTTTTTATTGAAATCGAAAACGGTAATTTTTGAGATGTTTGAATTGCCCTGGACTCACTCCTCTTGATTACGGAGTTTAGTGAGCAAAGGGACCTACGAATAAAAAACACTTCAAGCCCATAATCGCAATCGATTGACTTTATGACAAAATTAATTAATAAAGCAATATTTGTTTTTTTTAAAGAAAGGTGTTGGTTAAGGAAATGTTTTGTCATGTGTGTAAGTTTCGGTAAATAACGTTCCACATCATTTCGCACAAATACACACTCTCTCGTCCAGACTTGAGGGGACATTATCAAAGTGCAAATCTCCACCAAAAACGAGGAGAAATTTATGATGTCTACCACATTTGTTATTGTGGTCAAGTGGCACATCTTAAATTTCAACAATTTGTTAAGTAACACTTGCATTTGAGGTCCTTTCACCGCCCCACGATACGACCCCCGGCCTCATTCTCCTCCACCATCACCATCACTGGCACCGGATTCGGTTATTGCAAAGTCTACAGTAAATATACAAAAGGATGTGCGTGTCTCAGTGTCCTCGTGGTTCCGTGGCCCTGTGTGTCTGGCGGAACCACGTGTGTGTGTTTGGTGAATAACGCACATTATAAATAATGAGTATTAAAGTGCAACACATACTCGCATTTACTGAGACTGAACGAGCGGACGAACGAAATAATGAATGAATGAATGCAAGTAGTTCGTGCGCGTGCATTTTATAGCCTAAAATTTTCATATTAAAACTCATATTTCATAAACGTATTAAATTCATTTCGCTCCTTTTAATGCGGCCGTTCAGTCCGTCAGTCAGTGGTTCATTCATTATTATTCTTATTAGTGTTCTGAAATGTTTTTTTGTCTTTACTTGTACTCCTGTTTCATTTACTGTGTGGCAGCGGCTGCTGAGTTTTTGTTTTTATTTTTTCGGTTTAATGGCAAGAAATGCAATTGTGACAATTGCAACCAAGTGGAAATGCATGTTCAACATACCTATTGCCAGCAACAACAAGAACAACAATAACAATAGTAATAGTGGCCATGGTCGTTGGTCATTTGCAACAACACGCAAACTGGGACAACATTTAACCCGCAGAAAATATTGGTGGCATCGCAGCAGTACACGCGTAGTACGTTGTATCCACACATAAAGCGCGAAAACACGGAGCGTTTAAGGCAGACAGTGCAACAAAACCCCCAAGCAAATGCAACCCTTTTTGGCAGCACAGTGCATGTAAAGAATTAATGTAATACAGGATAGGTCAACGTTAGTTTACGTTAGGTTTTAGAGGTTTAGCTTTAGCTTTAGCTTAAAATCAGTCGATTTCGCTAACTCATCAAAGATGTGTGATCCTAGAGTACACTGCCGTCTTCTAAACATAATCAGAATGTGTTATAACAATTCCATCTTCTCTTCATCACTAGACTGCTGTCTTGTAAACATAATCAGAATGTGTTATAACAATTCCATCTTCTCTTCATTACTGCAGGCCCTGTAAACTTTAACCTGCAATAATAGCTGACACATCATGACAGAAAGGGTAAGTGAAACGTACTGTCTCGATAAGTACAACAGAGCGTGGCAGCGACCCGTGTTTAAGCGGGGCAACAGACTAATGATCAACTGCCATCTTTTGCCACTATATTTATCTCTAAGGAGAGCTTGAATGTTGCTAGAGGTATGCCTCATATTCTAGTTCCCTCAATGGAATGCCCGAGTGGTCTAGCCCCCACATCAGGTGGATATAGAATTACTCAGCAATATTATTAAGAGATGTACTACAGTTGAGATCTATTATTGAATTTAGTTATTTAATGGCAGCCTGACTTTAGGAGTCTATACTTACTACAACCTTTGTCAGAATGTCATATTTCATCCATTCTGCTTATTTCTCTAATAACATTTTAGCCTGGTAAACACATCAGGGATCAGACTGCCTACTAGCTGGGTCTTTGAGGTCACATTGTCTGCAGATGCGTCAACCTTCAACTTCAACCTCCTCCAACGATGTGCATGACGATGTTCTGTGGAAAGAATACCTGTGGTCTTGAAATAGCGTAGCCGAGATACGCTTCTTTGTACGAAGGCTTTCATCATGTTGAGATCTATAATTGAATTTAGTTATTTAATGGCAGCCTGACATTAGGAGTCTATACTTACTACAACCTTTGTCAGAATGTCATATTTCATCCATTCTGCTTATTTCTCTAATAACATTTTAGCCTGGTAAACACATCAGGGATCAGACTGCCTACTAGCTGGGTCTTTGAGGTCACATTGTCTGCAGATGCGTCAACCTTCAACTTCAACCTCCTCCAACGATGTGCATGACGATGTTCTGTGGAAAGAATACCTGAGGTCTTCAAATAGCGTAGCCGAGATACGCTTCTTGGTACGAAGGCTTTCAACAAGCCTTCCAATGCTTTCATTTACACAACGACTCCTAATGAGAAGTTGGGTTATCTAATCCTTAGTTAACTACCGCTTTGGTTATATACTCCTTAAAAGATGACAAGTCGGGTTATCTACTCCTTAGTTAACTACCAGTTGGGTTGTCTACTGCATATACGAGGACTAGTCGCGTTATCTACTCCATGTTTGACGACAATTTGGAATATATTCTCCTTAGTAGATGACCAATTGAGTAGATAACTACACAATAGAGGACCAGTCGGCTGTCTACTCCTTAATATAGGACCAGTTGGGTTATATACTCCCTCGCAGACGATCAGTTGGATTATCTTCGCCTTAGTGGACGACCAATAGATGACAAGTTTAGTTATCTAGTTCTTAGTAAATACAACATTGGTTATATCCTCCTTGGTAAATGACAAGTCAGGTCGTCTTTTCATCAGTTAACTACCAGCTTAATTATCTACTCCTTAGGTAACTACCAGTTGGGTTATCTCTGCACAGTAGAGCGTTATCTACACCATGGTTGAAGACCATTTCGATTATATTCTCCTTAGTAGAGGACCGGATAGGAAGATAACTCCTCAATAAAGTACCAGTTGGGTTGTCTGCTTCTTAATAGATGATCTGTTGGGTTATATACCCTAGAAAAGCACCAGTTGGGTTATCTACTCCTTAGTTGACGAACAGTTTGGTTATCTACTACTAAATAAAGGACAAATTGGGATATTTACTTCATAATAGAGGACCAGTTGAGATACCTACTTCTTAATATATGAGCAATTGGGTTAACTCCTTGGTTAAGGACTAGTTGGGTTATATTCTCCTTAGTGGAGATAATCCCACATTTGAAAATTTTATATAATTTCTAGTGTTAGTAATTATATTGTAAAATACGATTCATGGTTGGGAGTAAATAAGACTGACTGAAAATATTAACATTTACTCAGAGATAATAATAATATTGTGAGCAAAATTTTAAAATATTTCGACAACCTGCGTTGTTTGGAGTAGATTACAGAATTTTCCGTGGTTCGAAAACACTGTTCACAGCACTTATGCTACGCACAGCAAAAGTGCTGCTGATGCAAGCTAACAAACCCTGCTCCTTGTCTCAACACAACACAATACTGCAGGAAAAAAATTAATTGCAAACTAAAATATTGCATTTGGATGCTACCACGGCTGCCTGGGCTGCCGGACGGCCAACGGAATATGTGTTTTGAATCCTACGCGTTTTTTCCTCCTGTCGGGTTCTGTATCTGTTCCAGTGGCTCTGGTGGTTTCCTTTTTGGTCTGGAGGAGAATCCGGTTGTTGTTTAAGGATATTTTTAGGTTGGTGCACATTGAACATGACAAAGCTTTGAATCTCTTCTCATTTGTTGCATAATGTTGCTGTGTTGTTGCCAGGGGTTTTTTCCACTATTTTTAGTCCCGTCGCACGGTTTGCAGATGAGAGTGAGGAGAAACAACATTACGTTTGAAATTTGCCTATTTAAAAACAAAAGCTTCTGGGAGCAACAACATCGTCGTAGTCGTCGTTGTTGATGTGCCGTCGTGTGGTCATATCACAAAAGGATGAACAAAAAAGGAAAAAAGAAAACGACAACAGCAATAACGGCAATGAAAGCATAAAAAAATAAAATAAAAATAATAATTAAAACATGCTAAACAGCATGTTCGAGTGTATTACTTAGTCCACGTCCTGTTGGTTCTTTCGATAAAGTCCAGAACAGTGGGACAGTGACAGATTTCGATAAATCAATTTCAATCACAAATTATTTTTTAAATAATCTCTTTAATAATACTATCGATTTAACAAAAAATCTATTGTACTTAATTAAAAGCAACTGATACTGTTTTTATTCTATTTACATATTGCCTTATGGGAAACTAAGCCGGCACATAACCAAACGTATGATGGTTCCACTGAGAACTCGGATCGGTTGAACATTGTCACATTTTTATGAAAACTGCCGGTAAATTTAACATGACAATGTCTTTGCAGGCGATGAGTTAACAGCATGTGACATATCCAAATACTTGCCTAACAGAATACCTACAATAAATGTCCCCTCTATGTCAGTCACAACAGAAATTTTAAATTTTTTTTCTGTTATGGCTCCAAACAAATATTATAAAAACTTTTTAAACTTTAGTAGCAATCTGTTGCATGTGAATTACTCTTTTTTAAACATCATAAGTAAGTGTTAGAAGCATTTCGTCTATTGCAAAATTCAATAAATTTAAATCCCTAATTGCTGGGTTTCCAAGGCTACCTGATGTGATTGCTGTGCAAGAAACCTGGTTTCATCAGGACCTGATACAACTTTATACGATTCCTGGGTATAAAAGTGTGCACTGTTGTAGAAGTGACGGATATGGTGGTACTTCTTTATATGTGAGTGAAAAGTTGAATTTTTCCGTTGAAAATTGTCAAAGCTTGAATTTTGTGGATTTGATTGAAATTTCTTTTAATAATCTTCGAATTGATACAAAACCTCTTAAAATTGTATCTTTTTATCGTTCTCAAAAATGTTCTGTACCTAATTTCCTTTCTGTACTAGAGCAATTGCTGAGATGCATTGGTAATGGGTCCATTGTTTTGGTTGGTGACTCAAATATTGACCAACTTCGTTGTGGCCAATTTGAGGAGTTGAAGCAATTATTTCTAAATTATGATTGTTGTCATGAGTTAATTACTAGGCCGGAATCTATGACTTGTATTGACCATGTTTTCAGTAATTTATTTAACAAAATTTCTGTTGAATCAGTTGAATGTGGATTGACAGATCACAATATTGTCAGTTGTATTATTAAAACGAAAAATCAACCAATCAAAAAAATAGAAACGCGTAAGACTTTCTGTGATGTAATTAAAGTGAAACAGTATTTGGAAAGAAAACTGAATCTCGAAATGCTTCTAAGATAATGTTAGAAAATGTGAATCATGTACTAGAATTTATTCTTTAACACTTATACTTTTTTATATTTATTCTGAAATGTAATGTAATTATTTATCGTATAGTAAATTTCGTTGCCAACATGCCTCAATAATGCCTAAATGGCGCTGAGGCCCTAATTTTTTATGTTATGTAACACATACAGTAAATAAACGCTATACATATAAAGAAAAAAAAAAAAGTTAAACCATCAAAAACTGGTTCCAAATGGTCCTCTGATAAGAGGCAGAAAACCCAACAGGTCGTAAAATAATAATCCAACCCATATGGCCGTCAACTAAGGAGAAGATAATCCAACCGTTCCTCTGCTAAAAAGTAGATAGCCCAACTGGTCCTCTACTATAAAGTAGATAACCTAAATGGTCGTCAACTAAGGAGTAGATAAACCAACTGCTCGGAGTAGGGGAGGAGTAGATAAGACAGCCAAGTGGTCCTTTACTACGGAGAATCTAACTCTACTACGGTATAAGTAACCCAACTGGTCATCAAAGAAGGAGTAGATAACTCAACTGATCGTCAACCAAGCAGTAGCTATCCTAACTGGTTAACTATGGAGTATATAACTTAACTGGTCGTCTATAAAGGTTTAAATAAACCAACTGGTCCTCCAACTAGTCCTCTATTGCGGAGTAAGTAACCCAACTGGTCATCTGTGAAAGCAGATAACTCAACTGGCCGTCAACTAAGGAGTAGATAACCCAACTTGTCATCTATTAAGGAGCATATAATTAAAATGTCCGTCAACTATGTATTAGACAATCCAACTGGTCCCCTACTAAGAAGTAGATAACCCAAATAGTCGTCAAATTATGGAGTAGATAACCCAACTGGTCGTATAGTAAGGAGTAGATAACACAACTGGCATCAACTAAGAAATAGATAACCCAACTGGTCCTTTACTGCTGAGTAGATAACCCAAGTGGTTCTCAAATAAGGAGTAGATAACCCAACTGGTCGTCAACTACGGAGTAGCTATCCTAACTGGTAAACTATGGAGTATATAACCCAACTGGTTCTCTATTAAGGTTTAGATAAACCAATTGGTACAACAACTAGTCCTGTACTACGCAGTAAGTTACCCAACTGGTCATCTAAGGAGTAGATAACTCAACTGACCGTCAACTAAGGAGTATATAACCCAACTTATCATCTATTAAGGCGTATTTAATTAAAATGGCCGTCAACTATGTAGTAGAAAGTCCAACTGGTCCCCTACTAAGAAGTAAATAACCAAAATAGTCGTCAAATATGGAGTAGATATCCCCACTGGTCGTAAAGTATGGAGTTGATAACACAACTGGCATCAACTAAGAACTAGATAACCAAACTGGTCCTTTACTGCGGAGTAGATAACTAGAGTGATCAAAACCGGTTTAAAATAAACCGGCCCACCGGTTTTTTGCTTCCACCGTCCCCGGTTTTTCTCAAAATCATGAATTTCGAACAACCGGTGCAACCGGTTTTTTTCGTTTGTTTCCACCGGTTTTCCGGTTTTTTTATTATCACTAAAATATTAAAAATTATTTACAACTTTATATACAAAATATCACAAATTAAGATAATAATATGAAAGATCTCCTTATATGGCCTAAAAAGACTCGCCAACTTTGCTAGAATCCGAAGCCATTCACCAATTTCTATACAAATAACAAAAATTTAAAGAAAATAAATGATTGATGCGCAGAAGTTATGTGAAAAGTAAACGCATTCTCCCACTTCTAAACCGAAACAAAAACAAGTAAGAAAATTTCATTTGGGTAAACCGACTAGTGTATACTCTTATATATTTATACTAGCTGGACCCGGTCCACTTCGTTGCCCCAGGCTTCAGATATCCGATTCCGTCAATTTTTTAACCAATTACGTAGACTACCATCAAATGCATATTTACAAAATTACAACACTCTCGCTAACAAATTGTTCAAGGTATTTCAATTTCAGAAATTTGCTTATAAGGGTGGTGCCACGCCCATTGGTCCAATCCCAACCCTTTTGGACCATTCACGTAGACTATCACCAGATCGATATGTAAAAAATTACAGCACTCTCGATAAACAATTGTGCAAGATATGACTAATAAATTTGGCTTATACTATAGGCGGGGCAACGTCCATTGGTCTGATCCCGCCTATTTTTGGTCGAATCGCGAAGACTGTCATCAGATACATATAAACAAACTTGCAGAACTCACGCTAATGAATTGTGGAAAATATTTCAATTTCAAAATTTGGCTTATATGGGCGGGGCCACGTCCATTGGTCTGATCCCGCCAATTTTTGGGCGAATCGCGTAGACTGTCATCAGATACATACAAGATATCTCAATTTCAAAATTAGGCTCCTATGGGCGGTGCCGCCCTTTTTTTGTGTAATCACGTAGACTGCGTGAGATGCACAAAATCACAGCACTCTCGCTAAAAAATTGTGCATGATATCTCAATTTCAAAATTTGGTTTATATGGGCGGGGCCAGGCCCATTGATCCGATCCCGACACTTTTTAGAACATTCACGTAGGCTATCATCAGATACATACGCACAAAATTACAGAACTATCGCTAAACAATTGTTTAAGACATCCCAATTTCAAAATTTATTTTATATGGGCAGGGCCACGGCCATTGATCCGATCCCGACCCTTTTTGGACCAATAACGTAGACTACCACCAGACATCACTCTCGCAAAAAATTGTCTCAATTTCAAAATGTGGCTTATATAGGCGAGGCCACGTCCATTGGTCTGATCCCGCCAATTTTTGGGCGAATCGCGTAGACTGTCATCAGATACATATGTCCAAAACTGCAGCACTCTCGATAATAAATTGTGCAAGATTTTTCAATTTCAAAATTTGGCTTATATGGACGTGGCCACGCCCATTGGTCCGATCCCGCCCATTTTTGGAAAAATCACGTGGACTGCTACTAGATGCATACGTACAATATTACAGCACTCTAGCTAACAAATTGTGCAAGATATCGAAATTTAAAAAATTGACTTATATGGGCGGGGCCACGCCCATTGCTCCGATTCCGCCAATTTTTGGACCAATTACGAAGACTGCCACCATATATACAAATATACATATATACAAAATTCCAGGTCTCTCGGTAGGAAAAATCACGTGGACTGCTACCAGATACATACGTACAACATTGCAGCACTCTCGCTAGCAAATTGTGCAAGATATCGAAATTTCAAAATTTAGTCTGTGTGGGCGGGGCCACGCCCATTGAGCCGATCCCGCCCATTTTTGGACCAATCACGTAGACTGTCACCAGATACATATACACAAACTTGCAGAACTCACGCTAATGAATTGTGGAAAATATTTCAATTTCAAAATTTGGCTTATATGGGCGGGGCCGTCGTCTTATATGGGCGTCATTTGTCCGATTCCGCCCATTTTTTGAAAATTCACATAATCTGACACTAAATGCATACACACAAAATTTCAGCACAAATTTACAAATTTTTCTCAATACCAAAATTTGACCCATATGGGCGGGTCCACGCCCACTTGATATATCGAAAATTCAAACACCCTATTTTCACCACGCCCCACACATGTACATTCTGTGAAAATTTCAAGATACGTCTATACGGAACAAACATACAAACAGACAAACAAACCCACAAAAAGACACTCTCTTTTATATATAAATATAAATATTTATATATAAATATAAATATATAAATATAAATCAAACGGTTGTTTTTCCCATCTGAAATGCTAAAATGTTTGGTTGAACGTTAATTTTTTTTAAGAGGTTTATATTTATTTTGATAGATCAACAGGTCCCATTCCATTAATAGGTCACAAAGCTTTTAAAGGAAATTATCTTAGCTTTCTTTTGAGAAAAAAAATCAAAAATTAAAACATAGGTTTTTACCAAAATTTCAAAAAAGTTTAATTTTGCAAAAAAGTAATGAAAATATATTTGCTAATTTTTTTAAAAGGTTGAAGAAAAGACTATCGATAATACTTTTGGAAAATGTTTCTAAATACAATAGCTAATTAGTTATATGTATGAGATAAAAGGACCGTTTGACTCAAATGACAATATTCATCACAATCCAACTCATAACTACTATCCAACAGGACTAAATTTGGTGCAAGATTCCTGATCAGAAGACATCGCTTTTAAAAATTTAATATTAAAAAATCGCCTTTTTTTGTTATTAAAAAGGAAAATGTTTTTCAAACGGCAGTTTTCATACTGTTTTGTTATGCAGAAAAAAACCGGTTTCCCCGGTTTTCTTCGAAGAAAAAACCGTCCACCGGTTTTTTTATAACTTAAATAAACCATCCACCGGTTTTTTATTTTTTCAAAAAAAAACGGTTTTTTGATCACTCTATAGATAAAACCCAACTGGTCCTTTACTGCGGAGTAGGTAACCCAAGTGGTTCTCAAATAAGGACTAGATAACCCAACTCAACCAAGAAGTAGATAACCCGACGTTACAGTCGTTAACTAAGGATTAGATAACCCAACTAGTCGTTAACTAAGCAATACATAACCTAAATGTGCGACGAATAAGGAGTAGATAAACAAACTGGCCCTATATTAAGAAGTAGATAACCCAACTGGTCCTCTATTACGGAGTAGATAACACAAGTGACCGTCAACTAAGGATTAGATTACCCAAATTGTCCTGTATCAATTTCTCCACTAAGGAGTAGATAACCCAATTGGTCAACTACTAAGAAGTAGATAACCCAACGGGTCCTCTACTATAGAGTAGATAACCTAAATGGTCGTCAACTATGGAGTAGATAACACAACTTGTCATCTACTATGAAGTTGATAACACAAGTGACCATCAACTTAGGATTATATAACCCAAATTGTCATCCACCAAGGAGTAGATAACCCAACTGGACTCAACTAAGAAGTAGCTAACCCAACTGGTCTTCGACCAAGAAATAGATAACCGAAGGGGTATTCTACTACAGAGTAGATAACCGAAATGGTCGTCAACTAAGGAGTAGATAACACAGCTTGTTCTCTACTAAGAAGTAGATAACCCAACTGGTCCCCTACTACGGAGTAGATAACACAAGTGACCGTCAACTAAGTATTAGATAACCCAAATTTTCATCTACCAAGGAGTATATAACCCAACTGGTCGTAAAATAAGGAGTAGATAACCCAATGTCGCAAAGCTGACTAAAATTTAATTTTTTACGCGAATAACATTGTCCGACATATCATCTAATTTTTCTGAAAGTTGTGGGTTTTTTCATATCTATGAAATGGCAGTAGCCAATTTCAATCTATTGCTCCACTGTCAGGTCCATTACATTCAGCCATCCTTAGCATATGTACAGACAACTGGTTAGGTGCCTGGCCTGGCCAGCAAACATATACACTTTGGCAGACTGGTTGGTGGCCGGCCAGTGGCTTTTATTCCTGCTGTTGTGCCCGGTGAGTGTTTTGTTCTTCGCTGTTGATAGAAGAGCTGCGGCGCTCCTACGTGTGACTGTTACCCCTAAAGTGCCACACGAAATGGGCATTCGTGGAAACCACACTCCCAGCCACAATAATTCCTCACTGCCAGCAGCTCCTTGTGACCACATTAAATGATCCTTTTTGCAATTTTTCCTTTATATTTATCAGATTCTTTAAATTGAAACGGACCAAAAAATGAGGGAAAAAATTAAAACAAAAAAAAATTATTATGGCAAAAATTAATTTTTAAAGTGGTATTAACAAATTGCACGTAACCATCCTGCCGTTACACTTGCTCGCTCCTTTTTTTTGCCTTTCCAGAATTTGTTATCGTTTTGGAGGTTTACAATAACGCAGTTGTTGTTGCCGGAGTTAAAGTTATTAATTAGGTAGAGGAAGAAAAAAACACAGAAAACGCTACATAGCATTTTGACTCAAACTGTGCTGATAGTTATGTGTGAGTTGAATGTTTTTTTTGGCGAATTAATATTGCTTCGAAAGGGTAATTTGTTGCTGTCGGAAATATTTCTGGGGCACAAAAGCTACATTTTGGTATGGACGGTTGGATTACAGGTGCCATGCCAAACAAACATTTTTTAAGTACTCAATTGGTACACGGAGGAAAAAAACGGCCTCTGTAACATATTGCCCCAAACATATTTTGCAGGCAACATATATATGTTTGGAGCAGCTCCCAAACATATTATGTTTGGGGTAGCGGTAATGTTCCCAAACATTTATATGATTGTATGTAATCATATATATGCTTATGTCCAAACATTTATATGATTGTGTGTAATCATATATATGCTTATGTCCAAACATTTATATGATTGTATGTAATCATATATATGATTGCATTTAATCATGTATATGATTGTATATTGTTGTTTTTTTATCAAAAGTCTGAACCCTTTGTGACGCACCTATAATATATTTATAAAATTCTAGTCTAATGTTCCATTAATTATCCATTATTCGGACTGCGGACTATGCCACTTTTCATTCAACTTGGTTGGTGGCTGTCAATGGTTGTATGTGGGTGCGTGCGGGTTTTCGCTGTGATGGCTTAGCACAGTGGTGATGGTGGATGCTCTCTGAGTCACATAATTGGGCTCTCAGAGAGTAATACTCTCTAAAAATCTAAAAAATATGCTCTAATATATTATTTTGCCAAAAATATGTTAGGACACAATCATATCGTTTTATAATATGCTAGATTTTTGCCCCGAACATGTTATGATTGTGTGCAAACATAATATGTTTACCCACAAACATATATATGATTGTGCCCGTCCCAAACATATTTATGATTGCATCCAAACATATTTTTAACATATTTTTTTCTCCGTGTAGTGGCTTAAAAGGGACCCTCTTCTCTATTCATGCAATATTCCACTTCTGGAATGTGCCAAATTATTATAATCATTGAAATATTTAAGTAAACATTGTGCAGAGTATAAAAATTAATTTCATGAGGACGTTATTTATCACTATTATTATTAACGAAATGTGGGGATATTCTCGTATGGGCGCGAATGTAGTTATCACGAGGAGACAACACTTGTTTATTTCTACTTATTGCCACGACAACTACATAGGCAATTTACCTTAATAACCTCATCATCTCCAGAGAAAGCAGAATATTGTTCAAGGAGAGATTCCATAGCAGTGGAGAGAGAACGCCCACTTGGGTCGTACCCTAAGCTAGCTGAAATGAGTCTCTTAATCAGAAAGTTATGAATGAACCTACGAATACATCCATGAACCCCCAGGGTTGCAAAATGCCGTAATTATACCGACTGGATTTATTTTATTGGAGGCCCCTCTATATCTAAGAAAGCTATCATAGTACTCGTATATTACTTGACAGAGAGCGTTCCTTCAATAAAGTTGAATAGATCGTGGAATTGCCGTTTCTGGAGCCATGCTGTTGATTGGACAGTAGACTGTGATCGATTTCAGTTCTAGGTAACTATCTATTAATCTCTCCAGGGTTTTAAGGAGAAATTAATGACTGAATGGCTGGAGATCCTTAGCTCCTGTATGGGACGTTTTTTTTTTGCCATTTTTGGGTTGAAAAACCTTGGTTTCTTTCCATTTTGTTGGTATGTAGCCTTGATTGGTACAACATGTGTAGATCTCTCTGAGCCAGGGAGCAATTATAGCTGGCGCAGTCTGTAGTTCCGCCGCTGAGACCTTATATTGTTCTGGCGATTTAGCGGGGTTATAATCTCAATATTTGTTGGCGACATTTCTGGGAAAATAATTTTCCGAGAGGTGTTCTTGATTAAAGAATGAGAACCACAGAACTTGAAGGTAAACGTTTCAAATTTAGATATAGTTCTAATATATACGTTTCTCCCGACTTTCCATCTAATGTTTACAAAAGTCACACTTTCTTATTGATATTTATGCAATCTGAAATAGTATCTGTCAAAAATAACATTAGAACAATATATAGAATTTTGAAATTTCATTGTTTTGGATTCGTAAATTAGTTATTGTCCTACCGAAGGATACCAATTATAACATTGTAGTGTTGCTAATCAACAACTGATGTTCACATCATCATTACAACTCAAGAGAAATAAACTAAGCTTGATATTTGGCCGTATTTTAAGCCAATTAATTATATACCTATTTCGCATCTAACCACTATGACCAAATTTCTTAGCACATATTTATCTATATTTGCCAAGAATATTTCTCAACAGATCCGTTTGAAAGTGAACAGGTAACAGTTTCTTTAGTCAAGAACAAAAGTTGCCAAATTTGAAGAAAATATATACACGGGGCAAAATCGCGTATTTTGATATGTTTGAATCGAAAGAAAATATATTTGGAGCACACATTTTAAAATATTATAAAGGGTTTTCCAATAAGAGGTGTTACTTTGGTATTCAAAGAAAAATGCCATTTTTTGAGATAAATGATCGGATGTTTATTTCATAATAAAGAGAAAGGTATGCCGTTAATAATCAAAAACAACATCAGCCAAATGGCCACCACGACCACGCTTACAGGACCATATACTTTTCATGAAATTTTCCATAACCAAATCGCAAAGTGGCTGCCCTATGTCCTCGATAGCCTCACGAATTCTATCTTTGAGGTCTTGTAGACCTTATCTTTCACGTGGCCCAAAAGGAAGAAGTCGCAAGGTGTTAAATCACAAGATCTCGGTGGCCAATTGTGATCACCTCTTCGAGAGATAACACGGTCCGGAAACTTTTCCCGTAACAGAGCAATGGTTTCGTTGCTTGTGTGGCACGTAGCGCCGTCTTGTTGAAAGTAAACGTTGTCCAGATTAATACTATCCAACTCCGACGATAAAAAATCATTAACCATCTCTCGATAGCGCGATCCATTCACCGTAACTGTTGAACCAACCTCATTTTCGAAAAAGTAAGGTCCAATGACCCCATCGCACCATAAACCGCACCAAACAGTCACACGTTGAGGATGGAGAGGCTTCTCAACAATAATTCTTGGGATTTTCGAGCCCCAGATACGACAATTTTGCCTGTTGACGTAGCCATAGAGGTGGAAATGGGCCTCATCAGTCAAAATGATATTTCGATGATTTTCCGTTTTTCGAATTTTAATAATTTCAATGCGTTGTTGAATCGTGTATCGTTCCATTTTTAGTAATGGCGTAGTTTCTACTTGTCAAGTGTCAAAGAATAAAAGCTTCAAAAGTGACAGCTACTGAAATACCGGGTGATTCAAAATAACACCTCTTGTTGGAAAACCCTGTATAGGGTTATCCGAAGGGAGTAACCGATCGACTTCAAATTTGGTATGTGGTAATATTTTTTTCTATCTACGGCTAAGTTCGAAGATGGGCCATATTGGTCCACTCCTTCTGGTACCTCCCCCACAAATCGTTAAAATGTTGAGAAATATTGATTCATTAATAACTGTTATTATACTTATTCGAATCATGTGAAATCCCACACATAGTATTAGTTTATTAGTCGCTATCAACTCGAGAAAAATGGGCGATGTGGCCACGTCCCTTTTGGTACTTCCCACTCAAATGCATCGTTTTGCAAAAAAAAGTTAACAGCTTATAACATTAATACCAGTGTATAAAAAAATAATGTCTATAGCCCAGTAAAAAATGGCCGTTATCACCACTTTTCGTACCTCCCACACAAAAAAAAATCTCATAACGTTAATATACCAGTCCACATAAACGCTTATAATTCGGCACAGTGCAATGTATTTTAAGTATCTACAGTTCATCGAAATATAGGTGTATTTGTTAAACCACTCGGCGGCAATCAGTTTTGGGTAATTTTAAGTCGAATGGGCAATGTCCGTCCGTCTGTCCGTCTGTCTGTCTATCTGTCTGTCTGCTGGCTGGTGCGCACGATAACTCTCGAAAGGAGTAACCGATTGACTTCAAATTTGGTACGTGGTAATATTTTTTTCTATCTCCGGCTAAGTTCGAAGATGGGCCATATTGGTCTACTCCTTCTAGTACCTCCCCCACAAAGGGTTAAAATGTTGTGAAATATTGAATCTTTAATAACTGCTATACTACTTATTCGAATCTTCCGAAATTCCACACATAGTATTAGTTTATTAGACGCTATCAACTCGAGAAAAATGGGCGAAGTTGCTACGCCCCGTTTGGTACCTCCCACACAAATGCACCATTTTGCACCAAAAGTTAATAGCTTATAACATAAATCCCAGTGTATGCTTTTATAGTGCCTACAGTCCAGTTAAAAATGGGCATTTTTGCCACGCCCCCTTTGGTACCTCCCACACAAAGGTACCGTTTTGCACCAAAACTTGACAGCTTATACCATTAATACTAGTGTATAAAAATACTTGAAATTTTGTACAGTGTAATGTTTTTAGCCCCGTGAAAAATTGACGTTATTGCCACGCTCTTTTTTGTACCTCCCACACAAAGGTACCATTTTGCACAACAAGTTAAGAACTTACAGCGTGAGCAGAAATGCACGAAAATGCAACAACATTTTGCACAGTGTAATGCTTTTGAAGTGCCTATAGCTCTGTACAAAAGGGGCATTATCACCACGCCCCTTTTTGTACCCCCCAAACAAAATGGCCAAATCACGCCACAGTTTAATATCTCATAGCGATAATATACCAGTCCACATAAACGCTTATAATGTAATGTATTTTAAGTATCTACTGTTCAGGGAAAAATAGGTGTATTTGTTAAAACCATTCTGGTACATCGCACACAAATCGACAGAATAATTGGAGTAATATTCCATATAACATTACTCGCAAGGTATACCTTAGTCGGTTTACCCGACTGAAACTTTCTTACTTGTTTTATTTTTATTTATTCCAAGTCATAATTTTTTGTCAACCCATCAACCATTAATGAAGTTTACGAACATTTCAAATTTCTGAAAAAAAAATTAAAGTTTAATTACTAAACAAGTAAGAAATTTCAGTCGGGTAAACCGACTAAGGTATAACCTCACTTTGTGAGCAAGTAAATATGCACTGGTATACATATATCTTAATATTATGAGCTATTTAATTTTGGTATGTCATGGCTCTTTTGGAGGTACTGAAATGGGTGTGGTCATAACTCCCATTTTTAACAGGACTGCAGGAATTTTAAAAACTATACACTGTGCAAAAACTTTGAGTATCTATATGTATCGATATAAGTTGTTGAATTTGTGTACAAAATGGTACGTTTGTGCGAAAGGTACAAAAAGGGACGTGATAATAAGCACAGTCTGGAGATACTATAAAAACATTACACTGTAAAAAATTTTAAGTATTTGTAGGCACTAGTATTAAAGTTATAAGCTCTAAACTTTTCGTAGAAAATGGTAATTTTGAGTGGGAGGTACCAAAAGGAGCATAGCTATAACGCCCATGTTTCACAGGATTGTAGTTACTATAAAACCATTAAACTGTACAACATTTCAAGTATGCACTGGTATTGATGTCATTAGCTGATAAAGTTTGGTGCAGAATAGCACATTTGTGTGGAAGGTACCAAAAGGGGCGTGGAAATTACGAACAATTTTACAATGGACTCTAGGTACTGCAAAAGCATTAAACTGTACGAAATTTCAAGTATTTTCATGAAGTGATATTAAAGCTATAAGCAGTTAACTTTGGTGCAAAATGGTCCATTTGTGTGGGAGGTACCAAAAGGGGTGTGGCAACTTCACCCATTTTTCTCGAGGTGATAGTGACTACACGCTGAAAAATAATAGTATATTGTTGTAAACATATTCCAAATATATAGTATTTGACACTCACAAATATAATATGTTTGTGAGGATGTTGTTCTAAACAAAATTATATTTTCATCCTAATATTTTTTTTGGAAATAATATATGCAAAGCAATGATTAATTTGTATTTAATTATTTTCAGTTTTTTTCTAGAAATGTAAGGTTTAATTTTTTAGAAATTTTATATGTTTGAAAAATTATATTAAAATGTAAATCGTATAATCTTGGGTAACGACAAATAGCATTGATGGATTGACAATTGGACAATTTATAAATTAAAACAAAAGAAAATGCTGCTTACGACTTTTTTACCTGTAAAGTATAACACAAAATCTAGGAAAAAATAAAATTAAAAATTGCCAAAGTCAACAAAGTCTTAAAATTGTTTAAATATAATGTGTTTGGACAAATTCTTAAACAATATCTATGTTTGATTGTAAACACATATTTTATTTGTGACAGTAAGTTCGCAAATATATTTTGTTGTAATATATTAATATATGCGTTCCTAACAAAATTTCTTGATTTTCAAATAAAATATATTTGTTCAAAAATATATAATACTTAAAAATTTTGGTTCCAAGTATATTTTCATTGAATTCAAACATATTAAAAATGGCGATTTTCCTCCGTGTAGTAAACTAATACTATGTGTACAATTTCAGAGGATTCAAATAAGTAGTATAGAAGTTATTAAATAATCAACAATTCACTAAACATTAACGCTTTGTGGAGTTAACTTAGCGGGAGATAGAAAAAAAATATTACCACATACCAAATTTGAAGTCAATCGGTTACTCATTTCGAGAGTTATCGTACACACCAACCAGCAGACAGACGGACGGACGGACATTGTTCATTCGACCTAAAATGACCAAAACCGATATCTGCCGAACATACTTAGGGTCTTAATTCACTCCTGCGATGTGTTACACCTTTGGCCCGTAGCAAATGATATATACTAGGGATGTAAGGGAAAGTGACTTGCGAATGCGAATAGTGAAATATGCTTTTTTGCGAAAACGAAAAAAAGTCTGACCTTTAGTACCAATAAAATTAAGGATCAGAATTAATATTTTTCCAGGATACTCAAGTATTAAGCATGATTTTATATATTTTGACCTCTTGTTACCACAAAGACAGACAACTGTTTTTAGACAGACAATTGGTATTAATATATTCAAAACGTGTGAAGCCGAAGCGAATACTGATATATATTTTTGTGAATGCGAATATTCCAAAGATGGTTTTTGCGAATGTTAGAAATGATGCGAATAATTCGCTTTTGCATATGCGAATGTGAATATTCGTTACATCCCTGATATATACCCTCGGATCACTAAAGTGAGGTTATAAAAAATAAAACTTGCCTTAAAATTAATGTATTTAAATTTTTCTGAATACTTAAATGCAAATAAATATTTGTTTCTTAAATAAAAGTCCCAAATAAATAAACATTAGGACTGAAACAAAAAATTTAATTTGGGTGTGCCAAGTATAATATATTTCGAGTGTACACTAAACATTTATTTATTTGAAGCAGAATATGTTTGGGGCAATATACTGTACATTTCCCCAAACATATTCTGCTTGATTTTTTTCAGCGTGTACATATCTATGTCCCGTTTTCTTATATCTAAGCGCTATAAAATAACATGTTTTTTGAACAGATCATTCTTATTAGACAAAGATCTTTGATAAATCATCATTGACAATATTTCTATTGTCAATGAGGGTATCATATAATCGGCTCCGACCGACTTTACCACAACTGAAATTTCTTTTAGTCAGAACAAACAATTGTTTACGCTAAATAAGTTTCTGTCACAACAAACGAAATTTCAGTTCCTGCAAACGAGAATTGTAGTTGTCTAAAATTTCGTTTCGCAGAAACGAATTCCTTTCTTTGCGTGTACTTCTCTATTTATAATATGGCATAAATAAGTTATTTTCGAAATAGTTAATAATTTATTTAAAGTTCTTTTCTGCCTGGCATTTTTTTAAATGTTCTTTTCTTCAATAGAACAACATTAGTATAGGCAACTATTAGAATACCTTAAATTTTGTTAAACTATCGTATCGGTATTTCAAATTCGTATTACACCCTTTCCGTTCAATGTTAACAACAGCCAGATTTATGGCCTGTCAGAGAGATTTAAGAAACTTCTAAAATGACTTAATCTCATTTTCAAATTTGAACTTCACACACACAAATGCACGCTAAGGAGAAACACGGCAACAAATCACCGACAATTTTAGAAGGAAAATTTCTTTAAAGTTTCTTCACGACTGAGAAGGTAAAGGAGCAAAAGAGCCAACCCTTAAAATGTTCGAAAAATTATATATGTATATCTACAGAATTTGATGTATGTTTAATAAATTACATTAACCCTTCATGCGGACGACATCCTCATGCACATACGAGTATTTGGATACCGGCAAGTCATGTACAACCACACAAATTCAAATTTTCATACTCACACACAGATGCAACTTGTGCGAATGAGTATTAATTGGGAAAGTTGTGAATTCGGTGTTGTCTTCTCACAACACAAATGAATGCTTCAATTGTTTCGGAAACATCTCAAGGCACTTACACACGAGTACTATATGAGTGTACCTAAGCACTTATACATATTCGAGTATGTATTTGAGTCTGAGGTTGGTGTGAGTGTGTGTGTTTGGATGCTTTAGCACATCCTTTGGAATAGTTAGGGCCCCCTAACTTCAGTTCTGCGAATTGCTCACTGCACTGCCGCTAATTTCGGTAAGTATGAGTATTCTTAGTTGTGACAATGGCTTCAATGACAGTTTTTGATGCACTGTGGTTCCAAACGGGTATCATATATTATAGTGAACTTTAATATTTTATCTGAAGATCGTAGATCGAGCACTGATGTTTGGCTTAGACGCCAATTCTGGAGATTACTATCTTTATTTATAAAATGAATTTATAAGTGAATTCTTGAAATTCGCAACCGATCATACTTACTCCATTAGTCTTGAGTGGTGTTCATTGCTATGTTAGGGTCCGGTAGGTGCTAGACAAGATATTTATTTATGAACAAGATCTCCATTTATAGTGGGAATTTTTTTATTTATATTTATCATACAGAGGGTCATAGCTTATTTTAGGCAGAGTATACACGGAGGAAAATCGCCATTTTTGATATGTTTGAATTCAAAGAAAATATACTTGGAACCAAAATTTTTAAATATTATATATTTTATTTGAAAATCAAGAAATTTTGTTTGGAACGCATATATTAATATATAACAACAAAATATATTTGCGAACTTACTGTTCCAATAAAATATGTGTTTACAAACAAACAAAGATATTGTTTAAGAATTTATCCAAATACATTATATAAAACAATTTTTAAACATTGTTGACTTTGGCAATTTTTAATTTTGTTTTTCCTAGATTTTGTGTTATACTTTATAGGTAAAACTGTCGTAAGCAGCATTTTATTTTGTTTTACAGCACTTATTTTTAATTTATAAATAGTCCAATTGTCAATCCATCAATGCTATCAGTCATTACCAAAGATTATTCGATTTACATTTTAATATAATTTTTCAAACATATAAAATTTCTAAAAAATTAAACCTTAAATTTCTAAAAAAACTGAAAACATTCCTTTAAATTAAGGCATCAATACATTGCCAAAATACTTAAATACAAATTAATCATTGTTTTGGAAAAATTGTTTCGAAATAAAAAGATATTAGGATGAAAACATAATTTTGTTTAGAACAACATCCTCACAAACAACAAATATTATATATTTGGAGGGTACCCTAAACATATGTATGTTTCCAGCAGAATATGTTTGGAACAATATACTAAACAAGCAATTTTTTCAGCGTGTATATATTATGTATTTCTGATTCACTATACTATAGGGTGATCCAAGTAGAGATAATTTTTTCAATAGCCTTTTTTTGATAGATCACGTGTGAGTCGTGTCATGCTGTCATGTTATTTTTGTTAAGTATTATTTGGCATTTCATCATGGAAAGACTTACGCCTGAACAACGTTTACAAATCGTTAAACTTTAACGACTAAAAATACTACAGCTAGACACAACTTTAAAGTATCATAATCATTATCTGATTCGCTTTAACCATGTCCGTCCGTCTGTCCATCTTAAGTTGATCGCAAAGTAAACGTCGCAATTTTACTCCGGCCTAGATGAAATTTGGTACAGAGCACTCTATTGCATCAGGGAGGAAACCTATTGAAATTGGTCAAAATCGGTTCAGATTTAGATATAGCCCCATTATACATGGGAAAATCCACGACAAATCGACCAGTTCAAAAAAATTTTCCGTTTTGATTTTTATCCCCTCACCTTAGAGAGGAGGGTATATAGCATTTGCTACGAGCCAAAAGGGTAACACATCGAAGGAGTGACCTAAGTCCCTATGTATATTTTCGGCGGAAATCCGTTTTGAGTCATTTTAAGTCATGTGAGCAATGTCTGTCCGTCTGCTGGTAGGTGCGCACGTTAACTATCGAAAGGCGTAACCGACTGACTTCAACTTTGGTATGCGGTAATAATTTTCTCAATCTCCGGCTAAATTCGAAGATGAGCCATATTGGTCCACTACTTCTAGTACCTCCCTCACAAAGGGTTAACATTTAGTGAACAATTGATTCTTTTATAACTTCTTTACTACTTACTCGAAATTCCATACATAGTATTATTTTATTAGTCGCTAACACGTCGAGAAAAATGGACGAGGATGCTACGCATTTTTTTTGGTACCTCCCATGCAAATGGACCATTTTTCACCAAAAGTTGACTGCTTATAGTTTTAGTACCAGTCCACACAAATATTTTAAATTTTTTACAATGTACATTTTTATAGTACCTAGAGTCCAGAGAAAAGTGGGCGTTATTTCCACGCCACTTTTGGTACCTCCCACACGAATGGACCATTTCTACCAAAAATTAACTGCTTATATATTTAATATCAGTCCTTTCAAATACTTGAACTTTTGTGCAGTGTAATGTTTTTATAGTACCTAGAATCTAGAGAAAAGTAGGCGCTATTGGCACGCATCTTTTGGTACCTCCCGCACAACTATAGCATTTTGCACCAAAAGTTGACAGTTTATAACTGTAACACCAGAGCATACCAATACTTGAAATTTTGTACAATGCAATGCTTTTACAGTACCAAGAGTCCGGAGAAAAGTGGCAGTTGTTGCTACGCCCTTTTTTGGTACCTCAAACACAAATGGACAATTTTGCACCAAAAGTTAAGAGCTTATAACTTCAATATCAGTGCATACAAATACTTAAAATTCACAGTGTAATACTTTTATAGTACCTAGAGACAGAGAAAAGTGGGCGTTTTTGGTACGCCCCTATTGGTTCCTCGCACACAAATGAACAATTTTGCACCATACCATAATAATTTAATTAAACAACATATTAAATAAATTTTTCCGGGACTGATGGTGAGGGGATTCTTAACTGTCTTACTTGTTCCAGTGATTGATTCTGGCTTGAAGGCTTCGAATGAGATGTCAAGGAACACAATAAAGGAGACAATTCAGAAAGTTTTTCTCCCAAAACACCCGTCACCATCGCTGATCCCCTTACCGCTGATAATCTGCCCACAATAATAACGATATATCAAGCGTAGTACACTCAAAAAAATGGTAACAAAATAAATGACGACACATTCTTAAATTATGTATGCGAACTCGGCATCAATTCAATCAAAATTTTCATTAAAATAGTTCAAGTTTTTTACGAAAATGTCCTTAATATAAAGTTTCTTGAATTTGAATTAATGACTATCTAATCATTAGCATTGTGTACGTCCTTCTATAAATTTACGTATTTAAATTCAAGAAAAACATTATTATTTTTGTGACAATCTGCATTATTTTAAGTAATAAAGCGTGATCCATTTCGAGGTTCACTACTTTTTTAAAGAAAAAAAACACAGAAAATTCAAATTGAATGGGAAATGTTTATTATCATTTGAAAGAATATTCTTTGGCATTTATTTTTTGAAGATTATGTCTATCAAATGTTGGCCGCGGCTACGTCTCACATGGTCCATCCGTTGAGTCCAATTTTCGATGACTCGTTCGAGCATTTCGACTGGTAACTGGCGAATGACACGCGTAATGTTTTGCTCCAAGGCCTGAATCGATGCAATCTTGGTGGCCAATCGACCAGCCCAAAACGTGAAATTATGCGATGTGTGGGAAGTGGCGCCGTCTTGTTGAAACCAAATGTCGCCGAAATCACGAGCTTCAATTTCAGGCATCAAATAGTCGGTTATCATGGCGGTTGTCAATGGCGATAACGGTCGCCATTGACGGTTACGTTCTCATCGGCATCATTTTTGAAGAAATATGGACCGATGATTCCACTGGCCCACAAACCACACCAAACCGTTGTTTTTTCTGGATGAAGTGGCAACTCTTGAATCTCTTCAGGTTGCTCTTCGTCCCAAATGCTGCAATTTTGCTTGTTTACATACCCATTGAGCCAGAAATGGGCCTCATCGCTGAACAAAATTTGGGTCGAAAACGTCGGATCATCTTGGAACTTTTCAAGAGGCCATAGAGCGAAGCGATGTCGCTTGGGAAGGTCGGGCGGCTTCAGTTTTTGCACAAGCTGTATTTTGTATGCTTTCAATTTAAGGTCTCGACGTAAAATGCGCCAAGTCGTTCCATACGTCAGTCCGAGTTGCTGCGAACGGTGCCGAATCGACTCTCCACGGTCTTCGTGTACACTCTTCATTTTCTTCACCGCTTCATTTTCTTCACTGCGTGCTGGACGTGGTCTATTCGGTCGAATATTATCCAATGATTAATGCTGGGTCTCAAGATGGGTGATGGTGTTGCGAAAGGTACGCTCAGTAGGCCGCTTATTTTGACCATAAGTTGAGCAAAGTGCACGAAACACATTTCTCACAGAACGTGCATTTTCGTAATATAGCTGAACGATTTGTAAACGTTGTTCAGGCGTAAGTCTTTCCATGATGAAATGCCAAACAATACTTAACAGAAATAATATGACAGCATGACACGACTCACACTTGATCTGTCAAAAAAAAGACTATTGAAAAAAGTATCTCTACTTGGATCACCCGTTATTTAAATTTTCTACATTAAAGCAATGACGTAGACATGTCAAAGTTTTAATGCCTATTCGGACTTAATTGACAGTATGAGATATTTGAGTAATAAATTTAAGGCCAAGGTTGTCTTGGTAATAAATTTTATGGCTGTTGGTATTAATCAGAGAATACTTCGTAAATTAATGCTCAGTGAGCGCGAATTATACTCTCTCTCCCTCTCGGAGTTGATTGTTATTTTTTGAGTCAATAATTGTTATCAATCTGTTGTTCGTTTTCTTTTAAATCTTGAGTTATTTAGAAGCGATAGAGACAAATGGTTGTTGTTTTGTTTTTTGGTACGCGGATTGTGAGAAAATTCAATTGTAAGCACACGGGCATACAAAATAGTAGTTTTATTTAAATATATTTTAGTTTTATTTATCGTATCGAAAATAATTTTATTATAGGCTGTTAACTGTTAGTATCCCCTCTCCTTACAGGGAGAAGGGTATATATCATCTGCTGCGGGCCAAATGTGTAACACATCGAAGGAGTGACCTAAGGCCACAAGTATGTTCGACAGAAATCAGTTCTAGGACATTTTAAGTCATTTGAGCAAAGTCCGTCTGTGTTATTTTGTTTTTGCACTTAGTTAGGCTCAAGATCGTTTTTGTTTTTTCAGTATTTGAAAACAACTTTGTTAAAAATTAAAGAAAAAGTATAGTGACATGTATTGGGGCTGGGAGCCACCAAACTTCCATTGTCAATATCCTTGACAATGGGAGTAATTCATCTGAAGAGATTTATGCGAACACTAAAAAATGGGCAATAAAAATGGGAGGAATAGGTTTTATAATTCTGGAAGAGACAATAGAAAAATGACATATAACATTTAGATACGTGACATATAATATTATACTTCTGAAATAAACGACTTTTTGGCAAACAAAAAATTAACAAAACACATTTATTTTAATTGAAGTTTAGGGTTTTCCAATAGGGATGATATGATTTTGAAGTGATGTTTCGGCCAATTGTAATATGTCATGGTCTGTCATTTGTTTTTCATTGTATTCAGTAGTGTTTAGAATTTCATCATGGAGAGATATACACAAGAACAACGTTTACAAATTATTCAGTTTTATTATCAAAATAATCGTTCTCTAATTGTAACATTTCGTGCGCCAAGTCCATTTTTTTAAATATCACTTTCCAGTCGACGTACGACCTTGACATCCGTAAACAATATTTTATCTCTCGTTAAGAGCTATCTTTTTGCCATTGACCGATTCCCGATCCGATGTACCGTTAAGGAGCTAGCAAATAAACTTTCGGTTCATATTTGAAAATGATGATAAGTCCATTTTTTTAAAATCCTAAAAAAACACTTTCCAGTCGACCTACGACCTTGACACATATGAGCAATATTTTAGTTCTCGTTAAGAGCTAATTGAAACAATGGAATTGTTGCGAGAAAAGTTTGGAGATTCGATTATTTCACGAAATTGTGATATTGAATGGCCTACAAAAAGTTGTGATTTAACACCATTAGACTATTTCTAGTGGCGTTATTTGAAGTCATTGGTCTTTCGAAATAAACCAGACTCTCTTCAAGCTCTACAAGTCAATAGTGAACGTGCCATTCATGACATACGACTTGATTTAGTGGAAAAGGTGCTCGAAAATTGGGTTCATCGAATTCGTTCCTGCAGAAGAAGTCGTGGAGGCCATTTCAATGACGTTTTATTCAGAACTTAATTGTATCGATTGTACTTCACATTAAATAAAAAACTTTTGAATTTCCTGAACAATAAGTGTATTTTTTTCAAAGAAATCATATCACTCTTATTGTAAAACCCGATACATATAATAAAACCTTATTAAATTACAAAGCCACTGTGCATCCTTAGTTTTGTTGCTTCTGCTTCCGTTAATACGTAATGTAGTTCTCAAAGTTGTGTTGAGAGTGTAGTATATCTTAGACTCGCTCTCTGTCTCTCAGTGCCATTTGCAGAAATGTCAGATATCATTTTGAAAAGTCTTTTCTTTGAATGTTGCAATTTTCTTAGGCTTCGTTGTGTCTTATGAGTATTTCGTAACAATGACACTTGGATTTTCGTTAGACATCCGAGAAACATGACAAGCAAAGGCAATAATTTATTGTAAACGCCTTTTGTTTAAGGACTAAACGTTTACACAGAGACTATACACACAACAAAACCTCATCCTCATATAGAGTAATGTGTGTAGATACGTTTATGTTTGAAGTTTGAGCATTTCAAATACAGGATCTCTTATGAAGTGCATAAGATGATTAGGAGGAAAGATTTCCCAAAGTACAATTGTGTGACGAATATATTTTGCAGAAGATTTTGAAGATGTGGAATATATTTCGCAAAAGAGCTATGTATGTACGTATACTGGGGACCGTAATAAATATACATATAGACTGTCGCGGACTGTGGTCATTGCAATTATATTCGCTTAGTATAATGTTGTTGTAGTTGCAGTATATGTTCTTGTTGTCCAGGTGTTGTTTTTATAAACCTTGTGTAGTGAGTTTTGCTGCATTTGTTTCAAGGCCAAGGAAGATGGCTGCTTCCACTGGTTGGGTCCAAAGAGACCTGGGGACAAGTTGAGTAGGTTTGGCAGGGCAGGTAAAAAGGTGTACATAGTGTGTCGTGTTGTCCCTGATTACAAGCGGGACATGTGTTCGACGTGGCCATGAATCCTTATCCAGTATGAATTGAGGCAGCTACGTGGTAATTCTTCTTCCTCCGTGGCCACTGGTGGAGGGTGGTCTCCTAGTACGACATTGACTCTGTAATTATTCACGTCTTCAGTGACTGCATCAGAGTGCATGTCAGCCAGACCTGCCTGGTAAGCTCTTTGATCTAGAGGTTCTCTCTTTTAGCGTTGGACTTCGGGCTTTAGATCATGAAGGTCTTTCCTGATCTGCCTGGGAGGTTGACGTCTATGGGATGGCTGGGACGGTATCAACTAAGCAGATTCTGCTTCGACAGCAAAAAATTGTGTCGTCGCACGGTTATGATCTTCGTCTCCTCTGCGTCTTGAGGACCAACCATGTCGCAGTTCTCAGGGCGGCATTTTGGCAGGTCTGTATATTCTTCCACTGCGTCTCGCTCACATTCGGTGGCCACACTGGTACTGCATAGTTTACCACAGACCGACCTATCGCTTTGTAAGAGGTCAACAAGTTTCCTTATCTGGTCCTGTAGGCTAGCGACTTGAGGACCTTGTTCCTACTTCTCATTTTATTGCAGATAGCTATGGCATGCGCGTTAGAGGTTAAGAGGCTATCAAATGTGACACCAAGAACCTTAGGGCAGTCGGAATTCTTGTGCCATCGACTATCACACTGAGCTGCTCCTTCACTTGCGCTGTCCATGCAGTAAACAGTGTGGCCGATGATTTGGAGGCGGATATTTTCAGGTTCCTCACAGCGAAGTAATTGGCAATCTCAGCCATGAAGACATTCAGCCTTCCACATATGTCATCGATCCAAGGACCCGACACCAGAATAGTACAGTCATCAGCATATGATACGATTTCAACGCCGATGGAATTGCAGAAAGCTACAGTTTAAACAGTGCCGGAGATATCACCCCACCTTTGGACTTCTTGTTTCTGAATTCCACACACGACTGCCGCCCACACATGTAATTGACGGTCCAACGTTATCGCTCTCATGTATGGATATGGCGTGTAAAGCAGTAGTCGTACTATGCTGGTTTCGGAATCCGTGCTGATGATCAGCAATTGGAAAATGTCCAATCAGGCTCGGCAGGATAAACGCCTCAAACGCCTTTGCTACTGGCGAGAGAAGGGAAATAGGCCTGTACGATTCTCCCTTACTCGCATCTTTGCCCGGTTTTAGTAGCGGGACCACTCTGCCCAATTTTCAGGTTTCGGGTATTATTAGATTGGTCAAGGACTGATTGAAGACTCTAGTCAGATACTCAACTCCCAGTTTGTCCAACTGCTTCAACATCAGCATCGAAATTGAGTCGGGGCCAAGCGCATTGGATGACTTACTGCTACGGATGACATGTGCAACTTCTTCAAAGTACGGCGTTCAGAGATGATGAAATCGGCTGGTCTGTCTGTCCCAATGAAATGACGGGCTGCCAGGTGACATCATTTATCAGACCAGGTGACACGATGTTGATATCTGGCGAGCTACTGCAATCACCCGTAATCCTTGTGGGGGCGTCCTCATTCCCTGTGCAAAACGAAGAGCCAGCTATCTGTTCAGCCAATGCTACGCCTCTTTGGCCATTAGCTAGGAGAGAATGCCCAAGCTCGTGATGGGCATTAAAGTCTCCTAGGTTATTTCCCTGTAGTAACGGACTCATGTCCGGCATTTAACGCGGAGAACAGCTACCAATCGGCGGATACGTTATACAGTTCTATCTCTACTGTCCCGAACTCAACTGCTACCACCATACATTCAACGTATGGGTCTCTAGAGTCAAGCTCAGGCGAGATAGGTTTGTAGTGCACAGAATAGTGTAATAGCCAGTCCCCCACCTCCACTTCTAGTGCGACCCTTACGTAGCGCATTGTAACCTTGACAACTGTGCAACCTACATGTGTCCTTCAGCTTTTTTTCCTGGATCGCAGCGACCTTGATGTATTTCCGATTCATAAAATCTACAATCTCGTTGATTTTGCCGCGGAGACCATTGGAATTAAGTTGCAAGAAGGATGCATGTTCGGGCGAGAATGTGTGGTGTTATGTGAGGTGTTGATTGTTGTACATATTGCCGTAGGGGAGATTGCGGCGGAGTTCCATAAACCGAAGGCACGGATGACGTAGACCACGAGGCCGACAACACTGACGACTGCGATTATTGAAGCTCACTGTGAGGTATGGAGGCATAGCTGGCTCCAACATAACTCCTTATGCTTCGATGCCCCCCGGTTTTGTCCCAGGACCGATAACAAACTTTATATGAAAGACGCGTTAGAATCAGCTAGTGATTCTGAGGCGATCGGTATACCTTAAATGGGTTAGCTACAGTATTGTTAGGTGTTATAAACATCAGGATTAACATAAACTTATAAACTAAGTACCAAATTGTAGTATTGAATACAAAAGATTGCATGTGGATAGTGGCACCCATATAAGGTGCCTGGGCATAGGGATATCTCGTTAAAAGACTTGCGACAGTCAAGGGCTGTTTGTGAATTTAGGGATGTGGCCTTCAGAGAATTGATGGCAGCCTGGCTGTTCGAGCAAATGACAATGCCAGTGTTGGTTACTGTTACCCCGTCGAAGTGAAATCGATCAGTGGGGTAACATACTAAAAACTATTTGCCCTTTTTATGCGGAACTGGTGTAGTCCATCAAACTAGTACCTTGACAGGCATTTAATCCTAGTGCCGCTCTGGGTTTAACTTCTATTGCTGCTATATTAATCGGCAGTATATGGAGTAGGGCTTGTAGAGACTCAGTCGCTGTTTGTTCAGACGGTAAGTTTGTTCACCTGTCATTTCCGTCATCGTAAACGAGAATTGCAGTTGTCTAAAATTTCGTTCGTGTGAAACGAAGTTTTTCTTTGTGTGTACACGGGGCAAAATCGCATTTTTTGATATGTTTGAATCGAAACAAAATATATTTGGAACAACAATTTTTAAATGTTATATATTTCTGAGTAAATAAATTTAATTTGAAAATCAAGAAAACTTACTTAGAACGCATATATTAATATATTACAGCAAAATATATTTGCAAACTAATTTTCTCAAATAAAATATGTATTTATATACAAATAAGATTATTGTTTAGGAATATCTTCAAATGTATTAATTTTAAAACGATTTTCAAATCTTTGGTGTTTTAAGGGACTCATTTTAAATTTCCGAGTACTTCATGTTAGCATTTGTTTTCAATCCTTCGAATAAATTATTGTTATCCAAAATTATTTATTTTGGATAACAAATTTCAATTTACGAACATTAAACATTTCTAAAAAATTATCATTAAATTGCTGTAAAATTTAACACAATTAAGGTTCGATATATTTTTGGAAAACTTTAATTTAAATAAATCTTTTTTTCGGAATTAATAATCCAAAATAAAAAGCATTAGGGTGGAAACAAGGATTTGTTTAGAACAACGTCTTCCCAAATATATAATTTTTGTGTGTACCAATTATAATATATTTAGAGTGTACCACAAACATATATATGTTTCAAGCCTAATATGTTTGGGACAATATACTACAGAAGCGATTTTTTTTCAGCGTGTACCACTTTGCTATCCTTTTATCAATTCGGGATGTATGAAAGTCTGATATAGCCTACATAAATTTTCTCCAGCCGACTATTACTAAACCAACGTTTCTACACGGTGCAAAATCGCCGTTTTTGATATGTTTGAATCGAAAGAAAATATATTTGGAACACAATTTTTTAAATATTATATATTTCTTAGCAAATAAATTTTATTTGAAAATCAATAAAATATATTCGGAACGCATATATTAATATTTTACAACTAATTATATTTGCAAACTAAATTTCTCAAATAAAATATGTGTTTAAATACAAATTAAATTATTATTTAGGATTTTTTCCAAATATATGTTATTTAAAAAAGATTTCCAAAACTTTTGCTGACTTTTTTGAATTTCTTTTTAAATTTTTCGTTGGTTTCGAATTGTACCTCCCAGTTATGATACCATAATGCAAATAAATATTTGTTTCGCAAATAGCAGTCACATTGGGATGTAAACAAATATTTGTTTAGAACAACAGCTTTACAAATAAACAATTTTTGTGTGTACCAAATATTACATGTTTAGAGTGTGCCCTAAACATATATACGTTTCAAGCCGAATATGTTTGGGACAATATACTACAGAAGCGTTTTTTTTTCAGCGTGTACATGAAAGCCATGGCTTTATAATTTGTAGTAATTTTCATTAAATTTAACACATATTCCAGCTCTATCGGGCTTATTTAAAATGTATGGTCCAAATATTGAAGGTTTTACAATAAAAATGTTTTAAATATTTTTTGAGTGTTAAGTAAGGATACCAAATTACACCAGACAATGTTATGCAAAGCCCCTCGGCAATCTTTTGTAAACTAGTGTAATCAAAACGGCACATTTTTTAAATGTATATCCTTCGAAAATCCCTTTTGTACACACTCTATCTTAAAATGTCTTATCATTTTATTCTCGAACTTGAATTTACTTCTTTTTCAGCATTTGCACGGTATTGAAATTTCCGTTTCCTTATTTTGGCAATTTGGAATTTTGTTGTGAACGAAAACGAACAAGAAGAAGAGTCTAAAAATCTTAAAAGATAAGTTCTTTGTAAAACTTAACACAATTAGTTTTTGTGAATGGAGCTTATGTCGTCTCAAGTGAGTTGTGTATGTGTCTTAAGGAATTTCCTTTTTAATTATTTTCAACAAATTTGGTATTTATTCCTAAGGAATTTTATAATTGAGTGTGAATATTTATCAAATAAAATTGCCATGTTGCCATGTCTGTCTATTTAGTTCGGCGAGGTGCGGTGCGAAGCAGTTCTTGCCGTCTCTATGACATATGTATATGAAAATTTTTTAAATATTTCCAGATGCAAAATTCGAATGCTGCAAATGAAGATGATGGAGACATATTTGTAAGAAATTTTTTGTAAGGGTTTTCGTTCGGTTTTAAGAAGAAAACTATGCATAGTTTTAATGTATGTATGGGCGTATTTAGTTTCTGTCACGCTGAGTGTAGTACGACAAATTCTCAAATGTGTATATCAAATCGAAATATTTCATTCGTAGTAAAAATAAAGTTATTTAATAAAAATTGTTGCAGTCTAAAAAGCAAAGAGCCATTTTCTTCATTGATTTGCACGCGTATTGCAATTTGTATATGTTTAAATTAAATGCAGAACTTAACGCAATTTTTGGATATTATGATATCTGGAAGGAAACAATACTGATACACGCTGAAAAAAAATCGCTTCTGTAGTATATTGTCCCAAACATATTCGGCTTGAAACATATATATCTTTAGGATACACTCTAAACATATAATATTTGGTACACACAAAAATTATATTTGGGAAGATGTTGTTCTAAACAAATCTTTGCTTACATCCCAATGTGTTTATTTTGGACTATTTTTTCCGAAACAAATATTTATTTTCATTTAAGTATTCAGAAAATATCTTAATTTGTGTTAAATTTTTCAGTAATTCAAAGATAATTTTTTCAAAAATTTTAACGTCTTAAATATAAAAAATAATAATTGAAATCATATAATCTTGGATCGAAATATATACTTGGAGGATTGACAACCAATGATGGCTTGGAATACTCAGAAATTTTAAATGATTGGTTTAAAACAAAAGTTATTGCTGCATTTGGTATCATAACCGGGAGGTTCAAACGAAAAAAAAATAAAAAAAAATAAAAAAAAACAAAAAAATATATAAATTCGAAAAATTCAACAAAAGTTTCGAAAATCTTTTTTAAATAAAATATATTTGGAGAAATTCCTAAACAATCATTTTATTTGTATTCAAATACATATTTTATTTGAGAAATTTAGTTTGCAATTATTATATGTTGTAACATATTAATATACGAGTTCCAAATATATTTTATTGATTTTCAAATAAAATTTATTTGCTCAGAAATATATAATATTTAAAATTTAGTGTTCCAAATATATTTTCTTTCTATTCAAACATATCAAAAAAGGCGATTTTGCCCCGTGTAATTATTATTGTTTTTATAGTTAAAAACATTTCATGAACTAATAGTTATAGACTAAGTTCTTAAATGAAATATGGTGTACAATATAATTTTTTAATGCCTATTGTGTCCTAATAAAACATCTAGATTAATTTGTAACTAAAACGCATATTTTTGACAGAATGGAATGTTTTAGCTTTTTCGAAAAAACTTCATTTGAAGTGGGGAATGGGACAAATAGGCTTAGCTGCTCCCAGACGAAGTATATCCAGATCTCGTTAATACCGAATATCTTTAAATTTTATACACGTTCTTGTGTACGCTGAAAAAAATCGTTTCTGTAGTATATTGTCCCAAATATGTACTGCTTGAAATATACAAATGTTTAGGGTACACTTTAAACATATTATATTTAGCACACATATAAATTATATAGTTGGGAAGATGTCGCTTTAATAAAATTTTTGTTTCTATTTTTATTTTAGGACTATTATCTACGAAACAATATAAATATTTATCTGCATTTAGGTATTCAGCTAATATATCAATTCCTTAATTTTAGGACAAGTTTTATGTTTTTCAGTAATAATAAATGTTTTCAGTAAAAAGGTATATCTCGAAATCAGTGAAAAATTCAAAATGAAATTCGAAAAATCTGCAACATTTTGAAAATCTTTTTTAATCAAAATGTAATTGGAGAAATTAATAAACAATAATTTTATTTGTATATAAACACATATTTTATTGGAGAAAATTGTAGTTTGCAAATATATATTGTTGTAATATATGTGTTCCAAATAAATTTTATTGATTTTCAAATAAAATGTATTTGTTCAGAAATATAAAATATTTAAAAATTTGTGTTTGAAATATATTTTCTTTCGATTCAAAAAAGGCGATTTTGCCACGTGTGGTAACAGCGATTGGCCTCTTCAAGTAACGGGTGGGATCAGACCGGTAAGTATGATGCTCCCTTCTCAACACATCGATACCGCCACTCCAAAGTTTGCTAAGCTTTTTGTAGAGCCGATCAAATTTTTATGAAATTTTTAATTTGCGTGGATTTCCTGTATAATGTAAATAACCTACACTGTTTTGTGCGCAACTTTGGTTTGGGTTGAGGGATAAACGACAAATTTTGAATGCTTTAAGATTGAAATATTTAGAATTTAAAAACGCAAGGCCCCTTAAAACGTATTATGTCTATGTCGACTTGTCATACTTTGGAGTGAAGGTATCGATATGTATCAACATTTTGCGATATATTTGTAGGTGAATGGCAAAAAAATAAGTAATCGCTTCATTTTTGGATTGTTACTTGGTCATATAAACTTTGTAAGCAATAAAAGAGAAACTTCTTTAAAATTATGTTGATGATTTTAGAGGGAATTTGTGTATTAACTCCAATGATATCACTATGCAACAAAATTTTTGTCCACAATTTCTTTATGGTAAATTTTTTCTTTTATTTGTTTTTTTTTAATTCCATCTTTCATGGAAAGTACATTCAGTGTTTGGACCATAATTTGTCAAGTATAAGCCTGATTGAAAATATCGCTTTCACGTAGAATCTTTGGTTTAGTAACAGTCGTCAAAAATATGAGAAAAAAATGATTTTTTTTTTTAAAAAACACTTTTTCCTGGTTCAAAAAAAACATAAAAAATCGAAAAAATTATCACATTTTTAAAAAGCCAGCATGCTAACGAAGAAAACACTGTCTATTTGAAAAAATCTATTGATAGATTTAAAAGTTATTAGCCATTTTGTAAATGTTAGGGAAACTCAAAAAAATCTTGTTTCATATTTTTTTGGTTCTAAATGATGTTTTTGCTTATATTGAATTCGTCATATGTGAGAGAGACATATGAGAGACATTGCACTTGCATTTTATTTTATGAGGATTGATGTCAGACATTATAAAATTATAGAGAGGACGAGGTTTTATGGCCTTTCGTAACCCTCCATAAAACATGCTATGCAATGTGAGAGCTATATTGGATGAGATCCGCTCAGATAGAGGGTCATTCAACAATATTTGTGGTTTTTATTTATGAGGTTTCCATTTAGTTACGCCTTCTAGGGGCATGGACATCTCTGTTATATATACAGATAGTAAAATTATATGTACGCAATACAAAGAAGTACTCGGCAGTCTTGAAAATATTGGGTGTCTACTTTCGGAGCAAAATATATGTCAGCTACAGGTACTGCAACTTATGAACCTTAAACCCGGAATTTATGAATGAAATTTCTTATTAAAAAAATAGTGTAATCCAGCGCCTTAAAGAGATAAGTCGATTTTCTGAAAACTATTACAAAGTTATATTTCGAAGTATGAGTAAAAGGCAAAGAATGTGTAAATGATCCCGACAATTTCTGCTACGTCTGCGGAAAATATGTAATTAAAAAAATCGACGTGCGTTTAGTAAAATAATAGAAGAAATATATGTGTAATATTTTGGTATATGAGTTAAAAATATGAACGAACCGTGGACATCTAGTATTTTGTGTAATTCGTGCCACGTAAATCTTATTCGATGGACTAGTGGAAGAATGCGGAAGTACTTTAAAATTAATGTATTACAATGTTTTGTGGAATAAAACGTTTTAATTTTAGACTTGACGTTCAATTTGCCAATGATTTGGAGACAACCATTCATTCACGATACGGACTGCTATTTTTATTTAAGTTAATAGATTGGATTAGGAAGTGTCCAAGTATAGCTAACAGAAACTTCATCAAGTTCAACTGAGTACTCAACTCTGAGCGATTCAAGTTTAAGTCAAAATCATCGCTTTTAACTCAGTTTCAACTCATTGATCTAGTGAGAGATTTGCAACTGACCAAATATAAGGCAGAACTACTTGCATCTGAGATGAAACTGTACAATATTTTGGCCCCAGAAATTAACATCTCATATTATAGAGTCCGTGATATACCTTACAAACAATATTATACAACTGTGGATAACAGATGCTTTTGCAAGGACATTCCCGGTTTGTTCGAGGAACTTAATCAAACACACAATTCAAAGGAATGGCGGTTACTTGTTGACAGCAGTAAAGAAAGTTTGAAAGCAGTACTTTTACACAACGAAAATCAGAAACCGTCGATTCCCATTGCTCATGCTGTCAACACTAAGGAATCATACGAAACAATGGCTAAATTGATAAAATACATAAACTATGAACATGACTGGAAAATTTGTTGCGATTTAAAAGTAGTTGGTACGTTATGCCTCTGGGATAACCGATGTTTTGCCACCACTGCATATTAAGCTGGGGCTCTTTAAAAATTTTGTAAAAGCCTTAAGGAAAGATGGCAACTCACTATCATATTTAAAATGGTTATTTAAAAGTCGAAGAAGGAGTTTTTGATGGGTCTAAAATAAGGAAACTGATGAAAGATGTGAATTTCGAATCATATTTGACGTCGGATGAAATTGCAGCATGGAAAAGCCCGATATTTTTCTATTTTTTGATTTTGGTTTTTTATTTTATATAACAAGTATGCCACAATCTATACAAAAAAATAATTTTTAGGTCTAGATTGTCACATCGTCCTTATTTTTAAAGTGTTTCGGTATTTTGTTTCTTGTAATTTTTAACGCTGGTCATTTTATAGTCCTTAAATCAATATGTGACGTCAAGTCTCAATATTTGTCCATCTTGATGGACATACATACATACATAAGACATACATACTTCCAATGTATATTAAATTTGTTTAATTAATTTAAAGGAAAACTTCGAGGGAGGTCATTTGAGATTAATTTTCAACAATAATTTTAATCTCAAATACCAAATATCCAGAGAATAGATAAACTCCATAATTTCAAACGGGTTGATTTTCTTATCATTTTCCCCAAAATTTAATTGCTCATTTTTCAAATTCCTAGCCAAACTCAACTCACCCCTCCAGAGAAAATGCCACACCACATTCAGTGTATGATTTGTCATTTCCCATTTACCACAAATTATCTTCTAATATGACCACATTTGTCCAATTTCTTAACATTATTGCCTGTCTGTCCGTCTTTTGCCTTTCTTTGGATTTTCTCAAAAATGTTCATCATTACCACCGCTAACATTTGTGTTTGTGGTGGTTGGTTCGGTTCAGCTCGTTTGGTCGGTCACTATGAAAAATGACCTCCGGTGTAAAGTGGGTTTTTTCGGAGAGAAGCGAGTGAGCATCTCTTGAGCAGTCCCCGAGATTTCCTTTGAATGTCGTCGTGTGGTGCTAACTCACATTTCCCCACGCCATTTAGCTACTGACCTTTTCATAGTTGGCCATCAACAAATGAAGCCTGTTGAGATTTTGTTGCTCTTAAGATGCTGCGACTGATGCTGAGTTGAGCAGTGTCGTAGCTATTAAGGCAAAACGTCCCTGGCCATGAGTTTATTTTTCAATGCTCCTTCCCCCTGTCATTTGTTTTCATCAATATAAGCAGTATGCACAATGGGATTGAGAAAAATCATTAAGAAGGATTGACAAATATGTACACATTGCTTTGGGAAAAAAATGAAAAATTTTAACTTTCACATGCATATGTATATCTTGGAAACAGTATGATGAACTGTACTGTATATATGAATGTAGACACGATTTGTAGAAAAAGATGGGGAAAACAAAAATTATTCGTATGTAAAAAGCATACCAAATTTTGTCGCAATCAGTAGTCTGGCGGAATTATTTCAATTTTTTTATTCCTCCTACTGTTTAATGCTCAATTGTCAATTTTGAAGTATTTTTTGTTCGGTGTACATTAAATGTTATTGTTAAGGTTTATTGTCTATATTTATCCCCTCACCTTAGAGAGAAGGGCATATAACATTTGCTACGAACCAAAAGTGTAGCACATCGAAGGAGTGACCAAAGACCATAAGTATGTTCGGCGGATATCCGTTTTGGGTCATTTTTAGTCGAATGAGCAATGTCCGTCTGTCTGTCTGATGGCTGGTTCGCAAATATTGATTATTTTATAACTTCTCTTTTCCTAATTTAAATCCTCTGAAATTGTACACATAGTATTAGATTATTAGTCACTATTACCTCGAGAAAAATGGGCGAAGTTGCCACGCCCCTTTCGGTACCTCCCACACAAATGGACAATTTTGAACCAAAAGTTAATAGCTTATATCTTTATTACCAGTGCATATAAATACTTGAACTTTTGTACACTGTAATGATTTTATAGAACCTAGAGTACGTTATTGGCACGCCCCTTTTGGTACCTCCCACACAAATGGACCTTTTTGTACCAAAAGTTAACAGCTTTTTACTTTAATACCAGTGCATACAAATACTTGAAAGTTCGTACAGTGAAATGCTTTTATAGTACCAAGAGTCTAGAGATAAGTGGCCTAATTGACACGCCCCTTTTGGTACCTCCTACACAAATGGACCATTTTACACCAAAAATTATAGCTTATAACTTTAATACCAGTACATACTTTAAAGTTATTAAATGCAATTTAAGTTGATAACACAGTGCGCAAAATAAACTCAAGTTGCGAAGCAAATGACGCGATACTATTTTTCCTGTAGGTCTTGTCGAGTAAAATACGAATCTTTTTTTGGAATTCCCCGGACACCCCCAAAAACCGGATTTACGGGTAAAAACCCGATTTTCTTTTCTTTTTTCTCTTGAACGCCTATAACTTTGTTAATTATTAACCCATTTTCAATATCTAAAAGAATTTGGAAAGAAGAGAATTAGACCTTTCGAAAGATGTATATTTTTTTGAAGCTGTAGGAATGTAGGCTTATTTGTCCAACAAAAACATTTTTTTCTTTTTTGTCCGTCATTTTCTAGTTTATGCAATGTTCTTAACAATTATATTGTGAGATAAGCGTACGATTACTTAGTTTACATATATAGTATATTTTATAAGGAAAAAAAATGCAACCAGTCTCTTAAAAATGCGTTTGCAATTGACGAAGTTATTGACGTTTCATTAAAGTTAAATCGGTATATAAACACTAGTTTTGGCCATTCAACTCAATAATGTCTGCTTGAGCGTTTCATGTTTAACACGTCATCATTCACAAAACTGGTATTTATGTACACATTTAGTTTTAATGAAACTTTAATAACTCCGTCAATTGCAAACGGATTTTTAAGAGACTGGTTTCATTTTTTTCTTTATAAAATATACTATATATTTAAGGATTTTAACCGTCCGGTTATCTAACAATATAATCGGTAAAAACATGGCCTAAACTAGAAAATTACCTACAAAAATGAAAAAAATGTGACAAATAAACCTATCTTCCTACAGCTTCAAATAAACAAAATATACATATTTCGAATGGTCTGATTCTCTTCTTTCCAGATTCTTTTAGAGATTGAAAATGGGTTAATAATTAACAAAGTTATAGGCGTTCAAGTGAAAAAAGGCAAGAAAATCGGTTTTTTACTCGTAATTTCGGATTTTGGGGGTGTCCGGCAAATTTCGTAGAACAAACGTTATTCTACTCGCCAAGACCTACTAGAAAAATAGTATCGCGGTTTTTGGTTTTTGGACTGTCGCACTGTGTAATTATTTAATTAAAACAAAAAAATAAATAAATTTACTAATATTTTTTGGGACTCAATGTGAGAGTATCCATAAGTCGGTTTACCCGACTGAACTTTCTTACTTGTTCTAACGGGTGATCCAAGTAGAGATACTTCTTTCAATAGCATTTTTTTGACACATCACGTGTGAGTCGTGTCATGTTATTTTCGTTAAGTATTGTTTGGCATTTCATTATGGAAAGACTTACGCCTGAACAACGTTTACAAATCGTTCAACTTTATTACGAAAATTCACGTTCTGTGAGGAATGTGTTTCGTGCACTTCGCTCAACTTATGGTCAACAAAATCGAGTCATCGAAAATTGGAGTCAACGGATGGACCATCTGAGACGTAGCCGCGGCAAACATTAGATAGACATAATCTTCAAAAAATAAATGCTAAAGAATGTTCTTTCAAATGATAATAAACATTCCCCATTCAATTTGAATTTTCTATGTTTTTTTCTTTAAAAAAGTAGGGAACCTCGAAATGGATCATCCTATACTATTATATTACTATATTATTATATGATTATTAACTTGTTGGATGTTTTTATTAATTGAGCTCGAGGTCATTATTTTATTATATATTACTATTATATTATATTATTATATTCTTATATAAATATTATTATATTATTTATTGTTCATTTTATTTACCATCTAACCCATTGTGCGGCAACCCAGAGAGTAGCACTTGCCGAGTTGTGGTTTGTTTATTTCTGTAGTGTTTTTTGCCTTTTTGTTCATTTTAATACTACTAATGGCTGCAATTATTTTTATTCAATGTTATCAAACATTACTTGTCAAAAGAAATTTACCTAAAAATGTTTAATGTTATTAACAGTGTGTGGTATTTGTGTGTTCATAGTCGTATACTCGCATTTGTTCGATTTTTTTCTCAATGGTTTTTGTTAGTTTTCTGTGGTTTCCTCCGAATATCTCCCATGGTGGCCTCGTTGAGAAACGGTAGGCGTTTGTCACCATTTTTTCTGTTATTCGCTTCTAATGACTGTTTTTTCATATGATTTTTTTTCTCCAGTTCATTAAATGACCTATGGAATCAATGAGGTGTATGTAGTGCTGTGGCTCAGTATGCTGGATCCACTCCAGCGGAGGGATCGAGCGGGGAATGAATGAAATGCGTGCGTGTGTTCCTGTGGTAAAATGATTGATGTCAAATGTTGTTTAATCATTTCGGACATTATTCAATGATAAACTTTAAGGTCCATTAGCTAAAGCGCGCTAACGTTTTTCCAACTTAAAGTGAATTTAAAATATTTAAGGTAACAAAAGACAAATTGAATTTGGCGGAAATGCTCTACAGGCTGGAGAGTTAAATGTGGGTACACGGTAAATGATTCTTATTTTCTCAAGAATTTTGTCGCCACAATATTTTGTCATCAAAGGAACGGTATATCACTGTGGAAAAGTTGATAAGCAATTTTTAAATTTTTTGAAAACTTAATAGTTTAATGCCTAGTGCTTCGTGACACACGCATTAGAACAAAAAACGGAATGAAGACTATAACGCTTCTCTCCACCTTACTGCTAAAAATGTGCAATCAAATATTGTTTTATGTCAAAAAGTCATACAAATCAATATTTATATCCAAACCGCTCTGTGGTACAGGGTATTATAAGTTTCTTTTGGGCCAGATGTTTGTAATGCCTACAAATACTGAAGCTAGACCCACCCAAAATTATACCGAACGACTCAGAATCACTCGCAGATTCGATCTAGCCATGTCTGTCCGTCCGCCCATCTTAAGTTTGTACGCAAAGTTCTTGTCGCAATTTAACTCCGATTTTGATGAAATTTGTTAAAGAGTATTTTCCTGCATCAAGGACGAAGCATATTTAAATTGGTCAAAATTTGTTCAGATTTATATATACAAAGCTCCCACATATACAGCTATGGACATATAAATGATACATTTTATCATAAGTACTTTCTAAAAAATCTTAATTAATAACTAAAAAAACTGCAAATCTTTGGATTTCCAAAGTTTTATTATTCATGTTTAACATTTATAAAAACTTAAGCTAAAACTCATAAATATATGTTAAAAAAATATAGTTGGGAAAAACTCCACTAAAATGAGCGGAACACATAATTGGCACAATCTGAAAAAGGGAAAAAATCATATTAAAAACCAGTAAGGAAAGGCTAAAGTCGGGCGGGGCCGACTATATAATACCCTACACCACTCTCTCAATATTGAATAACTCTGATATATAAATTTTGTAATTCATGTATAAATTGTTTACATAAATTTACTTTTGGGACATTTTATACTTAAATAATACCCTGTACCACAGTGTGGTGTAGGGTATAAAAACGATTGGATCTAAAGAGCCAAAAAGGATGAAACATATGTATATATGGGATCTATAGCTAAATCTTAACCGATTTTCTTCAAATTCGGCAATGTTGGTTCATGGATCAAGAAACTCTACCATTCTAAATTTCAAAACGATTGGATGTAAAATATAGCTTCTATAGAACTAAAGGGCCAAATCGGACGAAACATATATATGGGAGCTATAGCTAAATCTTAACCGATTTTCTTCAAATTCGGTAGTGTTTGTTCATGGATCAAGAAACTCTACCATTCTAAATTTCAAAACGATTCTATAGGCCTAAAGGGCCAAATCGGACGAAATATATATATGGGAGCTATATCTAAATCTGAACCGATTTCAACCAAATTCAATAGCGATCTTAACAGCTGCGATTTCAGAACGATCGGAGTGAAATTGCGACCTGTAGTCGACGAACAACTTTACATGGACAGACGGACGGACGGACAGACATGGTTAAATCGACTCAGCTAGTGATTCTGAGTCGATCGGTATACTTTAAGGTGGGTCTAGCTGTGTTATTTTCACGTGTTACAAACATCTGCCGTGAAACAAACTTATAATACCCTGTACCACAGTGTGGTGTAGGGTATAATGATTTTTTCTACCGTCGTGTGAGTGTACCGAGGAGGATGTGAAGTGACGAAACGAAAGGAAATTGGGTAGGACAATATAGCACAATCTTTGTAGACTCCGAAGGCGATTCTGTTTGGGATTCATTTTATTGGCTTGGCGAAGGTCCGCTTATAAACGTCAGTGGAAAAATAGACATCTCCCAATTCATGCTGGATAATGGCCCAAGACACACCTCAAAACTATAAAAAAATTGTTTTGGGTGGAGATTTTGAATGGAACAGTCCAGAGACCTGGCTTAAATCCTATAAAGAAACTTTGGGATAAAGTCAACAGTGAAATTACAAATAAACATATAACAAGTAAGAAAGTTCAGTCGGCTAAAACGACTCACGAATCCCCACACATTCAGTCATTTAATCAATTATTTATTTTTTGTTTTAATTAAATATTTATCAGTTTCAATTGCACTCAAACTTTAAAGAATGCGCTGGTATTAAAGTTGTAAGATGTTAACTTTTAGAACAAAATGGTCCACTTGTGTGGGAAGTACCACAATGTTCGTGTCAATGATGTCCATTTTTCATTGGTCTTTTTTGTCTTTTATCACGTAGTAATGTCCGTATTTTAATATTTTTATACCCTCCACCATAGGATCGGGGGTATATTCATTTTGTCACTTCGTTTGTAACACCTATAAATATTGGTCTGAAACCCCATAAAGTATATATATTCTTAATCGTCGTAAAATTCTAAGACGATTTAGCCATGTCCGTCCGTCCGTCTGTGGTAGTCACGCTACAGTCCGCAATAATAGAGCTAGGTTGATCAAATTTGGTATAAATATTTCTTATAGTTGCAGGCTGTTTGGGATTGCAAATGGGCCATATCGGTCAATGTTTTGATATAGCCCCCATATATAGCATCTAACTTGCTGTGATTCCTACTGTTCTCATCTACTATATGTTTCCTACTGTTCTCATCTACTATATTTTTTTGTTTTTCGGTGTTATTTTATTCAGTTTTGAGTTATTTTGTGAGGTCACATGCTATCCATGGTGGAGGGTATATAAAATTCGGCATGGCCGAACTTAACGCTTTTACTTGTTGTAATATACGTATATAGCATAGTATCTCAATGTTGAAGTAAAGAAAAAAACAAATGAAATTCAAAAATGTTCAGCACATTTATTACTTTGGCGGCTACCTAAAGGGTGTTAAGAATCATTCCTACGAAGTTCATATGTTCTATTGAGATCATAGGTACATTTTTGTAGTTGATTGTTTTCTTGAATTTTGAACGGTTTGCTATCTATGGACCTGAACAGGGGAAAAAGGTAAAAAATCAATTTTTAAGGTTTTTTGGCTTTACATGAACGTGATTAGACCAATAATCACCACCTGTGTAGTATAGTGGACATCAATGGACAAGAAGTGCAACGTAATACCTTTGCAAAAAATTCAACGTATGTGCTGACTAGGCATAAGTGGGGCATTTACAACTGCACCAACAAAACCGTTGCACATCCAACCAATAGACATCCGTATAAAGTATGAGGCAGCCATCACAGCAAGACGTCTACAAGTGATGGGTGAATGGATAAATCGAGACCACAAGTCGTACCATCAGAAGATTTTAGAATCTCTAGTTGGTCACATTCAAACGCCAGAAATCTCCGGCCGCATTCCTGAAGTGTGGCTTGCAGCTACCTGTGATTCGTTTGTGCCAGACATACGCTCCTGGGAAAATGGAACTTTGTCCCATGTGCCAGTGGGAACCAGCTTCTGCACGGATGGGTCCAAGCGAGGAGGGAGGACGGGTCTGGGACTTTTTATTGATGAATCAGAAGTCGAACTTCACTTTCGCCTCTCTGACCATAACACGGTATTTCAAGCAGAAGTTCGAGCAATCACGGAGTGTGTGAACTGGCTCAGTAACACAACAAAGCCTAAATATGCCAACATCTTCACAGATAGCCAAATGGCGATTAAAGCAATAAAAACGGAAAGGGTCAAATCCAGAACTGTGTTGGACTGTAAAAGAACGATAAATGATTACTCAGTCCATGGTCAGTTGCGTATTTGCTGGGTACCAGAACACAACGCAGTGATTGAAAATTAACGATTAAACAGCTTGTCTTCAAAGGGCAGAGAGCTTCGAGTAATAAACTTGGAAAATTGGAAACCTTTCGAAGCCATGAAAGATTAGTTGAAGCACTGGGCGGTGATGGCTCACAAAACTGTGTGGACTAGCGCAACAGTAGGAGAAACTGCAAAGATGCTGTGAGGTGACCCAAATGAAAGGAACACAAAAAGTCTTCTGAAACTAAACAAGATGGATATTAGTAAGAAGATGAGTGTTCTAACGGGACACTCAAGCTTACAAGCACATCTTCATCGCATAGGACTAGCAGGTAACGACGAATGCAGGGCATGCAGTGAAAACATCGAAACGATGGAACATTTTCTGTGTCACTGCCCGGCTTTCACACATGCAAGATCCCAACATTTCGGGTCCGACATATTACAAGACTTGACTCACCTCAGAGAATATGACTGGAAGATACTGAGAAAATTCGTGTCTAGTACCGAGTTTCTGTAACTCGTGAGGTATAAAAAGATCATAAATAAGGAGTGCACAATAGGCCGAACCACTTCACATAGGTTTCAAATACCATTTTGTTGGCCAACATTTATAACTCTGGGAAGGATTGACCGATTGACTTCAAATTTTGTAGGTAGTAATATTTTTTGCTATCTCAGACTGAGTTCGAAGATGGGCCATATTGGTCCACTCCTTCTAGTACCTTCCGCAAGGGTTAAAATGTAGTGAAATATTGATTCTTTAATAACATATTATCAGAATCTTCTGAAATTTAGTTTATTAGTCGCTATCACCATGAGAAAAGTGGGCAAAGCTGCCACGCCCCTTTTGCTACCTCCCACACAAATGAACCATTTTGCACCAAAAGTTCACAGCCTTTAACTCTAAGACCATTGCGTACGAATAATTAAAATCATGTGCAGTTGAATGTTTTATTGAACCTACAGTCCAGTGAAAAATGGGCGTTATTGCCACGCCTCTTTATGTACCTTCCATACAAATTGGCCAAATTAACCCAAAATTTAATAGATCATAGCTTTAATGATAAATACGTAAAATTCGATACAGTGCAATTCTTTAAAGAATTAAAGAACTAAAGATTGTCGGGTTCATTCGAAAATAATTTCCATAGTACAACATGTGGAATGTGACACTTTGGGCGCCACACATCAGACCCCTTACATGTGGAATATGACACATGGGCGCCACACAAATTGACAGTATACCTTAGTCGGTTTGTCCCACTGAAATTATTTTAATTGTATCTTTGTTATAAATAAGTAAATAAAAAATTATATTCCAGCAATAGTTAGAATTTGCGATTGTCCAATAAGGAGCGATCCGCGATTTAAATAACTTTTTCCATATATTATATTTATGTATAAAAATTAAACGCAATTTGCACATAATTATATTGAAATTATACCTTTATTTAAATAAGATAATTAAGATTTTTTAATTTGTTTATGTAATCTAATTCATATATCAATCAAGGTTGATTTATAATATTTAGTTTAAAGAGTTCATTCAAAATAATTAAAATTAAATTTCTTCGGTGTTTTGTTCGTCATGTTCATCGTCCGTGCTTTCATCTGAGTCATATTTTCTTCAGACAAACAAGCTTCAGGAAGATCCTCGCAGTCCAGCAATGCGATAACTTGTGTTGGAAGTATTAAAAGGTTCCTTTGATGTATTCGTGTTTTTAAGCGAATAGATGAAATTAAAAATTTTGACGAAAAAATACCCTGAAAAAACAAAATTTTCTAATAAACGGGCAAATTCGGGCAAGATGTTCGTTCAGAAAATAAAAAAACACATATCCATGTAATCTTTTGTAAAAATGGCTTGGTGAACAAACTTGAACATTTTTAGTATTATCATATAATATTTTTAAAACGAAAACAGAATACAGAAATTTTGAGGTTATGATAAACAACCAATTTTTTCTCGTCACCATAATTTTTAGTTATTCTTTCACTGCATATAATTCAAATACTTACCATAATCTTTAATTTCCATTTCACAAACTTTTTAAACTTTTTTCTTTTTTATCGTTCTAAATATTTGTTAAAATCACCGTGTATACATGTATTTTCAATAGTACTAAAATATTCCAACTTCCACGCTACGCTAGGTAACGGTTAATTGGTGATTAAAAAAAAAAATTGCATTTTTTGTTATTTTGCAATGTTAACTATGTTTCTGCAACTAAAAAAATAAAAATTAAAGTTTTGAGTTTTGGCCAAAATAATTGTATTTGGGACCTGTGTGCCCTGGCTTAAGTGTATGTCCACGGACATGAGGCGTTTAAACGTCTCCTCTCTTCAACCTAACCTAACGTAAGGTTTTTTGCGATTTTGACCTTGAGAATGAAGTTTTTTGATGTTCACAATTTGTGTTCTTTATGACAAGAGCTACAACTTTGCCTCAGAGAGTAAATCAAAATTCCGGACGATTTGCAAGATTTGAGCCTGAGAAAATGATAACTTTTTTTTTGCAAAAATTACACCTTTGGGGGCACATAAAAAAAGTGCATGACTTTGTGCAAAACTGGGATTATTTTTTTGATCTTTTATGACGAAGTAGTGTCCGTATATGGTTTTTTCTCGGTATACCGTAAGAAATATCTCTTTTGTGTCTGAAGCAAAGTTGTAGATATTGAACAGGAGCAAAAATGCGAAACAAACCTACCCGATATAAGCTATAATTTTTCATGTATATTTTATATAGAATTTTAGATTCGTCAGCTGGACTACGGTAACTTCTAAATGCCTTGACCGATTGAACTTATTTTAACACATACGATATATCTATATTATGACATCTCGCATATCTATATTATGACACTGCAAAAAATGTGTCATAAAGAGATACATTCAATGGTGTCATTATGTCTACAAAATCGATGTCACTATGTCCCTGTGTATTCGTATGGGCGTAATGATCATTTAAGACAACTACCTTTCAAGTTACGAAATGTCCAAAGCCAGCTACGCGGACCAAAGTGTTTTTGGGTGGCCGGCCTTCAGCAAAGAGCCATCCGATTTTAGCGTCGTTGGTGCCGGATGACACCAAGATTATTGGTACAAAATTTATGAAATTAAATATTTATACACTCATCTAATATGTTTAATAAGTTTAGAGCGAAAAAAGTGCGACATTGACTTTTTGGGGACGGAATAGGCATCGTTTAGAAATTAAAGCCAGTAAGGAAAGACCGTTGTTGTTGTTGTTGCTGTAGCAGCTTGGAGACGCTGAGTTGATAATCCTTAAGTCTATTTCTATTACAGACTTCGTTCCGGCATATATCCTATTATCGCGGGAACCTTATGTTGTTTTCATCCACTCAATGTTGTCCGGTAGTAAATTAACATTCGTCTGTGTAGCCATTTCTATTCTCCACTAGAAGTGCTGCATATCTGTTAATAGTCGTCATGGTGTTATGTCTATTTGTAGCTTCCCTGTTGACTTGTGTGATCAGATGTTGTTGTAGTGGTAGTGCGCCCGGTGAGTTATGTTTAGCTGCAGAAACTCGAATTATGATGAAAACATGAAATGTTGATGTTAAATTTTTTCCGGTGCCATGGCTGGGAGTTGAACCCAGCACCTTCGGGATCCAAGTCTAACGCACTAACCACTAAGCTACCGAAGGCCACGTAAGGAAAGACTGAAGCAGGGCGGGGCCGACTATATAAATAAGTATAATACCCTCCACCATTGTTTGCCTACAAATGCACGGATAACCATTATTACTATTAACAGTTGTAGGACAAATAGAGTACATTTCTAAATTCCAGACACACATGTTAAAAAACTTGACCTTCATGAGGGTCTTATAAATACTTATCAAAAGACGGACCGATATACCCCATTTTCACTAGAGATGATTTAATTCAATATAAAGCACAAAAGCTTAGATTTCCGCCAATGTGTTAAAATAAATCGTCCTCTAAAACGCTAAAACGTCTAATCGGAAGGGATCTTTATATGGGAGCAATATAGGAACGATTAAGTGCAATATGAAATATACATATTTAAATTTCAGCCAGATGCATTGAAAAATGTGTTCTCTAGAGTGCCAAGCAGTGACTAAGGTGGGGTCCTATGTTCCCCATTTTTACTAGGGACGATCAAGTCAAACATTAAGTATGAATTCTCAAACTTCAGCCAAATCAATTGAATAATCCTTTCACTAGAGCGTCAAGAAGTGGCAGCGGTGAGGACCTTATATGGGGGATATACCTAAACATAAGCCGATGTTCCCCATTTTTACTAGGGACTATTAGGTATAATATTGAGTATGAATTCTTAAATTTCAGCCAGATAAATTGAAGAATCCGTTCTGAAGAGCGACAAAAAGTGACATAGGTGGGGGCCTTTATATGGGAGATATACTAAAACATGAACCGATGAGCCCTGTTTTTACTACGGGCGATTAGGACCAATATAAATTGTAAATTCCTAAATTTCAGTCAGATCCATTGAAAAATATGTTCTCTAGAGTGTCAAGAAATGACATCGGTGGGGACCTTTATTTGAGGGCTACATTAAAACATGGACCGATGTTCCCCATTTTTACTATTGGTGATTAAGTCCAATACAAAGTGTTAATTCTTAAATTTCAGCAAGAGCGCCCCAGTAGGTGAGTTGGTAGCGTTCTCGCCTATGAGTTTGGGGGTCGTGGGTTCGATTCCCACCAGAGGCTCTGGTCTGTCGCTGCAAAAAATTTAGCCATATGGTCTTTGTAACCCGGCCTTTCCCTGGACCTTATAATTAGAATATAAATTTACTTTGTATTGTAATTCATATAAATAAATAAATAAATAATAAATAAATTTCAGCAATATGTGATTTATAGAGATCCAAAAATTGACATAGGTGGGGACTTTTATATGGGGGCTATATCAAAACATGGACCGATATGATCCATTTTCAATACGGATCCCTAGTCTAAGGAATGCATCTGTACCAATTTTCGTAAAGATAGCTTCATATTTGCGAACTGCACTTAGATTACAAGAATGCATGGACAGACAGACAGACGGACATGGCTTAATCGACTTAAAAAGTGATTCTATGCCGATCGGTATAATAAACGATGGGTCTATATCTTTGTTTTTTAGGCGTTACAAACAAATGCAAAAATTCATAGTACCATGTACCACAGTGTGGTGTCGGGGTATAAAGATACATAGATTCTTTCGTTATTACTATACCTCAGAATTTTGCATATTTTTATCCCCTCACCTTAGAGAGGAGGGTATATATCATTTGCTACGAGCCAAAAGTGTAACACATCGAAAGAGTGACCTAAGACCCCGAGTATGTTCGGCGGATATACGTTTTGGGTCATTTTAAGTCGAATGGGCAATGTCCGTCCGTCTGTATGTCTGCTGGCTGGTGCGCATGATAACTCTCGAGAAAAATGGGCGAAGTTGACTCGCCTCTTTTGGTATATATCATTTGCTATATATCATATCCTAAGTATGTTCGGCGGAAATCCTTTTTGGGTCATTTTAAGTCATTTGAGCAATGTCCGTCCGTCCGTCCGTCTATCTGTCTGTGTGTCTGTCTGCTGGCTGGTGCGCACGATAACTCTCGAAAGGAGTACCCGATTGACTTCAAATTTGGTATGCGGTAATATTTTTCTTTAAATCCAGCTAAGTTCGAAGATAGACAATATTGGTCCACTCCTTCTAGTACCTTCCCCACAAAGGGTTTACTTTTAGTGAAATATTGATTCTTTAATACTTTCATTACTATTTACTCGAATCTTCTGAAATTTCACATATACTATTAGTTTGTGAGTCGCTAACATGTCAAGAAAAAAGGGGCGAAGTGGCATACAAATACTTGAAATGTTGTACAGTGTAATGCTTCTATAGTACCCAGAGTCCATAGAAAAATGGGCGTTTTTGGCACGCTCCTTTTGGTACCTCCCACACAAATGGACCATTTTGTACCAAAAGTTAACAGATTTTAACTTTAATGCCAGGTCATACTTATAGCTGAAATTTCGAACAGTTTAATGCTTTTATAGTACCTCCACAAAAATCATCCTCACAAAATTCCAATATAAAATTCCAATATAAAAAAATAGGAAATCTCTGAGACATTAACTTACAACTTTTTTCATTTATTATAATGCTTCCTTCGACCAAAAAATTAAAACTTTGACCCACTGTAAAAAAATTCACATTCATTATTCTATAATTTAACAAATTCATTATTCTACAAAAATGATCTACCAAACAAGATTATTGGTACAAAAGATATGAAATTTAATATTTATACACTCATCTAAAAAATCAATATTACAATTATTTAAAATAGATTTAACATATATATGTATATATATATATATATGCCTCAGCGCCGCGTGGGCATTTTTGAGGCTGACTGGCAACATCATTTCTTCTGTACAATTTACATATTGTTTTACAAAACTATCAACAATAATTTACAATGACTTTAAAAAGAATAATATAATGTTTAAAAAAGATAATAATATAATGTTTACCAACTCAAATTGTGAATCTGGAAAATTACACCCTTTACATCCTATCACTATGAAAATTAGCAGCGATTAGTTTAGTGATCAAGGAGCGAACACTGAAGTCTAAGCGCCAGAGTAGCTAAATTTTACATCCGATCATTATGAAATTCAGTAAGGATGAGTTTCTTGATCCTATGACAGAATTTAAGAAAATCGGTTCTGATTTAGATGTAGCCTCCATATAGAGATTGCTTTTAATCTATTGCTGCAGAGCTATGGAAGCTGAATTCTCTATCCGAACATTATTAAAGTTCGTAGAGACATAGGCACTGCCAATATTGAGGAAAATCAGTTAACATTTTATCAATAGATCAATTGTGCTTATTCTGCACTAGCAGTGACAGTGGTGGTGTAGATTGTCATACAGTCAGCTCCACACCACTTCAGCCTTTCTTTACTGGTTTCAATTTTACTTCGTCTATTTTTCCATCTAAGCAGTGATTTTCATTTATTTAGTCATATATTTAAGAGAATTTGAAGAGAACTCCTAGACAACGTGGAACCGTTTTCGGAGGCTATATCTGTGCGTAAGATCAATTTGATTTGAATACATTACAATTAACATTGTCGATTTTATGGCCATTTGAGAAGAGATTTTATCTCGTCAGTTTTTCTCCCAGGTCATTAATTTCTAAATCAGAAAATAAAATAAACAAGTGGATGCTGTGGCATGCATTGGGCCTCGACGACGACAACGTCGTCACAAGCGGAATCGGAAACTTTTCTTTTGTGTCATTAAAAATTCAAATGAAATTAATACCGATCTTCGTTTTCTTCTTCCTCCTCCTAATGCGGTGATTGTTAATTAAATAAAATTCTTTATTTTATATTTATTTAATTTTCAAAATTCCACCATTAAAAAGCATCGATGTCTCCGGTCAGTCTGCCCTTTTTTACGTTTTTTGTTTGTTTCGGCAACACCATGGATGGGACACACTATGGGGATACGGCTAAGACAACAACAAAAACAATACTTGTACCAGGCATCAGCAAACGAGACCAAACCAAAGCAATCATCATGGCACTAAAAGTTGACTTCATCTAATTAACTTTGGATTTTATGAGTTCTGTTACCAAAAATAAAAAAAGAATCGAAGAAAAACAAAAACAAAGAAACCCTTCCTTTGGCCAATAGCACCAACAAATGCACCGGTCCAGAGACACTCATACACACACTCGCATATGGATTGGATATTTATGGCCACGACCAAGTGAAATGAATGTCGGATATTAGAGCTGAAATCGCTTAGAAGCGCGATCGAATTTCCTTTTCCAAAGGCCAAGGAGACCCAGAGCACCGACCCTCGAAATGGAGGAGGAGGAGATGACAGTTTGGCCAGACGAAGGGTCGGCCAAAACCGAACCGAACGTGAAAATGAAGAAAATATTCACCGGTAACACCAGAACCATCAGCAACAGAGTGCACAGTGGTAGAATTTTGACAAAATATGGAGAAAAAAAATCTGTAATTTTTAAAGTAGGGTTCGGCTGCCAAAAGTTTTCTGCACTGGAATTTTGAAGTTTTCGGTCATAACATGACAACCTGGATCATCATCTTCCAACAACTTTTTTAATTGTGCATTGATTTTCTTCGGAATGATTTGGAATTTTTAAAAGTTATTAATTAAAAACAAGTAAGAAAGTTCAGTCGGGTAAACCGGCTTATGAATCCCCTCACCTTGAGTCCCAAAAAAAATATTCGTAAATTTATAATTAAAATATTATCAATTTAAATTGCATTTAATAACTTTAAAGTATGTACTGGTATTAAAGTTAAAAGCTGTTTACATTTGGTACAAAATGGTCCATTTGTGTGGGAGGTCCCAATAACGACCACGTTTCCCTGGGCTCTAGGTACTATAAAAGCATTACACTGTACAAAATTTCAAGTATTTGTATGCACTGGTATTAAAGTTAAAAGCTGTTAACTTTTGGTACAAAAAGGTCAATTTGTGTGGGAGGTACCAGCAGAGGGGTGTCAATAACTCCCATTTTTCTATGGAATCTGGGTACTGTAGAAGCATTATACTGTACAAAATTTCAAGTACAGGGTGGGCCTAAAGAAACCAAGAGTGTAAAAGTTTAATAACTCTTTCGTTTATTATTTTTTTTTTGTTTTTTCTTCCAGATTATATAATATACAAAAGGCAAATTTTTTACACTAAGTATGAAAAATAATGTCTCTTAAATGACCACCGTTTTCTGCTTCGCACTGATGGGCTCTTTTTAGAGCATTTTCCATAACACCTTTCAAAACTTGTGGCTGTAGCGTTCGAATTTCTGAAACAATGTTTGCCTTGAGTTCAAGGATTGTCTGTGGCTTGTTCACATACACTCGCTCCTTCAAATAACCCCAAAGAAAATAGTCGGGTGCTGTCAAATCTCAATCTCAATCAAAATGTCGACGATATGCTCTTTGCGTTAAAATAATTGATCTCTGGTTTAAATAATAAAATTCGATTGTTCTGGTTCAATTGTGAACCTCTCCATTATAAATTCTCCAAGTGTTGTCTATATAATCTGAAAGAAAAAATAAAAAAAAATAACAAATGAAAAAGTTATTAAACTTTTACACCCCACCCTGTATTTGTATGTATTGGTATTAAAGTTATAAGCTGGTAAATTTTGGTACAAAATAGCCCATTTGTGTGGGAGGTACCTAAAGGGGCGTGCCAATAATGCCCACTATTCTCTGGGATCTAGGCAATATATTGTAAGACATCTGTGAAACCGGTGATGGGATAATTTAGAATTATTTAAAGCTTTCCTAAACTAATAAGGATAAGTGGTTCTCGAGTTATGATAAAATATGTCGTTAAATCTTTTTATAAAAAGATTGAAGGAAAAGCTATTGATAACATTTTGGGCAAAATGTTCTACATACAATAGGTACGCACAGAATACAGTTTGGTTGCCTCAACCGAATTATTTGCCAACCGAATTTTGGTAGTTCTGTCTACTATCATGCGATTCCATCAGGACAACCAACATTTTGGTTGTGGTATACTCTGCTTCCATGTTGGCAACAATCATATTTGCTAGCGCCAAATACGAAAATGGTGGCTAAAGTTATCTGTTGTATGTTGCCACAACCAACTGTTAGATGTTCTGACAATTTGTCAGTTATATATTAACGATAATTAATCAAAAACATTTTTCATTAATTTTTATTTTATTTATTGAACAAAAAACCAAACAATTCATAACAAAATTAAAATCCCATATTAAAAATGCATCACTATTATGCATCACTATGTGGAAATATTTGACACAAATTTTAGTACACGAAAAAAAAACACAAAACTTTTATGCAAATATCGCTTAACCCTGTGCTTTCAATTTCATGATTGTTGCTTTTATATTTTATTTATGTAAAACATTTTGCACAACATATTCTGCATTCCACACGAGATTATTTTTGACTACATATACCGTTCTTGATCAAAATGTTGCAGATTTATTTATGTCGAGTAATTTTATTTTTTGTTTGTCATGTATCAGCAAAAGAACAGCAACCAATCTTTCGGTTGTATTTCCCAAAATACATTTAGGTATTCTAAATTTATTAATATTTTTTCTGTTGTAGTAAACAATTATTCGTTGCAATAATAATCTTTGGTCTATTGATACAATATCTGTTGTCAAGAATAAAACATTGGTTGTCACAAGCAAAAATCGATCATATGGTACTACAATGAAAGTTTAAAATTGGTTACCACAACTAGCCGAGTGTCAATGAAAAAAAATATTAATTATAATTATATGGGTGTAACTAATTATATGGGTGTAACTAATTATATGGATGAGAAAAAATTAAAGTTTTACCAAAATGTCAATATCAACTCCCTCTAACTCGGACAGTCCTTAACATATCTCGTTGAAATGTTGTGTCATAGCTACTAAAGCAGATGACATCGGCTTTAAAAATTTATTCACTTGACATGAAATCCCCCGTATGTATACCCATTTAACGAAAAACTTCTATGACAATTTTTGGTTATATTTTTCACAGAGTTTATGAGAAAATCAAAAATGTTGTGAGCATCTCGGCATCTCTCGGCCATACCCCAGCTATAAGCCTGTGTAATACTAAATTATTTCCCCCTTTTTTAGAGATCCACCCACTGTGGCGCTGCAGCAACAGCCTCAACGGTGACAAGCAAATGCCACAGCATTGAAGAGCAAGCGGTGCAATTAACATAACAAAGAAATGTCAAATTGAAAATTTATTAAACACACAATACGCCGGCGCAAAGGCCAGTCTCCGAAACGTTCTCGATTTGAAAATGGAGCGGGATGCCTCTACAGATGCGCAGTGTGCACTGCGCACTCTCAACCAGGTACACACCGGCCGATCGATGTTTTATGTAACCCACAACGAAAATAGTTCTCTCTCTCTATCTGCCATATTGGAGGCTGCAATCAACGAAAGAAGTCAGCCAACTAACCAGCCAAATGTTGGTGACAATATTTACGACCTTTATTTGTTGCAGTTTACATGGTCAATCTTGTTGGACACCGGTCGGCCCATTGGCCGGCCATGTATGTACATTACAATAGATTTGTATTTTTATTACAGAAAAATCAATAAGTTTCCCGTTTTCTCCCTATAATTCGGCCTTTAATGACAACATCAGACATGGCCAACCGTTGCTCAGATTGGATAATTAGACCGTTGTAGATGGAACGGCAATGTAATGTTGGATCCCTAGCAGCAACATCATCACCAAAAAGACCACTGCTAATTTTATGATTTTTAGTGACATTTTATATGTGTACAGGGCGGCAGGGGAACTGCGGCTAACTGAAAGGGGATTAGAAAACAGATCAAGGTCTATCTGTCCATCTATCTGACTATCTATTCGTATCCGTAAATTGTTTTGCTATAAAGATTTGTATTCAAGATTTAGGAAGATTTGTTTTTGATTATCTATTTAGCAGTCTCGAAACTCCAATTCGGCATGTTTCTCTTCTTCGTTTCTCTTTATTGGTTTTATTTCTTTGTTTTCTATACTCTGGAGGAGGAGGAGGGGGAAGAAGAAGAGTAGGATGTTCTATGTAAATCCATGACATCCACAAACCCGCATATTACATCTGTTGATGATCTGCCTCCCATAACGATTTCTCTTATCTTGTAGTAGACCATTTTTCTTGGATTTTATTATGATTGCAGGTTTTTATTTGTATTTAATAATTTTTATATACATTTCTTTGGTTTGTTTTCTGTTGTGATGGCCAGATGAGCAAAACACGAAGCCATAGGAAATTTATTTTTGCACCAAACGCATTACATTGTCTTTGGTTTTCCGTACATAATTAGAGAAACGAACATTATTAGATCATTAAATCATTAAATACACTATGTAAATTTTTTTATTTCTAAGACCTGAAACCTTTTTTGTTTATATTGAGGCATACTATTTTATGAAAACAAAAAAATTGTTTTTTAATATACTGTAGGTACTATAAAAACATTACGCTGTACACAATTTAAAGTGTTTTGTATGTACAAGAATCGTGGTAATAACGCCCATTTTTTAGGGGGATTGTAGGTACAATAAATTCACAAAATTATAAGTATTTGTATGGACTGGATTCAAAGTTATAAGCCGTTAACTTTTTGTGCGAAATGGGAGGTACCAAAGGGAGGTACCAAAAGGGAGGTACCAAAAGGGGCGTGGCAACTGCGCCCTTTTTTCCCAGGATGATTTCGACGAAGCTGCTAATACTATGTGTGAAATTGTGGAAGAATCTGCGTTGTAGTAAATAAGTTATCAGATAATCAATATTTCACTCAATTTTGAACATGTGTGGGAGAGCTACTCGAAGGAGAGGAGCAACATAGTCCATCTTTGAACTTATTCTGAGATAAAAAAAAATATTGACACATATCAAATATGAAGTCAATCGGTTAATCCTGTCGAAAGTTATCGTAAGCACCAACCAGACAGACGGTTGGCTGCTAATACTATGTGTGAAATTGTGGAAGAATCTGCGTTGTAGTAAATAAGTTATCAGATAATCAATATTTCACTCAATTTTTAACATGTGTGGGAGAGCTACTCGAAGGAGAGGAGCAACATAGTCCATCTTTGAACTTATTCTGAGATAAAAAAAAATATTGACACATATCAAATATGAAGTCAATCGGTTAATCCTGTCGAAAGTTATCGTAAGCACCAACCAGACAGACGGACATTCTGACGGATAATGCTCAAAGCGGACGGTACATACATTTATATATGGGCGCTATATTTAAATCTGAACCGTTTTTGACCAATTTTAATATAATTCGTCCATGTATGAAGAAACATATACATATGTGGCAGATTTCCTAAAGATTGGTGGCCACATATAGCATCTGGAGTCGAAAAGGTAACTTCGCATGTCACATATATGCCTAAATCTCAACCGATTTTCTCGACTCTATCCCACACAGTCCATGGGGGATTTCATGTCAAGTGAGCGCATTTGTAAAACAGGTGTCATCCGATCGATCCCATATATAGCATCTAACTTGTTGTGATTCCTACTGTTATACTACTATACTTTGTTGTGTTTTTTTACTACATTTTTGTTGTGTTTTTCGGTGTTATTTTCTTTAGGTTTGAGTTATTTTGTGAGGTCACATGCTATCCATGGTTGAGGGTATATAAGATTCGGCATGGCCGAACTTAACGCTTTTACTTGTTTCTACTTTTTTTTTGCCAAAGTCAATTTTCTATGATTTTTTATGACGAAATGGTTAAACATTTTTGATTGAAACCAATGGCACATTAAAATATAACTTTTAAAGTTTTTTGTTTAAAATGGTCATAAAAAATATTAAAAATATATATTAAAAAATATATATTAAAAAATATTTAATATTAATATTTAAAAAAAATGTTTAAATTTTTCAAAATACAATAATTTTTAATTATTTAATTTTTGCGAAAAAAATTGTCGACGATGGTCATAAATGATTTGAAAAAGTATACAATTTGAAGGTGTAGATCAGACATACTGAAGTTATGGGTAAATCAGAAACGGAGCTTTTTTTTGCAAAAGTATTGTTGGGAAATAAATTCCAAATTTTGACTGAATATAATTTGGAATATTTAGAATATAAAAACGCAATATCCCAACATGCTAAGCCGACTTAGAATACTTTGGAATGAAGGTATAGATAGATAAGGAAAATTTGGATTTTGTAACAGATATAAACAGATTTTCTTCCAATTCGGCAGTGCTGTTTTTGAAAACGTTAATTCTTGCAAAAAAGCACATTTTTATGATTTTTTTTGTAACGAAACTGTTAACTTATTTGAATATTGTGTAAAATGTTCATAAAAAATATTAAAAAATTTGGAAATGACAGCATTTATGCGGAAGCGTCTCGAAACAAAGTTGAATTGCGGTGCCCCTCACAACTCTATACCGGATCATCTGATATTACAAAATAGATTTATTTAGTTAGACGATCGTTATAACAAGATAACGCTGTCGAGTTTTTTTTCGAAATTTAAATTTTTCAACCTTTGGGAACACTAAAGTGAAAAATGCGATTTTTGCGAGAAAAAATCGACTAATTGGTAATTGTTAAATAAAAAATAACAAATTTATAAAAAAACTCGACAGCGTTACCTCGTAAATTATGTAAAGAAATAGTGTTAAAAATAGTGTAAAAAGGATCGGTTCAGTAGTTATTGAATTATGATTTATGAAAAAGCTTTAAAGTTTTTCTGATGTACTGAGTCCCATATGAGACGCGGTTGCCTAGACTGCTGTACCTTCTTTAGTTTGGCTCCGATTCACCTCAAATTCTTTATTCAGAAACAAATTAAAAAAAAGAAATAAAATAAGTTTATAAACGTTACGCCCCTTAAGTCATTTGAGCAATGTCCGTCAGCCTGCCCGTCTGTCTGTCTGGCTTCTGCTAATGATAACTTTCGACAGTAGTAACCGATTGCCTCCAAATTTGGTATGTGTTAATATTTTTTCTATCTCAGGCTAAGATCAAAGATGGACTAAGATGGTCCACTTTTCGAGCACCTTCCCCAATTAAGGTGAACATTTAGTCAAATATTGATTATCTCATAACATCTGTACTATTTACTACTAAGAATCTTTCACAATTCCACATATAGCAATTAATTTCTCAGTCGCTATCAGCCTGAGAAAAATGAACGTACAAATGGACCATTTTGCACAAAAAATGAACGGCTTGAAAAAATAATTCATTTACATAAACAATAGAATATCTTTATATTATTTTCAACTTAATGGTGGAACAGTTTGCAATCGGGAAAGCAAAAAAAATATACTATATTGCCGATACGTTGGAAAAGCCCAAAATAAGCTACCCAAATTGATGTATTCTTGCATTGACGGACTTCGGTCTGTATTATCTATCTTAACAATTACCTCTCCGTTTTAAAATGCAATTTTTTACATCCTCATGGGACTTGCTTCAACTCACTTACGTAGAGTTAAAATATACACGCTGAAAAAAAATCGCTTCTGTAGTATATTGTCCCAAACATATTCGGCTTGAAACATATATATATTTAGGATACACTCTAAACATATAATATTTGGTACACACAAAAATTATGTATTTGGGAAGATGTTGTTCTAAACAAATCTTTGTTTACATCCCAATGTGTTTATTTTGGACTATTTTTTCCGAAACAAATATTTATTTTCATTTAAGTATTCAGAAAATATCTAAATTGTGTTAAATTTTTCAGTAATTCAAAGTCAATTTTTTAAAAAATGTTAACGTCTTAAATATAAAAAATAATAATAATAATCATATAATCTTGGATCGATATATATATACTTGGAGGATTGACAACCAATGATGGCTTGGAATACTTAGAAAAGTTCAGAAATTTTAAATGATTGGTTTAAAACATAAGATATTGCTGCATTTGGTATCATAACTGGGAGGTTCAAACCAAAAAAAAAATAAAATTTAAATTCGAAAAATTCAACAAAAGTTTCGAAAATCTTTTTTAAATAAAATATATTTGGAGAAATTCCTAAACAATCATTTTATTTGTATTCAAATACATATTTGATTTGAGAAATTTAGTTTGCAAATATTATATGTTGTAACATATTAATATACGAGTTCCAAATATATTTTATTGATTTTCAAATTAAATTTATTTGCTCAGAAATATATAATATTTAAAAATTAGTGTTCCAAATATATTTTCTTTCTATTCAAACATATCAAAAAAGGCGATTTTGTCCCGTGTAATTCACTGGGACAGGCCTAATATTAGATTTTAGACAATTTTACACTATGATAATTTTACCAAAAATTACAGTGAAAATATCGCCATCAAATTAATAACTATGAACAAATTATTTGAGTTACTTTAATTTGAATGGAATATTTCGGGCATTTTTTTTTTTTATTTATAAGTTTGAAAATTTCATAATATATATAATACAAATATGTGTTGCCTCGCGCCTATGTAGGCTTAAAGAGGCGTGTTGACAAAGAATATTTATACTAAAATATGCATATGCGTACACGCTGAAAAAAAATCGCTTCTGTAGTATATTGTCCCAAACATATTCGGCTTGAAACATATATATGTTTAGGGTACACTCTAAACATATAATATTTGGTACACTAAAAAATTGTGTATTTGTGAAGATGTTGTTATAAACAAATATTTGTTTACATCCAAATGTGACTGTTATTTCCGAAACAAATATTTATTTGCATTTAATTGTTCATAAAATACATAAATTGTGTTACGTTTTTAAGTAATTCAAAGGTAAAAAATTGCATGTGTTAATATGGACTTTGCTGATTTTATTTGTCAATATTCACACTTGCAATTTTCCCCCGCAGAATTGCAGTGTTTGTGGGAGAGGAACGAAGTCGCTAAGGGGGAAGAAAAAGTTTTCCGTACACAAATGCAAAAGAATTGTAGAAAAAATTGCCAGTGTGAATATGGCCATAGGCGAACATATCGTCGCTTGGATGACCAACTGCAGTAACTGACATTTTCAAAATTGTTCATATATTTGGAAATCCAAGAAATTTTTTAAAAATATTGTAAATATTTTAGAAATAATAAATAAATACAACTGACTGCGACATCATTATTAACACTAATATAACGACTACTCGTATCACTGTTATTACAATAATATATTCGTAATAAGGTACATGTAGCAACCCCATACAAAAGAGCAATTGAAATTTTCTTTTTTTGAAAAATTCTCCTAACTGTCGCAATTTTTCTCCGATTGCTGTAAAATCACACTTAATTTAATTGAGAATAAACACACTTTCAGAATGATATGTAAAAAGATCACCATTGCTAATAAAATATTGCAATACGTCGCGATCAAAGTTGAAAAATTGGGAAAATTTATGGAAGTTTGAAGTTTACACTCCTGTATCTCTGTGTATTTAACTTAAAGTACCATAATATGTACATATTTTTAAAGGGCTATGTCTCCTCTTTCAAAAGCCGTTATGTAACCAAAAATCTGTTGAAAAATAAGAGTTTAACAAATCGATTTGTACAAGAAGGCAAAAAAAGCGGTTTTTCAACGCTAAAATTAGATTTTGATGGTATACAACACTTAAAATTTTGTTTTTCCGGCTGTACTCTATGCGACCTACAATCTACACTATGTCACATCAGAAGTTATTTTTGACAGTAGCACTGTGTAATTGAAATCGTATAATCTTGGATCAATACAAAGGATTAACAACCAATGATGGCTTGGAATACTCAGAAATTTGAAAAGATTGATTTATAACAGAAGTTAATGCTGCATATGTTATCATAACTGGGAGGTACAATTCGAAACCAAGGAAAAATTAAAACTGAAATTCGAAAAAGTCGGCAAAAGTTTTGGAAATATTTGTAGATAAAATATATTTGGAAAAATTCCTAAATAATTATTTTATTTGTATTTAAACACATATTTTATTTGAGAAAATTAGTTTGCAAAGATAATTTGTTGTAATATATTACTATATGTGTTCCAAATATATTTTATTGGTTTTCAAATAAAATTTATTTGCTAAGAAATATATAATATTTAAAAATTTGTGTTCCAAATATATTGTCTTTCGATTCAAACATATCAAAAAAGGCGAATTTGCCCCGTGTATATACAATAAATATGTATGTATATTAATATTTTCTTTTAGAATATTGTTTACTTCATTTCCTATTAAATAAAAAAAAAATTAAAAATATATTAATAATATATTATGTATATAGAATATAATCAGTAATCAAGAAGAATATATTTTAAATTTTTCCTGTAGCGTCTCAGTAAAGTAGTACATAAATATCTTGGGCCTAATTCCCGCATCCGTTTCGTATCGTAATTCCATTACGTGAGATCTAACAACATATCGATACCTCAATTCTAAAACATGCTAAGTCGACTTAGAATAGTTTTAGGGAGATTGTATTTTTCATTTATAAATATTCCAAATTATATTCAGTCAATGTTTGGTGTTTATCCGTCAACCCAATCAAAAGTTACTCACAAAACAGTACAGGTCATTCGATTTCCATTACAAAGAAATTCCACACAAATTAAAAAAATTCATCAAACTTTGATCGCCTTTCCCTAAAAACTACCTTTTTGCACTTAGCATAGTTTAGAATGGAGGTATCGATATAATATGTTAATAATATATACATACGAGTGATGAAATTTCAGCAAATCGTTTCAAATGGTATTTATAACTTATTTATATAAAAATAAGTGAAACGTTAGTTTCCCAATTACTCGTTTTATTCTGTCGAAAATTCAGATTACGATACAAAGCGGGTGTGGTAATTAGACCCCTGAAGTACTTGTGGAAAACAGAAATTAGAGTTTTCCTTCTTCTTTTTAAGTTTTTTTTCGGTTGGAGTATCATTGAGACCGATAAATAGATTGGTATTAATTTAAGGGGTTCTGGAAAATAATTTTGCTTATACAAATATACTTGAGCTCTTCAGCATCTCTTCATTTGTAAACAAATATTTTGTTAAATTTTCCGCCTACATAAACTTTTGGTGTTCTTGTTTAATTTTTAAAATCTTTCCGTTATAATGTAAATATTTCCCTTTTTTTGTGAAGCAAACATGTAAAGAAAAAGCAAAAACAAAGTTTACAACTTAAATTTACAAAACATGCCATGATCGATTCACAAGTATTTTTACGCTGTTTCGTTCACCTACAGAAAACATGAATGAACACTCGAGAAAAACAATGGACCCGGGGACACCATTGCTGTTGCCTTTCCTCTCCTATCCATCCAAAGCAACAAACCAAGTTTGTCGATATACTCGCACATAAGTAAGGCCAGAATGTAACACAACATTATAACAAATATTACATCAAAATTGATCATTTAACACATTTCATTATCATTTCTACGTTGTTGCAGCATGATCAAACATATGCTCGGAAACACTCCAAACCTCAGGCAGATCTCCTCCACCAGCAACAATTCAGAACTTCCACAGACCCACACCGCCAACAACAACAATGGTAAAAGAATTCAAAAATTGACTAAACCTTTTTTTACGAAACCAATATTAATTTTATTTAAGCGACTTCAAGATGGAGGGAGAACTAAGTGAAGACAAAAAAAAACCAAAAAACATGAAAATTCCATTAGGCATGAGAAATAGTCTTGAACCCGGCCAGACATGGTGTCTCCACATTAAATGGCCACAATAAACTTAACTTACAGCAAACGGCCTAACCAACCACCAGCCAACGCTGTAGTCCGCGATAGCTCCAACTCGAAGACGAAGCCCATCTTTCCTATAGCCTTGCTAGAGGTATTCCAAAAGAAAAACTCCCTCCCGGCTGCAATAAAATAAAATTCGAATCTGACTAAAAGTGATCGTCGAGAGACCAGACCAGCAGGATGAGTGAAATGGTTGGGGAAGGAGGGGGAAACCAAAAGGTAACGACACAGCCGTAAAGATAACTTCAATCAACTGACAAAATGCATAATCTCTATAGAATGTTATAAAAAAAATCGGTTACAAGATAACAAAACCAAGCCGAACTACATCTCCAACAATCTATTTTGTTTTTTCCCTTTCTCTCTTTTTCCTTGGGGTTTGAATAATTAAATGTGCATAAAAAACAAATAATTTTGTTGAATGATGGGTTCGACTTTAAAAATCAAAGGAGTGGGCAAATCAATATTTCTTAGACATCATCTAGTGGTGGTGGCGGTGGTGGCTGGCGGTTTGCTGGTGATCTAAATTAATTGCCCACCTTCACTAATCTCAACGACATCGGGTTAAATTGACAACTGTGATAAGAAAATTATCTACCAATTCTTGGAATTATTTTCGTTTTGTCGTGAAAATACTCTGTGAAAACCTCACTTGAGTGTTTTTTGCTGTGAAATGGAGTTGGGTAATGTTTACATTTAAACCCAGAATCTACTGATTCAAATGCATACGAGTATCGATTTAGAATGCTTTTAATTCTTTTTTGATATCTCTAATATGATGTTGACACCTCTAAGAGATATTTTATTCAAAATCGTTTTTATGGAATCCATTTTTTCTTATGCGATTTAACATTCCGGCTTAACATTTGGCAGCTTTTGGCTTATTAGACCAAACCCAATGATGGAATCACTAAATATTATTCAATTACGAAATTTGGTACCCAATTAAAATATGGCCTAAAATATTGGATTTATTGGATTTAGACCCCCTTAAGGTACTCGTATGTTACCAGTAGACCCGTAACATGAAAGGTATCATTCGGCCGTTTCTTAACCAGACAACTGATTGCGACAAAACTTAGCATGTTTGTTAACAAAATGTTGTACGCTAACAGATTTATTCACTTTTTACATGTAGGAGTTACCGCGTATAGTTACCGAGATATCTGCAATTGAAAATTTAATTTTTAATTTTTTCCCCGAACCTGTTTTAGTGTGAATACGGGACACATTACATTTTCGGAACTGGCAACAAAATTTGCTAGATGATGAAAAAAAAATCGAGCCGAAAAGACACAAGTTGTGGCCATTTGATGTTATATTAAAAAAAAAAATTGTCGTATTTTGGAATTACAGAATAAGTTGTTTTAAAAAGTATAACATATTTGTATTCATCTTAAAGGAAACTTCATAGAAAATGTTCACGAAGGAAAAAGTCAAATATATTCAGTGGTATTCTTGACAAGCTTCTTCAATTTACTCCATTTTTTACACAAATTTCAGAAGTAGGCCAGATTTTCTCTAATTGCATAGCTGGAATATTAAAACCTTTACCATTTTTATATGTGGTAAGATATTGCACATTGAACTGCAGTATAGTACATATATACGAGTATACAGGGGAAAAATCCAAAAAATTATATTTTTGGGCATTTGCGAAATTATTTTGGGAATTGTGGGATTGACTTTTGCAAATACTTGCTATTTGTGATGCCAAGACCTACAAACTACAAAATATTTCAGTGAAATATATTCATTCAAAAGTCGGGAGGAGCCGACTATGTTAGAGAAGAATAAGAAAGAATATTGTCAAGTGTTATCAATATTATTCATCAAATGGCAGTGATCTGTTCAAAAATTGGTATTTGATAGCGCTTAGATTCAAAATCGAATATAAAGGGTGTTATTTGTAGACGTGGAGTTTTCAAGCAGAAATAAAACGCATATAATTTAATGTTATGGCCAAGAATTTAGCATTATTATAAAGATAAGGGTTTGCCATTATGTTTTAAAACGACTTTGGGCAAGGGGCTGCCATGGCTGTCTTAAATAAATTCCAGCCGTGAGGCCCACTTTTTGAAGCATATAGGGCTGTATGTCAGCAATAAGGCGCCGACTATTCTCTTCCAAGGCGTCAATTGTGTCGGGCTTATCTGTGTAGACAAGCAACTTCACATAACCCCGCAAAAAACAGTCCAGCGGTGTTAAATCGCTCGATCTTGGAGGCCACGCCTTAGGCTCACGACGCTAGATAATGCGCTCACCAAAAGTTTCTTCAATAAATTGATTGTTTCGTTGGCTGTAAGTAGGGTAATCAAAAACCGCACCGGATAACCGGTTAATCGGTTTCTCTTTAAAAACCGCCTATCGGTTTTCGGTTTTTCTGCATTTTCGAATAACTCGAACCGTCGGTTTTTTCAACCCGGTTTATTCGACTTTTCGGTTTTTTGAAACCATTATAAACTGATAAAGAAAATATTATTTTAGAAATAGGAACCTACCTAAAATTTTGAAAACATCAGTATAAAAACCGTTGACTTCATTTGTGCATATCCATCGATTTCAAAATGCAGTTTTATATGTATTTATACTGCATATTTTATCGAGGGTCTAGGTGATTATTGCGGTATAGAAATTAATAAACAATCCTTTCTAATTGAAATGTAGGTATAAATAAAAATACATTTGTCCAGTTTCACATTTCGACAAGTTATCATTTCTATAGTATGCTCAAGTCAGAATCCGCTTCTACTGATAATATATCTATATAATCGGTTTGCCATTTGAGCCATTCATATGATGCTAAAACCTAAGATTTTGCCGATCTTCACTATTAGTCAAGTTTTATAAAAATCATAATCAATTTTTTTTTAAGAAATCTTTTTAAAAATTGAACATAAATATTATAAATATCGCAGATATAATATTATATCATAAATGAAACCGAAACAATTACCTATTATAAATACTCGTAAAAATATGAAGTGTTTAATATACAATTTTCAAATAAATCTTAATTTAATTGAAAAACGGTTGCGTATTGAATTTGCACTACGCTAATTTTACGTCATCTAACAAAATTTTGAGCATTATTTATGCATTTTTATTAAAAAAGAAAAAACCGAAACCGGTTCACCGGTTTTTTATTTTCGGTTAAACCGAAAACCGGTTTTAGAGTTAACTTAATTTTCGAAGAAACCGAAAACCGTATCTTCAAAATAACCGGTTTTTTGATCACCCTAGCTGTAAGGCATGTATCGCCGTCTTGTTGGAACCAAAGGTCGTCCACATCAACATCTTCCAATTCGGGCACGAAAAAGTCAGTAATCATGGCTCTATAGCGTTCCCCACTGATTCTAACATTATGGCCGGCTTCATTTTTGAAGAAATGTAGACCAATGATTCCCTCTGCCCATAGAGCGTCTAAACAATGGCTTGTGGATTATCATTACTCCAGATGCGACACTTTTGTTTTTTAACGTATTCATTCATCCAAAAGTGAGCTTCATCGCTGAACAAAATTTTCTTGTGAAAATCGGGAAGGTTCGCGCGAGCCGAACTATTGTTTTGGCAATAAATTTGCCCGATTTCCAAATGTTGTTCCGGAGTAAGTCTATTCATTATGAAATGGCAAACCAAACTGAGCATAAATCAAGTAATAGCAGCCAAAAAGTCCAACTCCGAAAAAGGTATTGTCAGATTGAAAACCACGCGTATAAAAAAACACCCTACATATATACTTGGGCTATATCTAAATCTGAACATATTTTCTTGAAATTAAGCAGCGGTTGTTTTTTTATGCAACAAACTGTTATCTGTTAAATTGTATAAGAATCTATTGAGAAATTACGATTTTATATCACATACATGCAACATTGGGGGCTATATCTAAATCCTCGCAAATTATGTAAAGAAATAGTGTTAAATATTTCAAAAGGATCGGTTCAGTAGTTTTTGAGTTATGGGAGACACCGTCTTTGCAAACATGGGTTGTAGGAAAAACGCTTTAAAGTTTTTCTGATGTACTGAGTCATATGAGGAGCGGTTGCTTAGACTGCTGTATCATCGTGAGTTTTGCTCCGATTCACCTCAAATTTTCACACAATATTCTTAAATGTTCTCTATTCAGAAAAAAGTAAAAAAAAGGGAAAACAAATTTATAAACGTTAGCTGTTTGCAGCGACAGCCTCTGGTGGAAATCGAACCCATGACCCCCAAACTCATAGGCGAGAACGCTACCAACTCACCTTCGCTTCCACCACAGAATTATGTTCGGTTACTATCCTGAAAACCATGCTTTTTTAACGACAACTTTTTTCATCATCTTGACTGATGAGGCCCACTTCCACCTCGGTGGCTACGTCAACAAGCAAAATTGTCGCATCTGGGGCTCGAAAAACCCAAGAGTTATTGTTGAGAAGCCTATCCATCCTCAACGTGTGACTGTTTGGTGCTGTTTATGGTCCGGCGGGGTTATTGGACCTTACTTTTTCGAAAATGAGGTTGGGTCAACAGTTAAGGTGAATAGATTGCGCTATCGAGAGATGATTAATGATTTTTTATGGTCGGAGTTGGTTGGTATTGAGCTGGACAACGTTTACTTTCAACAAGACGGCGCTACGTGCCACACAAGCAACGAAACCATTGCTCTGTTACGGGAAAAGTTTCCGGACCGTGTTATCTCTCGAAGAGGTGATCACAATTGACCACCGATATCTTGTGGTTTAACACCTTGCGACTACTTCCTTTGTGGCCGCGTGAAAAATAAGGTCTACGCCAACAGCTCAGCGTCGATTCAAGACCTAAAAGAGAGAATTCGTGAGGCTATCGAGGACATAGGGCACCCACTTTGCGATTTGGTTATGGAAAATTTCATAAAAAGGATATGGTCCTGTAAGCGTGGTCGTGGTGGCCATTTGGCTGATGTTGTTTTTCATTATTAACGGCATACCTTCCTCTTTATTATGAAATAAACATCCGATCATTTATCTCAAAAAATGGAGTTTTTCTTTGAATACCAAAATAACACCTCTTGTTGGAAAACTCTTTATAAAGGTTCCTTCAGATTTGAATTAAACAGTCGGTCCAGTCCGATTTCAGTCTTTCCTTACAGTTTTTCTTTTCTAATTCCAATTTTCCTTGAATGACCATTTTAGTATTTGGACCATATTTTTGGGTAATAGCCCGATAGAGGCGGGATACGAGTTAAATTTAAGGAAATTAAGAGGGCTACAAAGGTTCGAAATATCGCTTTCACGTATAAACAGTGGTTTAGTAACAGTCGTTTAAAACATAGAAAAAGGTAAATTTTTTTAAATCTTTTATGTCGGGGCGAAAAAGCTCTCGTGCGATTATTTTAGTCTGAGATAGAAAAAAATGTCCACATACCAAACTTGAAGTCAGTCGGTTATTCCTTTCCAGAGTTATCGTGCGCAGCAACTTGACAGAAAGGGGAACGGACATTGCTCAAATGATTAAAAATGTCCACTCCTTCGATGTGTTACATTTTTAGCCTCCAGCAAATGATGTACGAGGTATGTTCAAAAAATATAGCGAATTTTTAATTTCCGCGGGCTACGTGTATTTGATTTTTGATATTTTTGTAGCGTTATGTTGGTACTCATGCTGACAAGGTCGGCCAATTTGAATGTTTAGTTAATTTTTGACAGCTGTTGTGCTTGGATGTGTTTTAACTTGTCTTCGATTTACTTTGGCAGAAGTGTATTATATCCGAGGGGAATTACTTTGAAGGAGATCAAATGGATATTTTTGAAAAAAAAATCAAAATTCGCGATATTTTTTGAACATACTACGTATACCCTCGTTCACACTACTCAGGGTATAAAAACATGATTTATCGAAATTCTCTAATTTCTACTAAAAGGATTGTAATTTCAACATTTGTGCATAGATTTTTTCAAGTTGGTATTGCTTTTTTTTGTTCGTTGGTCACCCAGTTTGGCCAGAATTTGTTTCAGGCATTTATTATGAAAGGCTTGCAGTTTCCTGCATATATTTTGCGTTATACTCCAGGAGCAGCAACCATACAACAGTACCGATTTGACACTACAGTTGAAGATTTTAAGCTTTGTGATGGTAGTTATGTTGTTATGGATATAATACGTATGGATATTCTGAGCATGGAATGGAATGCGGATCGCGCTTTGTTGATTCTAGCGATGATGTCGCCATTAGATCCACCGTCTTTGCAAATTATGCTGCTGAGGTATGAGAAGGAATCTACGTCTTCGATCTGCTGTCCTTGTAGAGTTAGAGCTGCAGTATTGCTAGTTCAAATTCGCATCAATTTGGTTTTCTTTATATTTATTTTGAGGCCAACTTTATTGACATTAGTTGATAGGCGCTGTAGCTTCTGCGCAATATCATCGAAGCGGTGTGCGAAAAGGCAGATGTCGTCAGCATAGTCGATATTATGGAGAAATTCACTCATGTTCCAGCGGATGCCATATGGCGATTCTGAATTTGTTTGCTGGAGTACGCAATCCAGCAGCAACAGAAATAGTGTGGGGGACAAAACACAACCCTGTTTCACTCCTGATCTGAGCTCGAATGGTGGGCTACCTTTGCCTTTGTATCGCACTTTGCATTTGGCATCTGTATATAGCTCGCGAATAAGGTGGATTATTTTCGCCGGCATTCCCAATGCTATACAGACCACGGGTCTGGATACCGCATCGAAGGCACGTTCGAAATCTACAAAGAGTAGATAAAGGCTGGTGTTGAATTCGACGGACTGCTCGATGATAATGCGAGTTGTGTTAAAGTGGTCGACAGCTGACCTTCCAGGTCGGAATCCAGCCTGTTCTTTTCGTAGAATAGTTTCTGTAACTGAAGGTATTCGCTGTAGAATCAAGTACGATAGCAATTTATTAACTGCATTCAATAACGTGATGCCTCTCCAGTTACCACATTACCTTAGGTCTCCCTTCTTCGGCAATGTTACCACTATGCCCTCCTTCCAGTTGTTCGGGATAGACACACGCCTTTAATTATGGGTGTGAGGGCTTCGGCGATGGGTTCAGCACCATATTTTAATAGTTCTGCAGGTATGCAGATTGGATAGTGCTTTAAGTACTTCTGCAAAAGTATGTTGGAAGTGGAAGTTTCTCTTCTCGGGAGGTGTCTGGTAACATGCCAGGGGTAGTGTGGCGTTTCAGTGCTGGCGGTCAGGGAGTTCGGCGTAGAGCAGAAGTCACGCCAGCGTAGTAGCTGTTCACTTGTGGTTGTGAGGTCGTTACCATTTTCGTCCTTAATGACGCCAGTGGTATGTGCTTGTTTGCCGCTCAGTTGGTTTATAGCATTGTACACTCCACGGATATTACCCATCGCTGATGCCTGATCCGCTTTTTCAGAAACATTTCTATAGTAGGCTTCTCTATCGGCCCGCGCCATATATCTTACTTTGGCTGCAGTCTAGCGATATTTTGCATTTAGTTTGGTGTCGTCAGTCTTGGCCCGGTTTATTTTGTTTTTATGTTTTCTTCGGACTGCAATTTCCTGCATCGTGGCATCGGTTATCCATGGTTTGTGGATTCCCTTAAAAATGGAATAAAATATGTTTCCACGCGAAAGAGATATTTCAAAAAAAAATTAAAAAAAACATTACCATAAAAACATACAGCAATCACCACAAAACAAGTTTTTAGGTCTCGGACCAAAAAAATGTTTTTTGTTGCATAGTATTATTATTTACTTGTTTTAATATTTTCGGAATTACGTTATTGAACCTTTCTTATTTTTCTTTTACATAATTACCATACATTTGCATAACTTCGCAAATGTCCGAACTATACCTTGTTTTCCAGCAAAAACTCTCATTACCAGGTAAACCGGCGGGTAAGTCAAATTCAAAAGAAATAATGACTTACCATTAAGCCGCCCCTTAGATTATTTTTACATGGACATGATATTGGAGGAAAGTACTTCCATGCAAGCATACAAAGAGTTAAAAAATAACTACTCATCCCCACGCTTACGAATATCCCACATATAAGCAGTTATTATCATCTTATTAATAAGTTTATTATCCCCTCACCTTAGAGAGGTGGGTATATATCATTTTCTACGAGCCAAAACTGTAACACATCGACGGAGTAACCTAAGACCACAAGTATGTTCGGCGGATATTCGTTTTGGGTAATTTTAAGTCGAATGAGCAATGTCCGTCCGTCTGTCTGTCTGCTGGCTGGTGAGTACGATAACTCTCGAAAGGAGTAACCAATTGACTTCAAATTTGGTATACGGTACTATTTTTTTCTATCTCCGTCTAAGTTCAAAGATGGGCCATATTGGTCCACTCCTTCTAGTACCTCCCCCACAAAGGGTTAACATTTGGTGAAATATTGATATCTAAAAACTTCAATACACCTTACTCGAATCTTCTGAAATTCTACACATAGTATTAGTTTATTAGTCGCTACTATGTCAAGAAAAATGGGCGAAGTTGCCACATCCCTTTTGGTACCTCCCACACGAATGGACCATTTTGCACCAAAAGTTAACTGCTGAAATTCTACATATAGTATTAGTTTATTAGTCGCTACTATGTCAAGACAAATGGGCGAAGTTTCCACACCCCTTTTGGTACCTCAAACACGAATGGACCATTTTGCACCGAAAGTTAAATGCTTATATAGCGTGATCCATTTCGAGGTTCCCTACTTTTTTAAAGAAAAAAAACACAGAAATGAATGGGGAATGTTTATTATCATTTGAAAGAACATTCTTTGGCATTTATTTTTTGAAGATTATGTCTATCAACGTCTCAGATGGTCCATCCGTTGAGTCCAATTTACGATGACTCGTTAGAGCATTTCGACTGGTAACTGGCGAATGACACGCGTAAACGTTGTTCAGGCGTATGTCTTTCCATGATGAAATGCCAAACAATACTTAACAACAAGTAAGAAAGTTTCAGTCGGGTAAACCGACTAAGGTATACCCTCACTTTGTGAGTAATGTAATATTGAATATTACTCGAATTATTCTGTCAATTTGTGTGGGAGGTACCAGAAGGGGTTTATCAAATACACCTTTTTCTTGCTGAACATTAGATACTTTAAATTCATTGCACTGTGCCGACTTATAAGCATTTATGTGCCCTGGTATAAACGTTATGAGACATTAAATTGTGGTACGATTTGGGCATTTTGTGTGGGAGGTACAAAGAGGGGCGTGGCAATAACGCCCATTTTTCACAGGGCTATAGACACTATTAAAATATAACACTGTACAAAATTTCAAGTATTTTTATACACTGGTTTTAATGTTATAAGCTGTTAAATTTTGGTGCAAAAAGGTACCTTTGTGTGGGAGGTACCAAAAGGGGCGTGACAACAACACCCATTTTTCCCTGGACTGTAGGCAATATAAAAGCATAATACTGTACAAAATTTCAAGTATTTTTATACACTGTTATTAATGTTATAAGCTGTTAACTTTTGGTGCAAAATGGTGCATTAGTGTGGGAGGTACCAAAAGGGACGTGGCGACTTCGCCCATTTTTCTCGAGTTGATAACGACTAATAAGCTAATACTATGTGTGGAATTTCAAAAGTTTCGAATAAGTAGTATAGCAGTTATTAAAGAATCAATATTTCACAACATTTTAACCCTTTGTGGGGGAGGTACTAGAAGGAGTGGACCAATATGGCCCATCTTCGAACTTAGCCGGAGATAGAAAAAAATATTACCACATACCAAATTTGAGGTCAATCGGTTACTCCTTTCGAGAGTTATCGTGCGCACCAGCCAGCAGACAGACAGACAGACAGACAGACAGATAGACAGACGGACGGACATTGCTCATTCGACTTAAAATGACCCAAAACGGATTTCCTCCGAACATACTTGGGGTCTTAGGTCACTCCTTCGACGTGTTACACTTTTTTCCGTAGCAAATGATATATACCCTCGTCACACTAAAGTGAGGGTATAAAAATAACATGCTTGCATGACACGACTCACACTTGATCTGTCGAAAAAAGGCTATTGAAAAAAGATTCTCTACATGGATCACCCTATAGCTTTAATATCAGTTCATATAAATGCGTGAAATTTTGTACAGAGTAATGCTTCTATAGTACCTAGAATCCAGAGAAAAGTGAGCGTTTTTGGCACGCCCTCCCACACTAATGGACCATTTTTCACCAAAAGTTAACAGCTTTTAACTTGAATGCCAGTGCATGAAAATACTTTAAATTTTGTACAGTGTAATGTAATGTTTTTATAATACCTAAAATCCAGAGAAAAGTGGGCATTATTGGCAAGCCCCTTTTGGTACCTCCCACACGAATTGATCATTTTGCCCCAAAATTTAACAGCCAATAACCTTAATACCAGTGCATACAAATACATTTTGCACCAACAGTTATTAGCTTATTACTTTAAAGTTAAAAATGCAAATGAAATTGATTATAATATAATTAAAACAAAAAATAAAAAAAAAATTACGAATATCGTTTTGGGACTCAAGGTGAGGGGATTCGTAAGTCGTTTTACCCGACTGAACTTTCTTACTTGTCATTGTCTTAATAACGCCTTACCAATAATGATTTTCATAAGCGTATATATGTATGTATGTTTTTTTATTCAAAATGTTACTAAAATTCTAAAAATGTTACATATAAACTTTTCAGGATTAAAAATTGGTGTTGTCATATATTTTATAATATCGAATTAAATTAACATACAAATAAGTACTTATTTATGTCAATATCAGTAAATCATTATTTGTTATCTAAATGTAACGCAAAGGGTAAGGATATATCATTACATGGTAATGACATGTACTTACCACGTTTTGCTGGGTAGTTGGAAAACTTTGTTGAATCGCTGAACGGTCTGTAACAATTACATGACCGTTCATTATGGATTTCCTTTCTGAGAACAGAGATTATATTTTGCGCTTGGTGCCTGCTGAAGACAAAATCAGTAGAATACAATTTTTCAAAATATATCGAATCGAATTCGAATCATTAACTACCATCGGTGAACATTTTGTTTGCCGAAATTAATTAGTAACTATTTTTTTTTTGGGGCGGGTCAGAAAAATTATGGCTGTTGTCCGCATCTCAAATGAAAGCTTGTTTCATTTAGTGAATATCCCCAAAATATTTCGGCTATATCATGAATCGCCAGTAAGCTAGAACGATATAACAAAACCTCTAAAATTCATGTTTTTCTTGCAAATTCGGACACCTTGGACTAAAGCGCGACATTTTTCATATGTGCAGCCAGAATTCGCGATTCTGCTTAAATCAGTATCAATATTGAGATTCTCTTGCTGATAGAACCGAAGTTTTCAAGCTTTCGTTGGAGATGCGGACAAACAAGATATTTTTTTTCTGACCCGGTCTATTTTATTTTTAAGAAGTTAAAAGTTTTTTTTTTAAATTCCCACATATTATTTTTTCCACTCTATAAAATGTAGATATAACCAATTGACCCTTTTTTGGTACCCCCAAACAACAGAATTACCATAAATTTATTTAGTACTCACTTCATTGAAAATACATTTGCGACACAAAACTCTTCTTGCAAATTGTACCAATAGGACATTTAAGTAAGAACTGAATCACATGTGTTCTAAATTATGACCCAATTGGGGGTGGTGTTTGCTGAGTGAGAGCATTGGTATGAAGTGAGTTGCATACGGACAACAACTGACCAAACGACCGACCCGCCATGCAATCGCCCATAGGCGGTGTTGCAATCGAATGCAATTTCCAAAAACTGCAACGAATTGAATTTAATTATACCAATACTACTCGGCTCGAAGGAGACTACAATCCAAACAACTTCCGAATATTTATATTCCAATTGCCCAACAATACAAATGACCAAGAGAAAGATAAACTTAAAACCTGATGTAAAACAACACGGCCAAGCAAGCAAACAACAACAGCAGCATCAGCAACAACAACAACACCATCGACTAGGAATGGATGGCTGCATGAATCAATGAATGAACGAATGGGTGAGTGAATGAATGTGCATTTTGGATGCAGTTCATCGTCAAACACAGGCACTCACTCCCTCAGTCGTTTGGAACACATGGGATTTTTTACATTTTGTTTTTGCCTTTTGTTGGTGGCATTGCATCCGAATGTTGGCCAAAGGTAATGTATGCAATAGCTGCGCGAATGCAGGCCACAGCAAATTGCAATGGAACACTACTTTGGGGAGGTGATGGTGGTGTGGTTGGTCGGTCGGTCGGTTAGTTGGTTGCCTGTTGGCCGTTCGTTTGCTGGTGATGTATGATGATGGTGGTCCATGTGCATTTCCCAGCACTGACACCGTCATTGTCATTTGACTGCATCTGCATTCGCACAGAATCGAATATGCAAAAATACTTCATGGCAAAAAAATATAGTAATTCACACAACCTCCATTTAAGCCATTTAAAAGCAGCAGCAGCAACAGTCGGGCAGTGTCTGTAAGTGGTCACGGAAATACCAATCTCTGGCACGTAATTCATATGGTAACTTTTCAAATACATTACTGCTCTTTAAATCGAATTCAAATAAGTTGCCAATGTATAGAGTTTTGCAGTTAAACGCTAGACAACGCGGTCGCTTTTTGACAAGCGTCAGTCTTTTATGTTGTCTACAGACCTACAGATGTATATCGTTTTACATCGTAGTTAAAATAGTTTTCGAAAAGGAATTCCAGATTATCGAAAATATTCCTAAATTTGCGTTTGAAGAAAACGAGAGCATCACTTCCTAAGTTTTTTAACAATTACGACAAAAATATAGAACGGGCTCACGAAACCGGGTGATCTTTATGTCCAATAAAAGATAAACATTAGTATATATTTCGTATAAAATCTAGTGATCATTGGCCACCGATTACTATTGTTCCTATTTACAACCTTATTTCTATGAAAATTGGAAAACTTGGAAATTACTTTTTTTAGTTTTTCATAATAAATTGTGTGAGCCAGTGAGCCATAACCAAAGGCCATGAAATAAATTACTTATAGAGAATATTCTAGCGCGTAAATTTATATTTAATATTCCTTGTTACTGTAATAAATTTATGTACACTGAGGAAAGATGTTGCAAAATCAACACCGTTTGGGGACAATTTATCAACGCAACGTGCATGAAAAATCGCCCCGATTCGTTCATTAATTATCACCGAAACGTGGGTGATTTTTTGTCCGGCGTTGCATTGTGTGTTATCGCCATACGGTTGATGATTTTTTTTCGGCTTTGTATCGTTCATTGGATTTGTTATTGTATGTTCCTAAAAAGAAACCACAAGGTAATTTGTGATTTATAAAGACGTGAAAAAATAACAAGTAAAAGCGTTAAGTTCGGCCATGCCGAATCTTACATACTCTCCACCATGGATCGCACGTGAATGATTACACTATGCAACAAAATTGTAGTCCAAGGGATGTGGATAACAGTTTCTGGTGCAGTTATCTAGGTGTCACAAACACGAAAAAAATGTTATAAAAATTGTTTATGTTAATTTTTTTTTTAATTCCAGCTTTCATGGAAAGTGCATTCATAATTAAGAACATTCAGTATTTGGACAATAATTTTCAAGTATAAGCCTGATTGAGCCGTGTTATGCCTCAAATTAAAGGGAATTATGAGGGCTACATATGCTGCAAATATCGCTTTCACGTAGAATCTTTGGTTTAGTAACAGTCGTCAAAAATATGAGAAAAAAATGATTTTTTTTTCAAAAACACTTTTTCCTTGTACAAAAAAAACCATAAAAAATAGAAAAAAATATTTTATCACATTTTTAAAAAGCCAGCATGCTAACGCAGAATCTATGGATAGATGTAAAAGTTATGAGCCATTTTGTAAATGTTAGGGAAATTCAAAAAAATCTTGTTTCTTTTTCTTTCGTTTTTAAATGATGTTTTTGCTTATATTGAATTCGCCATTTGTGAGAGAGACATATAAGAGACATTGCACTTGCATTTGATTTTGTGAGGATTGATGTCAGACATTTAAAAATTATAGAGAGGACGAGGTTTTATGGCCGTTCGTAACCTTCCATAAAACATGATATGCAAGTGAAAGCTATATTGGATGACATACGCTCAGATAGAGGGTCATTCAACAATATTTGTTGTTTTTTATTTATGAGGTTTCCATTCAGTTACGCCTTTTAGGGGCATGGACATCCCAGTCGTATATACAGGTTGTAAAATTATATGTACGCAATACAAAGTAGTACGCGGCAGTCTTGAAAATATTGGGTGTCTACTTTCCAAGCAAACTATATGTCAGCTACAGGTGCTGCAACTTATGAACCTTAAACCCGGAATTTATGAATGAAATTTCTTATTAATAAATTTGTGTAATTTAGCGCCTTAAAGAGATAAGTCGATTTTCTGAAAAATACTACAAAATTGTATTTCGAAGTATGAGTAAAAGGCAAAGAACTTTTCAATGTGTAAATGATCCCGACAATTTTTGCTACATCTGCGGAAAATATGTAATTAAAAAAAATAATAGAAGAAATATATGTGTAATATTTTGGTATACGAGTTAAAAATATGAACGAACCGTGGACACCTAGTATTTTGTGTAATTCGTGCCATGTAAATCTTACTCGATGGACTAGTGGAAGAATGCGGTAAGAACTTTAAAATTAATGTATTACAATGTTTTGTGGAATACAACGTTTTAATTTTAGACTTCACGTGCAATTTGGAATGCCAATGATTTGGAGACAACCATTCATTCACGATACGGACTGATATTTTTGTCTAAGTTAATAGATTGGAGTAGGACGTGTCCAAGTCTAACAGCCTAATAACGGAAACATCATCAAGTTCAACTGAGTACTCAACTCTGAGCGATTCAAGTTTGAGTCAGAAGTCATCGCTTTTAACTCAGTTTCAACTCATTGATCTAGTGAGAGATTTGCAACTGACCAAATATAAGGCAGAACTACTTGCATCTGGGATGAAACAGTACAATATTTTGGCCCCAGATGTTAACATATGATATTATAGAGTCCGTGATATACCTTACAAACAATTTTATACAACTGTGGATAACAGATGCTTGTGCAATGACATTCCCAGATTGTTCGAGGAACTTAATCAACCATACAATTCAAAGGAATGTCGGTTGCTTGTTGACAGCAGTAAAGAAAGTTTTAAAGCAGTACTTTTACACAACGGAAATCAGAAACCGTGGATTCCCATTGCTCATGCTGGGATAGCCGATATTTTGCCAACACAGCATATTAAGCTGGGGCTCTTTAAAATTTTTGTAAAAGCCTTAAGGAAAGAAGGCAATTCACTCTCATATTTAAAAGTCTTTCTTTTCAAAAAATCGAAGAAGGAGTTTTTGATGGGCCTAAAATAAGGAAACTGATGAAAGATGTGAATTTCGAATCATATTTGACGTCGGATGAAATTGCAGCATGGAGGTCGTTTAAGCTTGTAGTTTCAAATTTCCTTGGATCCAATAAAAGCCAGCAATATGAAACAATGATTAATGATTTGCTAAAAAATTATGAAAAAATTGGTTAGAAATATATTTTTTTGTATGTATTCTTCCAACTTATTTTTCGCTTTATGTATTCCAACAGGTGTAAATATGTCCCTCAAAATTCATTTCTTGCATTCTCATTTAAACTTTTTCCCCGAGAATGTGACGAACATGGCGAAAGGTTTCACCAAGAATTGAAGTCCATCGAGCGGCGTTACCAAGGGCACTGGGATGAAAGAATGATGGGAGATTATATTTGGTTCCTCATTAGAGAAATCGATTCTGAAATCTACAAACGTCAACAAAGAACTCACAATTACTTCTAATGAAACTTGTTCATGTAAATAAACTCAAATGTACATAATATAAATAAAAGTAATAAATAAAATCGCTATTTAAACAGAAATTAAAAAAAAAAGATTTTTTGAAATTTTCTTACTTCTACCAAAAGGGCTATAATTTCTACATTTATCCATAGATTTTTTTCTATGGATATATTTAAAAAAAAAATGTATCCATTAAAAAAGTTTTTGGTATAACAGTATGCCACAATCTATACAAAAAAATAATTTTTAGATCTAGGACACAAAAAAACACGTTTTTGTTGTATAGTGTTACGGGTACATAAACTCATTATAACAAATTTCTGTCCAATTCTTTGAAATTTTAGGTTTTCTGCGTTAAGAAGTCCTTTGTATGAGGGCTATTTCAAAACATGAACCTATGTATGTCTACCGTTGCTCGTATGAAGGATACCAGGTATAAATAAACCCTAATTACCCAGTTTCAGCCCGACCAGTTGACATTTGTGGTCTCTATGACGTTAGGAAGTCAAATCGGGGAGATGGCATATATGGGGGCTATATACAAAATTGAACCGATATTGTCCATTTAAGAAGTAAACTCGTATGTACCAAATTTCAGCCAACTAGCTCAAGTATTATAGATTGTAGCGTGATTACAACAGAGGGACGGACATGGCTAAATCATCTTAGAATTTTACGACAATTAATAATATATATACTATATTATGGGGTCTCAGAAAAATATTTAGTGGTGTTACAAACGGAGTGACAAAATTAATATACCCCCTATGGTGGAGGGTATCAAAATGAACGACAAAGAAATATAATTTAATAACCAGTTAGAAATTGTGGATGATTCTATGGGCTGTGTGAAGGATAATGTTATTGTAAAATCCAGTGGCGTCATCCTAGTGCAGAAACTTCCGGAATAAATAGAAATGGAGTCGGCCTACGACTATTAAAAAGGTAAGCATGTATAAATGTTAGTAATGAGTAAAATTTTTGCAGTATATAAAGGAGAATAATTTAAAAGAGACTTTGCCACCAATAGGGTTACGTGCTGAATCCCGAGAAAAATTATTTAACTGGAAAAACAGAGGTAATACTGTGTAGCAATTCCTTTACGTGTTTTGTTTAGGCATGATTTGATAAATATGCAAATACATATATTATTTTTTATGTTTTATTTATTTTATTTTTTCTTCAAGTTGTACTTAGTTATAAAATTAATAAATATACATTTATTAAAATTAAAGCTAATGCTATTTAACTTGTTTTATATATTGGGTGAATATAGAATAGAAAGTCATCCCCGGAATGACTTTCTATTCTATGCGTTCTTGAAATCATCCTCCGTGCGTGATTTAGTCGTCCCCAGCACGTGCTTTAATTTATACGCAGTTGGTGTCCATTTTGCAACGAAACCTTGTTGAGTTTTAATGTTTTTATCATGCACCGTTTTGCTTGAAAATAGGTATTTATTTAGTAAAATATGGAATCCCAATAGTCTGTAATTTCCACATTGTCCACATCGCTATCGTAGGAAAGTAGGAGTACTTGCAGCAACTTTTTGGTATACACCATACGGGAGTATTTTGTACCAATCAGGAGTACTGCCGGAGTCGACTATATTATAACCTACATCACCTTGTTAGAGCAGAATATGCACACTAATTGTTGTTTGAAATGATTACATTTAAACTCACAGCGCACAGTGGGAGGAATTAAAAAATCTCGTATAGTATGATATCAGCAATTGAAATTTATTTTTTTAATCTTTTCGCCACCCTGACCTAGTATTTCGTGAATATCGGAGCAGAATACTGATGCGAAACATTTTAAAACCATGGATAATTAAAAATCTATAAATCGGAATTTACAAAAGTAACGGGTGATCCAATTTGACAGATCACGTGTGACTCGTGTCATGCTGTCATATTATTTTTGTTGAGTATTGTTTGGCATTTCATCATGGAAAGACTTACGCCTGAACAACGTTTACAAATCGTTCCACTTTATTAAGAAAATTCACGTTCTGTGAGGAATGTGCTTCGTGCACTTCGCTCAACTTATGGTCAACATAATCGGCCTACTGAGCGTACTATTCGCAACACCATCACCCATCTTGAGACCCAGCATTCATTATTGGATAATATTCGACCGAATAGACCACGTCCAGCACGCAGTGAAGAAAATGTAGAGGCCGTAGCTGAGAGTGTACACGAAGACCGTGGAGAGTCGATTCGGCGTCGTTCGCAACAACTCGGACTGACGTATGGAACGACTTGGCGCATTTTACGTCGAGATCTTAAATTGGAAGCATACAAAATACAGCTTGTGCAAGAACTGAAGCCGCCCGACCTTCCCAAGCGACATCGCTTTGCTCTATGGGCTCTTGAAAAGTTCCAAAAGATCCGAACGTTTTTAAGCCAAATTTTGTTCAGCGATGAGGCCCATTTCTGGCGCAATGGGTATGTAAACAAGCAAAATTGTCGCATTTGGGACGAAGAGCAACCTAAAGAGATTCAAGAGCTGCCACTTCATCCAGAAAAAACAACGGTTTGGTGTGGTTTGTGGGCCGGTGCCTGTGAGATGCCTGTGAGAACGTAACCGTCAATGGCGACCGTTATCGTGCCATGATAACCGACTATTTGATGCCTGAAATTGAAGCTCGTGATCTCGGCGACATTTGGTTTCAAAAAGACGGCACCATTTCCCACACATCGCATCAATCAATGGATTTATTGAGAGAACACTTCGGTGAGCAGATAATTTCACGTTTTGGGCCGGTCGATTGGCCACCAAGATCGTGTGATATCACACCGTTAGACTTTTTCCTGTGGGGATATGTAAAGTCTAAAGTTTATGCGGACAAACCCGCATCGATTGAGGCCTTGGTGCAACACATCACACGTGTCATTCGCCAGTTACCAGTCGAAATGCTCGAACGAGTCATCGAAAATTGGACTCAACGGATGGACCATCTGAGACGTAGCCGCGGCCAACATTTGATAGACATAATCTTCAAAAAATAAATGCCAAAGAATGTTCTTTCAAATGATAATAAACATATCCCATTCAATTTGAATTTTCTGTGTTTTTTTTTTCTTTAAAAAAGTAGGGAACCTCGAAATGGATCACGCTTTATATGCAGAATAGATCTCTCAATGTTGTGATTTGTGAGAGAAAATAGTCGTAGCTTGGAACGCGCCGAATTTAAATGTAAGTGTTTCAGTTTTGGAATAGCTCTAACAAAGTGACCAATTTTAGCATTTCGATACTGGTTTTTAATAGAATACTCCAGAATATGCTGACAAAGTTGAATTCCAAAAAATATCTGCCAAACCTAGAAGATCACAAACTACGTGCCGCACATAGCATTACTCTGTTACACTGGAGTTACATTGCAACAGAACACTTAACGTTCTACCGTTGCTGATGTTGTTGCTCCTGATGATGATGTTGTTTTTGTTGTTGTGAAGCTCATTTATTTTGCCACCAATAAAGGCAAATAATTATTTATTGAATTTATGGTCCTCTTTTTGTTTGCCAATGTTTAAGTGAACCTCTGTCTATGGCTGTGTCCACCATGTTCATAGTCAGAGGAATAACTATAGCCCTCCCCCTACCACGATCCGATCAAGTGCATCTGAATGAGCTGTAGCTGAGTTGTTGCTGTTGTTCTGTGAATGCAATCTACTTAAAATGTTGTTCGACACCAGATAGTCCTTTTTGCCTCGATTCGATTGTTGAAAATGCAGTTGCACAAAAAGGCTGCAACAGAAAACAACAAATTTTTTGCATTGTGTAGCCGGTTTTCAATTACGATGGAGGTAACCCGGGGGAGGATAACAGGCAGGCTTTGCATAGCCATCCAATACAAAAGTGGGCATGCGTTTAATTGTCATTTAGCTGACATTTGAAATGGCAAATTGGTATGGAGTATTAACATTAAATTATGGCTTAAAAAAGAACGGAGAGGGAGAGTAAGAGCCACATAGGCCAATGCATTGTTATCTGGTGATTCTACGGCAAGTGCTTCGCAGACCTCCCACTCCTCCCTTCCTGCATCCAAAAATAATATCTACCTCCAGAACGGGTGCAACAATCCTTTGCGTGAATCTGCTTGATTGTAGGTTTGTGCAGTGTTTATCTACTGTTTACGAACAACTCTCATGGATAGATAGACAAACAGACGGACGGACGGACGTTGCATTCATAAACTGAACCGGACTAATTAAAATTGAAAAATGCCATAATTACATGGGAATGGCGTTTAACGTCGTCATGGACGACAATGTCATCACTTTTGATAAAGTTATTTAAATTAAAAACAGTAGACGTCGACCGACGAGCTTATTTAATTAAATTTTGTCGACATGTATTGACATTTAGTAATATGGTTTTAATATGATCACAGAATACCCGTAGAGTAGTGCTCGTACTACATGTCCCACGTATATATAAAGTTATTTTTACAATAAGCAACGCCATATTTTTGTGGGCAGAATTATTTAATGATATCAGTAGGCGCTGGGAAGTTTCCAATGAAAAATAATTCATAGAGCTGACATTAGCAGACACTTTCTTTGCACTGAATCTTTAAATAAACAGGGATCCGCAAGAAATGTGAGCCTAGGGCAGACTATCTCCTTCTAGGGGCTCACACGCCGAATGTGTTCCATTGACTCGTCTCCACAGCTTTTGCAAAAGTCATTTCGCAAGACAATCAATATCTCTGTTTGCCGTTCAGTCATCTCGTTAAGAGATCTGCGGCAGTCTGCTAACAAGTTTTTAAATTCAGGAGTAAAATTTCTTTATAGAAAACTAACTATTAGAGAAAATATGAAGCCCGAAAATCAATTTCCATCCATCCTGCTACCTCTCAAATATCAGGTATAAGAGTGAAAAACTTATTGTCAAATATTGTTCAGACGTAGTATAATCAACAATTCATGAAAGGTCCTGAACTTTATTCAGCGTTGTTTAAAGGAAATACTAATTAAGTGAGTCGTCTTTAAGAAGACTAATTTGAGTGCTTGTCGTATGGTGTTTTCTTTACTAAAATAAGATGCTGTCCAGTCAGAGAGCAGAATGTCGCTGACATCCTTTTGTATTCCAGCACACTACTGTAAAGAAAGAATTCTTTACTGTGCCACCTAAACAAAGTATCTGTCCAAACTTAATTACACACAGGAAAATAATTGGCTGGAATTCGATTGTAACCATAAAAAAATAGTACTACACGGAGGAAAATCGTCATTTTTGATATGTTTGAAACGAAAGAAAATATACTTGGAAACGATTTTTTTAAATATTATATATTTGTTAACAAATAAATTTTATTTGAAAATCAAGAAATTTTGTTTGGAACGCATATATTAATATATTAGAACATAATTTATTTGCAAACTGAATTTCACAAATAAAATATGTGTTTACACACAAACAAAGTTACTGTTTAAGAAGATTTCCAAATATGTTTTATTTAAAAAGATTTTTAAAACATTACTGACTTATTCGAATTTTAGTTAGCTTTTCCTAGTTTTCGTGTTACACTTTATAGCTAAAAATGTCCTTATTTATAAATATTCCTATTCATCACTTTTTGTCAACCCATCAATGTCGTTTATATTTACGAAAGATTGTTCGATTTAAGTTTTGATTAAATTTTACAAACATATAAAATTTATAAAAAAATTGCTCTTTGAAAATCTGAAAACAGAAAACTTGTCTTTAAGTTAAGACATTTAATACATTTCCAAAATAAATAATTACAAATGAAACTTTGTTTCGGAAATACTAGTTCCAAATAAAAAATATTTGAATGGGAGCATATTTTTGTTTAGAACAATATCCACACAAACATATAATATTTGTGTGTGTAAAATATTATATATTTGGAGTGTACCCTAAACATATGTTTATTTCAAGCCGAATATGTTTGGGACAATATACTACAGAAGCGATTTTTTTTCAGCGTGTAGCAACAAAAAGTATATTGCCTACACCGTGCGTCTTTTTTATTTATATATACATAAATAGTTGAAACAACAATAATAACATGGATACGATCAAATGAAAATGCTTTCAACTATATCGATGGTTGTATCAATCAATTTAAGATTGTTTTTTTCATTCATTATAGTACCATATGATCGATTTTTGATTGTGACAACCAGTGTTTTATTCTTGACAACAGAAATTGTATCAATAGACCAAAGATTATTATTGAAACGAATAATTGGTTACTACAACTGAAAAAATATTAATAAATAATAGTTTTTTGGTTATCCCAATAATTTCCCAAATTTAGAATAATTAAATGTATTTTGGGAAATACAACCGATTGGTTGCTGTTCTTTTGCTGATACATGACAAACAAAAAATAAAATTACTCGACATAAATAAATCTTGAACATTTTGTTCAAGAGCGGTATACATATGTAGTCCAAAATAATGTCGTGTGGATAATAATGTGTGGAATGCAGAATATGTTGTGCCAAATGTTTTACATAAATAAATAATAAAATCAACAATCATGAAATTGAAAGCACAGGGTTAAGCGATATTTGCATACAAGTTTAGTGTTTTTTTTTCGTGTACTACAATTTGGTCAAATATTTCCACATCTCATAATAGTGATGAATTTGTAATATGCGATTTTTAATTTTGTTATGAATTGTTTGGTTTTTTGTTCAATAAATAAAATAAAAATTAATGAAAACTGTTTTTAATTAATTGTCGGTATGTGACTGACAAATTGTCAGAACAACCAATTTACGTATATACATACATACATTTTAGAATCACCCGGTATTTTGGTAGCTGTCACTTTTGAAACTTTTATTCTTTGACATTTGACAAGAAGAAACTATCCCATTACTAAAAATGGAACGGTACACGATTCAACAATGCATTGAAATTATTAAAATTCACTACAAAATCTTGCAGTCACAGTTCGCAAAGTAAAGCATTTTTGGTTCGTCGTGAAGCACCTCGTCGGACCGCAATACAGAAATTGTTGGAAAAAATTCGAGCTGTTGGGGCATGTTAGTGATGTGAAGAATAAAACCCGTGCACGTCGCTCAAGAACAACTGAGAATAATGATCCGGAATTCCATCGAAAAATCATCTTGACTGATGAGGCCCATTTTCACCTCGCTGGCTACGTCAACAAGCAAAATTGTCGCAGTTGAAAAGCCTCTCCATCCTCAACGTGTGACTGTTTGGTGCGGTTTATGGTCCGGCGGGGTCATTGGACCTTACTTTTTCAAAAATGTGGTTGGATCAACAGTTACGGTGAATGGATTGCGCTATCGAGAGATGATTAATGATTTTATATGGTCGGGGTTGTATGGTATTGATCTTGATAACGTTTACTTTCAACAAGACGGCGCCACGTGCCACACAAGCAACGAAACCATTGCTCTGTTACACAATTGGCCACCGAGTTCTTGTGATTTAACACCTTGCGACTTCTTCCTTTGGGGCCACGTGAAAGATAAGGTCTACGCCAACAGCCCAGCGTCGATTCAAGACCTCAAAGATAGAATTCGTGAGGCTATCGAGGACATGCAGCCACTTTACGAATTGGTTATGGAAAATTGGCCATTTGGCTGATGTTGTTTTTCATTATTAACGGCATACCTTCCTCTTTATTATGAAATAAACATCCGATCATTCATCTCAAAAAATGGCATTTTGCTTTGAATACCAAAATAACACCTCTTGTTGGAAAACCCTATACAACAGATAATTTTAGCCACAATTTTCGTAGTTGGCGCAACCAAATATGATTGTTGTCAATATGGAAGCTGAAGTACTCGTATACCGCAACCAAAATGTTGGTTGTCCTGATGGAATCACATGATAGTAGACAGAACTACCAAAATTCGGTTGGCAAATAATTCGGTTGAGGCAACCAAAATATATTCTGTGTATATAAAAAAAACTTATAAAGAAGAAAAAACATCACGCATATGTGCTCGCGGTATTTTGGCTATTCAGTAGACGCTGAATAGCATCTGTTCTGTAGGGCAGTGCTCCCCCATTAATGAAATACAGGGCCGAAAATGTTGCATTTTCGCACTGTTGGAGTACAACTTTCTTTTACAAAAGGAAACGAAACTCTTTCGCAGTGTAGTATTTTTTTACAAACGAAAACTGAAACGCGTTTTCGGCAAAAGGCAGACAAATTTAACATTTGTTGACACAAAAGAAAACACCAGTAGAGAAGACTAATAACTAAGTTATAAGGCATCGTCTTTTCCGAGAGGACTTATTTTTAGGTGTCATCTTAGAGAGGACTTATTTCTAGGGGTCATCTTAGAGTAGACTAAGGTAAGGCGGTCGTCTTAAATACGACTATTTTAATGGGTTGTCTTAGACAAGTCTACTTTAAGCAGTCATCTTAGAGATTACTACTTTAATGGGTTGTCGTAGAGAAGCCTATTTTAAGGGGTGATCTTAGAGAATTCTACTTTAAGGGGTCGTCTTAGAGAAGAACAATTTAATTGGCCGTCATAGACAAAACTAACGGGTTTTCCAATAGGGATGATATGATTTTGAAGTGACGTTTCGGCCATTTCTAATATGGCATGATCTGTCATTTGTTGTTAATTGTATTCAGTAGTGTTTACAATTTCATCATGGAGAGATATACGCAAGAACAACGTTTAAAAATTATTCAGTTTTATTATCAAAATAATCGTTGCAACTTTTCGTGCGCTAAGCCAATTTTTTTAAATCCCAAAAAACACTTTCCAGTCGACCTACGACCTTCACACCCATGAGCAATATTTTTGCTCTCGTTGCCATTTACCGATTCCCGATACGACGTACCGCTAAGGAGCTAGAGCAAAAATAAACTTTCCGTTCACATTTGGAAATTATGGTAAGACTTTTTTTTTAAATCAAAAAAAAAAAAAAACACTTCCAGTCGACCTACGACCTTGACACCCATGAGCAATATTTTAGCTCTCGTTAAGAGCTATCCTTTTGCCATCGACCGATTGTGGCTACGTGCCACACAGCAAATGAAACAATTGAATTGTTGCGAGAAAATTTTGAAGATTCGATTATTTTAAGAAATTGTGATATTGAATGGTCTACAAGAAGTTGTGATTTAACACCATTAGACTATTTCTTGTGGGGTTATTTGAAGTCATTGGTGTTTCGAAATAAACCAGACTCTCTTAAAGCTTTAAAATCAACATTGAACATTTCATTCATGACATACGACTTGATTTAGTGGAAAAAGTGCTCGAAAATTGGGTTCATCGAATTCGTTCCTGCAGAAGAAGTCGTGGAGGCCAACTGAATGACGTTTTATTTAGATCATAATTGTAACGATTGTACTTCACATTAAATTAAAAAACTTTTGAATTTCCTTAACAATAAGTGTGTCTTAGAGAAAAATAGATTAAGGTGTCCTCCTAGAGAAAACTAAGACCAATTTAAGGGCTTGTTTCAAAGAAGACTAACTTAAGGGATCGTCTTAGAAGAGAGAAGACTTAATTATTTGGTTGTCTTAGAGAAGATTATATTAATGGGTCCTCTTGGGAAAGACTAATTTATGGGGTTGTCGTAGATAAGACTAATTAAGGAATCGTCTTAGAGAGACTAATTTAAGGTTTCATATTAGAGAAGACTAATTTAAGGGATCGTCTTAGATAAAACTTTAATTTAAGATTTGTTATTAGAGAAAACTGATTTAAGTAATCGTCTTAGAGAAGACTAATATCAGGGGTCGTTTTAGAAAAGAATAATTCAAGGGATCGTCTTGGAGAAGACTAATTTAAGGGGTCGTCTTAGAGAAGACTAATTTCAGGGTTCGTCTTGGAGAAGAATAATTCAAGGGGTCGTCTTAGAGAAGACGAATTTTAGGGATCGTCTTAGAGAAGACGAATTTAATGGGTCGTCTTAGAGAAGACTATTTTAAGCGAAAACTAATTAAAGAGCTCGTCTTAGAGAAGACGAATTTAAGGGTTATTTTAGAGAAGACGAATTTAAGGGTTATTTTAGAGAAGACTAAATAAAGGGGTCGCCTTAGAGAAAAATAATTTAGGGGGTCATATCGTGTTAGAGAAAAACAATTTAAGGGACTTCTTAGCAAAAAAAAATAATTTAAAGGAGAAAAATAATTTAAGAAGCCGTCCTAAAGAGAAATCAGTTAAGGGGTCGACTTAGAGAAGGCTCACTTAAAGGGTCGTCATACATAATAATTCAACGGCTCGTTCTAGAGATGACTAATTAAAGGGTTCTTTTAGAGAAGACTAATTTAAAGGAGTCGTCTTGGAGAAGACTAGTTTAAAAGGTCGTCTTAGAAAAGACTAATTTAAAGACTCTTTTAAAGAAGACTAATTTAAGCTGTCTTCTTAGAGATAAATAGTTTAAGGGCCATATTAGAGGAGAATAATTTAAGGAATCCTTTTAGAAAAAATAATTAAAGGGTATTCTTAGAGAAAAATAATTTAAGGGACTAAAGACTAATCGAAGGGCCGTCTTATAAAAGACAAATTGAAGAGGCCGTCGTAGAGAAGACTAATTTAAGGGGTCGTGATAGAGAAGACTGATTTAGGGGTTCTTTTAGAAATAGTCTTTTTTGACAGATCGCGTGTGAGTCGCGTCATGCTGTCATGTTATTTTTGTTAAGTATTGTTTGGCATTTCATCATGGAAAGACTTACGCCTGAACAACGTTAACAAATTATTCAGTTTTATTATCAAAATAATCGTTCGCCAAATGCGCTAAGTCCACTTTTTTTAAATCCAAAAAAAAACGCATTCCAGTCGACTCACGGCCTTGACACCCTTGAGCAATATTTTAGCTCTCGTTAAGAGCTATCTTTTTGCCATTGACCGATTCCCGATCCGATGTACCGGAATCATCGGTCCATATTTCTTCAAAAATTATGCCGGTGTGAACGTAACCGTCAATGGCGACCGTTATCGTGCCACGATAACCGACTATTTGATGCTTGAAATTGAACCTCGTGATCTCTGCGACATTTGGTTTAAACAAGACGGCGCAACTTCCCACACATCGCATCAATCAATGGATTTATTGGGAGAACACTTCGGTCGGTCGATTGGCCACCAAGATCGTGTGATATCACACCGTTAGACTTTTCCTGTGGGGATATGTAAAGTCTAAAGTTTATGCGGACAACCCCGCTTCGATTCAGGCCTTGGAGCAAAACATCACGCCTGTCATTCGCCAGTTACCAGTCGAAATGCTCGAACGAGTTATCGAAAATTGGACTCAACGGATGGACCATCTGAGACGGAGCCGCGGCCAACATTTGATAGACATAATCTTCAAAAAATAAATGCCAAAGAATGTTCTTTCAAATGATAATAAACATTCCCCTTTCAATTTGAATTTTCTGTGTTTTTCTTCTTTAAAAAAGTAGGGAACTTCGAAATGGATCACCTATTATTAAGGGGTCGTCTTAGAGACGACAAATTTAATGGGTCATTTTAGATAATAAAAGGCTTGTCTTAGAGAAGACTAATTTAAGGGGGTCGTCTTAGAGAAGACTAACTTAAAGGGTCTTCTTTGAGAAGGATAATGTGAAGGGTCGTCTTAGATAAGTCTAATTTAAAGGGTTGTCTTAGAGAAGACTAATTTAAGGGGTCGTCTTAGAGAAGACTTATTTCAGGGGTCGACATAGAGAAGACTTATTTCAGGGGTCGACATAGGGAAGACTTATTTCAGGGGTCGACATAGAGAAGACTTATTTCAGGGGTCTACATAGGGAAGACTAATTTAAGGGACCGTGTTACAGAAGAAGAAATTCAAGGGGTCGACTTAGAGAAGTCTCACTTTAGGGGACAACTGTAGAGCGACGTCTTATAGAAGACTTCTTTAAGGGGTAATTTTATAGAAGTCTACTTTAAGGGTCGTCTTAGAGGAGACTTATTCAAAGGTCGTCTTAGAGAAGAGTAATTTAAATGACCGTCTTAGTGGAGACTAATTCAAAGGTCGTCTTAGAGAAGACTACTTCAAGTGATCATCTTAGAGAATACTACATTAATGAGTGGTCGTAGAAAATAATACTTTAAGGGACCGTTTTATAGCAAACTACTTTAAGGGGTCGTATTAGAGAAGATTTTTTGAGGGTCTTCTTAGAAGCCTAATGTAAGGAATCGTCTGAGAAAGGCCTAATTAAAGAGGTCGTCTTAGAGAAGACTAATTTAATGGGTCGCCTTAGTGCATAATAATGTAAGGGGCTGTCATTGAAAACTTATTTAAGGTTTTATATTAGAGAAGACTTATTTAAGGTGTCGTGTTAGAGAAGACTGATTTAAGAGGTCTCCTTAGAGAAGGCTAATTTAAGGGCTCTTTAACAGAAGACTAATTTAAGTGGTCGTTTTAGAGAAAAATATTTTAGGGGGTCATATTAGAGGAGACAAATTTAGGGAATCATCTTAGAGAAAAACAATTTAAGGGTCTTCTTAGAGCAAAATAATTTAAGGGACTAATGACTTATTCAAAGGGTCGTCTTATAAAAGTCAAATTGTAGAGGCCGTCTTAGAGAAGACTAATTTAAGGTTTTGTTATTAAAATAGGTTTTGTTAATAGAAAACTAATCTAATAGATCATCTTACAGGATACCAGTTTAAATGATCACCTTAGAGAAAAATCATTTACGGGCTCATCTTAGAAAAGACTAATTTAAGGGATCGTGTTAGAGAAGACTGATTTAAGGGTTCGTTTAGAGAAGTCTAACTTAAGGGGTCGCCTAATTTAAGAGGTCGTGTTAGAGGAGGCTGATTTAAGGGGTCTTCTTAAAGGAGACTAATTTAAGGGGTCTTGTAGAGAAGAATAACTATTCATAAATTATTTATTCTTATTTATTTATTCTTAAATTAGAAGACTCATGTAAGGGGTCGTATTAGAGGAGACTGATTTAAGGGGTCTTCTTAGAGGAGACTGATTTAAGGGGTCTTCTTAGAGGAGACTGATTTAAGGGGTCTTCTTAGAGGAGACTGATTTAAGGGGTCTTCTTAGAGGAGAATAACTATTCCTCAATTATTTTTTCTTATTATTTATTCTTATTTATTTATTCTTAGAGCGCCCCAGTAGGCGAGTTGGTAGCGTACTCGCCTATGAGTTTGGTGGTCGTGGGTTCGATTCCCACCAGAGGCTCTGGTCTGTCGCTGCAAAATTTAGCTATATGGTCTTTGTAACCCGGTCTTTCCTTGGACCTTAAAACTAGAATATAAATTTACTTTGTATTGTAATTCATATAAATAAATAAATATTTATTCTTAAATTATAATTTAAGGGGTCTGCTCCAAGAAGACTAATTTAAGGCTTCATCTTAGAGAAAACTAATTCAATGAAGCCTGTGAAGGATATACGTCTTTTGTATATTTTTCGTCCAAAATGTGTTAATATTGTATGTGACATTTCTATGACACTGTAATTGTTCGTAAATCATAAATCTTCTTCCCAGCAAATTTGACGTCATATTTTTCAAGTCATTGTGACATTTATCAAATATCAAAACTTTGTTGTAAACAATTTAACACTGTAGTTCTCCATCAGGCTTTTCTTAATTTTTAGGGATTTCTTCATTCCAATTTTGATTGATAAGAACGCATCACAAAATCAATTTCGAGGAACAAATTTTCGAAAAATAAATGAAAACCGAAACGAGAACAACAAGAAGAAAAAAAAAACAAGAATGACAACAGAAACAAGCAAACAAACATTTCACACAACAAATTAAAACATATTTTAAACATAATACTTGAGATTTTGTTGTTTAAAAACTGCTCATGTACGGACATTATTCATACAGTAAGCGACACTCAGTCACACATACTAATGAATCCAACAAATAGATGGATGCGGATGTATGTGTCTCTCAGTATCTGTGTGACGGTGTTTGACTTCAAATGTGTCCATGTGTGTGTGTGAGTATTTGTTTAGTAATGTAAAGCATGTGAAACAAATTGCGAACAACTGTAAACATGTCTGAAAAATTAGTTCATAATACACTCAGAAAAAATACATCCAAACATGCCGACCAAGTGACGAACAAACGAACAGACGGACATACAGGCAACAACATTCGGCAGCAGCAGCAACAACAGCAAAAGTGAACGAGAAGTGTCGCTTGTCAACGCAATTTAAAAGCAATCATTAATAAAACATTTAATACAAATGTTGAAAATTGTTGTTGTTGCCGCTGTTCTTGCACTTGTTGTTGTTGTTGCTGTTGCTTTGTTGTTGATTATAAATAAATAAAATAAAATAAAATTCATACGGAAAGTGTACAACAAAATATTTGTACGAGCGACGGACAGACACACTCATATGTACATACATCGTTCGGAATCCTCCTATGGAATTGTGGAACTTCAAATAAATGAACTAAAAGGAATTATTCAACACATTTGGATGTTAACAAATTATCCACTAAATTGAAGACAGCGATGTTGAGGCATCAACATTTAAACTCTCTCTTTGGAAAATTTAAAGTGAATAATGAAGTAATTGAAATTTTGAAAAATTATTTCACATCAAACCTGACGACTATTGGAAGCAACATTAGTCTGAAAGACTAGATGCTCTGTGACAAAGAAAATGATGTCGAAAATAGACCACAATGGTTCAACAGTCAAGCTAGTTGGCAACCATAAATCGCAATTAATGATTACAAAAATACTCGTAGAAACATACGATTTTAATTTTTTGATGAAAATCCTTTTGAATTATAAATCTGATAGACCCGGAATAGGCTTTAAATTTAATATAATTACATATGTTGGAAACATAACTTTTACGTTGAATCTGTGATTTAATAATAGGCGAAAAAGAAAAAGAAAAAAATCGAAAAATAATTGTTCCTTTATAAATCTTTTCGTCGTGGGAATGAAACCCTATCGTTCACTCGATGAATTTCCAAATCACCAAAAACATGGGTTGATGATCGTGTTCGTTCTATTGACGTACAAAAACATAGCATGTACGAAACATTTCGTCACCAGTACGAAGATATATTGACGAAACTGATTCGTCATGGTGATGAACGGTTTTTCAATCAGTGTATTTAAACCAGTAAGGAAAGACTGAAGTCGGGCGGGACCGACTATATAATACCCTACACCTCCCTAACAATGGGAAAATTTACATTGCGATAAGAATATGGCAGTTTCCATACATGTAATAAGAAAACTCTTTTTGCCGAATTTCGTACTGATCGGGTATAAAACACGGTTTCTACAGCGCTTACATGTCAAATTGAGTGAAACATATATGTACAGGGTGGCTGATATGTAATGCAACAAAGTAAAGCGCTATATTTTTTTTAAATTTTATTGTTCAAAATCAAAAAATGTCGGAAATAACATAAAATTTTAGAAACAGTTTAGATTTGTTCGAATTGGCCACCTTTGGCACGAATTATAGCCTTCAAACGGCCGACAAAGCCATCACACGCTGCACGAAAGTGGCTCTGCGGTATTTTGGCCCATTCCCGGCGAAGCGCCGTCTTGAGATGATCGATACTTTGGTATTGTTTAGTGCGAACCTTACTCTCTAAAATGCCCCAGGCGCAAAAGTCCAACGGATTGAGTTCCGGAGATCTTGGTGGCCATTGTGCGGTAGAAATGAATCGAGGAACCTCCTTTTTAAGCCATTCTTGGTTGACGCGTGCTGAGTGCGATGGTGATGAGTCCTGTTGGAATGTCCATGGTCTGCGGCCAAAATGTTTGTCTGCCCAGGGCTTCAATACTGTCTTTAGGACATTTTAGGACATTTAGGACATTTATGGGGGGTATATCTAAATCTGAACGGATTTTCTCCGAATTTGGTAGTGTTCATTCACGTAATAAGAGAACTCTCTCTGCAAGATTTCGTACTGATCTGATATAAAATACAGTTTCTACAGCGTTTAAATTGTAAGGGCCGATGTTGAATGTGAACCACACCTAAACGTCAAGCTTTTTTGCATTTCATTTGACATTTCAGACTAACTCAATTTGAACCATGGAAAAAATATATACAATCGAGCAACGCGTTAACGTTTTTTAAGTCATTTACGAAAATTGGCGTTCAAATCAAAATGCATTTCGTGCACTTCGTGATGTTTTTTTGATCAGCATAATCGACCAAACGTGTCCACAATCGGGAGAATTGTGCGCAAATTTCAGCAAACCTGGTCTGAAGGAGATGTGAAAACACCTGTGCATGCTCGCCCAGTTCGTTCGATGCGGCTTATGGGCTGGCGACGTTATCGGGCCATACTTCTTCGAAATGAGGCCGGTCAGGCAGTTACTGTGAATGGTGTTCGCTATCGTTAGATGATAACGAACTTTTTATGGCCCGAATTGGAAGATATGGATGTGGACAATATGTGGTTTCAACAGGACGGTGCCACTTGCCACACAGCTAACGAAACAATGGCTCTTTTGCGCCCCAAATTGAATGGCCGTGTTATCTCACGGCGTGGCGATGTCAATTGGCCACCAAGATCATGCGATTTTACACCGCTGGACTTCTTTCTTTGGTGTTATTTGAAAGAAAAGGTGTACGTCGATAAGCCAGCAACAATTCAAGGGCTAATGGATGAGATAATTCAGCACATTAACGGCATAGAACCTCAATTATGCGTCATCGAAAATTTGGACCATCGAATGGAGGTATGCCGCCGAGGTCGCGGCGGCCATTTGGCCGATATTTTGTTCCATACATAATGAAACCATACCAATATTATCATAATAAAAAGAAATTACAATAATTTCCTAAATAATTTGTGTTTTATTCGAAATCAAAACATCGGCCCTTACAATTTAACCACCCTTTATATGCGAAATATATCTAAATCCGACCAATTTTGATAAGGATCGTCCTTGGTCCCAAAAAGAGCACTGTGCTAAATTTCATCACAATCAGACAATAAATTCGACCTGCACTTTGATCACAAGAACACATGGACAGACGGACATGGCTAAGTTGCCTTAAAAAGTGATTCTATGTCGATCGGTATAATAAACAATGGGTCTATCTCTTCTCATTTTACCCGTTACAAACAAATGCACAAAGTATCAAAACGCGTTTGTGGATTTATATAAAATATAACTCTTCTTAAAGGTCATGACTAGGACATCTTAGATAAACGCGAAAATTCTTCAATATTTGCATATATCGTTCTATTATATTTTTCCTCTTAAATTTAAATTAGCATACTACTCCAGGAAAACACGAACATTGATATGTGAAATATATCGAGCCCTAACAGCGAAAAAAACTTAACCAACAAAAAGTAAATTTTTCAGGAGAAGGTTTTTTTTAGTTTCTCTACACTCAGTGCAGGTACTAACATAAACTTTCAAGTTAAGCTTTTTTTGGAGTAATAAATTAGTATTAATCGTTGCATTAGTCCTTTTTCACAAAAAAGTACGATTTTTGTTACTTAAGTTTTTTTTCGCTGTCATTGTAGCAAGCGGAAGCGATGTATTTGTGTCGGTTAAGTTAAACACAATTGCATAGAAATATGCATTAGCATCTTTTTTATACCCTCCACCATGGGATGGGGGGTATATTCATTTTGTCACTCCGTTTGTAACACCACTAAATATTTATCTGAGACCCCATAAAGTTTGTATATATATTATTATTCGTCGTAAAATTGTAAGACTAGTTAGCCACGTTCGTCCGTCCGTCCGTCTGTTGTAATCACGCTACAAGCTATAATACTTGAGCTAGGTGGCTGAAATTTGATACATATACTTCATATATCATCAGGTATGTTGGGATTGAAAATGAGTAATATCGGTCCAATTTTGGATATAGCCCCTATATATGGCATCTCCCCGATTTTACTTCTTAACGTCATAGAGAACACAAATGTCAACAGATCGCGCTGAAAGTTGGCAACTGGGATTTATTTATACCCTGTATCCTTCACATATGCAACGGTAGCCATAGGTCCATGTTTTGACATAGCCCCCATAGAAAGGTGTTTAAATTTATTTTGGAAATGTGGACGACTCAAAACGAGGGAAATACATTAACATTAAATATAATAAAAACCAGTATGGAAAGGCTAAAGTTAGGCGTGGATTACGTACAAAACGAATCAAATTTACAACATTGAGAGATAAAATTTTAAATTTGTGGTCGATATTTAAAGTACACTCTGTACACAAATATTAAATAAATCTTCTACAGCTCTTTGATACCAACTTGAAACGAAAACATATATGGGGCAATATAAATCTCAACAGATTTTTATCAAATTAAGACATCGTTAATTCTGTGTCAAGAAACTCCTACCTGCCAAATATTTAAAATGAGCGGATGTAAAATAAAGTTTCTCTGGCAAATTGATACCAAGTCAGAAGGAAAGTATATACGGGGGCTATAAATCTGAACCGATTTCTTTCAAATTTGAAAGTGTTCATTCCTGAACCAATGAACTCCTTTATGCCAAATTTGGTAATGATCCGATGTAAAATTTGATTTATACAGCGCATAGATGCCAAATCGGAGGTAAAAATATATGGGGCCTATAATGAGCATTCTGCTAAATTTCATCACGATCGGACCACAAATACGACCAGAACTCTGATTACAACGATACATCGAGAGACGGAAATGGTTAATTCGACTCAGGAAGTAATTCCAAGTCGATCGTAATAATACACTATGGATCTCTTCTCCTTTTGGGTGTTAGAAAAAGTCCACAATCTTATAATACCCTGGACCACATTGGGGTGTAGGTTATAAAAATCATATTTAGGAAAAAGCAGCCAAAAATGATTTGCATTTGTTTCTTATTGGACACATCACATGTGTATTGAAAATCTGGCCAAACTCGACGAAATTTCCATAATCAACAAAAAACATAGTTACCATTCTTATACCAGATGCCATTTTAATAAATATTATCAAACAATCGACGCACAAATGTTAACTTTTTTAACGCCGTTCAAATAAAATTCAGAATGAAAATTTAACTTAAATGACACACGCGGTCAGGAAATTTTTAAACAAAATGTAAATGTCGTTTGAGTTATTTTTGTTTTGTCTTTTTCTTCGTAACGGTACATTTGTCAGCTACGAAATTTTTACCGGTGATGAGAATTACGCTTCTTAATCGATTTTTATCAAAAAACGAAAATCGATAATTTTTTCGGTTAAGATTTTTTGGCGGTTAGGGCTCGATATATGAGCATGTAATCCTATATATTCTGTGAAAAAGTCAGAAATGAAAATTGTTTTTTGTTGGAATGATTCTGTCTATTTTATGATTTCAATATTTTTCATAGTTTATAATGGAAAATTATTGGCATTTTTAGTAAATAATGTTTTAAACAAGTAGGAAAGTTTCAGTCGGGTAAACCGACTTATGACTCCCCTCACCTTGAGTTCCAAAAAAATATTCGTAAATTAACTTTTTTTTATTTTAATTTAATTATTATCAATTTAAATTGCATTTAATACGAGTAACTTTAAAGTATGAACTGGTATTAAAGTTAAAAGCTGTTGGGCAATTCCAACGGCAGTCGACCCACTTTTTAAAACGACCCCCTCCGATTTTGAAAAAAAATTATGTTATCACATTTTTAAAAAGCCAGCATGCTATCGAAGAAAACACTGTCAATTTGAAAAAATCTATGGATAGATGTAAAAGTTATGAGCCATTTTGTAAATGTTAGGGAAATTCAAAAAAATCTTGTTTCATATTTTTTCGTTTTTAAGTGATGTTTTTCTTATATTGAATTCGCCATATGTGAGAGAGACATATAAGAGCAATTGCACTTGCATTTTATTTTATGAGGATTGATGTCAGTCATTATAAAATTATAGAGAGGACCTATAATTTATAATAGGCGTGTTTTCGTTACACCATAAGTGCTTAATTTGTATGGGGAGCTAAGCACTTTTAAGCACTATTAGTTCCCGATGAAGTTTGGTGCTTGTGTTCATGTCTTAATCGAGTATGATGTTGCCAGATTGGGCACCCTATATTTAGCAATATGGCATCCCATTTTTGGAGAGATTTTATCAATTATTGTGAATTAGCGGGAAGAAGAAGAAGAAAAATGGGAAATTATTTCAATATTTGCAAAAAAATGTGTAAACAATTGAACATAGAATAGTAAATATATGTTTTATAAATACTTTTCACGAATTTTTTGTCTGTTTCGCACTGTTCTTTCTTCGCAACTCATGACACCATTGCTACCAGATAGTGAAAATCCGCCACTTATTGCTTATGTGCCAGTTAGTGGAAGTCAGTTGTTTTCGTTGCAAAGTGCTAAACTAAAAGTGCTAGCTTGTAACGAAAACATGCCTAATATAACCCTACATAAAACATGATATGCAATGTGAGAGCTATATTGGATGAGATGTGCTCAGATAGAGGGTCATTCAACAATATTTGTGGTTTTTTATTTATGAGGTTTCTATTCAGTTACACCTTTTAGGGGCGTGGACATCCCAGTCGTATATACAGGTAGTAAAATTATATGTACACAAAGTAGTACGCGGCAGTCCTAAAAATATTGGGTGTCTAGTTTCGAAGCAAACTATATGTCGATTTTCTGAAAAATATTACAAAGTTATATTTCGAAGTATGAGTAAAAGACCAAGAACTTTTCAATGTGTAAATGATCTCGACAATTTCTGCTACATCTGCGGAAAATATGTAATTAAAAAAATTGACGTGCGTTTAGTAAAATAAAAGAAGAAATATATGTGCAATATTGTGGTATACGAGTTAAAAATATGAACGATCCGTGGACACCTAGTATTTTGTGTAATTCGTGCAATGTAAATCTCAGTCGATGGACTAGTGGAAGAATGCGGTAAGCACTTTAAAATTAATGTATTACAATGTTTTGTGAAACAAAACTTTTTAACTTTAGACTTCACGTGCAATTTGGAATGCCAATGATTTGGAGACAACCATTCATTCACGATACAGACTGCTATTTTTGTCTACGTTAATAGATTGGAATAGGAGGTGTCCAAGTATAGCTAACAGCCTAAATACGGAAACATCATCAAGTTCAACTGAGTACTCAACTCTGAGCGATTCAAGTTTGAGTCAGAAGTCATCGCTCTTAACTCAGTTTCAACTCATTGATCTAATGAGATATTTGGAACTGACCAAAGATAAGGCAGAAAATACTTGCATCTGGGATGAAACAGTACAATATTTCGGCCCCATATGTTAACATATCATATTATAGAGTCCGTGATATACCTTACAAACAATTTTATACAACTGTGGATAACAGATGCTTTTGGAAGGACATTCCCGGATTGTTCGAGGAACTTAATGGCGGTTACTTGTTGACAGTAGTTAAGAAAGTTTGAAAGCAGTACTTTTACACAACGGAAACCAGAAACCGTCGATTCCCATTGGTCATGCTGTCAACACTAAGGAATCATACGAAACAATGGCTAAATTGATAAAATATATAAAATATGAACATGCCTGGAAAATTTGTTGCGATTTAAAAGTAGTTGGTATGTTATGGCTCTGAGATAGCCGATATTTTGCCACCACTGCACATTAAGCTGGGGCTCTTTAAACATTTTGTAAAAGCCTTAAGGAAAGATGGTAATTCACTCTCATATTTAAAAAGTTTATTTAAAAGTCTTTTTTTTCAAAAAATCGAAGAAGGAGTTTGTGATGGGCCTAAAATAAGAAAACTGATGAAAGATGTGAATTTCGAATCATATTTGACGTAGGATGAAATTGCAGCATGGAGGTCGTTTAAGCTTGTAGTTTCAAATTTCCTTAGATCCAATAAAAGCCCGCAATATGAGACAATGATTAATGATTTGTTAAAAAATTATGAAAAAATTCGTTAGAAATATATTTTTTTATATTTATATATAAATAACACGTATGTATGTATTTTTCCAACTTATTTTGCGCTTAATGTATTCCAACAGGTGTGAATATGTCCTTCAAAATACATTTCTTGAGAATCATTTAAACTTTTTCGCCGAGAATCTTGGCGACGTAAGTGACGAACATGGCGAAAGGTTTCACCAAGAATTGAAGTCCTTCGAGCGGCGTTACCAAGGGCACTGGGATGAAAGAATGATGGGAGATTATATTTGGTTCCTCATTAGAGAAACCGAATCCGAAATCTACAAACGTCAACAAAGAACTCACAATTACTTCTAATGAAACTTTTTCATGTAAATAAACTCAAATGTACATAATATATAAATAAAAGTAATAAAAAAATCGCTATTTAAACAGAAATTAAAAAAAACGATTTTTTGAAATTCTCTTACCTCTACCAAAAGGGCTATAATTTCTACATTTATCCATAGATTTTTTTCAAAAAAGCATTATTTTCTACACTAGGATGCAAACTTTTAAAAAATAAAATAAAATATTTTTTTCTTCACTAGTGTTACTAAATTAGTGTTTCCAAGTGAAAGAGATATTTGCAACATTGGTAGCCCACATTAATAGCTTCAATTTACCGTATAAGTCGAACTGATCGGGCATATACTCCAAAAATTATAGTGCAAATACTAAGGACACCTTCGACGATAATAGTATTTTTAATAAAAAAATTTTTAAAACAATTTATCCATAAAAAAATTTTTGGTTTTCATTTTATATTATTTATCTACACAAAAAAATAATTCATAGGTCTAGGACACAAAAAAAATTTTTGTTGCGTAGTGTTATCAATTAATGACCATATTTTAAATGTTTGTCTCTTTTTATAAATATATATTAAATAATGTACTTACCCTTGCTGAGTTCTGCAAATGCAAAGTTTGCAGAAATTTTGCGCAAAAAAAAAATAATAAAATATTAGGTTAACTTTCTTCTATTAAATAAAGTTAAATACATGACATGAAATGTGGAGTTATATAGGGTAAAAAATGTTTCGCTAAGGAAATGACTGAGAATCAAAAAAAATCGATTCGGGTTCTTAACGAAATATAGTAAAAAAATCTTTCTAATCTCTGAAAAACATTTCCTTACATATTTTCCAGCTCTGTAGGTAAACAGATAACAAACTAAATTTTTGTGGGAACTTTTCTTCATAAACCACTTGAAGTGGCACGTGTAACTACCGCAGATACTTGAAATAACAAAACCACAATAGGATAATAGACACAACCCATATACGACTACTCTACCCAAAAACGCATCGGCAAATATTAATCATTGTTGCAGATAATTTTTCCATACCTCAAATCCTATTTTCTATAAAAAGAATTACAAAGCCTCTTAATAAGAGGTCATGTAAATAAAAGCCAAATATAAACAAATAATCACAGCCACGGTACGGTTCATTGATTATGATGTTTGGCTATAATGATTTCCAAGAATTCCTTGGTAATGCAACGATGGGTGAGCCTATGTTGGAGAGAGAGAGGGGACAAAATACGCCAATGGCAAACAGCGAAATTAATTAATTAGATAATTGTGGTGCAAAATACTCGTACTAGTTGGTGTACTCCATGTGCCACACAGTCATCGCACACTCCATTCCATTCCGTGCAATCCCATCATATCATTCAAGCGGCCGGGCAACCAACCAACTGTGCCTGGCGAGTGGCACAAAGTTATGTACGGTCTTGTACTCCGGTGGTACATTCACTAATTACCTTTGCATCCTTGTTTTTTGGGGGGGCGACGTCGTCGAACATGCCACAAGTTGTAGTATTTGGTGTTGCACACACGGTAATTGGCGAGGGATTACCAAAGATGCAACTGATGCTGTTGTCTAGATGTTCATACTCGTACATAACCAAAAATGTGCAAACTAATCTGTAATTTATAATAAATATTTTTCAAAAATGGAAAACACTTTTTGCACATTGCACAGTGGGCCCGAATGGAGATGGAAACATTAAATCATTGAAGTCGCAAAGAATTTCTTAAGAAAGACTACGCAGCTAACCTAATCATTTCACACAATTGTTACAATTTTTAGTGAGAGGTAATATAATGGGCGTGGCAATAACGCCCACTTTGCACTGAAATAGGTACTATAAAAACAATACACTGCACAAAATTTTATGTATTTGTATGCGCTGGTATTAATGTTATAAGCTGTGAACATTTTTTTACAAATTGGTTCCTTTGTGTGGGAGGTACCAAAAGGGGCGTGGCATTTTCGCCCAGTTTTGTTCAGCTTATAGAGGCGGTAAACTGATTACTGCAATTTTACAGGATACCCATCAGTAGTATAGAAGTTATAAGAGCTTTAACAATGTCACAAAATTTTAAGCATTTGAGGGGAAGGTACCACAGGATGTAGTCCGATATGGTTGTCCATCAAACATAAACTGGGTTTGAACAAAATATTATAACGTACGAAATTTGAAGTCATTCGGTCACTCATTTTCAAAGTTATCGATAGCACCATTTAGTCGAACTGACAGACGGACGGACACTAATTAATTCATATTTTTTAAGCCATGTAGGACCTATGCTGAATTTATTACATTTTGCGGTAAAATATGTGGGTAATTTTTAATCATAAAACGAAAAAAATTTAAGATATGCCTTTCAGGATAATTAAGGATATTTTAGTCCGTTTAACGTCCTTAATAGACAAAAATTAATTACTTAATTTATAATTCACAGAGAGGATGTTAAAATCTTTGAAATGGTACTTATATCATATATATATCATCATATTCCGTTCAAAAGTTGAGTAGACTTTAAAAAATCGAAATTTGTAAAAAATATTGCAGGTGACCAATTTGGGCACCCTTTAAAATCAAAACCATTATGAATTTGGACAGACGGTAAAAGGTACTAAGTCTGCGTGGTCTTCTAGTATACGCGTGTAACATTTCATTGAAATCGAAAGGGGTCAAATATTTAAATTGACATTTTTGGTTCGTTTTATTATCCCCTCACCTTAGAGAGGAGGGTATACAATGTATACTATACATATATCATTTGCTACGAGCCAAAAGTGTAACACATCGAAGGAGTGGCCTAAGACTCTAAGTATGTTCGGCGGAAATCCGTTTTGGGTCATTTTAAGTCATTTGAGCAATGTCCGTCCGTCTGTCTGTCTGCTGGTTGGTGCGGACGATAACTCTCGAAAGGCGTAACCGATTGACTTCAAATTTGGTATGTGGTAATATTTTCTTCTATCTCCGGCTAAGTTCGAAGATGGGCCATAGTGGTTCACTCCTTGTAGTACCTCCTCCACAAATGGTTAACATTTAGTAAACTATTGATTAGTTAATAACTTCTATACTACTTATTTGAATCCTCTGAAATTCTACACATAGTATTAGTTTACCAGTCACTATTAACTCGAGAAAAATGGGCATTATTGCCACGCTCCTTTTGGTACCTCCCACACAAATGGACCATTTTGTACCAAAACTTACAAGCTTATAACTTTAATACCAGTGCATACAAATACTTGAAATTTTTTACAGTGTAATGCTTTTAATGGTAATGATATCTCATTATCGCCAGCATTAGTTTCGGTAAATAAATAACGGCTAACAAAATGATGATAAAAACCAGTAAGGAAAGGCTAAAGTCGGGCGGGGCCGACTATATAATACCCTACACCACTCTCGTAATATTGAAAAACTCTGATATATAAATTTGGTAATTCATGTATAAATTGTTTACATAAATTTACTTTTAGAACATTTTATACTTAAATAATACCCTGTACCACAGTGTGGTGTAGGGTATAAAAACGATTGGATCTAAATAGCCAAATCGGATGAAACATATATATGGAAGCTATAGCTAAATCTTTACCGATTTTCTTCAAATTCGGCAATGTTGGTTCATGAATCAAGAAACGCTACCATTCTAAATTTCAAAACGATTGGATGTAAAATATAGCTTCTATAGAACTAAAGGGCCAAATCGGAAGAAACATATATATGGGAGCTATGGCTAAATCTTAACCGATTTTCTTCAAATTCGGTAGTGTTGGTTCATGGATCAAGAAACTCTACCATTCTAAATTTCAAAACTATTGGATATAAAATACAGCTTTTATAGGACTAAAGGCCCAAATCGGACGAAACATATTGTCGAAGCCACTTCGACAATAGCCAAGAAGGGAACCTTCCCTTCCCATTTCGCTTCAACAAAAGCTTACGGACTCGCTCTATCTCTATTTCTTTCTCTCTCTTTCATTATTATTACCGTATTATTACCTTACTCATGAAGAGTTATCCCTTTCTTTATATATTCGTTATTTAGTCATTTACCTTTCTATTACATTACCTCTTGTTACATGGTTCCTTTTGTATACATAATTGAACATTTGAATTGTTAGAACTAGTATAAGCTTTGATCTCAAAGGAGAAGGTTGCAAACCCTCTCCTAATAAAATCATAATCTTGAAGATAGAACAGTTGTCGTTTCTTTTTACAAAAAAAAGGCAACGGCTTCGCGCTACATGTTCGACTATTGTAGCCAAGCCAACTATCAATCACCCCAGTTCGAATACTGGAATTAACATATGGTCCATTCGAGCCTCCTAATTTGGTGTTAGGAGCAGGTGTTCCAGCGACAACGGTCGCTAACAACAACGGTGGTAGATTTCCGAGCAAATCTCCACAACAAAAGCCTACATTGGGTCAGCGGCAGTTGATTTTCTACGTACGGAAACAACTCCAACAACAACGAAAGCAAAGTGGCAACAGGCAATTGGTTTTCTGCACAAAACCCCATCTTCATCCGAAACAACAACAACAGGGCAAGAGGCCCACGACTGGCAGACAACCATAACCCCAAAACGAGGAAAACAACCAACAACAACAGGGCAAGAGGCCCACGACAGACATCACTTCATCTACAACCTCAACCGAGGAAAACCAAAACAGCAACGAATAAAAAAGGCACACGACAAGAAGGCACAGGTATCTGTAAGGAATAGACTGGGTATGTACAAATGTTTTATTTGGTATTTGACTGAGTGATCGCGAACGGGAAAAAATAAAGAACTTTTGTTTAATATAAAACGGCCTACAAACAATAATTTTATCAAAAATCGTACAACAAATCGCCCAACATATTCGACGAGTTCCCAATTAATTAAAAATTTCTCGCAATTCATTCCTTTTTTATGCCTATCATAATCTCGGTACAAAATTGCACCAACAACATCCCTCTCAAGTTCAACGAACACATAAAAACTCCGCGTAACGAAAGGCAAATTCGTTAAACAACAACAACGTCGTCTGTTGTCTTCCCCCACCAAACGCACAAAAGGTTCTTCGCGCGAAGAGAATAGAAAAGAGGTAATTACAATAACAATTGTATACCAAAGCAATCGCAATCAAATTGCAAACATTACAAAACACCCCAAAATCAACGTTTTCATAGTAGGCAGCTTTCGTACGGGTTGTAACTGCCAAACCAATAACCAGTAACCACACATTCACAGCACTAATAAACGTCACGAACATCAAAATATACAAGAAGCGCGAGCGGACGGACAATATAAAAAACACAAAATCGGGAAAACAGCAAAATAGTGTCGAAATAAATAAAACGAGTAAGTAAAAGTGCAAAGTGCCGGTAAACCTAAAACGAAAATACATACAATAAGTGAGAAATTATCAAAAAAAAAAAACAAAAGAAAAATATACAATTTTACAAAATTAAGTGTCGGCAAAATAATACCCCGCTACATACAAGCTCGTTCCAATAACAACACTGGCAAAGTCCCTCGCGGAACAACAACAGACTTCACGAAAGTACTGGTGAGTGTTTCAATCAAAAGAATGTATAAATATTAACAAAAACATTTATTGTGGAGACAGTTAAATCCCTCGGTCAGCATAAATACAGCATTTTCGAACATTTCTGGAAAAAATAATTTACAGTTATACTGAGTTCATACCACTTTGAAATATTCTCCTTTTGTACATTCTTCTTTAATAGAACCGTTATGTTTAGTTCTCGTTCTCTTTTCCACAAAAAAGAATTCAAGAGTCAATCGCCTCGACACATACCCTGCCGGCAACTCAACTAACTTTTAACGCACTATAATCTGTCTATTTCGCAATTAGTTGTGGTTGATGTTTGGATTACTTTTTATGAAGCCAACTGACTATTTTAACATTGCGATGTCCTAGGCAGTAGTCAATTGACTTATTGACAAATGACTTTTCAACTAACTTAAAGTTAGTTGCTTTGAAGTTAGCTAAAAGTTATCTAACTTATAGCTAGCTATAAATTAATTATATTTTTCATTGTGATGTATTTGGATGAAATAATTTAAACTTAAATGCAGTCACAATATTTAAGGGTAGCTTTTTTAATATCTAAGTTTTTATTTTTATTATTTTAATTAAATTGCACACTTTAAACACAATTAACTGCACGCACGAGACTAAGCACAACTTTTCACCTTACAATCCACACAAAAATGACAAATATGTAAAACAAAATTGCAAATAGCAAAACAAAAGAAACAAACAATTAACTGTTAACAGTTAAATTCCCTTTAACCAGAAAAAAACAAAATATTCCAAAAAACAAACTCATTGCACCGAATATGCATTACATTGTAGTTAGCTTATAGTTAGGTCATAAAAGTTAACTAGAAGTGCGTTATTTTCGTAGTCGACTACCGAATTGCTTGCAGGGTATTTATGAACATATGTATGTATGCACCTTAGTACATAGCAATACATTGGGTATGTACATCGATCGCCAATAGGGTTGCCATCCGACTACAAATTATTTTACCCTTGTGGGGACAGCATAAAACGTCCAAAATACCCTCTGGGCGAATTAAATAACAATTTATTTATTTTAAACGACGATTAATACACAATCAACGTGTTTCAACGAAGAATCGCGAACTTTCGATAAACACAACATTAAAATAAACTAGCCAAAACAACGTACTTAACACCATACATTAATATATGCATGTATATGCTCCGGGCAGTTTAACACAACATCTTTTTTTTTAAAATTACAATCGATTTTAGCGAAACAATCAATCAAATTTACAATTCAAAAAAAATATATAAAGATTATTTGCATATAGGCATACCAAAAGTATAAATACGTGCAAATCGAAGCTCAACAAATAAATAAAAAATATTCGAAAGGCAAATCTTGGCAAATAAACAAAAATAGCACCCTTTTACACACACTAAGGAAAATATTTTTTTTCTGCGAGAGACCATACCACAATTTTAAATCGATTTAAACATTTTAAGAAAAAAATTCATAGACATTCAAAACAATTTATTATCGTATTAAATTTATAACGTAACAATGGCAGCGCGAAGAAAATTTCTTTTCGATTACAACCACGTAATCAAATTTTGCAAACAGTTCGAAACCGAAAAATCTGAAACGTTAACAACACAATTACTTGAGATAAAAGATCTCGAATTAGAGCGAAGATGGCCTCTTTTAGTTGCAAGTTACGAGGCTTTAGTTTTAGAAGACGACAAGGAAGAGCACGACTTTAATGACGCCAACGCGACAAAATTCGAGGAAGCAAGCACTATGTACCAGATATGTAAGAGTAGCATTATGGCGTTAATTTGTGCTCAGACCCAACCAGAACAAAGCGTGGAAGGGACTCAAGTCAGGCAGAATGTTCCAACGTTAAAACTACCCCCATGTGATACTCCACCATTTGAGGGGGGATACTCTAAATGGCCAGCCTTTAGAGACATTTTTACCGCCGTTTTTGGAAATCACCCACATTTATCTCCAGCTCAGAAGCTGTATCACCTCCGAGGTAAAACGAGGGGTGAGGCATATGACATCGTAAAGAAGTTTGAGTTAGTCGATGCGAATTTCCGATTAGCTTGGGAAGCGTTAAAAAATCGATACGAGAATCGACGAATACTAGTCAACCAGCAAATGAAGAAACTTTTCAATGTCTCTTCTATCCAAAGCGAATCGCCAAAGTCCCTAAGACAAATTCAAAGTGCCATAAATGACAGTGTAGCCATTTTTCAATCTTATGATATCGCGGTAGACAATTGGGATCCAATACTTATTCACATTGTTTCCTCAAAAGTCCCCGATGACACCCTGCGAGCATGGGAAGATTCCTTGAGCAATCATAAGGAATTGCCCACATGGCAGCAAATGGATAAATTCTTATCCAATAGAATTGAGAAGCTGGAGACAATAATCGATTTTAGAAAAACAAGCGCTAGGGACAATAACGGCACCAAATCGCATTCGTTTCATGTTTCCGAAACTGAAAATAAAAACAGAAATTTCTGCAAGAAATGTAGACAATATCACCATTTGATGCTCTGCAAGCATTTCAAATCACTATCTCCAAAAAATCGAATACAGTACGCAATGCAGAACAAACATTGTTTAAATTGCCTCTCTCCTGATCATTTCAAACCGAATTGTACAAGTACGAAATTATGTACAAAGTGCAATCAGAAGCACCATACTATGCTCCACATAGAACCAACTCATAGAAATTCGGAATTAGCTTCCCATCAAAGACACTCAACGAGTCCTCGCGAAGAGGACAGCCCAACTCCATCAAACAAAAATTCGTTTCTAAACACAGAAAAGACTGCGGAGAAAATCCACACACTTTTTTCACAAAATGAGGGAACAACTATTCTTCCAACTGCGCGTTTTTACATCGATCATTGCGGAGAGCTATTTGCCGTCAGGGCACTATTAGACGCAGGATCAGAAAAAACCTTCATCTCAAAACGAGTCCAACAAAAACTGGCGATCCCCATAGAATTTCACAACTCTCAGATTTCTGGATTAGGTGGAACTGTTGTCAGCAATTCTAAAGGCAGGTGTAATCTCACCCTTCAATCTCAATACTCTAACTTCCAAATTCAAATAAAGGCCCTCGTCGTGTCAAACCTGGCACAATTCCTACCTTCGCGGCCTGTAAAAACACAACTTCTTGAGAAAATGCAACATTTAGATCTCGCGGATCCATTCTTTTATAGACCAGCGCCCATCGATATGATCATTGGTAGTGATTATCTCCCCTTTATCAATAAAGAGGGCATAATCTTGCAAATTGGAGATGGGATCGAAGTCCGAGAGTCTCAATTCGGGTGGTATTTGTCAGGACCTGCGAATACAGACACGATCAGCTCATTTTCCACATTAGTATCTACTTCTGACGACATGGCTCTGCAGGAGCAACTACGAAAATTTTGGGAATTAGAGGAAGTCGAGAAATCTCGAACCACTTCAGAAAATGACGCTTTCTGCGAGAATTTTTTCAATCCACCACGTATCGACAGCCTGATGGACGCTACGTAGTCCGACTACCCTTCAAGCAGGAATATCCAAATGATATATCCTTGGGGTCGTCGAAACATATGGCTTTGGCCCAATACTGCCGTATGGAGAAACACCTCGATAGAACTCCAGAGTTCAAAACTGAATATGACAAAGTGCTTCACGAATATGTCGAATTAGGGCACATGGTTCCCATCTCCGCTCTCGAGGATCAATCTAGCGGTGAAACGAACTATTTCCTCCCCCACCACGCGGTCATCCGACCCGAGAGTAAATCCACGAGAGTCAGAGTTGTATTCAACGCGTCCAAAAAGACAACTAGTGGTTTCTCGTTGAATGACGTTTTGCATTCCGGACCGATTCTTCAACAAGATCTAATGAAAGTTCTACTAAACTGGCGGTACTATCAATTCGTGTTTAATGGTGACATCCAAAAGATGTACCGCCAGATATGGATCCACGAGGACGATCAACCATTTCAACAAATTCTGTTTCGCCCTTCCCACAACAAACCCATAGAAACCTTCCGCTTAAAAACAGTAACATTTGGCGTCAATGCTGCACCTTTCCTCGCAATACGCACCCTTTTAGAGCTAAGCAAAGACTGCAAAAATCTGCATCCCAAAGCCTCGAGCATATTAAAAGACGAGGTCTATGTCGACGACATATTGTCAGGCGGACATTCAATCGAGGAAACCCAGGCGAAACAAATTGAGCTCATCAAAGCTTTATCATCCGCTGGATTTCCACTAAAGAAACTCACTGCAAACCACAGCACACTTCTTAAAAATTGGCCCCGCGAGGATCTTCTTAGCGAAGAATTCCTGAAAATCGAAGACCATAGCTCCCTGAAAACTTTAGGCATTCGGTGGAATGCCATGACCGACTGCTTTTACTATACAGTCGAACCCATCGAAATTTCGACCCATACGACAAAAAGAAAAGTCTTATCTTCAATAGCGAAGTTGTTTGACCCACTTGGTTGGCTAGGACCAACCATAATTATCGCCAAAATATTAATGCAAGATTTATGGGAAGAGAAGACCGGATGGGATGAGGATTTACCACCTCAATTGCTCAGAAGATGGTCATTATTTGCAGAGAACTTACCCCAGTTAGCAGACGTAGAAATAGACAGATGGGTGAGAGTCTCGCCTCAAGCAGTAGTTCAGGTCCATGGTTTCAGTGACGCATCGGAGAAGGCGTACTGTGCAGCCGTATATCTTCGAGCTGCGAATCCGGATGGATATATCACGTCGAATCTCTTAGTTGCGAAAACAAAAGTCGCTCCCATAAAAAGAACCACGATCCCAAAATTAGAATTATGCGGAGCACTGTTACTGGCTAAATTGGTCCAAAATGTGACCAGGGACTTCAAGTTCGATTATGAGTTATTTTTGTGGACTGACTCTTCGATCGTACTTGGATGGTTACAAAAATCGCCTCTAATGTTGAAAACCTTCGTAGCCAACAGAGTAAGTGACATCCTTACCATCGCCAGTGCCACCCACTGGAAACATGTAAAAACCGACGAGAACCCAGCGGATTTGGGCACTCGAGGATGCGTTCCTCAAGATCTTACCAACAGCCAGCTTTGGTGGCATGGACCTTCGTGGCTAACCAAACCAATTGAAAATTGGCCGCCACCGCGAAGTTTTGAATCAACCGAACTAGAAACAAAAAGAGTTTCCAATTTTAATTTAATAGCAGACACAGAAGAAGTCATAAGCAGATTCTCCTCACTAAATCGTTGTCTTCGTGTGTTGTGCTATGTCTTTCGATTTCACAGGGCATGCCACAAAAAATTGACGGAATCCGATATACTTCTAAATCAAGAGGAAATAACATTCGTAAAATTTCGCCTAATAAATCTAACTCAGCGAGCAGCGTTCCCCAGAGAAATTGAAGATTTACAAAATAATCGGCCTATTCACAAGAAAAGCAGACTCCTCGCGGTTACACCATTTTTGGATAATTCCGGTTTATTACGAGTAGGCGGTCGACTTACTAATTCGGATCTACGGTACGAAGAAAGACATCCGATAATTTTGCCCGAAAAGTCCAGATTAACCGATCTTCTGGTTCTCTTTACACACACAATTCTCTTACATTCTGAACACAACATTATGCTTCGTGCAATCCGACAAGGATTTTATATACCACGAATTAAAAACCTAGTACGAAAATGCATTAGAAATTGCAAAACTTGCACCATTTTCAAACACCGTTTTCAAAATCAGTTAATGGCCTCGTTACCCGTAGAAAGAGTCCAATTTTCCCTACCGTTTACTTACGCCGGAGTGGATTTCGCAGGACCATTCAACATAAGAGCCTCGACAGTACGAAACGCTAAAATATTGAAAGGTTACGCAGCAGTCTTCGTATGCTTCTCTACGAAGGCCGTCCACTTGGAAACTTGCTCCGAGCTGTCTGCAGACGCCTTTATCGCAACGTTCAGTCGATTTATCAGCAGGCGCGGTCTTCCGAAGACGATGTTTTCCGACAATGGTCGTAATTTTGTCGGTGCTAGCTACAAGCTCCTCAAAGACCACCACGACTTTCTCAAAGGGGCTGAAAAAGTAGTTATCGAAAAATACGCAGCGCACGGGTTTAGTTGGTCCTTTATACCACCATATGCTCCCCACATGGGTGGGCTTTGGGAGGCTGCAGTTAAGAGCCTAAAAATACACCTCAAAAAAGTTGCAGCGAACCACAACTTCACTTTCGAAGAATTCACCACTTTATTAGCGAAAATAGAAGCCATATTAAATTCCCGTCCATTGTCAGCCCTATCTGAAAATCCACAAGAATTAATCCCGCTAACGCCAGGTCATTTTCTTCGAGGAGCCCCCATAATTGCAGCACCTGATACCGCACAAACCATCGCCGAAACGGATATATGTTTATTAAAAAGATGGGAGCGACTCAAAGCTCTCCACCGAATATTCGCAAAAAGATGGAAAAACGAATACTTAACAGAACTACAGCGACGCTCAAAATGGAAAACGACCAAAAATAATATAAAAGAAAATGATTTCGTAGTAATCAAAGATGACTTACTGCCCCCCACTGAATGGCGCCTAGGCCGAGTCACCAAGGTCTTTTACGGCAAAGACAGCAACGTGAGAGTCGCTGAAATCAAAACTTTGAATGGAACTATAACAAGGCCTATAGTTAAATTATGCGTTCTACCTACGAATACGTCAACACAGACACCACCCACGACTCCACAATAAATTTCAAAATTTTATCCGATCACTCACTCCCCAAATGCCTCATAATCATTTGTATGCACTCCTTTCTTTCTTTACTTTCAGACCAACATGCCTCACTGTCATTTGTGCCACCTCTCCCACCAGCTGAAATACTGTCCTTTCTTCATCAGCTTGGGCCCCGAGTTACGACGCCGCACTCTGGAGAAAGCCAACATGTGCGTTAATTGCCTCGCGCACTCCCATACCGTCCAAGATTGTCTCTCCCTCATTCGTTGTCGCTACTGTGCGTCCAACCATCACTCCATGCTTCATGTGCATCCATTGGGCAATGAACAAGCTCAGGACCAAGCACAACCATCATCCACCGCTGCAGTCACCAAAAATCCGTATGCTTTAACAATTCCACAACCGCCAGTACAAATCGTTCCCTTAATTCGTACGACTGTTACCTACAACGGCCACGAAGAAACCCTCACCCTCATGGTCAACCCTCAGGCTCGACACTCCCAGATATTGACGGACACGGCATCAAGATTTCCAGACTTTCAAGCCGAATACAATCCTGCTGGAAAACCATATGGCCGCTTCATTATCCACAGCCACGGGCCAAAATATGCTTGGTTCCTAGGGTTGACCCCGGAATTTGGTTTAGAAGCCCCAGAGGCCATCGGGGATACACGGCTCCGCGCCCACTTCAACAATTTTCTGCCACTTGCCCACGAGAACTTCCACAATGAGGACCAAGTTGACATCATCATCGGAGGAAAATCGTGGGAATTTATCAAGATACCGGCGATCATAAAGCAGGATAAAACGCTTCCCACAGCCCAGGCAACAACTTTTGGATGGGTAATCCACGGCACCTGGCAAGGATGCGGATGCAGCCAACACGAAGCCCAAATCCCCATTCATTTGCCACGCTGAGGCGGGAGTATGTCGAAGCCACTTCGACAATAGCCAAGAAGGGAACCTTCCCTTCCCATTTCGCTTCAACAAAAGCTTACGGACTCGCTCTATCTCTATTTCTTTCTCTCTCTTTCATTATTATTACCGTATTATTACCTTACTCATGAAGAGTTATCCCTTTCTTTATATATTCGTTATTTAGTCATTTACCTTTCTATTACATTACCTCTTGTTACATGGTTCCTTTTGTATACATAATTGAACATTTGAATTGTTAGAACTAGTATAAGCTTTGATCTCAAAGGAGAAGGTTGCAAACCCTCTCCTAATAAAATCATAATCTTGAAGATAGAACAGTTGTCGTTTCTTTTTACAAAAAAAAGGCAACGGCTTCGCGCTACATGTTCGACTATTGTAGCCAAGCCAACTATCAATCACCCCAGTTCGAATACTGGAATTAACACATATATATGGGAGCTATAACTAAATCTTAACCGATTTTCTTCAAATTCGGCAGTGTTGGTTCATGGATCAAGAAACTCTACCATTCTACATTTCAAAATGATTGGATGTAAAATACAGCTTCTACAGGACTAAAGGGCCAAATCGGACGAAACATATATATGGGAGCTATAGCTAAATCTTTACCGATTTTCTTCAAATTCGGCAATGTTTGTTCATGAATCAAGAAACTCTACCATTCTAAATTTCAAAACGATTGGATGTAAAATATAGCTTCTATAGAACTAAAGGGGTAAATCGGACGAAACATATATATGGGAGCTATAGCTAAATCTTAACTGATTTTCTTCAAATTCGGTAGTGTTGGTTCATGGATCAATAAACTCTACCGTTCTAAATTTCAAAACGATTGGATGTAAAATACAGCTTCTATAGAACTAAAGGGCAAAATCGGACGAAACATATATATGGGAGCTATAGCTAAATCTTAACCGATTTTCTTCAAATTCGGCAATGTTGGTTCATGGATCAAGAAACTCTACCATTCTAAATTTCACAACGAGTGAATGTAAAATACAGCTTTTATAGGACTAAATGGCCAAATCGGACGAAACATATATATGGGATCTATAGCTAAATCTTAACCGATTTTCTTTAAATTCGGCAATGTTGGTTCATGGATCAAGAAACTCTATCATTCTAAATTTCAAAACGATCGGATGTAAAATACAGCTTCTATAGGACTAAAGGGCCAAATCGGACGAAACATATATATGGGAGATATAGCTAAATTTTAACCGATTTTCTTCAAATTCGGCAATGTTGGTTCATGGATCAAGAAACTCTACCATTCTAAATTTCAAAACGATTGGATGTAAAATACAGCTTCTATAGGACTAAAGGGCCAAATCGGACGAACGATATATATGGGAGCTATATCTAAATCTGAACCGATTTCAACCAAATTCAATAGCGATCTTAACAGCCGCGAAATACTCTACACTGCAAAATTTCAGAACGATCGGAGTGAAATTGCGACCTGTAGTCGACGAACAACTTTACATGGACGGACGGACGGACGGACGGACATCGTTAAATCGACTCAGCTAGTGATTCTGAGTCGATCGGTATACTTTAAGGTGGGTCTAGCTGTGTTATTTTCAGGTGTTACAAACATCTGCTATGAAACAAACTTATAATACCCTGTACCACAGTGTGGTGTAGGGTATAATAAGTTATTGCTATCAATCTATGTTAGAAAATCATATTTGAATTTGTAAACATTTCTTTAAATGATTTACGATATATGAATTTTTCTTAAATAATTTAAATTGTAGTTGGTATTCAGTTAAATAATTTAAAGAAAAGTTTATAAATTCGAATTAGATTCTCTAAATTAGATCACTAACAATAACATATTTTTGTCTTTATTGAGTTAGACGTTATTTATTTACCGAAAGTAATACTGGCGATAATGAGATATCATTACCTGGTAATGCCTGTGGTAACGATATTTACTTACCAAGATGTTGATGAGTTATATTTATGTACTTGATTATTAAGCGATTTGTCTATGAATCGCGCGGTAGGCCGGTGGTTGTGATGCTAAACTACGAAACCATGAAGTCGCGAGTTCAATCCCACCTCCCGGCAAATGAAATTTTTCGTCATGTGACGAAAACAATCGATAGCTACTCCAACCAACCAATTTTACGCGCTACCCAATGTGACGCTTTTCCTAATTGTACGATCTTTTACTTTCTCACCACTGATTGTGGTGAACTCGGAAATATTCGGAAATAGCAACTCGGAAATATTCCCATGACCACACAAACGCACTCATAAAAATATTACTTATGCCCACGCTTACTTTTGCATAATTGTAAGCGTGGGGGTAAGTGGTTATTTTTGGCAACTGATAAGCGACCCATCACCAGTCAACTGAGGAAGGTTTGTGGCTAGAGATGTTTCTCCCAGAGCAGCATACAGTGGGGTGGCTTCATACATTTTTGTGCAAACACTATAAGGAGTGCTCCTGGAGCATTTTAAGTTGGCACCGAGCATTAAATTTCATAAAAACGGTGAGTGATATCCCCATATTTTTTTTAATTTATGGAAAAATTTTATGTTTTTAAAATAGTATTTTACCATGTGACTTTAATAAAGGGTTTTCCAACAAGAGGTGTTATTTTGGTATTCAATGAAAAATTCCATTTTTTGAGATAAATGATCGGATATTATTAATTTCATAATAAAGAGGAAGGTATGCCGCTAATAATGAAAAACAACATCAGCCAAATGGCCACCACGACCGCGCTTACAGGACCATATCCTTTTCATGACATTTTCCATAACCAAATTGCAAAGTGGCTGCCCTATGTCATCGATAGCCTCACGAATTCTATCTTTGAGTTCTTGAATCGACGCTGGGCTGTTGGCGTAGACCTTATCTTTTTCGTGGCCCCAAAGGAAAAAGTCGCAAGGTGTTAAATCACAAGATCTCGGTGGTCAATTGTGATCACCTCTTCGAGAGATAACAACGTCCGGAAACTTTTCCCGTAACAGAGCAATGGTTTCGTTGCTTGTGTGTCTTGTTGAAAGTAAACGTTGTCCAGATCAATACCATCCAACTCCGACCAAAAAAAATCATTAATCATCTCTCGATAGCGCACTCCATTCGCCGTAACTGTTGATCTAACCTCATTTTCGAAAAAGTAAGGTCCAATGACCCCTCCGGACCATAAACCGCACCAAACAGTCACACGTTGAGGATGGAGAGGCTTCTCAACAATAACTCTTGGGTTTTCCGAGCCACAGATGCGACAATTTTGCTTGTTGACGTAGCCACCGAGGTGGAAATGGGCCTCATCAGTGAAGATGATTTTGTATCGTTCTTATCGTTTTTTTGTTCGATAGTTTTTTGGTCGTTTTGTATCGTTCGATGATCGTGTATCGTTCCATTTTTAGTAATCTCGTATTTTCTACTTGTCAAATACCGAATCATTACCGAAATACCGGGTGATTCAAAATAACACCTCCTGTTGGAAAACCCATTATATTATTTTAAAGTCATATGGTATTTTCAAGAAAATTATACGGAATTGCATGAAAATATCTTGCTTAGCATGTAATGGTAGATCGGTTCCACGTAGTGCACCCGTTTTTGGAGGCTATGACGTGATGGACCTACCCCACCCCCACACTCGTGGGACCTATATGCAACCTTTTAAACCAACAAAAAACAGACACACTTCAAGAACCAACCGATACGACTACGAATACAAGAACTGATAACGATACAACTACAACGAATACGACGACTACGACAAATACACGAGGATTTAAACCTTGACTTGGAAACAAGCCAAGTGATTCAAAGAACTCTTCTAAGGCGGCAGCATTACCTGGCACTTCGGTTTCCTATGGAAAGCATACCCGTCCTTCAAAGAGGAAGTTTAATGATCGGCGCATGGCTCTCAGGATCCTTGAGAACGCCGATCCTGCATCTCTGACCAATAAGCAGAGAAATCCCTGAAGTGGGCACAGAGTATTTTTGAAGAACAGAATACCGCATCAACTTCCATACGGCAGCAGCCAATTAAAAGACTGCGCTCTCCAGATAAACCGCCGGCATCCAAAAGGACCAAAGGGTTTAGTGGTAACGCTCCTCGGTTCAGTGGTAATGCTGCTCCTCGCTCCTTCGCCGATGTTGCTAAGGACAGCTTGATACTGGTGGTCATAAACAGGGGAGAGGAAGACGGCAACATCCCTAAGAGCAGGTAGAGTGAGATAGAGTACGCACTGTGCTCTGTTTTCTTCGATGTTCTTGAGGAGATGCCGGGTCCAATTCCCGATTGTGTCGACGCAGGCTGGTATCACGGCCGCATAAAACTAATACGATTTAGTAATATGCGCTATGTTGAGTGCTATAGCTGCGCTTTGAAGAAAATTGGTGAAATCTGGCCGGGTGCGGCGCGGGATGTTGTCAACAAGGAGGACATCCCGTCTCGGCCCAGGGCGCATACATGAATTCCGGCTATACCAGCCGATGTGGAATCCGTGACTAAAATGCTGAAGGTTTGCAATCCCGAACTTCTAACTGGAAGGTCAGTCGATTGGATGTGGCGGATCGGCATCGGAGGCACAGAGTATTTATACTGAATACCGAGGCTCTACCCCACCTCGTCAAGTCCGAAAGTGTGGTTTCTTATGGAAAATCCGTTTGAAGGTGTACAAGAGCGGTGAAACCTCCCTTTTCGCAAGTATCAGAGCAGCATCTGGCGGGAACTTGCGTTTTACCCTTTACCGATGTGTCGAGAAGCCCTTCATCACGGGTTCGAAAGAATCCTGTAGGGATGAATCCGGCTAGGATGATCTTCCAGCGGACACAGACGACGAGGCAAATGTAACGGTGGTGGCGAAATCTGGCAATGGCAATTTTACCCGCCCTAATATACATATATAGCAATAGTTCCACAGTTACTATTCTATCTACCTGCTAGGGAAACTTTATACTTTAAACGGAATACTGAAATGAGAAAACTATCTCCAATTCTATACAAATGATTTGAAGCTTTATGAAAAGGTTCGCTTCGGATTACCCTGTAAATAACTTGGTAATGATGTAACTCACATACAATCAGATACTTGCAGTGCCTATCAAGTAGAAATAATTCATAAAGGATATGAAGTCATGGTGTCGATAAGTGGCTGAGCCGCGACATATTGACCATTTAATCCGACAGTCTGGCTGAAATCTTAATCTCTGAAGGTTACATCGCTGAATTCACAAACAGCCCTCGAATGCCGCAGATCTCTTTGGGACTGAGACTGAGAAGTTTTATATATACCTGGGCATACGAATATCCCGGAAATCTGCAAAGCTGATGAACTTGGTAGGAAAGGGACACATTACAAATTTAGTTCACCGACAGTTAGGCTGTCCAATGAGAGATTCTTAGAAATTAACAAATATAGCATTGCTACACAAATCTGGCCTCGATGCGACCTTAGAAGGTCAAAATATCTCCTCGCACTACATATAGAGGAAAAACATATAGAGAAAAATATCCCGGAAATCTGCAAAGCTGATGAACTTGGTAGGAAAGGGACACATTACAAATTTAGTTCACCGACAGTTAGGCTGTCCAATGAGAGATGCTTAGAAATTAACAAATATAGCATTGCTACACAAATTTGGCCTCGATGCGACCTTAGAAGGTCAAAATATCTCATCGCACTACATACAGAGGAAAAACACTGCTACCAAATTAACTTTGAAAATCAGTCATCGATTCGCGCAACTTATAGACGCCTTTTTTTTGGCGCGGAATTGTATGGACCACTTTTGGGTTAACGGGTTTGTTATTTGCCGCATATGGAGTGAGACCAAACCACAACAGACCATTCAGATAAATGCACCGTTTGATGTAGTGTACACGGTGGTGGTATCATCAATGTAGCCGGAGCTAGCGTTGCCGTCAAAGGAGATCGCTACCACACCATGATCAATGACTTTTTGTTGGAAAATTTAGATGACATCCGATCAGGTCGAGATTTGGTTTCAACAGGATGGCGCTATTTGCAATACGGCGACCTCATCGATTTATTGAAACCCAAATTTAGCGATAACTTAATTTCCAGAAATAGACTGGTCAATTGTCCTCCGAGGGCGTGCGATTTGACACCTCTCGATTATTTCTTGTGGGGCTACGTGAAGTCACTGGTTTAAGCAGATAAACCAGCAACAATTCGCACCTTGTTAGTGTTATTTGTGACATACTGCTAGCAATGCTCGAAAATATAACCCAAAATTAGACGTCCACATTGCGCTTTATCATGAACAGCCGCGATGGCCATCTGCCCGAAATATTTTTCAAATTTTAATGCCACATGTTGGTTCGTGAAATAAATGCATTTTTTTGATTGAAATTTAATTCTTTATATTTTATGTTTTTCTCACCGTGGAGTTGAGCTGAACATCAAAAAGTGTCTTCTAAGTGAATGCATTTATTTCGAATAGTCAAGTGAAAAGAAGACGACCTTGAATTCCCAACATCAAGCATTGCATGGCGTTTCGCTTTTGGTAAGCCAGCTCTTCGGATGCAGTAGCGTTGTTTATAGGCTGCCGCTCACTGGTTATTAAATCTATTTATATAAAAGTTATTTCAAATTTACATATACTAAATACATTCAAATAAGAACCGTCTTCTTTTCAATTTCCTTGGATCGGCCTTAGAAAGGCGCACTGTCTTGTTTGAAACCACTGTGCATCATCACCGGGGGAACAGGTATACGCCCCAGTGGTGCAGTTAACACATCAACTTTTGCAACATAAATAAGTTGACACAAGTTTTTCAGTTTTTCAATTGTGTCAGTGAGGAGCACATCCAGCCAACCGTCCCGACATGCCTTCACAGGCAACATCAACTCCATCACAGTTGTCTGTCATTAGCACTCACCCGTCCGGACACGTCCGTACGTGGTAAGTGGTTCTCCTCACGGTGCGTATTTCAGAAGCATCACAGCATTACAGTCACTGAGATGCTGTTGATGCTGCTGCTGCATATGTGACAGATGGAGGGACAGACGGACGGATGGAAGGCTTGTGTCTTCTACCCCAGCAAATAATGACGGACGGCTAACAGTGACGGACGGAGCTACTACGTATCTACCGAAGATCGAATAAATGTGTGTGTGGATAAGCTTGATTTTTTGGGGTGAGGAGGATTGCCAACTCATCAAAATGATTTATTTTTGATAAATCGTTTTGCCATGCAACATTTGCTGTGTAAATGTTTGTGAAATAGACATACGACACATAATTTTCATTTAATGCCACAGCAACAACAACGGCCACGACTATCCCGCTAAAGAATTTAAATCGCAACACCAAGAAAATCCAAGGAATGAATCGTGAGCCCCAAAACTACAACAACAAAATCGGATGAAGTAAATGAACAAAATGAAAAATCTTGTACACTTTGGGTGGTAAAACATGAAAATTGCACTTACAACGCTATAAAACAACACAGCGACCATCATAAATAAATGCTGACTCTGTTCGGCTGCAACACTTCCAGAGGAATCCATTGGATGTTGGTTATGAGGACGGGCGGGACGGGCATACACACTCTGTGGCACATATCATTTTGATTGCCATAATCTACATTTTGTGATGGAGATTTTTTTATGCTCTGCTACTCCTTTTTATATAAGAATCCAGAGTGGAATGTTTTGTTTTTATTTTTTGCATGAAGAGGGCCAATTTTCATTTTGCTTTTATTTCGCAGCTCGACTTGATATGGAGAGGTATCTCTAGTTTTTCCTATGGATTTGGAACACAAAGTTAGAAAAGAAAATCTTCAAGTTAGTAAACTTAATAAGTATATGTCATTAGCATTATTTTTAATACATAAATAATGAACAAAAGGTTGTTTTCAAGGTTTTCATGGAAGTTAGTTACCTGTACTATTTGGACCATATTTTCTGAAATATAAGCCAGATAGAGCCCTTTAAATTAAAGAAAATTATGAGGGCTACAATAATTGGGAAAGTCAATTTCACGTAGAGACAGTGGTTTTCAAAAAAATGTTTTTTTTGTTCCATTTTTCGAAACACAGCATCCTGATGCGCCAAGCAGCGACATAAGTACAATCCAGGTACTTATAAACCGCTGCCTGCGCAGAATCCAGAGAACTTTTTGGCCAGAGAAGATATCCAACAGTAGCCTTTGGCAAAGAACAAACCTAATACCAACCAGTAAGGAAAGGCTAAAGTCGGGCGGTGCCGCCTATATAATACCCTACACCACTCGCGTAATATAAATTTTGTAATTCATGTATAAATTGTTTACATAAATTTACTTTTGGGACATTTTATACTTAAATAATACCCTGTACCACAGTGTGGTGTAGGGTATAAAAACGATTGGATCTAAAGAGCCAAATCGGATGGAACATATATATGGGAGCTATAGCTAAATCTTTACCGATTTTCTTCAAATTCGGTAGTGTTGGTTCATGGATCAAGAAACTCTACCATTCTAAATTTCAAAATGATTGGATGTAAAATACAGCTTCTACAGGACTAAAGGGCCAAATCGGACGAAACATATATATGGGAGCTATAGCTAAATCTTAACCGATTTTCTTCAAATTCGGCAATGTTGGTTCATGGATCAATTAACTATACCATTCTAAATTTCAACACGATTGGATGTAAAATACAGCTTTTATAGGACTAAAGGGCCAAATCGGACGAAACATATATATGGGAGCTATAGCTAAATCTTAACCGATTTTCTTCAAATTCGGTAGTGTTGGTTCATGGATCAAGAAACTCTACCATTCTAAATTTCAAAATGATTGGATGTAAAATACAGCTTCTACAGGACTAAAGAGCAAAATCGGACGAAACATATATATGGGAGCTATAGCTAAATCTTAACCGATTTTCTTCAAATTCGGCAATGTTGGTTCATGCATCAAGAAACTCTACCATTCTAAATTTCAAAACGATCGGATGTAAAATACAGCTTCTATAGGACTAAAGGGCCAAATCGGACGAAACATATATATGGGAGCTATAGCTAAATCTTAACCGATTTTCTTCAAATTCGGCAATGTTAGTTCATGGGTCAAGAAACTCTACCATTCTAAATTTCAAAACGATCGGATGTAAAATACAGCTTCTATAGGACTAAAGGACCAAATCGGACGAAAGATATATATGGGTGCTATATCTAAATCTGAATCGATTTTCTTCAAATTCGGCAATGTTGGTTCATGGATCAAGAAACTCTACCATTCTAAATTTCAAAACGATCGGATGTAAAATACAGCTTCTATAGGACTAAAGGGCCAAATCGGACGAAACAATAAGGGTGCTATATCTAAATCTGAACCGATTTTTTTCAAATTCGGCAATGTTGGTTCATGGATCAAGAAACTCTACCATTCTAAATTTCAAAACGATCGGATGTAAAATACAGCTTCTATAGGACTAAAGGGCCAAATCGGACGAAACATATATATGGGAGCTATAGCTAAATCTTAACCGATTTTCTTCAAATTCGACAATGTTGGTTCATGGATCAAGAAACTCTACCATTCTAAATTTCAAAACGATCGGATGTAAAAAACAGCTTCTATAGGACTAAAGGCCCAAATCGGACGAAAGATATATATGGGAGCTATATCTAAATCTGAACCGATTTCAACCAAATTCAATAGCGATCTTAACAGCCGCGAAATACTCTAAACTGCAAAATTTCAGAACGATCGGAGTGAAATTGCGACCTGTAGTCGACGAACAACTTTACATGGACAGACGGACGGACGGACGGACATCGTTAAATCGACTCAGCTAGTGATTCTGAGTCGATCGGTATACTTTAAGGTGGGTCTAGCTGTGTTATTTTCAGGTGTTACAAACATCTGCCGTGAAACAAACTTATAATACCCTGTACCACAGTGTGGTGTAGGGTATAATTAAAGATGAAATCCTGAGAAGAAAAAGGAGATAGATCGGACATACGCTGCGAAAACCCGATGATGACATTAACAAAAGTCAGACGTAGTTCCATTCCCAAAAAGATAAACGAGCACTTTGTAAAATAGTGCTGATTTTTAAAGATTTTTTATATTAACAATTTTCGCTTTGAATATTAGCATCTGCAAGGAAGTAGAAGACCGGGGCGAACAGCTCACACAAGGCGCCGTCAGATAGAGAAAGAAGCTACTACACAAAGTAAGAGTTGGAGTTAACTTAAAAGATAAGCATTAGATAGATCTAAGTGGAACGAATTTATAATACCCCTATGATCCTTATACAGGGTTTCCAATAAGAGTTATATGATTTTTTTTGGAAAAAAAACACACTTATTGTTAAGCAAATTCAAACGTTTTTTATTTAATGTGAAGTACAATCGATACTATTAAGTTCTAAATAAAACGTCATTCTAATGGCCTCCACGACTTCTCCTGCAGGAACGAATTCGATGAACCCAATTTTCGAGCACTTTTTCCACTAAATCAAGTCGTATGTCATGAATGGCACGTTCAATATTAACTTGTAAAGCTTGAAGAGAGTATGGTTTATTTCGAAAGACTTCAAATAACTCCACAAGAAATAGTCTAATGGTGTTAAATCACAACTTCTTGGAGGCCATTCAATATCACAACATCTTGAAATAATCGAATCTCCAAACTTTTCTCGCAACAATTCAATTGTTTCATTTGCTGTGTGACACGTAGCCACAATCGGACAATGGCAAAAAGATAGCAATTAACGAGAGCTAAAATATTGCTTATGGGTGTCAAGATCGTAGGTCGACTGGAAAGTGTTTTTTTGGATTTAAAAATATGGACTTAGCATCATTTTCAAATGTGAATGGAAAGTTTTTTTTTTATCTAGCTCCTTAACGGTACGTCGGATCGGGAAACGGTCAATGGCAAAAAGATAGCTCTTAACGAGAGATATTGCTTAGAAGTGTCAAGGTCGTGGGTCGACTGGAAAGCGTTTTTTTTATTAAAAAAATGGACTTAGCGCACGAAAAGTTGCAATTGGATAACGATAATGAAATTGTAAACACTACTGAATACAATGAAAAACAAATGACAGATCATGACATATTACAAATGGCCGAAACGTCACTTCAAAATCATATCATCCCTATTGGAAAATATGTTAGGATCGAAAGGAAATAATAAGAATAATCCGAAGAAAACAATGCCTCTTTGTAAAAAAAAATCCTGGATAAATGTAAAAATTATGACCCATACACAACCATTTTGATGGTCTCTTCTTGGATGTGTTACACTTTTGGCCCACACCAAAGAACAAAAAAATATTGTTGAAATTCTCTTACTGCACATATTGTTGAAATTCTCTTACTACAGGACCAAATCGTTCGATTTGGTCCTTTAGCACTATAGAACCTGTATTTTACTTCCAATTGTTTTAAAATTTGGCGTGGTATAGTTTATGGATCTATGGACCAACATTGCCGAATTTGAAGAAAATCGGTTAAGATTTAGCTATAGCTCCCATATATATGTTTCGTCTGATTTGGCCCTTTAGTCCTATAGAAGCTGTATTTTACATCCGATCGTTTTGAAATTTAGAATGGTAGAGTTTCTTGATCCATGAACCAACATTGCCGAATTTGAAGAAAATCGGTGCAGATTTAGATATAGATTACCATTACCATTATTATTATTTAGATTACCATAAAATAGTTTTTAGTATTTTTTCGTGTTAAGGACCCCATATTACCACAGAAATGTTATGTATGTACAGCCCTTCGACAAAAATTTTGTAAACTGATTGCGTCCTTTATCTATCAATTCAGTTTAAAATGTATATATGTGTGCAAATTCCAACATTCATGGAAGTTCATTTAGTATCTGGACCATAATTATTCAAGTATAATCCTGATTGAGCCGTGTTATGAGTTAAAGGCAATTATGAGGGCTACATATGCTGCAAATATCACTTTCACGTAGAATCTTTGGTTTAGTAACTAACAGTCGTCAAAAATATGAGAAAAAAATGATTTCTTTAAACACTTTTTTATCACATTTTTAAAAAAACAGTGTTTTCTTCTAACGAGGAAAACACTGCCTATTTGAAAAAAAATCTATGGATAGATGTAAAAGTTATGAGCCATTTTGTAAATGTTAGGGAAATTGAAAAAATTTTGTTTCCTATTTTTCCGTTTTTAAATGACATCATTTTGCTTATATTGAATTCGCCATATGTATGTGAGAGAGTCATATAAGAGAAATTGCACTTGCATTTTATTTTATGAGGATTGGGTCAGATAATATAAAATTATAGAGAGGACGAGGTTTTATGGCCGTTCGTATCCCTCCATAAAAAATTATATGCAATGTGAGAGCTATATTGTATGAGATCCGCTCATTTCGAAGTATGGGTAAAAGGCAAAGAACTTTTCAATGTGTAAATGATCCCGACTATTCCTGCTACATCTGCCGAAAATATGTAATTAAAAAAAATCGACGTGCGTTTAGTAAAATAATAGAAGAAATGTATGTGCAATATTTTGCTATACCCGTACGTGTTAAAAATATGAACGAACCGTGGACACCTAGTATTTTGTGTAACTCGTGCCATGTAAATCTTAATCGATGGAGTAGTGGAAGCACGCGGTAAGTACTTTACAATTAATGTATTACAATGTTTTGTGGAATGAAACGTTTTAATTTTAGACATCACGTGCAATTTGGAATGCCAATGATTTGGAGACAACCAAACATTCACGATACGGACTGCGATTTTTTGCTAAGTAAACAAATTGGAGTCACTTTGCCAGTTGTACATTCGGAAGCAATATCAATTCCTATGTGTCCAAGTATAGCTAACAGCCTAATTACAGAAACATTATCAAGTTCAACTGAGTACTCAACTTTGAGGGGTTTGAGTCAGAAGTCATCGCTGTTAACTCACTTTCAACTCAAAGATCTAGTGAGAGATTTAGAACTGACCAAAGATAAGGCAGAACTACTTGCATCTCGGATGAAACAGTACAATATTTTGGCCCCAGATATTAACATATCATATTACAGAATCCGTATTATACCTTACAAAAAATTTTATACAACTGTCGATAACATATGCTTTTGCAAGGATATTCCCGGATTGTTCGAGGAACTTAATCAAACTTTCAATTCAAAGGAATAGCGGTTATTTGTTGACAGCAGTAAAGAACGTTTGAAAGCAGTACTTTTGCACAACGGAAATCAGAAACCGTCGATTCCCATTGCTCATGCCGTCAACACTAAGGAATCATACGAAACAATGGCTAAATTGATAAAATACATAAAATATGAACAACATGACTGGGAAATTTGTTGCAATTTAAAAGTAGTAGGTATGTTATGTGGAATGCAAGGCGGATATACGAAATATTGCTGTTTTTTATGCCTCTGGGTTAGCCGGTCTCGCGACGATCAATACAGAAGAAAGAAAGAAAAAAAAAACACATTACATTGGGTGAAAACAACATAAAATACACATCTCTCGTCCAAAAATAAAACATTATTTTGCCAGCACTGCATGTTAATCTGGGGTTCTTTAAAAATTTTGTAAAAGCCTTAAGGAAAGATGGCAATTCACTCTCACATTTACAAAGTTCATTTTAAAGTCTTTCTTTTTAAAAAAATCGAAGAAGGCGTTTTTGATGGGCCTAAAATAAGGAAACTTGTGAAAGATGTAAATTTCGAATCATATTTGACGTCGGATGAAATTGCAGCATGGAGGTCGTTTAAGCTTGTAGTTTCAAATTTCCTTGGACCCAATAAAAGCCCGCAATATGAAACATTGATTAATGATTTGTAAAAAATTATGAAAAAATTGGTAAGAAATATATTTTTCTATATTTCTGTATATAACACATATGTATGTATTCTTCTAACTTATTTTTCGCTTTATGTACTCCAACAGGTGTAAATATGTCCCTCAAAATTCATTTCTTGCATTCTCATTTAAACTTTTTCCCCGAGAATCTTGCTGACGTAAATGACGAACATGGCGAAAGGTTTCATCATGAAATGAAGTTCATCGAGCGGCGTTACCAAGGGCACTGGGATGAAAGAATGAAGGGAGATTTTATTTGGTTCCTCATTGGAGAAACCGATTCCGAAATCTACAAACGTCAAGAAACTTATACATGTAAATAAACTCAAATGTACAGAATATATAAATAAAGTAACAAATAAAATCGGTATTTAAACAGAAATTAAAAACAAAAGATTTTTTGAAATTCTCTTACCTCTACCAAAAGAGCTATAATTTCTACATTTATCCATAGATTTTCTGCAATAGGCATTATTTACTTCGCTAGGATTCAAACTTTTAAAAATAAAATAAAATATTTTTTTTATGTTTCTTTTTTGGTCCCAGAAATTTTTTTTTTTTTTTAAATCTACTTCTTCCAATTTGTTTAATGACTGTTATTAAACCACTGTTTCTAAGTGATAGACATATTTCCAACATTGGTAGCCCACATTAATAGCTTCAATTTAACGTATACGTCGACTTGATCGGCTATATACTCCAAAAATTATAGTGCAAATACTAAGGGTACCTTCGACGATAATAGTATTTTTAATAAAAAAATTATCCATTAAAAAATTTTGGTTTTATATAACAGCATGCAACAATCTATACCAAAAAATAACGTTTAGGTCTGAGACACAAAAACATTTTTTTTTTGTTGCATAGTGTAATTAAGACATTTCTTTCTGCGAGGAAAAATGTACAAAAAACTGAAAGCAGAAATATAATTGGAACTATGTACCTCAAAAAAACTTCGACCACTCCCAATAGGTCTCCCGCAATTTTTTTGTAATCCTCGTTTATTGCTACAACATTTATAAGAATGAAATGAAACTGCGATGTCACAATGACATTTGCAAGAGTTGCAGTCAAGTCTAGCAGTCATTCCCATCTCCCATCCTGGCTCTGCCACAGCAAATATCCATGCACTCGCTCGCTAGCTCGTTCGCCTTCCATCGTAGTGCCCATTTATAAAATCTACTTAAACATCCATTTGCTTACCACATATTCAGTGTCTTTGGTGGCAAAGTCTTTAGCCGGATTGGATGCAGTGCGTCTTTAATATGCAATCGTATGTAAGTGCGCGTGTGTGTGGCGCAAGGAAATTATTAATTATGGTGGCACATCTTATCCGGAGCATTAAGCATGTGTTAAACTTGTAAATGGAAATGTTTAAATGCGCTGAAGAACTTGTCACATTAATTTTACGATGTGAATTATTATTATGGTGTTGTTTTTAGAGCTACGCTGGTTTAAGTATTTGCAAATAAAAGATGCATAAAAACAGGGTTGAATTTAGGAACAGCAAAGTTTTCTGCAGAAAGGGTTAGAGAATATTTAATTACTCCACGCAGATTTCAACCATCAACTTCTTAAGAATTCTGCAGCAGATTTTAATCAGGGAATTTCTGCGGCTTTTTCGATTTAGAAGTCTCCAGCGGCATATAAATTTAAAGGCTTCAATGCAGGCTTCAAAGTTAGACAAGGTGTAAAATTTTTAGGTTAGGTTAGGTTAGGTTAGGTTAGGTTAGGTTAGGTTAGGTTAGGTTAGGTTAGGTTAGGTTAGGTTAGGTTAGGTTAGGTTAGGTTAGGTTAGGTTAGGTTAGGTTAGGTTAGGTTAGGTTAGGTTAGGTTAGGTTAGGTTAGGTTAGGTTAGGTTAGGTTAGGTTAGGTTAGGTTAGGTTAGGTTAGGTTAGGTTAGGTTAGGTTAGGTTAGGTTAGGTTAGGTTAGGTTAGGTTAGGTTAGGTTAGGTTAGGTTAGGTTAGGTTAGGTTAGGTTAGGTTAGGTTAGGTTAGGTTAGCTTAGGTTAGGTTAGGTTAGGTTAGGTTAGGTTAGGTTAGGTTAGGTTAGGTTCGCTTAGGTTAGGTTAGGTTAGGTTAGGTTAGGTTAGGTTAGGTTAGGTTAGGTTAGGTTAGGTTAGGTTAGGTTAGGTTAGGTTAGGTTAGGTTAGGTTAGGTTAGGTTAGGTTAGGTTAGGTTAGGTTAGGTTAGGTTAGGTTAGGTTAGGTTAGGTTAGGTTAGGTTAGGTTAGGTTAGGTTAGGTTAGGTTAGGTTAGGTTAGGTTAGGTTAGGTTAGGTTAGGTTAGGTTAGGTTAGGTTAGGTTAGGTTAGGTTAGGTTAGGTTAGGTTAGGTTAGGTTAGGTTAGGTTAGGTTAGGTTAGGTTAGGTTAGGTTAGGTTAGGTTAGGTTAGGTTAGGTTAGGTTAGGTTAGGTTAGGTTAGGTTAGGTTAGGTTAGGTTAGGTTAGGTTAGGTTAGGTTAGGTTAGGTTAGGTTAGGTTAGGTTAGGTTAGGTTAGGTTAGGTTAGGTTAGGTTAGGTTAGGTTAGGTTAGGTTAGGTTAGGTTAGGTTAGGTTAGGTTAGGTTAGGTTAGGTTAGGTTAGGTTAGGTTAGGTTAGGTTAGGTTAGGTTAGGTTAGGTTAGGTTAGGTTAGGTTAGGTTAGGTTAGGTTAGGTTAGGTTAGGTTGGGTTGGGTTAGGTTAGGTTAGGTTCGCTTAGGTTAGGTTCGCTTAGGTTAGGTTAGGTTAGGTTCGCTTAGGTTAGGTTAGGTTAGGTTGGGTTGAAAACAACGCCTGATGTCCATTGGCATACACTTAAGCCAGTGGTTCGGCCTGTTGTGCGCTGCTTAATTATGATATTTATAAACCTCATAAGATTCAGAAAATAGTTACTAGACACGAATTTTCTTAGTACAATTTTTTAGTAATCTGTCGATCAGTTGCTGCTACTTAGAGAAATTTTCCGGACGGATCGTTTTTCACAATTGATGTAATCTTCTTTTATAAGATAAATGTCCTTATTCTTCCTAGGAATGACCTGTAATTAACAGCCTCACGGTCTAGTACAATATATATTTTTATTTATTTCCATTAATTTTTATGAAGCAAATGTAGATACAATGATATTTTAACCGAAGAAGATTTTATGTACAAGGTGGCGCAAAAGTAACCTTTCGATGTTTTTTGGCTGTAATTTAAAAAAAAATGAAAAACTTTGATTCTTCTTGTTGATTATTTTTATTTGGTCTTTTAATTTTTTTACATCAAGTCGAGAATATGATGTCATGTAAATGGCCGCCGCCACAGATGATTGTAATTTGAGCCCTTTTTATGGCATTTTCCATCACTTTGGCCAAAACTTCCGGCGATAGGTCGTCACATTCTTGACGGATATTGTCTTTAGGAGCTGCAAGAGTCTGAGGCTTGCCCCACAAAAAGAAGTCTGGAGCGGTCAAATCAGGCGATCTTGCTGGCCAGTGCAAATCGCCAAAACGGGAGATTAGGCGCCCGGGAAATACATCCTTCAGCATATCGGTTGTGACACGTGCAGTGTGTGCCGTTGCACCGTCCTGTTGGAACCACATGTTTTCCAATCCCAATTCATCAAGTTGCGGCAAAAAGAACTCGTTGATCATTGCTCTGTAGCGCTCACCATTCACAGTAACCGTTTGGCCCGCGACGTCTTCGAAGAAAAAAGGTCCGATGACTTCTGCAGCGAAAACAGCACACCATACAGTGACATTGAGCGGGTGTAATGGCTCTTCGTGGGTTACACGCGGATTTTCAGTGCCCCAGAAGCGTAAATTTTGCTTATTTACGTACCCGCTAAGATAGAAATGGGCCTCATCACTCATGATTATTTTTGATGAAAAATCATCTTCGTGGGTTACACGCGGATTTTCAGTGCACCAGAAGCGTAAATTTTGCTTATTTCATAATGTTGGTCCTTCCTTCTGGTACCTCCCCCACAAAGGTTGACATTTTAGTCAAATATCGATTCTGAAAAATAACTTATATACTACTTATTATAGTATTTCCTTCTCAGTCGATATCACCTTGGGAAAAATGGGCAAAGTTGCCTCGCCCCTTTTTGTACCTCCAATACAAACGGAAAATTTTGCACAAAAAGTTAACGACTTATAACATTTATTTCAGCCAATACAAATACTTAAAATGTTGTGGAGTGTAAGGCTTTTACAGTACCTATAGTCCCGTTGAAAATGGAAATGGCCTCGCCCTTTTTGTACCTCCCATACAAATATACCATTTTTTACCAAAAGTCAACGGCTAACAACTTCGTTTCCTGCACAAACATCCACTTGAAATTATGTACAGTGTAATGCATTTATAGTACCCATAGTCTATTGAACAAATAGGCGTTATTGCCACGAAACTTTTGGTATCTCCCAAACAAAATGTCCGAAAAAAAATTTTAAATGACTCTTTGAGTTTCCCTCACTTTTACAATATGGGTCATAATTTCTACATTTATCCACAGATTTGTTTCAAATGTGCATTATTTTCTTAGTTGGGATGCCACCTTTCAAAAAATGAAGAAAGCATTTTCATTGCAATTTTGTTCTATTTTTGAAAAAATCTACTTTTTTATTACTGTTTTAGCGACAGTTACTAAACTCTGTTACTACGTAAAAGTTATGTTTCATCATTTCTAGCTCTCATAATTTCGTTTAATGTAAATGGTATCCCCGCTTTATGGGGCTTATACTTCAAAAAATATGGTATAATAAAGGGTGGTTAAATTTTTAGGGCCGATGTTGATTTTGAATAAAACACAAATTATTTAGGAAATTATTGTTATTTCTTTTTATTATGATAATATTGGTATGGTTTAATTATGTATGAAACAAAATATCGGCCAAATGGCAGCCGCCACCTTGGGGGCACACCTCCATCCGATGGTCCAAATTTTCGATTACGCTGAGGCATAATTGAGGTTCTATGCCGTCAATGTGCCGAATTGTCGTACAACTTTTCGAATTATCAACGTACAACTTTTCTTTCAAATAACCCCAAAGAAAGACGTCCAACGGTGTCAAATTACATGATCTTGGCGGTCAATTGACATCGCCACGACGTGAGATAACACGGCCATTGAATCTGTAGCGCAAAAGAAACCATTGTTTCGTTAGCTGTGTGGCAAGTGGCACCGTCCTGTGGAAACCACATATTGTCCACATCCATATCTTCCAATTCGGGCCATAAGAAGTTCGTTATCATCTCACGGCCTCATTTCGAAGAAGTATGGCCCGATGACGTCGCCAGCCCATAAGCCGCACCAAATGAACTGGGCGAGCATGTACAGGTGTTTTCACATCTCCTACAGACCCGGTTTGCTGAAATTTTAGCACAATTCTCCCGATTGTGGACACATTTGGTCGATTATGCTGATCAGAAAAACATCACGAAGTGCACGAAATGCATTTTGATTTAAACGCCCATTTTCGTAAAAGACTTCTTAAAAAAACTTTAACGCGTTGTTCGATTGTGTATCTTTCCCTGGTTCAAATTGAGTTAGTCTGAAATTGAGAAATGTCAAATGAAATGCAGAAAAAAGCTTGACGTTTAGGTGTGGTTCACATTCAACATTGGCCCTTACAATTTAACCACCCTTTACATCCCAGAAAATTTAAATTTTTGAAAAAAAATTAATAAAGTTTTACCATAAAAATTGTTCGTTTTGGTTTCAATAAATAGTATGCTTCATTCTATACAAGCAAAGGGTTTTTTTTGTTGCATAAGGTAATAGCTTCCCTTGAATATAGGATTTTTAATGGAAGAGGTTCATATTGAAGATAGCATTAGATTTCCACCGCTGATTTTTAGAATACTCTAATTGAGAATCTTTTACATTCTGGTAGATACTTTTATATACATCATTCAACTACTTCAATAGATGATTGTTTAGCTTTTTTACGGATTCAATAAAAGATCGGTAAGCTTCTTTAGAATATTGAAATTGTTTTAGACTTCGTACGAATTCTAGACCTGCTTTATGGACTTCTGCAAAGCTTTTTTAGAATTATAGAATACTTCAATAAAGGATTTCTTACACTTCTTTGAAAGACTTCATCATGAGTGTTTTTGGAGTTATTTAGGATACTTTAATGGATTCGTGGATTTTTAAGACTTGACAAGAAACTCAAAGAAATTCAGACGAGTTAATTTGCAATTTTTGGAAACTTCCTAGATGACTTCAAAAGAGAGTTTACCTTCATCGGAATACTTTAATAAAGCAATTTAAGATTTCATGAGAAATATTTTAAAATACCAGTTTTTTCTTTTAATATTTCGAAAAATAATTTTATATGGTTCATTTCAAACTCCAGGATACAACATTCCAAAGTCCTTATATAAATCGACAATTATTATTTCAAGTAGAATAACATTGAAATATTAACATTAATTTATTTTTCATAAATAATGTTTCTTAAATTTTAGTGAATTTATTTTCGTAAATTTTTTTTACTCGTACCTACTTTCATTTGGATAGACTGAACGACGAGTCGACGAGAATGTTTTGAAAATTTTAATTGGCTCCGAGTGTATGTTGTTCATTTCAATGCTTTGTTGCTGCTGCTCATGCTATTGTTACTGTTGTTGTTGTTGCTGCATTTGTTTTTCAACATGGCAGACTTTATCTAATAAACCCTTGTGTTCAGCAAGTTTTAACAAATGTTTTTTGTACACTCATACTTCTTGGCACCCGCCCAACTAACTACCTTGTGTTTTTTATACCCAGCCCTCTTCTCCAAGCCCCCCTTCCAAAATGTACAAACATACATCGTAGATACTTTTTTATATAACAACTCGTATTGGTACTACTATTAAAAAAATATACAAAAACTTTTTTATTCTCGATGGTATTATTATATATATATAGAAAAACATTCATTTTGTTCATATATTTATATTTATGAAGTTATGTACATACGTATCTGTGTATGTATAGACATATCATCATACCTGTTGTGTATTGTTCACATATCGTACAGATATATCATCTATGAGAAAAAGTTTATATTGAGTTTTATTAACCTTTTGCTTCTGGCAATTTTGTTCAGTTTTTTCTCCTGAAATTGTGTGCGTTTTTGTTGTTGTGAAAATTGTGTTTCTTTTTTTTTCTATGGAAAAAGTTTGTAAAGTTTATTTGTTCATTTATCCCTTGAGATATTTTGTTGCAATGATTTGTGAGATGAAATATTTTTGCATTGCGTTTTGTTTAAATGTATTTATAATTGAACAGAATGGGGTTATATGCATTGAAATTTAAACAATGCAGTTTAAAAAAAAACTATATTGTCTTTCAGCAAATTGAAAACAACTCTATTGAAGGTCTTAAAAATTCTACAATAAAAGTATAATAAAGAACTCTTAATGAATCAAATATTGAACTATTTTTTGAAGCAAAAGGGTATTAAAAAATACACAATCAAATGTGTTAAAAATTCGCAGTTGAAATCGTTTCTAAAAGTCAACAAGAGGCTATTGCATCTTATCTGAAAAAATGTCAACAGAAAAAACTGGTATTTTAAAATATTTCTGATGAAATCTTAAATTGCTTTATTAAAGTATTCCGATGAAGGTAAACTCTCTTTTGAAGTCATCTAGGAAGTTTCCAAAAATTGCAAATTAATTCGTCTGAATTTCTTTGAGTTTCTTGTCAAGTCTTAAAAATCCACGAATCCATTAAAGTATCCTAAATAACTCCAAAAACACTCATGATGAAGTCTTACAAAGAAGTGTAAGAAATCCTTTATTAAAGTATTCCATAATTCTAAAAAAGCTTTGCAGAAGTCCATAAAGCAGGTCTAGAATTCGTGCGAAGTCTAAAACAATTTCAATATTCTAAAGAAGCTTACCGATCTTTTATTGAATCCGTAAAAAATCTAAACAATCATCTATTGAAGTAGTTGAATGATGTATATAAAAGTATCTACCAGAATGTAAAAGATTCTCAATTGGAGTATTCTAAAAATCAGCGGTGGAAATCTAATGCTATCTTCAATATGAACCTCTTCTATTAAAAATCCTATATTCAAGGGAAGCTATTACCTTATGCAACAAAAAAAATGTTGGTGTCCGTGTTTAAAAACCCTTTGCTATAGAATGAAGCATACTATTTATTGAAGCCAAAACAAACAATTTTTATGGTAAAACTTTATTAATTTTTTTTTTTTTAAAAATTTAAATTTTCTGGGATGTTATGGGTGGTTAAATTGTAAGGGCCGATGTTAAATGTGAACCACACCTAAACGTCAAGCTTTTTTCTGCATTTCATTTGACATTTCTCAATTTCAGACTAACTCAATTTGAACAATGGAAAGATACACAATCAAACAACGCGTTAAAGTTTTTTTAAGAAGTCTTTTACAAAAATGGGCGTTCAAATCAAAATGCATTTCGTGCACTTCGTGATGTTTTTTTGATCAGCATAGTCGACCAAATGTGTCCACCATCGGGAGAATTGTGTGCAAATTTCAGCAAACCGGGTCTGTAGGAGATGTAAAAACACCTATGCATGTTCGCCCAGTTCGTTTGGTGTGGCTTATGGGCTGGCGACGTCATCGGGCCATACATCTTCGAAATGATGCCGGTCAGGCAGTTACTGTGAATGGTGTTCGCTATCGTGAGATGATAACGAACTTTTTATGGCCCGAATTGGAAGATATGGATGTGGTCAATACGTGGTTTCAACAGGACGGTGGCACTTGCCACACAGCTAACGAAACAATGGCTCTTTTGCGCAACAAATCCAATGGCCGTGTTATCTCACATCGTGGCGATGTTAATTGGCTGCCACGATCATGTGATTTGACACTGTTGGACTTCTTTCTTTGGGTTTATTTGAAAGATAAGGTGTACGTCGATATGCCAGCAACAATACAAGAGCTAAAGGATGAGATAATTCGGCACATTAACGGTATAGAACCTCAATTATGCCACAGCGTCATCGAACATTTGGACCATCGGATGGAGGTGTGCCGCCGAGGTCGCGTCGACACACTTCCATACATAATTGAACTATACCAATATTATCATAATAAAAAGAAATGACAATAATTTCCTAAATAATATGAGTTTTATTCAAAACCAACATCGGCCCTTCAAATTTAACCACCCTTTATATAAAATTGGATGTGTGTGTGTTACGTACGGACTCCAAAACGGCTGGACCGATTTTGATGAAATTTTCAGAGAATCTGCAGATGACCCTAGCGGGTGACATAGCCTATATACATTCTTGATTCAGAGGGCGTGGCCCCGCCCATATAAGCTAATTTGGAGTTATGATTTTTTGAGAGATTCGTACTGTCCGTACCTATTTGATTTGGACTGGACCGTGATCCCAGATGGCCACCAGTCATGGAAATTTGGGGTCAAAGTGGAAGTAAGTGGGAATCTACGTGAATGGTCCAAAAATGGGCGGGATCGGACCAATGGCCGTGGCCAAATTTTGAAATTGAGATATCTTGCACAATTTGTCAGCGAGAGTTCTGTACTTCCGTACTTCCTCGATCAATCAAGTTCTACATTAGGCGTGTTTTCGTTACACCATAGGTGCTTAATTTGTATGGGGAACTAAGCACTTTTAAGCATTATTAGTTCCCGATAAAGTTTGGTGCTTGTGTTCCTGTCTTAATCGAGTATGGTATTGCCAGATTGGGCATCCTATATTTCGCAATATGGCATCTCATTATTGGAGAGACTGTTGTCAATTAATGTAAATTAATGGGAAGAAGAACAACAAAAATGGAAAATTATTTTAATATTTGCAAAAAGAGTGTAAACAATTGAAAATAGAATAGTAAATTTATGTTTTATAAATACATTTCACGAATTTTTTGTCTGTTTCGCACTGTTATTTCTTCGCAACTCATGACTCCATTATTACCAGATAGTGGAAATCCGCCACTTACTGCTAATGCGCCAGTTAGTGGAAGTCAGTTGTTTTCGTTGCAAAGTGCTAAACTAAAATTGTTAGCTTCTAACGAAAACATGCCTATTGTTGAAATGTGGTAGTTTATGTCCGTCTGTCCATGTTTCGATATATTCCCCATATAAGTGTAACTTCCGCTTTAAGTTCTGTACGTTCTGGAAGTCACACTTTATCTTCCATTCTAGTAGTATCTTCCATTAAATATTTTTGGAAAAATATACCAAATTGGTCCATGTGTTGTTGTTATAGCTCCGTATATCTTCCAATTTGACGTGGCTAAAAATTGTCAGATGGTATTTTATTTTATCTTTAACAATTCAATAGTCAATTCATAAGTCAATATTTTTATTTACATCAAGAAAAAGATACCTTCCGATTTGATTTATTTATATTCAAGAACACCCAATTTACAACAGATTGTATTTTTTACTTCAACTTGTTGTTGAGGATTTTTGGCTCTAGAAATCGCATAATATAATCGTTTCAGGGATAAAATGTAAGATAAGTTTATAGGAATTTATCATTTGCAAGCAAAATGGTGCCTCATCATATATAATGTCCAGTCCAACTTTTAATTTTCATTACTGACTGGTTTTAAATTTCCATAATGATTTGTTTATGTAAAAATTGGAATGGATAAATGATGTTCCACTTGATCCCATCATATATCGATACCTACATTCCAAAGTATGATATGTCGAAATAGATAGTTTTCCAGAAGAGGCGATCAAAATTTTATGAAATTTTAAAATTTGTATGCATTTCATTTGTAATCGAATAACCTCTACTGTTTTGTGCAAAACATTGGCCATATACGAGTATGTATACTTATAATATAAGTGGATTATTTAGAAATGTCCCTTTAAGCATGTTACTTCGACTTAGCATACTTTGCATTGAAAGTATGTATGTGTATTCTCAATACACAATTTTGGAACAGACATAATCTAGAAGCTGAGTCAGTTTTATTGTATATCCTGTTTGTTTCATCACTATTATTATATTTTCGACATATTCTAGTTTTGAGTTTACAATTTCCTTCCTACACATTAGTATTTTCTATACATATCTACCAGTTTTCGCTTTTCATTCATCTCTCAGAAACAAGGAGTAATAAAAACCCTGTGATAACAACATTCACCATTGATTTATATGATTTTTCAAATTATTAACCGAAACAAGTATTAAAGAAGAATGTTCCTTTTTTTTGACAAGATTTTAAATTTTCCATATTTTCACATCTTTCTAAACTGCCGACATTTCCTATTAAATACAAACACAACTAGCCCTTTTCCTTTTTTACCTTCCGAAAATCGTAAAACAAGAAAATACTACATATATTACAAGAACAGTAAAAACATCACCAAAGTGCTCTAGATTATGGCCAAAAAAAAATACTCTATAAAAATGAAATAGTTGCGGTGTATGTTTAGAACTCAATCTCAACATTTCATATTTTATAGTCTTGATATAATTTACAGCGCTTATTAAAAGGGGTTCCTTTAAGAGTTTTTTTTCAAAACATAAAAAATGTATATTAAAATTTTGTATTTATGACAAAAATACATCTATCCATCCCTGCAGTATCCAAGGAATAGGGAAAGAGGTGATCATAAAATTTAACACAACAGCAAAGGCGACCGACCACCCACAGTCACAAACACCAAGAAAACAGTCAGAAGCGGAGGGAGAGGAAGAGTGGCTGCACTCGTAAATGATGACACTCTGCCAGACCGTCATTCCTGGCAAACGACCGACCGACCACACGACGACGACGACCACATATCATTTGATTGAAAAGGAAGAGTGGCAAATATCCATCCGTTGAACCATCAGCCATGGAATAAATGCACGGCCAATGACGACAATGTTGGCGATGATGATGATCTGATTCTTTTGGTTTAGTTGTAGGTATTTTTTTTCGTTTTGGAAGGAGATATTGTGACATATTTTGTGGGATACAATGTCAAAATTGAATTATCACCTTCAAAATGCACACATTTTATTCACTTGCAGTTCCAAACACGCACATGTATAGAACACCCTATGTATTGTAATTTACGAATCTCTAATGAAGCACAGTGGTTAAAGAAAATTAAAATATATTTTTCACTGAAAGATTCTAATAGAAAACCAGTAAGGAAAGGCTGAAGTCGGGCGGTGCCGACTATATAATACCCTACACCACTCTCGTAATATTGAATAACTCTGATATATAAATTTTGTAATTCATGTATAATTTGTTTACATAAATTTACTTTTGGGACATTTTATACTTAAATAATACCCTGTACCACAGTGTGGTGTAGGGTATAAAAACGATTGGATCTAAAGAGCCAAATCGGATGAAACATATATATGGGAGCTATAGCTAAATCTTTACCGATTTTCTTCAATTTCGGCAATGTTGGTTCATGGATCAAGAAACTCTAACATTCTAAATTTCAAAACGATTGGATGTAAAATATAGCTTCTATAGAACTAAAGGGCCAAATCGGACGAAACATATATATGGGAGCTATAGCTAAATCTTAACCGATTTTCTTCAAATTCGGTAGTGTTGGTTCATGGATCAAGAAACTCTACCATTCTAAATTTCAAAATGATTGGATGTAAAATACAGCTTCTACAGGACTAAAGAGCAAAATCGGACGAAACATATATATGGGAGCTATAGTTAAATCTTAACCGATTTTCTTCAAATTCGGCAATGTTGGTTCATGGATCAAGAAACTCTACCATTCTAAATTTCAAAACGATTGGATGTAAAATACAGCTTCTATAGAACTAAAGGGCCAAATCGGACGAAACATATATATGGGAGCTATAGCTAAATCCTGTAGTCGACGAACAACTTTACATGGACAGACGGACGGACAGACATGCTTACATAGACGCAGCTAGTGATTCTGAGTCGATAGGTATACTTTAAGGTGGGTCTAGCTGTGTTATTTTCAAGTGTTACAAACATCTGCCATGAAACAAACTTATAATACCCTGTACCACAGTGTGGTGTAGGGTATAACCATTATGGGCGGACTGGATCGACTTGAGTGTGTAAAAATAATTTGAGTGCATCAAAGTCATATCGGGATGGAACTTTTAAAGCTAATATTTGTATCAAAAAAAAAACGACATGATGTATTTTTACTCGGAATTGGCTGAAATGTGGATTTTAAATGTAGCAGCATAAACTGTAGGGCTTTAGTCCCAATTTACACTGGCTGAATCTTCAGCAGATTACACTATGCATCAAATGAACACTTTTTGAAAAATACACGGACTTGACAGTATAGGTTCGATTATACTATCAAAGGGTAGTATAACCCTATACTCGGTTTGGCGAAATTGGTAACCAATTTTTTTTATGGGCCTCCAAAGTTTCTGAAAATCAGTGGGACACTCGAAAATGTGTCATCAGCTTTTGTCCAACAACTAATTCAGACTTAGTGATACCGCTTTACTATATTTGGCAATAATGTAGCTAAGAATATGCTAAACGAAGTTTCTTAACAGTTTTTGCGAAAAAAAATGTTTCCGGTACTTTTGTTTTAAAAAGTGAAAGAAAAAAATATTTTTTTTCATTGTTTTCAGCATAATTTCCAGGGACTCGCAACTTTTCATTAGCAATAATAACCGATTTTCTTCAAATTCGGCAATGTTGGTTCATGGATCAAGAAACACTACCATTCTAAATTTCAAAACGATTGGATGTAAAATACAGCTTTTATAGGACTAAAGGGCCAAATCGGACGAAACATATATATGGGAGCTATAGCTAAATCTTAACCGATTTTCTTCAAATTCGGTAGTGTTGGTTCATGGATCAAGAAACTCTACCATTCTACATTTCAAAATGATTGGATGTAAAATACAGCTTCTATAGGACTAAAGGGCCAAATCGGAAGAAACATATATATGGGAGCTATAGCTAAATCTTAACCGATTTTCTTCAAATTCGGTAGTGTTGGTTCATGGATCAAGAAACTCTACCATTACAAATTTCAAAACGATTGGATGTAAAATACAGCTTCTTCAGGACTAAAGAGCAAAATCGGACGAAACATATATATGGGAGCTATAGCTAAATCTTAACCGATTTTCTTCAAATTCGGCAATGTTGGTTCATGGATCAAGAAATTCTACCATTCTAAATTTCAAAACGATTGGATGTAAAATACAGCTTTTATAGGCCTAAAGGGCCAAATCGGACGAAACATATATATGGGAGCTATAGCTCAAAACGATTGGATGTAAAATACAGCTTCTGTAGGACTAATGATATATATGGGAGCTATATCTAAATCTGAACCGATTTCAACCAAATTCAATAGCGATCTTAACAGCTGCGAAATACTCTAAACTGCAAAATTTCAGAACGATCGGAGCGAAATTGCGACCTGTAGTCGACGAACAACTGTACATGGACAGACGAACGGACGGATAGACATGCTTAAATAGACTCAGCTAGTGATTCTGAGTCGATCGGTATACTTTAAGGTGGGTCTAGCTGTGTTATTTTCAGGTGTTACAAACATCTGCCATGAAACAAACTTATAATACCCTGTACCACAGTGTGGTGTAGGGTATAACCATTATGGGCGGACTGGATCGACTTGAGTGTGTAAAAATAATTTGAGTGCATCAAAGTCATATCGGGATGGAACTTTTAAAGCTAATATTTGTATCAAAAAATAGACCAATATTTTTGTGGAACATATTAACCCTCTAGCTCTCCCACATAATTTAAATGTTTGGCACCATTTTAAAAAATCGTAAAAATCACGCCCTAAAATGTTGAGGGCGGTGATGAGATGCTCTACAAAAATGTTGGTCATACAATTTTACTATATGTGTCACAACACACTAAAGCCCAAAGCTTAACACAAAACCAAAAAAACGGTCAAATTCCAGTCAAAAACGCTCTTTACTGGTATCATACCACTAGATCGTACGACTAACATTGCTGCACGAACAGGAATTTGACCTTTTTTGGTGTTTGTGTTATATTTTAAGCTTTGGTGTGTTCTGACACATATAGTAAAATTTTATGGCCAACATTTTTGTAGAACATTTCATCCCGGCCCTCCCCACTTTAAGGGGTGTTTTTTACGTTTTGTTAAAACAGGGCCAAAAATTACAGTTATGTGGGGGAGCTAGAGGGTTAATATGTTCCACAAAAATATTGGCCTGCTGGCCTACTGAACATACATAGGTATAGGGTATGTTTGTAGGAGAGAGAGTCGGCAAGATGATGGAAAAACTCTCTCGTACTCGGGCTAAACGTTTTGTATTTTTCACTCGCACAACAACAATTCACACGGGAATAACGAAAACAAAATTACGTCATCTAAACGCAGTGGCAAGTTGAAAAGAGAATTAGCGGAGAAGCTGCTATACAAATATACCGTGTAAATCTGTACTTACATGCCTAACCCACTGTGCTCCATCGCCCTGAGAGGTCGCTATGATTCGACGGCATTAGAATTGCCAAGGAACGGGTTTTTACTAGGATTTTTTTGCAGAACTAATAGGCATTGTTTTTTATACCCTAACACATCGAAGGAGGGACCTAAGACCCGATGTTACGATAACTCTCAAAAGGGTTAACCGATTGACATCAAATTTGGTATATGAAAATATGATTTTCTATCTCCCGCTAAGTTCGAAGATGGGCCATATTGGCCCACTCCTTATAGTATCTCCCCCACAAAGGGTTAATATTAATTGAATTATTGATTAGTTAATTACTTCTACTCGTATACTACTTATTTGAATCCTCTAAAATTCTACAGATAATATTAGTTTATTAGTCACTATCAGCTCTAGTAAAATGGGCGAAGTTTGCGCGCCCCTTTTGGTACCTCCCACACAAATGGACCATTTTACTTCAACAAACTGCTTATAACTTGAATACAAGTGCATAAAAATACTTGAAATTATGTAGTGTGTAATGTTTTTGTAGCGCCTGCAGTCCCGTAAAAAATGGGCATTAATGTACAGCCTCTTTTGGTACCTCCCACACAAATGGACCGTTCTACACCAAATTTTAACTGCTTATAACTTTAATACCAGCACATACAAATAACGGGCTTTCCAACAACAGGTGTTATTTTGAATCACCCGGTAGCATTTCGGTAGCTGTCACTTTTGAAGCATTTATTCTTTGACATTGGACAAGTAGAAACTACGCCATTACTAAAAATGAAACACGATTCAACAACGCACTGAAATTATTAAAATTTACTACAACAAGTAAGAAAGTTTAGTCTGGTAAACCGACTAATGAATCCCCTCACCTTGAATCTCAAAAAAATATTAGTAAATTTATTTATTTTTTTGTTTTATTTAAGTTCAAAGCTGTTTACTTTTGGTGTAAAATGGTCCATTTGTGTGAGAGGTACCAAAAGGGTCGTGCCAATTACGGCCACTTTTCTCTAGACTCTATGTACTATACAAAAAGTGCTCTGTACGAAATTTCTCGTATTTGTATGCACTGGTATTAAAGTTAACTTTTGGTACAAAAAGGTCCATTTGTCTGGGAGGTACCAACAGGGGCGGGCCAATAACGTCCATTTTCATCTGGAATCTAGATAGTATAAAAGCATTACACTGTACAAAATTTCAAGTATTTGTATGCACTGGTAATACATTTATAAGCTGGTATCTTTTGGTACAGAATGGTCCATTTGTGTGTCATGTACCAAAAGGATCGTGGCAGTAATGTCCATTTTCCACCGTATTGTAGGTACTATTAAACCATTACACTGTACAAAATTTCAAGTCTTTGTATGAACTGGTAATAAAGTTACAAGTTATTAACTTTTGGTTCAAAATTGTCCATTTGTGTGGGAGGTACCAAAAAGGGCATGGCAAGTTCGCCTTTTTTTCTCGAGGTAATAGTGACTAATAAACTAACACTATTTGTATAATTTCAGAGGATTCAAATAAGTAGTATAGATGTTATTAAATAATCAATATTTCAATAAATGTTAACGCTTTGTGGGGGAGGTACTAGAAGGAGTGAACCAATATGGTCCATCTTCGCACTTAGCCGGAGATAGAAGAAAATATTATCACATACAAAATTTGAAGTCAATCGGTTTCTCCTTTGGAGAATTATCGTGCGCACCAGCCGGCAGACAGACGGACGGACGGACGGACGTTTCTCATATTACTTAAAATGACCCAAAACGGATATCCGCCGAACATACTTGGGGTTTTTTTTTTCTTCAGCTCACATAGACCAGTTTAGGTTCCTGTGGTTTAGGTCCAAATGGAACATTTTACGGGCTAAAATGCCCTTCATCGAAACCAACCTATTTGATATACAAATGTATCGATAGCACGAATATTGGTACTGAATGATCTGTTAGGCTGCCTAGAAAGGCCGACCCCAGTAGGTCCAGTCGTCGTTTACTCAAAGCGGGACAGTCGCATAGCAAGTGCTCAATGCTCTCCGCTTCTTCCTCATCTCCACAGCTTCTGCAGAAGTCATTGGAGTTAATTCCCAATTTTCTGGCGTGTTCGCCGATCAAGCAGTGTCCCGTCAGAACTGATACTAACGTAGACAATCTTTTCCTTTCTAGTGCGAGCAGATATTTTGAACTTCACAGGTCATACCTTGGCCAGATTTGTCTAGCTACCCTACAGGTGCCGATTTCTGTCCATCTTTCGTTGGACTGCCTGATTGCCTAAGCCAAAGCTTACACGTGGAAAGTGGCGCACCAATATATGCAAATTCTTCGAGAATTCGTAAAGTCGTCCCTTTCCTAGCAAGTTCATCGGCTTTGCAGTTCCCCGGGATATCCCTATGCCCAGGCACCCATATGAGGTGTATATTAAACTGCTCAGCCATCTCGTTAAGAGATCTGCGGCAGTCGAGGGCTATTTGTGAATTTAGGGATGTGGCCTCCATAGAATTGATGGCAGCCTGGCTGTCCGAGTAAATGACAACGCCAGTGTTGGTTACTATGTTCCGACTCAGCCACTTGGCGACTTCCCATATTGCCATTATTTCGGCTTGATAGACACTGCAGGTATCTGGTAGTCTGTGAGCTATATCCAAATTAACCTAGAAAAAAAGAGCATCCAAAGAAGCAATAAAAATCCCCAACTTATGATCCGGGAGTTGTTCTAATTTGGATTTCCACCAATGAATTTAACAAGGGGTTGTCGCGCCGGGGAAGTGCTTCTTTGTCACCACCTTTTCATCAAGCTTCGAACCATCCGTATAGAAGCGGAGATGGTTTCGATTTCCGGGTATTCTGCCATGCCATTCATCCCTGGCTGGTATCATAGTGATGTAGTTCCTCTCAAAGGTGCGCACCGTTGATATATAGTCCACTCGGGCGTTTACCGTAGCACCACACTTTAATGTCCTCATGTGACCGAAGTTCTTGTACCTCCACATTGATAGGCAGTTTAATCTTAGTGCCGCTTTTGTTGCAACTTCTCTCGCCACAACATTAATCGGCAGTATATGGAGAAGGGCTTGTAGAGACTCAGTCGCTGTAGTCCTTAACGCTCCGCTTATGCACAGGCAGGCAGTTCTCTGAACCCTTGATAGCAGGTTTGTGATGGTTAGTTTGTCAGTTGCCGTCCACCATACCACAATGCCGTATAACAGTATTGGACGAACCACAGCTATATATATCCAATGGACAATTTTAGGAGAGAAGCCCCATCGCGATCCTACAGCCTTCCTGCAGGAATATAGGGCGATGTTGGCCTTCTTTAAACGTTCCAGTACGTTTAGTCTGAATGACTGTTTCCTATCCAAAATTATTCCTAAAAATTTTGCACTTTCAGAAAAGACTAGATCTGTTCCATTTATCCGAGGAGGAGGGTCCACATGAGGGACATTATTCATCCTAGTAAAGAGAACCAATTCCGTCTTGTTTGGGTTAACACCCAAACCGCTGCTTCTGGCCCATCTAGCCAACTTGTTCAGAGCCACCTGCAGAATATCTCGGAGGATGTTTTCGAATTTGCCACTTACTGCGATTGCCAGGTCGTCCGCATATGCCACGACCTTGCAGCCACAACGTTCTAGATCTAGCAGGATTCCATTCACCGCTAGGTTCCAAATTAGTGGAGACAGTACTCCTCCTTGTGGGGTCCCTCTGTTTACAAACCTTGTTAGAGTTGTGGACCCTAGACATGCTGTTATGCGTCTTCTGGTGAGCAGACTTTGAATTAGTCTAATCAAACTAGTGTTAACTTTTAGATGTGAGAGTGCTGCAATTACCGCATCTGAGTGAATGTTGTTAAAAGCCCCTTCTATGTCAAGAAATGCCACCATGGTGAATTCCTTGAAATGCAGGGACGATTCGATAGGGCTCAAAAGTTCGTGCAGGGCTGATTCTGTAGACTTTCCCTTATTTTAAGCATGTTGGTTCCCCGACAGGAGTTTTGTATCCAGGTTTTGCCTAATGAAATATTCTAAAAGTCTTTCCAGACTTTTCAATAGGAAAGGGGATAAGCTAATTGGTCTGAAGTCTTGTGGCCTAGTGTGCGATATCTTCCCCGCTTTGGGTATGAATACCACTTTGGTATCCCTCCATCGATTCGGGATGTATGAAAGCCTAATACAGCCTACATAAATTTTCTGCAGCCAGGGGATAATGTACTTTAACATTTTCTGTATTTCTGCTGGAGTGATGCCGTCTGGTCCAGGTGACTTGAAGGGCTCAAAGTCGTTTATAGCGCAGCTTATTCTAGATCTCTCAGTCAACAAGCTAGCGACGCTCGCAGTCCACTCGCACTCTTGTTGGTCCTGTTGATCATCGGGCTCTGTTGATGAGTTCCGCGGGAAATGTGTGTCGAGCTGTACATTTAGCTATTGCTCGCTGTTTTTTGTCCAGTTGTTTGCCTCATCCTGCAAATACCCCACTGTACAAAGAGACGCGGATAGTACCTTCCTCAGCCTTGCGGCGTCGGAGACCTTTTCCAAGACCTTTACCAAGAGCGTCTTTGCGACTTCCTACGCTCCTTCTTATAGATCTTGAGTCGCCCTTTATATACATCCCAATCATTAAAGGCTCCGGTAGATTTCGCCTTGTTGAATAGCTTGTTGCCGGTCTTTTTCCTTGCCGTTAGCTCAGAAGTCCACCATTGAGGTTTGGTTTTACTCTTGTACCTTGTTTTTGGACAGACTTCTTCAAGTGAACTATTGAATGATGTGGTCATATGCTCGGCCAGATTATCCAGACCGGCTTTGTCATTCGGTTCATAAAGGAGATTAGAGGTGAGGACCTTTTTAAAATTTTTCTCATACAGGTGCCACTTTGTCTTCCTCACATTTCTGCGAACAGCAGGTTTAGGCGCTTTTTCGGCGAGTTTGAACTCTATACATATAATGGTGATCTGAGAATGAGTGGTCGTCCAGTACATTCCACCCAATATTTTTTTCTGACACCCGGTCAGTAGCAAAGGTTACGTCTAGTACTTCTTGTCTGTCTTTAATTGTAAGGGTCGGTTTATTGCCAATTTTACAAATAGTTAGGTTGGTAGTTAGAATAAAGTCAAGAAGCGAATCACCCCTATTGTTTAAATCCGTACTACCCCAGATAGTATGATGAGCGTTCGTGTCTGCGCCAATAATCCGCTCGAGCTATCAGAGGTTGCTTCTACTACTACTTCCCTGAAGAGAGCTGTCGGTATTGCAGCTCCATAAGGAAAGTAACTGGAGACCGCCCAGTATATGCGATTACCAATCTCCAGACTAGCAGTTGTTTGGTCTTTACCGCTTAACTTAGTCAGGAGAAAAATACTTAGATCTTTTCTGGCATTTTGGCCAGGTTCTTGGAGTGCCTTCACAGTTGGCCACAAGCAGTTTAAAGTTTGGTGTCTTGATACCGCACACCCGTCCTCCTACTACATAGGGCTCCTGGATCAGGACGATGTCTACTGCACCTGTGGACAGGCGCAGCAATAGAGCCGCTGAGGCTGCTTTAGCGTGATGGAGGTTAATCTGTATAATTCTTACCATCATTGGTAATCGACAGATTGACATCCACCCCGACAACGGTGTTATCGAACTCTTCGTCCGTATCATCGGGGAGCATGTCCCCGCTAGATGCGTTAAAGAGTCCGGAGACTTCCCTCAGCCCCTCAGTATCCGAAGTAGTGTTTTTACTAGGGGTCTTAGGTCACTCCTTCGATGTGTTACACTTTTGGTTCGTAGCAAATGATATATACCCTCCTCTCTAAGGTGATGGGATAAAAATGGTGAGAATCTTGCAGTTCGCAAAACTAAAGCATTTTTGGGTCGTCGTGAAGCACCTTTTCGGACCGCAATACAGAAATTGGTGGAAAAATTCGAGCTGTTGGGACAAGTTTGTGATGTGAAGAATAAAACCCGTGCACGTCGCTCAAGAACAACTGAGAATATTGCTGCTATAGCCCAAAGTGTTGAAGAAAACCCCGGGTTGTCCATTCCTCGTCGTTCTTTGGAATTGGGCATTCCACAAACGTCATTACACCGTATCTTGCATAAAGACTTGGGTCTTAAGGCTTATAAAGTTCCGTTAACACAAGAACTCAAGCCGGCCGATCATCAACAACGTCGTGTCTTTACTGATTGGGTCCTTGAAATGCATGAAAATGATCCGGAATTCCATCGAAAAATCATCTTGACTGATGAGGCCCATTTCCACCTCGGTGGCTACGTCAACAAGCAAAATTGTCGCATCTGGGGCTCGGAAAACCCAAGAGTTATTGTTGAGAAGCCTCTCCACCCTCAACGTGTGACTGTTTGGTGCGGTTTATGGTCCGGCGGGGTCCTTGGACCTTACTTTTTCGAAAATGAGGTTGGATCAACAGTTACGGTGAATGGATTGCGCTATCGGGAGATGATTAATGAATTTTTATGGTCGGAGTTGGATGGTATTTATCGTTTACTTTCAACAAGTCGGCGCTACGTGCCACACAAGCAACGAAACCATTGCTCTGTTATGGGAAAAGTTTCCGGACCGTGTTATCTCTCGAAGAGGTGATCACAATTGGCCACCGAGATCTTGTGATTGAACACCTTGCGACTGCTTCCTTTGCGGCCACGTGAAAGATAAGGTCTACGCCAACAGCCCAGCGTCGATTCAAGACCTCAAAGATAGAATTCGTGAGGCTATCGAGGACATAGGGCAGCCACTTTGCGATTTGGTTATGGAATATTTCATAAAAAGGATATGGTCCTGTAAGCGTGGTCGTGGTGACCATTTAGCTGATGTTGTTTTTCATTATTAACGGCATACCTTTCTCTTTATTATGAAATAAACATTCGATCATTTATCTCAAAAAATGGAATTTTTCTTTGAATACCAAAATAACACCTCTTGTTGGAAACCCCTTTATTTCAAAATTTGTGTTCTAAATATATTTTCTTTCGATTCCGTGCCCCGTGTGGGCGATATGTTGATCTCAACCTTTTTTTTTAAATTTGCAATGTGGATTTATGGAATCGAATTAAAAATAAATATTCTAGAAACACTGTGCAAATATAAAATGTGCATGCTCTCTCTACCTCCTATTTCCCTACATCACTTCGGTCTTCTTCGATTTACTTACTATGTAGAAAGGAAAAATCACTTGGTGGAATTCATTCGAGAAATATGTGGATGAGGATAATGTGTTCATTTAGTTTTCTCGGTGATACTCGTATTTTAGCAGATGTTTCTGCCTTAATGATTACAGCCACAGCATATTTTCTATTTGTATCGTTCCTTCTTTGCAACAATGATGAAGTGATGGCGCGAGACCATGGTAACCCGCAGCATCATTTATATTCAGTTAAAGAAAATCTCGCTCACACTCATACACACACTCGCCTGTCTGTATGCACACACATGAACCGATTTTGAAGGCTTAATTACCAGGACACTTTAATTTTATGGCAAATAAACCACCCTTGTTAAGGAGAGTAGCGAGTGCAACGCAAGCAAGCCCCATATAATTTGTCACCTTTTAATTAGATAATTTTCGCTTATTTAGAGCTCTTGCAATGGAAAATTTTGCGGGTAACCCTCGTTTAGCGTACAAATGCATTACTGTGGTTGTTTTTTTGTATGTGTAGACAAAGGACTTGAGCAATGGTAATGGGATGTGTGTGTGAGTGTGTAGTGTAGTAAGTGTGTTTTGAAAATTTTCTAATAAAGCCATAAATGACTATTATCGTAATTTATCAAACATTTGTGTTAAGTGGGGGTATTCCGCAGGCATTGGTTCTTTATTTTCATTTAAACGGAAGTGATATCAGGTTTTAAGTGTTGTAGACATTTTTTGAAATTATTCGAATATTTTGAATAATTTTGTAATTTTTCTTTAGAGACAAAAGCAAAGGAAATGAGTCGGGTGGTGGATTTGTGAAGTAACTAAAAAGAAGATTGGTCTTTTAGAGGATTTATGTTAGTCTAGAGGTTTTTATAGTATAAGACTATGTAGTTCAGAAATAAAAAAAATATGTCAGGTAAATTGAAAATCTATTTCTTACTTTCTAAACTGAAGAGAACTGCTTTTAAAGCATGAAGGAGGAAGGAAAACATTAGTATTTTATACAAAGTCAATATGCCTAGTTGAGGAACATTGTTATATTAAGTTCTACAGGTTTTTCCAATAAGTGTGATATGATTTCTTTGAAAAAACGCACTTATTGTTAAGGAAATTCAAAAGTTTTTTATTTAATGTGAAGTACAATCGATACAATTAAGTTCTAAATAAAACGTCATTCAAATCGCCTCCACGACTTCTTCTGCAGGAACGAATGAAACGATGAAACCAATTTTCGAGCACTTTTTCCACTAAATCAAGTCGTATGTCATGAATGGCACGTTCAGTATTGACTTGTAAAGCTTGAAGAGAGTCTGGTTTATTTCCAAAGACCAATGACTTCAAACAACCACACAAGAAATCACAACTTCTTGGAGGTCATTCAATATCACAATTTCTTGAAATAATCGAATCTCCATTTCTCGCAACAATTCAATTGTTTCATTTGCTGTGTGGCACGTAGCCACAATCAGTCAATGGCAAAAATATAGCTCTAAACGAGAGCTAAAATATTGCTCATGGCTGTCAAGGTCGTAGGTGGACTGAAAAGGGTTTTTATACCCTACACCGCACTGTGGTACAGGGTATTATGACTTTGTGCATTTGTTTGTAACACCCAAAAGGAGAAGAGATAGACCCATTGTTTATTATACCGATCGACTTGTAATCACTTTCTGAGTCGATTTAGCTATGTCCGTCCGTCCTGTCTGTCCGTCTGTCTGTCTGCAGACGTATTCTTGTAATCAAAGTACAGGTCGCAATTATGGTCCGATCTCAACGAAACTTTGCAAATATCTTTTTTTAGGCCCAAGGACGATCCCTATTGAATTTGGTTAAAATCGGTTCAGATTTACATATAGCTCCCATATATATGTACCTCCGATTTGGCATATATGCACTGTATAGGCAACATTTTGTAACCGATTTGTACAAAAATTGACAGAGAGTAGTCTCGTGATACACTTAGATACAATACAAAATTTGGGGGAAATCGGTTCAGATTTATATATAGCCCCCATATATATGTTGCACCCGATTTGACATGTAAGCGCTGTAGAAACTGTATTTTATATCCAATCAGTACGAAATTCGGCAGAAAGAGGTTTCTTATTACATGAAGGAATACTGCCAAATTCGGAGAAAATCGGTTCAGATTTAGATATAGCCCCCATATATATGTTTCCCCCGATTTGAAATTCAATAGCTGTAGAAACTGTATTTTATTTCCGATCACAGCGAAATTCGGCAGAAAGAGGTTGCTTATTACATGAAGGAATACTGCCAAATTTGGAGAAAATCGGTTCAGATTTAGATATAGCCCCCATATATATGTTAGCACCGATTTGACATTCAAGCGCTGTAGAGACTGTGTTATATATCCGATCAGTACGAAATTCGACAGAAAGAGGTTTCTATTTTACATGAATGAGTATTCAGGGAAAATCGATTCAGATTTATATATAAGCTCCATATATATGTTCCTCCTGATTTGGTTACAAAGCGCTATAGAAGTTGTATTTTACTTCCGATCATTACAAACTTCTCCAGAAAGATGTTTCTCAATTTAGGAAGGAATATTGCTTAATTATATATATATATGTTCCTCCTGATTTGGTTACAAAGCGCTATAGAAGTTGTATTTTACTTCCGATCATTACAAAATTCTCCAGAAAGATGTTTCTCAATTTAGGAACGAATATTGCTTAATTTAGCGATTATCGGTTCAGAATTAGATATATCCGCATATATATGTTCTTACCCATTTACCAATTATTCCAAATTATTATCGAAATAACCCTTATCGCATTGTTAGGGAGGTGTAGGGTATTATATAGTCGGCCCCGCCCGACTTTTTGCCTTTCCTTACTGGTTTTTTTTTATTTAAAAAAAATTTACTTATCATTATTTTGAAATGTGAACGGAAAGTTTATTTTTCTCTAGCTCCTTAGTCCGATCGGGAATCCCTCAATGGCAAAAAGATAGCTCTTAACGAGAGCTAAAATATTGGTCAAGGTCGTAGGTCGACTAGAAAGGGGTTTTTTCAAAAATTGACTTAGCACACGAAATGTTGCAATTGGAGAACGATTATTTTGATAATAAAACTGAAGAATTTGTAAACGATGTTCTTGCGTATATCTCTCCATGATGAAATTGTAAACACTACTGAATACAATGAAAAACAAATGACAGATCATGGCATATTACAAATGGCCGAAACGCAAAAAATGAGAGATGAGATGAGAAAAGTAGGAATCACAACAAGTTAGATGCTATGTATGGGAGCTATATCTAAATATGGACCGATGTCGCCCATTTTCAATCCCAAGTTACCTGCAGTTATAAGAAGTATCTATACCAAATTTCAGCCACCTAGCTTAAGTATTATAGATTGTAGCGTGATTACAACAGACGGACGGACGGACATGGCTAAATCGTCTTAGAATTTTACGACGATTAAGACTATATATACTTTATGGGGTCTCAGAACAATATTTAGAGGTGTTACAAACGGAGTGACAAAAATGAATATACCCCCCATCCTATGGTGGAGGGTATAAAAATAGAATCAGAAAATCTAAAATTTGCATACAATTTTGTTATAGGCAAAACAATCCATTTCCATTTAGCAATCCAACTCCAAAGAAAATCGATACATTTCCTTCAAACCCCCAAAATTAAATTTGATGCACAAAAATTGAGCAGTCGGCCACAATAAAAAGGCGATGTGTTTGTTTTGTTTTGAATTAACCGCCAAACACTCCCTAATAGCGTATTAAGAAAACAAAACGCGTTTAATGGCATGTGGCCACTTCTGCTCCCGAATAATGAGCTGTTATTGCGTTCGTTCGTGCGATTGTGGCCCCCATTCACGAAAAGCCGTGTGTTTTCATGTTTTGAAAAATTAATGAGTTTAAAATGAAATTATTTCTACTTATAAGAAAATACTACAATGGATAGATGAATGGAACCAACGAAAACAAATTAATTGATTTAAAATACATAGTACACTCACTCACTCGTACAGCGGTACGAACATTTGTGCGATAGATAGCCCACAATTTCGTAAGGCACGAACTGTAGAGAAAAGCCAACAAAAAAGTGTAATCACCGGTTAACGAAAGAAAAACCAACTCGACCAAACCAAACCAAAGTAAACAGTCAACACCCCATCATTGCAGTGCAGTCGTGTAGTTTTTGTTTTTCTGAGCCTCTAAAACAAACTTAAAGATACAATTATTTCAAGTCGAACAAATGCACGCGTTGTAAGTATTGAAACAATTAATTTTCAATACACGATCACTCGCTGTGCCGACCAACCGACCGCCGACAGACAGACAGACACTCGGATGGACGGACATGTAGACACACCAGAGGAAAATTGTTTAGCCCAAGAAAGTAAATAAAAAGTCATGAACAGCAGTGGGTACGTGCCGCACGCACTTGAATGGCATGTAGCATTTAGACGGGACAACAGCTGCCATACTGTGGTTCCAAGTCCAAAAAGGTTGGCATTGTTACGTTGTTAGAATTTAGCCTGAGATAGGAGAAATTGTTACCATATAAAACTACATAGTAAGGAAAATCTGAAGTCGGGCGGACTCAACTGTAAAATTCTCTCCGCCATTTCCAAATTCCAGGCTCATCCTTAAAAAAATGGAACCTACTCTGCCAAGAAGTCAAATTCGTTTGTGTCCTCATATGGGGGGGTTATATCAAAACATGGACCCATGTGCCCATTTGGAACAATCACGCGCATTACAATCTATTAATGCTTAAATTTATGTCCAAACAATTGAATTCTCTAGAGCATCAATATGTATAACACAGTGCCACAGTTCAAAAACCAAAAACAGCGATACTATTTTTCTTGTAGGTCTTGGCGAGTAGAACAACGTTTGTTCTACGAAATTTGCCGGACACCCCCAAAATCCGGATTTACGGGTAAAAAAACAATTTTCTTGCCTTTTTTCACTTGAACGCCTATAACTTTGTTAATTACACTATGCAAGAGAAAAATTGTTTTTTTTTTGTCCTAGACCTAAAAATTATTTTTTTGTGGCATACTGTTATTAAAATCAAACCCAAATTTATTTATGGATAATTTTTTTTTCTTAAATTTTTATTAAAAATACTATTATCGTCAAAGGTACCCTTAGTATTTGCACTATATTTTTTGGAGTATATACCCGATCAGGTCGACTTATACGTTAAATTGAAGCTATTAATGTGGGCTACCAATGCTGGAAATATGTCCTTTCACTTAGAAACTGTGGTTTAGTAACAGTCATTAAACAAATTGAAAAAAGTCGATTTTTTCAAAAAAAAACCTGGGACAAAAAAACATAAAAAATAGAAAAAAATCGAAAAAAAAATATTTTATTTTATTTTTTAAAAGTTAGCATCCTAGCAAAGGAAATAATGCCTCTTTGAAAAAAATCTATGGATAAATGTAGAAATTATAGCCCTTTTAGTAGAGGTAAGAGAATTTCGATTTGTTTTTTAATTTCTGTTTAAATGGCGTTTTTATTTATTACTTTAATTTATATTTTGTACATTTGAGTTTATTTACATGAACAAGTTTCATTAGAAGTAATTGTGAGTTCTTTGTTGACGTTTGTCGATTTCGGAATCGGTTTCTCTAATGAGGAACCAAATATAATCTCCCAACATTCTTTCATCCCAGTGCCCTTGATAACGCCGCTCGATGGACTTCAATTCTTGGTGAAACCTTTCGCCATGTTTGTCACTTACGTCGCCAAGATTCTCGGGGAAAAAGTTAAAATGAGAATGCAAGAAATGCATTTTGAGGGACATATTTACACCTGTTGGAATACATAAAGCGAAAATTAAGTTGGAAGAATACATACATATGTGTTATATACATAAATATAAAAAAATATATTTCTAACCAATTTTTTCATAATTTTTTAACAAATCATTAATCATTGTTTCATATTGCGGGCTTTAATTGGATCCAAGGAAATTTGAAACTACAAGCTTAAACGACCTCCATGCTGCAATTTCATCCGACGTCAAATATGATTCGAAATTCACATCTTTCATCAGTTTCCTTATTTTAGGCCCATCAAAAACTCCTTCTTCGATTTTTTGAAAAGAAAGACTTTTAAATAAACTTTTTAAATATGAGAGTGAATTGCCATCTTTCCTTAAGGATTTTACAAATTTTATAAAGAGCCCCAGCTTAATATGCAGTGGTGGCAAAATATCCCAGAGGCATAACATACCAACTACTTTTAAATCGCAAACAATTTTCCATTCATGTTCATATTTTATATATTTTTATCAATTTAGCCATTGGTTGGTATGTTTCCTTAGTGCTGACAGCATGAGCAATGGGAATCGACGGTTCCTGTTTTCCGTTGTGTAAAAGTACTGCTTTCAAACTTTCTTTACTGCTGTCAACAAGTAACCGCCATTCCTTTGAATTGTATGTTTGATTAAGTTCCTCGAACAATCCGGGAATGTCCTTGCAAAAGCATCTGTTATCCACATTTGTATAAAATTGTTTGTAAGGTATATCACGGACTCTATAATATGATATGTTAACATCTGGGGCCAAAATATTGTACTGTTTCATCCCAGATGCAAGTAGTTCTGCCTTATCTCTGGTCAGTTCCAAATCTCTCACTAGATCAATGAGTTGAAACTGAGTTAAAAGCGTTGACTTCTGACTCAAACTTGAATCGCTCAGAGTTGAATACTCAGTTGAACTTGATGATGTTTCCGTTATTAGGCTGTAAGCTATACTTGGCCACTTCCTACTCCAATCTGTTTACTTAGACACAAATAGCAGTCCGTATAGTGAATGAATGGTTGTCTCCAAATCATTGGCATTCCAAATTGCACGTGATGTCTAAAATTAAAACGTTTTATTCTACAAAACATTGTAATACATTAATTGTAAAGTACTTACCGCATGCTTCCACCATAGTCTATCGAGTAAGATTTACATGGCACGAATTACACAAAATACTAGGTGTCCACGGTTCGTTCATATTTTTAACTCGTATACCAAAATATTGCACATATATTTCTTCTATTATTTTACTAAACGCACGTCGATTTTTTAATTGTATATTTTCCGCAGATGTAGCAGAAATTGTCGGGATCATTAACACATTGAAAACTTCTTTGACTTTTACTCATAATATTTTTCAGAAAATCGACTTATCTCTTTAAGGCGCCTAAATTACACTAATTTATTAATAAAAAATTCCGGGTTTAAGGTTCATAAGTTGCAGTACCTGTAGCTGACATATAGTTTGCTTCGAACGTAGAAACCCAATATTTTGAAGACTGCCGCGTACTACTTTGAATTGCGTACATATAATTTTACTACCTGTATATACGACTGGGATGTCCATGCCCCTAAAAGGCGTAACTGAATGGAAACCTCATACATTAAAAACCACAAATATTGTTGAATGACCCTCTACCTGAGCGGATCTCATCCAATATAGCCCTCACATTGCATATAATGTTTTATGTAGGGATACGAACGGCCATAAACCCTCGCCCTCTCTATAATTTTATAATGTCTGACATCAATCCTCATAAAATAAAATGCAAGTGCAATGTCTCTTATATGACCCTCTCACTTATCGCTCACTCACTTCAAGTGTGACATAACTCAAAATTTAAAATTTTTGAGGTTGGCTTACAAAAATGCGAATTTTTCAAATGTCCATAAATTAATCTCAGCGCAATTTGGTCTATAAGTAAAAAACTATATTTCGGATTATTCAAGCGTTTTTTAACATCTCTTTTCATATTACGTATCTTTTTATACGGACTAAATGTACACATCTTGGCAATTTTAAATTTTGAGTTATGTCACTCTTGAAGTGAGTGAGCGATATGGCGAATTCAATACACGGAGAAAAAAACAGGAAACAAAATATGTTTGGGATAAAAATTTAAATAAAATATACTTTGGTGCAAATATTTTATATTTACATACAGGAAAAAAAGTTTGAATATCTCTCTTATCAATGTTATTTTTTTCGGAGTTTTGGTGCAAATTATCTTTAAAAACTGGGAAATATTTAAATCGGCTACAGAATTTGTTTTCCTACCTATAGGAAAAAAGTAATTTTTCCCTAATATAATCTGTTTCCAGAAAATATACTACAGAAGCGATTTTTTTATAAGCAAAAACATCATTTAAAAACGGAAAAATATGAAACAAGATTTTTTTGAATTTCCCTAACATTTACAAAATAGCTCATAACATTTACATCTATCCATAGATTTTTTTTCAAATAAACAGTGTTTGCTTAGTTAGCATGCTGGCTTTTTAAAAATGTAATAAAATATTTTTTTTGACTTTTTTTCTATTTTTTATGATTTTTTTTTTGTACCAGGAAAAAGGGTTTTTTCAAAACAAAAAAAAATATTTTTTCTCATATTTTTAACGACTATTTGCAGCATATAATTCTCTTTAATTTAACACATAACAAGGCTCAATCAGACTTATACTTGATGAATTATCGTCCAAATACTAAATGTACTTTCCATGAAAGTGGGAAATTTAAAAAAATAATTTACCATACACATTTTTTTTAATATTTTTTTCGTGTTTGTGACATTGGACAACATTTTTGTTGCATAGTGTTATAAGCCAATATATATTAGCGAAATCAAAAAAATCGCTTCTGTAGTATATTGTCCCAAACATATTCTGCTTGAAACGTATGTATATTTAGGGCACACTTCAAATATATAATATTTGACACACACAAATATTATATGTTTAGAAGAATGTTTTTCTAAACAAAACTATGCTTACATCCTAATATTTTTTATTTCGATATATTATTTCCCAAACAAAGATGTATTTACATACAAATATATCGATACTTTAATTGTTTGAAGTTTTATGCAATTAAAAATTAATAATTAGAAATTTTCAATATTTGTAAAATTTCTTTATAATTGAAATCGTTTATAACAATAAATTGCTAGAGGGTTTGACAACAAATGATGACTTGAAATAGTTAGAAATTAAATATAAGTGCTTTAAAACAGAATATAGTACTATGTATGACATATTTAACTGGAATGTATAGTTCCAGAACAAGGAAAAAATTAAAACTGAAATATGACAAATTAAGCAAAGTTTTGAAAATCTTTTTGTAAATAAAATATATTTGGGGATATCAATTACAATAATTAACAATAATTTTATTTGTATTTAAACACATATTTTATTTGAGAAAATTAGTTCGAAAATATATGTTGTTCTTATATATTAACATATGCGTTCCAAATACATTTTATTGATTACACTGTGCAACAGTGAAAAAAATACACGGACTTGACAGTATAGGTTCGATTCTACTATCAAAGGGTAGTATAACCCTACACGGGGCAAAATCGCCTTTTTTGATATGTTTGAATCGAAAGAAAATATATTTGGAACACACATTTTTAAATATTATGCATTTCTGAGCAAATAAATTTTATTTGAAAATCAATAAAATATATTTGGAACTCATATATTAATATGTTACAACATATAATATTTGCAAACTAAGTTTCTCAAATAAAATATGTGTTTGAATACAAATAAAATTATTGTTTAGGAATTTCTCCAAATATATTTTATTTAAAAAAGATTTTCGAAACTTTTGTTGAATTTTTCGAATTTCAGTTTTAATTTTTTTAATTTGGCATTGAACTTCCCAGTTATTATACCAAATGCAGCATTCATTTCTGTTTTAAATCAATCATTTAAAATTTCTGAGTATTCCAGGCCATCATTAGTTGTTAATCCTCCAAGTAATATATTTCGATTCAAGATTATACGATTTCAATTATTATTGTTTATTATTTTTACGACATGAAAAATTTCTAAAAAATTAACTTTGAATCACTGATATATTTAACACAATTTAGGTATTTTCTGAATACTTATTTAAATGCAAATGAATATTTGCTTCGGAAAAAAATCGTCCAAAATAAATACATGTTGCGATGTAATGAAAGATTTGTTTAGAACAACATCTTCCCAAATATATAATTTTTGTGTGTACCAAATATTATATGTTTAGAGTGTACCCTAAACATATATATGTTTCAAGCCGAATATGTTTGGGACAATATACTACAGAAGCGATTTTTTTTCAGCGTGTATACTCGGTTTGGCAAAATTGGTGACCAATTTTTTTTATGGGCCTCCAAAGTTTCTGAAAATCAGTGGCCGCCTCAAAAAAGGTGTCATCAGCTTTTGTCCAACAACTAATTCAGACTTGGTGATACCGCTTAACTATATTTGGCAATAATGTAGCTAAGAATATGCTGAACAAAGTTTCTTAAATTTTTTTGCGAAAAAACAAATTTTCCGGTACTTTTTTTTGAAAAAGTAAAGGAAAAATATATTTTTTGTTCACTTTTTTCAGCATAACTTCCAGGGACTCGTAATTTTTCAATAATAGTGGTTGGCAATATTGTATCCAACGTAAATCGGAACAACTTTTGTGAACATATCAATACAATCTGAACGTGTCTGGGCACCCTAAATAACTCAAAAAACCACATAGTAAAATGGGGCAAAAAATTACAGTTATGTGGGGGAGCTAGAGGGTTAATATGTTCCACAAAAATATTGGCCTTAATATTTTCTATAAATTTGCTGAACATACCCTATACCAAAAAAATATATTTTTGTTACATAATAGTGAAATACTAACATTTTTGGGGTACAATGTGGTTGTTTGAGCTATTTAGGGTGCCCAGACACGTTCAGATTGTATTGACATGTTCACAAAAGTTGTTCAGATTTACGTTAGCTACAATTTTGCCAACCTTTGTTATTGAAAAATTACGAGTCCCTGGATGATATGCCGAAAAAAGTGAAAAAAAAATATTTTTTCCTTTACTTTTTCAAAAAAAAGTACCGGAAAAATTGATTTTTCGCAAAAAATTTTAAGAAACTTTGTTCAGCATATTCTTATCTACATTATTGCCAAATATAGTTAAGCGGTATCACCAAGTCTGAATTAGTTGTAGGACAAAAGCTGATGACACCTTTTTCGAGGGTCCCACTGATTTTCAGAAATTTTGGAGGCCCATAAAAAAAAATTGGTCACCAATTTCGCCAAACCGAGTATAGGGTTATACTACCCTTTGATAGTAGAATCGAACCTATACTGTCAAGTCCGTGTATTTTTCAAAAAGTTTTCATTTGTTGCATAGTGTTGTCAAATAAAATGTATTTGCTCAGAAATATATAATATTTAAAAATTTATGTTCCAAATATATATTTTTCGATTCAAATATATCAAAAAAGGCAATTTTGGGCGAGATGAAATCGATTAAGAATATAATGCGTTCCATCGCTGTAGTGAATAGTATATTCTCTTTTTGGGAGTCACAAAACAATTTACAATGTTGTAATGTTATAAAGTCTGTAGTCCTTTTATGCCGTAAGAACCACTGTGCATAGAGTCATTTGCCACAACAAAAAACGGACATACATATGAACAAAGTGAGCCGATTTGTTGATAGTCTTATTACCAATATTATTATTACCAACTATTATTTGGTTCTGTTGTTGTTATTGTTGGTTGTGTGGTTACGAACAATACTAAACAAACAAAACTTTCCATTTAAACGATGTTCTTGCTAGCCATATTGTTGTTGTTGCTGTTGGTTTGTTTTTCTTGACGTGGCTTTGTCGCTTCAAAACTCGCAGTTGCAATCTCAGAATGGGAAATGAAAATTTTGGACTGGTAAGTGTTGCGCCTTTGATTCTTTCTGCTCAAACATGAAACCAAACCACAAAGAGTGCAAACACCCAAACAAAAAGACGTCGTACACTATTATTGCTATTCGTATTTTGTCAATAATTTGAAGTGGTTTTTGATAAGATTTTTGTCGGTCTATTTGCAGCAGCAGCAGGAAAGGAATCTTCCGTCCGTCCATCCTTCCGTCCGTCTGTTCATCAGTTTGCGTCTTTGTTTGCATTTTGTGACAACAACTGCATTGACGAATCAAATTTCATAATTTCTCAATCATCGTTATTAATTATTGTCATTCGTCTATCAATAATTATCACTGATTTGATTTTTGTTGTTGAAATTGTTGTTGTTGTTAGGTGATGGTGATGGTGTCGGTATTTTATACACAGAATATTTGTTTGCCTATTTGCTTTTCTCCAGTTAATATTAAATGCGGTGTGATCAAACGATTTGTACGTGTTGTGATGTCATTTTGTTTGTTTTCAATAATGCACATTTTTTTTAATTTTTTTTTTAATTCCAGCTTTATTGGAAAGTTCATTCAGTATTTGGACTATAATTGTTAAGCCTGATTGGGCCGTGTTTTAAATTAAAGAAAATTATGAGGGCTACATATGCAGCAAATATCGCTTTCACGTAGAATCTTTGGTTTAGTAACAGTCGTCAAAAATATGAGAGAAAATTATTTTTTTTTTAAAACACTTTTTCCTGGTACAAAAAATAGAAAAAAAATCGAAAAAAATATTTTATCACATTTTAAAAAGGCCATGCTAAAGACACTGTCTATTTGAAAAAATCTATGGATAGATGTAAAAGTTATGAGCCATTTTGTAAATGTTAGGGAAATTAAAAAAATCTTGTTTCATATTTTTTTGTTTTTAAATGATGTTTATAAGAGACATTGCACTTGCATTTTATTTTATGAGGATTGATGTCAGACATTATAAAATTATAGAGAGGACGAGGTTTTATGGCCGTTCCTAACCCTCCAGAAAACACGATATGCAATGTGAGAGCTATATTGGATGAGATCCGCTCAGATAGAGGGCCATTCAACAATATTATGAGGTTTCCATTCAGTTATGCCTTTTAGGGGCATGGACATCCCAGTAGTATATACAGGTAGTAAAATTATATGTACGCAATACAAAGTAGTACGCGGCAGTCTTGAAAATATTGGGTTTCTACGTTCGAAGCAAACTATATGTCAGCTACAGGTACTGCAACTTATGAACCTTAAACCCGGAATTTATGAATGAAATTTCTTATTAATAAATTAGTGTAATTCAGCGGCTTAAAGAGATATGTCGATGTTCTGAAAAATATTACAAAGTTATATTTCGAAGTATGAGTAAAATGCAAAGAACTTTTCAATGTGTAAATGATCCCGACAATTTCTGCTACATCTGCGGAAAATATGTAGTTAAAAAAATCGACGTGCCTTTAGTCAAATAATAGAAGAAATACATGTGCAATATTTTGGTATACGAAGTAAAAATATGAACGAACCGTGGACACCTAGTATTTTGTGTAATTCGTGCCATGTAAATCTTACTTATGATGGACTAGTGGAATAATGCGGTAAGTACTTTAAAATTAATGTATTACAATGTTTTGTGGAATAAAACGTTTTAATTATAGACTTCACGTGCAATTTGGAACGCCAATGATTTGGATACAACCATTTATTCACGATACGGACTGCTATTTTTGTCTAAGTAAATAGATTGGAGTAGGAAAGAGCATTCGCTGGAATTACGCTGAAGTAAAATGGATAACAGATGCGTTTGCAAGGACAATCCCGGATTGCTCGAGGAACTTAATCAAACATACAATTCAAAGGAATGGCGGTTACTTGTTGACGGCAGTAAAGAAAGTTTGAAAGCAGTAATTTTACACAACGGAAATCAGAAACACTAAGGAATCGTTCAAAACAATGGCTAAATTGATAAAATGCATAAAATATGAACATGACTGGAAAATTGTTTGCGATTTAAAAGTAGTTAGTATGTTATGCCTCTGGGATATTTTGCCACCACTGCATATTAAGCTGGGGCTCTTTAAAAATGTTGTAAAAGCCTTAAGGAAAGATGGCAGTTCACTCTCGTATTTAAAAAGTTTATTTAAAAGTCTTTCTTTTCAAAAAATCGAAGAAGGAGTTTTTGATGGGCCTAAAATAAGGAAACTGATGAAAGATGTGAATTTCGAATCATATTTGACGTCGGATGAAATTGCAGCATGGAGGTCGTTTAAGCTTGTAGTTTCAAATTTCCTTGGATCCAATTAAAGCCCGCAATATGAAACAATGATTAATGATTTGTTAAAAAATTATGAAAAAATTGGTTAGATATATATTTTTTTTATATTTATGTATATAACACCTATGTATTCTTCCAACTTATTTTTCGCTTTATGTATTCCAACAGGTGTAAATATGTCCCTCAAAATTCATTTCTTGCATTCTCATTTAAACTTTTTCCCCGAGAATCTTGGCGGCGAACATGGCGAAAGGTTTCACCAAGAAATGAAGTCCATCGAGCGGCGTTACCAAGGGCACTGGGATGAAAGACTGATGGGAGATTATATTTGGTTCCTCTTTAGAGAAACGGATTCCGAAATCTACCAACGTCAACAAAGAACTCACAATTACTTCTAATTAAACTTGTTCATGTAAATAAAGTCAAATGAACATAATCTAAATAAAAGTAATAAATAAAATCGCTATTTAAACAGAAATTAAAAAAAAGAGTTTTTTAAAATTTTCTTATCTCTACCAAAAGTGCTATAATTTTTATATTTATCCATAGATTTTTTTCTAATTGGCATTATTTTCTTTGCTAGGATGCAAACTTTTAAAAAATAAAATAAAATGTTTTTTTTCGATTTTTTATGTTTTTTTGTCACAGGATTTTTTTTTTCAAAAACTACTTTTTTCGATTTGTTTAATGACTGTTACTAAACCACTGTTTCTAAGTGAAATAGATTTATTCAACATTGGTAGCCCACACTAATAGCTTCAATGTAACTTATAAGTCGACCTGATCGGGCATATACTCCAAAAATTATATTGCAAATACTAAGGGTACCTTCGACGATAATAGTATTTTTAATCAAATTTTTTTTAAGAAAAAATGTATCCATAAAAAAATGTTTGGTTTTGATTTTATATAACAATTTTATACCACAATCTATACAAAAAAAAATTTAGGTCTAGGACACAAAAAAACATTTTTTTTGTTGCATAGTGTAATTGTACATAAATACTCTGCAAAAAAAAAAACATTTATAATTTAAACAAAAATGTACAGAATCAGTACCAACATAATTTCTTTATTTATGTAAGATTTGCTTAAAATACACTTTGTTTTCTCCGTTAAGGAGTGCTTAGAAATCCAAAGAAAGAAATCTAGGGATATTATTCAGACTTTCGGTATCTCCACCGCTCTATAGAAACAACGATAGAGTGGATTCAATTAGGAAAATTGTGAAGCCAATTCAAATTTGTATTTGTCTTTACATGGCTTCCAGAACACTGGTTCTTATATTTTCAACATAAATTTCGCAAAAAAAAAAGTCAGGACGATTCCAATGTGCAATAATCAGCAAAATTTCTTATGTACCCACCAAAAATAGAGAAGTGAAAAAAATCCTAAACCTTAGATGCGGAAGTTAAAAATTGGATCATCACCAATGAATTTAACAAAGGTTTGTCTCGCAATAAGGCTATACTTTTGCTGTGCATTTACTCCAGTGTTTAGTTGTTTAATTTAAAGTTTTCTGTTCTTTACGTGTTCAAAGTGAAATTTTTTTTAGAAATTTTATATGTTTGTAAAATTCTAATAAAATTTAAATCGTATAATCTTTCGTAACTTTAAATTGCATTGATGGATTGACAAATAGTGATGAAATGGAATATTTATAAATTAAAAATGTGTACAGTAAAACAAAAGCTAATGCTGCTTATGCCACTTTTAACTATAAAGTATAATACGAAATCTAAGAAAAATGTAAACTAAAATTCGAAAAAGTCAGCAAAGTTTTAAAAGCTTTTCGAATTACTACTGTTCTGAGATATATTACAGGGTTTTCCAACATGAGGTGTTATTTTGAATCACCCGGTATCTCGGTAGCTGTCACTTTTGAAGCTTTTATTCTTTGATATTTGACAAGTAGAAATTACGCCATTACTAAAAGTGGAACGATACACGATTCAACAACGCAATGAAATTATTAAAATTCACTACAAAAATGGTGAAAATCTTGCAGTCACAGTTCGCAAAACTAAAGTATTTTTGGGTCGTCGTGAAGCACCTTGTCGGACCGCAATACAGAAATTGGTGGAAAAATTCGAGCTGTTGGGACAAGTTAGTGATGTGAAGAATAAAACCCGTTCACGTCGCTCAAGAACAACTGAGAATACCTTACTTTTTCGAAAATGAGGTTGGATCAACGTTACGGTGAATGGAATGCGTTATCGAGAGATGATTAATGATTTTTTTATGGTCGGCGTTGGATGGTATTGATCTGGGCAACGTTTACTTTCGACAACATGGCGCTACGTGCCACACAAGCAACGAAACCATTGCTCTGTTACGGGAAAAGTTTCCGGACCGTATTATCTCACGAAGAGGTGATCACAATTGGCTACCGAGAACTTGTGATTTAACACCTTGCGTCTTCTTCCTTTGGGGCCACGTGAAGATAAGATATACGCCAACAGCCCAGCGTCGATTCAAGATCTCAAAGATAGAATTCGCGAGGCTATCGAGGACATAGGGCAGCCCCTTTGCGATTTGGTTATGGAAAATTTCATGAAAAGAAAATGGTCCTGTATGCGTGGTCGTGGTGGCCATTTGGCTGACGTTGTTTTTCATTATTAACGGCATACCTTCCTCTTAATTATGAGATAAACATCCGATCACTTATCTCAAAAAATGCCAATTTTGTTTGAATACCAAAATAACAACTCTTGTTGGATAACCCTTTATATTAATATATGAGTTCCAAACAAAATTTCTCGATTTTCAAATAAAATGTATTTGTATTATTATTATATACGTATGTATTGAAACGTATATAATAAAGGGTGTTCTTTTTAGACGTGTGGTTTTCAAGAATAATTAAAACGCATTTAATTTAATGTTATGGCCAACAATTAAGCTTTATTATAAAGATAAGGGTTTGCCATTATGTTTTAAAAAGTATTTCATAAGTGTCCGCCGCGGCTGGCCCAAATAAATTCCAGCCGAGAGGCCCAATTTTAGACCACTTTTTGCAACATTTGGGATTGTATGTCAGCAATAACGCGCCGAATATTCTCTTCCAAGGCGTCAATCGTGTCGGGCTTATCTGCGTAGACGACCGACTTCACATAACCCCACAAAAAATAGTCCAACGGTGTTAAATCTCACGATCTTGGAGGCCACAGAAAGTTTCCTTCAATAAGTTGATTGTTTCATTGGCTGTATGGCATGTAGCGCCGTCTTGTTGGAACCAAAGGTCTTCCACATCAACATCCTCCAATTCAGGCACAAAAATTCAAAATTTTCTTGTCAAAATCGGGATCGGTTGCCATCTCTTTTTGGGTCCATTCACTGAAATTGCGACTTGCTTGATGGTCATTCGGCTTTAATTCTTCGGCTAAGCCCGCAAAAATCTTCCATAAAGTGGATGGGCTCAGCTTCAATTGTTGCGCGCGATGGCGGATGGACTCATTCGGGTCTTCTTCGATACTCTGTTCCAAAGCAGCAATAGCGCCTTCGGTGCGCACTGTACGGTGTCTCTGAGGATGCGCATTATCCACTAGAGTAAACGTGGTGCGAAACCGATCCATGGTTGCTCGACTTACGGATGCGTCGCGCGAACCGAACCATTATTTTGGTAATAACTTTGCACGATTTGCAAACGTTGTTCCAGAGTAAGTCTATAAAATGGCAAACCAAACTGAGCATAAATCAAGTGGCAGCTGCAACTCCGAAAAAAGAGCAACTCCGAAAAAAGGATTGCCTGATGGAAAACCACACGTCTACAAAAAAACACCCGTATTTAAAAATTTTGTTTCCAAATATATACATATTTTTCAATTCAAACATATTATCAATTTGTTCCTTTTAATTTTTTATTTGGAAAATTTTTTATTTCATTTCTTATGAAATTCGTTGGTCGTGCCGTGATTTTAACCTGAATTCTAGCACCGCATCAGCATAACATCACAACTTCCCAGCAAAAAAAGAGCACCCAAAGAAGCAATAAAAATCCCCAACTTATGATCCGGAAGTTGTTCTAGTTTGGATTTTCACCAATGAATTTAACAAGGGGTTGTCGCGCCGGGGAAGTACTTCTTTGTCACCACTTTTGCACAACTCTTTTAAAGCACTGTAAGATTTGCTTTTTTGGTGTTGTATTTATTTGATGAATGTATGTCGTTCTTATTAACATCTTTGGGTGCAGAGATTTCATATTTTAAAGGAATACAAATGTTGACATAGGGAAGGGAACGTATAAATAATATACTATTGGTCAAAGAGATTAACGATCATATATACATATGTATGTATGTTTAGGACATTTGAAGATGTCTGTAATCTGTATGGTGTAGATGGCTCTTGAAAAGTGTGACCCCATAGTGTAATTAACATTCTCACAAAAAAAAAAGTTTTCCGTAGCCCCGGTTCAGAGAGTAGTAAAGTACCACAGTGTGGTACAGTATGTATGGTATGGTATATTTAATTACCATAATTGCTTTTAAAATAATTTAATTGTAACCTACACCACACTGTGGTGCAATTTATTATTATTTATTTATATGAATTACAATACAAAGTAAATTTATATTCTAATTTTAAGGTCCAGGGAAAGGCCGGGTTACAAAGACCATATGGCTGAATTTTGCAGCGACAGACCAGAGCCTCTGGTGGGAATCGAACCCACGACCCCCAAACTCATAGGCGAGTACGCTACCAACTCGCCTACTGGGGCGCTCGCAATTTATTATGATTTTATGCATTTGTTTCTAACACCAAAAATGAGAAGAGATATATAGAACCATCGTTTATTATACCGATCGACTTAGAATCACTTTCTGAACCGATTTAGCTATGTCAGTTTGTGCATGCGTTCTTGTAATCTATGTGCAGGTCACAAATATAGTCCGATCTCAAAGAAATTTTGTACATATCTTTATTTTGGGACAAGACAATTCGTATTGAAATTGAAAGACAATCCGTATTTCTTTCGTCTACGGCGAACGATCAAAAATCTCTTAACTATTTGAATATCAGTTTAGAACCAGATATCGTAATATATATGAATGTACCTTCGTTATAGCTTATACCCTCTATAGAAGATATAATTTCCTATGGATGTTTATGAAATTTGGTAAAGAGTGTCTTATTTTAACAGTTAATATCTGTGTGAACAATATCGGTTCAAATTTACATATAGCCCCACATACTCGCATGGATGTGTACCTTCCAATTTAGCATCTAAGCTCCATAGAAGTCATATTTTAGCCAAATGTACTATAATCCGAGAATAAACGGTCACTAGCAAGGTTGGAGAAATGTGTTTTCATGTTTTACATCAGAGCATTATTAAATTTGGCAGAGGTTAGTTTATAGAATCACGAACACTGCGAAATTTGATAAAAAAATGGATACCCTTCAGATAAAGGCCAAATTTAAATACAGACCCATATAGAATTTTGCATCTAAAATAGGTGTCAAACATGATTTATAAAAATCAAAACAGCAACAAGAGAACAACTACAAAGGTTAAGTAGATGAATACAGTACGTTCTGTCTAATACAATAGGCATGTTTTCGTTACAAGCTAGCACTTTTAGTTTAGCACTTTGCAACGAAAACAACAGACTTCCACTAACTGGCACATAAGCAATAAGTGGCGGATTTTCACTATCTGGTAGCAATGGTGTCATGAGTTGCGAAGAAAGAACAGTGCGAAACAGACAAAAAATTCGTGAAAAGTATTTTTAAAATATATATTTACTATTCTATGTTCAATTGTTTACACTGTTTTTGCAAATATTAAAATAATTTCCCATTTTTGTTCTTCTTCTTCCCGTTAATTCACAATAATTGATAAAATCTCTCCAAAAATGGGATGCCATATTGCTAAATATAGGGTGCCCAATCTGGCAACATCATACTCGATTAAGACATGAACACAAGCACTAAACTTCATCGGGAACTAATAGTGCTTAAAAGTGCTTAGCTCCCCATACAAATTAAGCACTTATGGTGTAACGAAAACACGCCTATTAACATTTTTGGAAAGTATAAAGTGTTGTTCATAAATTCAGTTTTTATCGCAATCCAATGTACTACAATTCCAAAATTTAACATATTTCGAAGAAAATCCGCAAACTTTGAAATGACTATGTTATTTTAATCGGCTATGAAAAAGTCGACTTGTAGGTCCGATTTATCGACCTAGTCGACTGAAACGAAATTTAATTGATGAAAAAGTCGACTAGCTTCCAGAACCATTCACTAATTCTGATATAGCCGCCATATAAATATATATTTCTTCCCTTTAGCACTATAGACGCAGTATTTTACATATATATCATAGCCCTCATACATATGTTCCTTCCGATCTGAACTTTTATCGCTTCACAAGATTCATTTTACATCCAATCGTTTTAAAATTATGCATTCTTGGGTTAATAATTTATATTCCGAAATTACATTTTGGTTAGTTATGTAGAAGAACTTCATTAAATGCCGAAAAAATGTTCATACTTATGAATTGGAAGTACTTATAATGTTATTCTTTTGGAAGTACTTCTTTTATTTTTTGCTGGGTTAATGCGCACGGCAACAAACGGCGTTTTACAAAAGGGATGAAATGATTTTGAAGTGACGTTTCGGCCATTTGAAATGCGTCAAGATCTGTCATTTGTTTTTCATTGTATTTAGTAGTGTCTAGTGGAGAGATATACGCAAGAACAACGTTTGTAAATTATTCAGTTTTATTATCAAAATAATCGTTCTCCAATTGCAACTTTTCGTGCGCTTAGTCCATTTTTTTTAAATAAAAAAAAAACACTTTCCAGTCGACCTACAACCTTGACACCCATGAGCAATATTTTAGCTCTCGTTAAGAGCTATCTTTTTGCCATTGATCGATTCACGATCCGACGCAAAAATAAACTTTCCGTTCACATTTAAAAATGATGCTGTCCATTTTTTTTAATAAAAAAAAAACAATTTCCAGTCGACCTTGACACCCATGAGCAATATTTTAGCTCTCGTTAAGGGCTATCTTTTTGCCATTGACCGATTGTGGCTATGTGCCACACAGCAAATAACACAATTGAATTGTTGCGAGAAAAGTTTGGAGATTCGATTATTTCAAGAAATTGTGATATTGAATGGCCTCCAAGAAGTTGTGATTTAACACCATTAAACTATTTCTTATGGGGTTATTTGAAGTCGTTGGTCTTTCGAAATAAATCTTACTCTCTGCAAGCTTTACAAGTCAATATTGAACGTGCCATTCATGACATACGACTCGATTTAGTGAAAAAAGTGCTCGAAAATTGTGTTCATCAAATTCGTTCCTGTAGAAGAAGTCGTGGAGGCCATTTGAATGACGTTTTATTTAGAACTTAATTGTATCGATTGTACTTCACATTAAATAAAAAAGTTTTGAATTTCCTTAATAATAAGTGTGTTTTTTTTCAAAGAAATCATATCACTCTTATTGGAAAGCCGTTTATAAGAACACTTTAGCGTTTGAGTACATTTTAGCAAAGTTGTGCAAAATTGGATTTCGTTAAATGATTTCTTTATCAGAGTATTATGAAGAGTCCGGCATTAAAAACAAGGACACCCAGGGATTTGTTTTCAATATTTTTTCTTAATTTTTTCAAACGTTTTCCAGTTCTTTTAAATCTATTTTGTATAACCATGTTTAATTCTTTAATATTTTTCATTAAATATAAATATTTTCATGACTACTGCAAAATACCATATTTGGAAGTGAAAAAATTCACGAACATCTTCTTTGGAAGTATATACTTCAAATGTAATTCCTAAGGAATAACATCTATATTTTTTTGCTGGATATACATAACTGTATTATTTATTATTAAAAGCGACTCACATTGCCGTGATTTCTACCAAATTTCAGCCACCTAGCTCAAGTATTATAGATTGTAGCGGACAGACGGACATGGTTAAATCGTCTAAGAATTTTACGACGATTAAGAATATTTATACTTTATGGGGTCTCAGGTCACTATTTAGAGGTGTTACAAATGGAGTGACAAAATTAATATACCCCCATCCTATGGTGGATGGTATAAATAGTTTTTGGATCAATAAACAACTTCACAGTCATCTAGCTCACTTATTGTAGATTGTAGCGTGATAACATCAGACGCACGGACAGACGGACATGGTTAAATCGTCTTCGAATTTTACGACGATTAAATCAAATTATCCATCAAATGATTGCTTTTGGTCATTTTGCTCAATAAATTTTAATTTTCCTAAGTTGTTTTCAAACAAAATCAAATTAAAAATGCAATACAATACAAATCAATTCTTTAAAGTATCTAAAGAAAATTAATGACGAGAAAGTCCATATCTACTCCTCTACCCTTGAACAAACCAAGCAAAAAAATGTGAAACAAGACAAATATTAAGAAATTGTTACGTTCTTAAAACTTTTTCTCTATTCCCCAAACAACAATCTATTTTTAACAAGAACAAATTTTCTTTAGAAAATAATTTGCATTAAATCCTTTACGAGTTACGACGTGTATTATAGCTATAGTTATTGTGTTTAGTTTTAGTTTTCTGAAAAGACAATGACGGCAGCAACAACAACAAGAACAGCAACAATAGAAGCTGTGGCAGCATCTCAACATGTTCTCCCCAAAAAGATTTCATTACACATCAGAGTGAATTGATGCTTTAACTATTCTCGCACAAATACTTCGGCAGAGTTGTGTTAAAGGGAAATTGAAAGTTTTAATTTTGAAAAGCAGGAAAATGTCTGCAGGAAGTGTGTGTGTATGTATGTGGAATTTGGATCTCTCTGGATGGAGAGACATACTCGTAGAGTGGTACGAAATTCCTTTCCTATATTATCGAGAAGCAATTGCTTAAGCATTGGCTGCAAATTGTCAGGTAAAAACATACATACGTATATAACAATCTCACACCTACATACGAGTAAGTACATAACCATTTATTAAAGGGCCTCACGATAAATAAGTTTTTATCTAAAAGCTAGAAAATGTGTACAATGTAACTAACATTATTTCATTACTGTGTGTACATAGATATAATGAAATATTACAGTACTACACGCTAAAAAAAGATTTTTTCACTATATTGTACCAAAACATTTTCCGTTTGAAACATATTTATATGCTTAGGGTACCCTCTAAATATCTGCTATTTGGAGCACTATAATACAAAAAAACACAATTATTGTTAAGGAAATTCAAAAGTTTTTTATTTAATGTGAAGTACAATCGATACAATTAAGTTCTAAATAAAACGTCATTCAAATGGCCTCCACGACTTCTTCTGCAGGAACGAATTCGATGAACCCAATTTTCGAGCACTTTTTACACTACATGAAGTCGAATGTCATGAATGGCACGTTCAATATTGACTTGTAAAGCTTGAAGAGAGTCCACCACAAGAAATAGTCTAATGGTGTTAAATCACAACTTCACGGAGGCCATTCAATATCACAATTTCTTGAAATAATCGAATCTCCAAACTTTTCTCGCCACAATTCAATTGTTTCATTTGCTCTGTGGCACGTAGCCTCAATCGGTCAGTGGCAAAAGTATAGCTCTTAACGAGAGCTAAAATATTGCTCATGGGTGTCAAGGTCATAGGTCGACTGGAAAGTGTTTTTTTTTTTATTTAAAAAATATGGACTTACCGCACGAAAAGTTGCAATTGGATAACGATTATTTTGATAATATATATATATACTAGCTGGACCCGGTCCACTTCGTTGCCCCAGATTGAGATTTCCGATCCCGTCCATTTTTGAACCAATTACGTAGACTGCCATCAAATGCATATTTACTAAATTACAACACTCTCGCTAACAAATTGTTCAAGGTATTTCAATTTCAGAAATTTGCTTATAAGGGTGGGGCCACGCTCATTGGTCCGATCCCAACCCTTTTGGGCCATTCACGTAGACTATCACCAGATATATATACACGAAATTACAGCACTCTCGGTAAAAAATTGTGCAAGATATGACTCTCAATTTCAAAATTTGACTTATACCATATACATATACATAAAATTTCAGCACTCTCGCTAACAAATTGTGCAACATATCTCAATTTCAAAATTTGGCTTATATGGGCGGGGCCACGCCCATTGGTCCGATTCCGCCCATTTTTGGAAAATTCACATAATATGCCACTAAATGCATACACACAAAATTTCAGCACTCTAGCTAAAATTTTTTCTCAATATCAAAATTGGACCCATATGGGCGGGTCCACGCCCACTTGATATATCGAAAATTCAAGTACCCTATTTTCAGCACCCCCTACACATGTACATTCTGTGAAAATTTCAAGATGATCGGTCTAGCCGTTTAGACGTCTATACGGAACAAACAAACAAACCCACAAACAAACGATTTGCCACGCCCACATTTTCCCCGCCCACTATTTGCAAAATTTGTTTTCCCAAAACCATCTCAGACCAAATAGCTTTCAAACAAAAGAAAAAAATTTAAAATCGGTCCAGTGGTTTAAGCATCTATAAAACACATACATACATACATACATACATACATACATATATACATACATACAAACATTTTTCCATTTTTATATATATAGATAGATGGACCCGGTCCACTTCGTTGCCCCCACTCTTCAGATTTCCGACAGTAGGAATCTCTTTAATCTATTCGTATGTACGAACAGTAGGAATCTATTAGTAGGTACGAACAGTAGGAATCACTTAAAAAATTGCCTTATATATAAAATGGACCCGGTTCACTTCGTTGGTCCACTATTTGCAAATTTTTTTTTCCAAAACCATCTCAGACAAAATAGCTTTCAAACAAAAGAAACAATTTTAAAATCGGTCCAGTGGTTTGAGCGTCTATAAAACACATACATACATACATACATACAAACATTTTTCCATTTTTATATATATAGATAGATAGATATGTCCTTTATTTACAACTGAGTTAAATTACATAAAACAATTGTAAATGGTTCAAAGTGAACATAGGGCATCGACAAGCCCTCTCCATCTTACTCTATCGTTGGCCAGTGTTTTTGCATGGTTCCAGGGTATTTGGGCTGATTCCAATTCTCTCTTAGTGCAGCGTATCCATGTGTTTCTTGGACGGCCTCTTCTACGTTGACCTTGGGGGTTCCAGTCCAATGCAGCTCTAGCGATATCATTTTGTGGTCGGCGAAAGATGTGTCCTAACCATGGTCATTTCCTTCTTCGGATTGCGACTTCGACGGGGCTGGTATTTCTACGTAGTAGCAGTTCTTCATTAGAAATGCGGTTAGGCCAGAAAATTCTTAAAATTTGGCGCAGGCAGCGGTTTAAAAAAACTTGGATTTTGCGAATTGTCGCCTGTGTCAAGCTCCAAGTTGTGCAGCCATACAGTAAGATGGATTTGACGCTGCAGTTGAAAATTCTTATTTTGGTTGTACGCGAGATGTTGTTGCTTCTCCAAATTTTACTTAGTGTAAGAAAAGCGCTTCTAGCCTTATTAATACGATCGCTGATGTCTGCCTCTGATCCCCCGTTTATCGTTATTTTACTACCAAGGTAGCAAAAGCTATTTGATAATAAAACTGAGTAATTTGTAAACGTTGTTCTTGTGTATATCTCTCCATGGTGAAATTATAAACACTACTGAAAACATCACTATATAAAAATCATATCACACATATATTTTTATAGGGGCTATAGCTAAATCTGAACCGATTTACTTCAAATTCGGCAATGTTGGTCTATGTATTAAGAAACTCTACCATGCTAAATTTCAAAACAATTGGATGTAAACTACAGCGTATATAATTCTAGTGGGCCAAATCGGATGTAACTTATATATAGGAGCTATATCTAAATCTTAACCGATTTTCTTCAAATTCAATAGGCTTCTTTCCAGATACAAAAGAGTCTTAACTGCAAAATTTCAGCACGATCGGAGTGAAATTGCGACCTGTTCTCGACAGACAACTTTCGATCGACTCAGCTAGTGATTCTGAGTTGATCGGTATACTTTAAGGTGGGTCTAGCTGTAGTATTTCTAGGTGTTACAAACTTCTGCCATGAAACAAACTTATAGTATCCTTGTACCACAGTGAGGTGTAGGGTATAAAAACCCAATTTTTTAATAACGGGTTTTCCAATACGGATGATATGATTTTGAAGTGACATCTCGGTCATTTGTAATATGTAATGATCTGTCATTTGTTTTTCATTGTATTCAGTAGTGTTTACAATTTCATATGGAGAGATATACGCAAGAACAACGTTTACTAATTATTCAGTTTTATTATAAAAATAATCGATCTCCAATTGCAAATTTTCGTGCGCTAAGTCCATTTTTTTTAAAATCCAAAATACACTTTCCAGTCGACCTACGACCTTGACACCCACGAGCAATATTTTAGCTCTCCTGAAACTATCTTTTTGCCATTGACGCTACGTGCCACACAGCAAATGAAACACTTGAATTGTTGCGGGAAATGTTTGGAGATTCGATTATTTCAAGAAATTGTGATATTGAATGGCCTCCAAGGAGTTGTGATTTAATACCATTTGACTATTTCTTGTGGGGTTATTTGAAGTCATTGGTCTTTCGAAATAAACCAGACTCTGTTCAAGCTTTACAAGTCAATATTGAACGTGCCATTCATGACATTCGACTTAATTTAGTGGAAAAAGTGCTCGAAAATTGGGTTCATCGAATTCGTTCCTGCAGAAGAAGTCGTGGAGGCCATTTGAATGAGGTTTTATTTAGAACTTAATTGTATCGATTGTACTTCACAATAAATAAAAAAACTTTTGAAGTTTTTAAACAATAAGTGTGTTTTTTTCAAAGAAATCATTTTACTCTTATTGGAAAATCCTATATTTGTGACGTCACGGACAAATACTCCGGACGCTACAAAATTTCCGTGCTAATAAATATGTTGTAAAAATAAAAATGTATGTGAAAAATTTTTTTTTTGTCTAAAGAAATATAACAAAATTAAAATATTTCAGATAAACTATATAAAATTGTGATAATAAATATTCCTCTTTGTAATTGATCATATCAACACTTCAGTCTGTGTGGCTGATGCGCTCGGTAACTCTCGAAGGGAGTAACCGATTGTCTTCAAATTTGTTAAGTGTTAATATCAGTGTTCAAAACACTAACGTTATTTATTTTGTTAGTGTTACTGTTCGCGAACGGTACCACTACGATAACGTACCGTTCTTAGAACACGACGAACGGTACCACTACGATAACGTACGGTTCATAGAACTGTATCACTATGTCGTAGTGGTACCGTTCTTTTGAACAGAACACTAACAGTATCACTACGTTTAGCGTTCCGATCTTTTTATACCCTCCACCATAGGATGCGTGGTATATTCATTTTGTCACTCCGTTTGTAACACCTCTAAATATTGATCTGAGACCCCATAAAGTATATATAGTAGGGCGGGTTGATTTTTTTTCTTTTATATCGTATAGCAAAAACGTAAACTACATAAAATACTAAGAAAATTCTCCGAAGAAACCATGTACCTAAAATAAAATCCTAATCCGCGCCTCTCGACTTGAAAATGTATATGGCCGCCTTTGCCACAAAAAATAAATGTTAGAAAAAAAAACTTTTTCCAAAAAAAAAAAATCGTATTTTCTGAATAAAATTGTTTAGTAAGGTAGTTCTTTTGCACTTTATATTTTTTCTACACCCAAAATTTTTTTTCATTACAAACATATTCACCCCAGTAAAAAAGTTTGTATATAATTTTATATTTAATATTTTTATAAGGAACATAGATACAAAAATTTTCTTTCATAATTTAATAAAAAAGATTGGAAATACAAAAAAAATATTGCACACAAAATTGTTTTCAGTATTTATAAAATAACTTTCTTTTGTTTCGATAAACAATTCTTATTTTATAATGCAAATACAAATGTGAAACGTGTTCTAACTATTTTTTATATAGAACGCAAATCAAAGGGAGATGCAAATTGGGGTTTAACTGCTTTTTTGATAATTGAATATTTTGATTAGTCTCAAGACAAAACCTGTATTGCATAAACTATAATATAACAAGAAATAAAGTTTCAGTCGGGTAAACCGACTAAGGTATGCCTCCGTTTGTGAGTACTGTAATATGAAATACACGAATTTATCTAAATTTGTATAGGAGATACCAGAGGGGGATTAACAAATACTCCTATTTTTCGCTAAACAGTAAACTTCAAATATATTGCACTGTATCGAATTGTAAGCGTTTATATACACTTGTTAAATTGAATAGATCATAACTTTAATATTATGATCTATTCAATTTTGGTATGATTTGGCCATTTTGTGTGGGAGATTTTTACCAAAAGGGGCGTGGCAACTTCGCCCATTTTTCACTGGATTGTAGGTACTATAAAACAATTACACTGTACACAATTTCAAGTCTTTTTGTGCATAGGTATTCAAGTTATAAGCTGTTGAATTTAGGAACAAAATGGTCCATTTGTGTGGAAGGTACCAAAAGGGGCGCGGTAACTTCGCCCATTTTTCTTGAGGTGATAGTGAGTAATAAAATAATTTTATGTGTGGAATTTCAATAATCCACTTAATATTAACACTTTGTGGGGGACGTACTAGAAGGAGAGGACCAATATGGCCCATCTTCGAACTTAGTCGGAGATAGAAAAAATATTACCACATACCAAATTTGAAGTCAATCGGTTACTCCTTTCGAGCAGAAGCAGAAAGACAGACAGACGGACGGACATTGCTCATTCGACTAAAAACGACCTAAAACGGATATCCGCCAAACATACTTAGGGTCTTATGTCACTCCTACGATGTGTTACACTTTTGGCCCATACCAAATGATATATACCCTCGTATCACTAAAGTGATGGTATAATAAAACATAATATATTTCAAAAAAAGAAAATAATTTTAGCGAAAGAAGAGGAAACTAATTTTCAAGTCGAGAGGCGCGGATTAGGTTTTGATTTTAGACCCATGGTTTCTTCGGAGAATTTTTTTAGAATTTAATCTAGATTACGTTTTTGCTATACGATTTTTAATTTTTTTCATCCATACAAATCAAAACGCCCTAATATATAGTCTTAATCGTCGTAAAATTCTAAGACGATTTAGCCATGTCCGTCCGTCCCTCCGTCCGTCCCTCCGTCGATATCGGTCCATATTTCGATATAGCTCCCATATATATCATCAAACTTGTTGTGATTCTTACTGTTCTCGTCTACTATATTTTTTGTGTTTTTCCGTGTTATTTTCTTTATATTTAAGTTATTTTGTGAGGTCACATGCTACCCAAGGTGGAGGGTATATAAGATTCGGCATGGCCGAACTTAACGCTTTTACTCGTTTATATTCGACACCACAGGTCACAAATATGAAGCAATCTTAATGAAAATTGGTTCAGAGGCATTTCTTAACCCAGGGAGGATCCCTATTTAAAATGGGCATATCGGTCCATACTTTGATATAGCCCCCATACGAAGGTCCCTTTCGGTAAGACATATTTACGCACTAGAGAGCTCATTTTTTAACCGATCATGCTGAAATTTAAATATTTGTACTGTGTATGGGTTTTCCAACAAGTAGTTTCGGTAGATGTCACTTTTGAAGCTTTTATTCTTTGACATTTGACAAGTAGAAACTACGCCATTACTACAAATGGAACGATACACGATCATCGAACGATACAAAACTATCCAAAAACGATCGAACAAAAAACGATACGAACGATACAAAATCATCTTTTCTGATGAGGCCCATTTCCACCTCGGTGGCTGCGTCAACAAGCAAAATTGTCACATCTGGGGCTCGGTAAACGCAAGAGTTATTGTTGAGAAGCCTCTCCATCCATTTCCCGTGTGACTGTTTGGTGTAGTTTATGGTCCGGCGGGGTCATTGGACCATACTTTTACGAAAATGAGGTTGGATCAACAGTTACGGTGAATGGATTGCGCTATTGAGAGATGATTAATGATTTTTTATGGTCGGAGTTGGATGGTATTGATCTGGACAACGTTTACTTTCAACAAGATGGCGCTACGTGCCGCACAAGCAACAAAACCATTGCTCTGTTACTGGAAAAGTTTCCGGACCGTGTTATCTCTCGAAGAGGTGATTGGCCACCGCGATCTTGTGATTTAACACCTTGCGACTTCTTCCTTTGGGGCCACGTGAAAGATAAGGTATACGCCAACATCCCAGCGTCGATTCAAGACCTCAACGATAGAATTCGTGAGGCTATCGAGGACATAGGGCAGCCACTTTGCGATTTGGTTATGGAAAATTTCATGAAAAGGATATGGTCCTGTAAGCGTGGTCGTGGTGGCCTCTTTATTATGAAATAAACATCCGATCATTTATCTCAAAAAATGGCATTTTTCTTTGAATACCAAAATAACACCTCTTGCTGGAAAACCCTTTACATTCAATCGTGCCTAGTGAAAGTTATACATATCGGTCCATACTTTGATATAGCCCCTATTCAAGCAGAATATGTTTGGGATAATATACCACAGAAGCAATTTCTTCAGCATGTAGATCCCACACAAAAATCCTGCGTAATTCGAATAATTTATATAATTTCTATTTGGGTTATTATTCTGTGGAATGCTATCCATGGTGATGGTACATAATATTCGGCCTTGCTGAATTTAACGTATATTTCCTTGAAACGTATTTGTATAGATTATAACATTGCTCTTTCAATACGTGAAACTTTTGGTCCTTGCCAAAGGATATAACAATTTAAAATTAATTAACTTTAGAAGTTTTTGTTTCTGAGCAGTGAAATTTTGTTTCTGAACAGTGAGGCGAATTATTCGATATTCTTAGGGACACACCTACATACATTTACGCAGTTAAATACTTTACCATTTTAAGCTGCATTTGAATACCTATATATGACATCAACAGCACAAGCATATACGTACTGTACATACCCACAGTCTGACCCAGAATAATTCATACATCGCTTACAAACGATTATGTGGCAATTTTCGAGAAAATAAATAGTTTATTTATATGCATTACAATACAAAATAAATTTATGTTCCAAGTTTATGGTCCAGGGAAAAACCGGGTTACAAAGACCATGTGCTAGATTTTGCACGAGCATACCAGAGAGAATCTCTGGTGGGAATCGAACCCACGACCTAAAAACCCATAGGCGAGTGCTCTATTAGCTCACCTATTGGGGTGCTCAAAAATAAATTTTACTTAAGCTTCAAGCCATTATTTTGAAAATGTTCCCTTTTTCAACAATGTTCACACAAACGACCGACTCATGTAGGAAATATTACATGGTACACTGTACATATCTACATATAGGCAAATAGATAATAGTGTGTGTCCAAAATGCTTTCCAGGTGACATGAAACAACACTTAAGCTGCTCAATGTGTACGTCGACGAACATCCCGTAAGTAAAAGCCCCGTAACGTAACAGCAAAAATGCGACACTTACGATTGCTCTGCTCCACAAAATACGGAATATAGGTATACGCACGTTTGTCACGTTTGTGCGACAAACGTTCTCACCTCTTACCCCCGCTTACGTTCACAGCGCATGAGTGTGTATGTGTCCATCCGTCTGTCTGTCTGTTTGCGTGTGGCATTCATGTGCGACATTAATTTAAAAGTGCCGAGAAACCGTACCGTAGGGGACAACCATTGGAAGACATAATTTTCCGGATATGTTTCTCAAATACTTATTTTAACGATGACGACTCAATACGAATACGCACTATTATGAAAGCTTCCCATCCCCCAGATAGGTGGTGTAGGCTAGACGCACTTCTACTAATTCTTGCTAATATTCTGACCAATGTCCGAAAGGGATTCTTTGTTAGAAATGCAAAAAATAGAATTGCAAATTACTTATTTTTATTTTAGTTGGCCGGGGTAAAATTTAAGAGATCTAATTAAAATATACCCTAAATTGTATCAAAACGCAAAACAAAGGCTTGCTACATTGTTGAAGATTTTATATAGAAGTACGAAATCTAGAAAGAGGTTATATTTATGTGATCACAATCGATAACCGCATAAGTCGACTTAAGAAAATTTTGAGTTATGTATGTATGATATCATATTCTACAAACAATACTTTACATTTACGTTTTTAATAAGGTGTGTATAAAAAAAACATATTGACTTTAGACGTAATGAAGCCCCATTACAAACCAGTAAGGAAAGCCATAAAGTCAGGCGGGACCGACTATATAATACCCTAAACCGTCCTAACACTACGAAAAAGGAACATTACGATAATAATTTTGAATAATTGGTATCGTTTCAGTTAACAAAGTACTTAGCTCCTCATAAAGTCTTATTCCAAGAAGGAGTTAAAGATTTTGATCATAATAAACTAAATCTGAAACGATAACGCATATTAAGCGCAGTATACTTAAGGTTTAGGTTAGGATGGCAGCCGTCTTTTTTTTACCAGCTCACATAGACCAGTTTAGGTCCCTAGTGTTACCACGGGCTGAAATGCCACTAATCGAAACCAAACTGTTTGATATACAAATTTATCGATAGTACTAATATCGGTACTGGAAAGATCTGTTAGGATGCCTAGAAAGGCCGACCCCAGTATGTGCAGTCGTCGTTTACTCAGTTCGGGACAGTCGCATAGCAAGTGCTCAATGCCCTCCACTTCTTCCTCATCATCACAGCTTCTGCAGAAGTCATTGGAGTCAATACCCAATATTTTGGCGTGTTCTCCGATCAAGCAGTGTCCCATCAGAACTGATACTAACGTAGACAATATTTGCGAGGACATATTTTCATCTTCTCAGGTCATACCTTGGCCAGATTTGTCTATCTATCCCGCAAGTGCCGATTTCTGTCCATCTTTGGTTGGACTGCCTGATTGCCTCTTGCCTAAGCCAAAGCTTGCACGTGGATAGTGGCGCACCAATATATGCAAATTCCTCGAGAATTTGTAATGTCGTCCCTTTCCTAGCAAGTTCATCGACTTTGCAGTTCCCCGGGATATTCTGGGTGCCCAGGCACCCATATGAGGTGTATATTAAACTTCTCAGCCATCTCGTTAAGATCATCGGCAGTCGATGGCTGTTTGTGAACTTAGGGATGTGCCTCCAGAGAATTGATGGCAGCCTGGCTCTCCGAGTAGATGACAACGTCAGTGTTGGTTACTATGTTGCGACTCAGCCACTTGGCGACTTCCCATATTGCCATTATTTCGGCTTGATAGACACTGCAGGTATCTGGTAGTCTGTGAGCTATATCCAGACTAAGTTCTTCACAGTGTACTCCGAAGCCAACCTTTTCATCAAGCTTCGAACCATCCGTGTAAAAGTGGAGATGCTTTCTATTACCTGGTGTTCTGCCAACCCATTCATCTCTGGCGGGAATCATAGTGATGGAATTTCTCTCGAAGGTGTTCACAGTTGTTATATAGTCCACTAGGTCGGTTACCATAGCACTACACTTTGATATCCTCATGTGACCGTTGTTCTTGTACTTCCACATTGATAGGCAGTTTAAACTTATTGCCGCTTTGGTTGCAACTTCTCTCGCCACAATATTAATCGGCAGTATATGGAGTAGGGCTTGTAGAGACTCGGTCGCTATAGTCCTTAAGGCTCCGCTTACACTCAGGCAGGCAGTGACAGAAACATATTCTGATCAAAATAAATTTCAGTTGTCGTAAACGAGAATTGTAGTTGTATAATATTTCGTTTCGCAGAAACGAATTTTTTCTTTGCGTGTATAAAAGCTGTATTTTACATCCAATCGTTTTGAAATTTAGAATGGTAGAGTTTATTGATCCATGAACCAACACTACCGAATTTGAAGAAAATCGGTTAAGATTTAAGTATAGCTCCAATATATATGTTTCGTCCGATTTGGCCATTTAGTCCTATAAAAGCTGTAGTTTACATCCAATCGTTTTGAAATTTAGAATGGTAGAGTTTATTGATCCATGAACCAACACTACCGAATTTGAAGAAAATCGGTTAAGATTTAAGTATAGCTCCAATATATATGTTTCGTCCGATTTGGCCATTTAGTCCTATAAAAGCTGTAGTTTACATCCAATCGTTTTGAAATTTAGAATGGTAGAGTTTATTGATCCATGAACCAACACTACCGAATTTGAAGAAAATCGGTTAAGATTTAAGTATAGCTCCAATATATATGTTTCGTCCGATTTGGCCATTTAGTCCTATAGAAGCTGTATTTTACATCCAATCATTTTGAAATTTAGAATTGTAGAGTTTCCTGATCCATGAACCAACACTACCGAATTTGAAGATTTGAAATCGGTTAAGATTTAGCTATAGCTCCCATATATATGTTTCGTCCGATTTGGCCCTTTAGTTCTATAGACGCTATATTTTACATCCAATCGTTTTGAAATTTAGAATGGTAGAGTTTCTTGATCCATGAACCAACATTGCCGAATTTGAAGAAAATCGGTTAAGATTTAGCTATAGCTCCCATATATACATATGTTTCATCCGATTTGGCTCTTTAGATCCAATCGTTTTTATACCCTACACCACACTGTGGTACAGGGTATTATTTAAGTATAAAACGTCCCAAAAGTAAATTTATGTAAACAATTTATACATGAATTACAAAATTTATATATCAGAGTTATTCAATATTACAAGAGTGGTGTAGGGTATTATATAGTCGGCACCGCCCGACTTTAGCCTTTTCTTACTGGTTCATACTATATTCTTCATACATTATTCATGTTATTTACGAAGATTTTCGTCAATTTCATTCATATTATGAAGAATATTTACGAAGGGGTTTCTTAAGATCGTCATAAAAGCTTCGTAAAATTATGTTCATAAATTTTATGAAAAGATTCTTATTTTGTATGAAATGACGTCTTAACGATTTCGTAATTTTTGTGATAGTAACATAATTTTTAAATTTTAGTGTGTACATTATTTTTTATTTTATATATATAATTATTCAACAACTGAAGCATATCCGCGAATAACGTTGTAAACGACAAAATTAAAATGGTCAAAAACCCGTAACAAACGTTTTAAAAGTAGCAGACACTTTCAAAATTTACATTTTTACTCATTATAGACATAGCTGCATTAAAAATCTATTTAATAAAAAATGTTTTCTATAAATTCTATGTATTTAATTAATTACAAATTATTTTTGCTCACTCGGCGTTAATGACGCTTACAACGTTATTCGCGATTATACTTCAACTGTTTATGTGCTACATTGATAGAAAAAGCTTCGTCATTCGTCAAAAATCAGCTAACGTACGGATAATCCTATCTATGAATTTGTTCGTCGCCATGACGAATCTCTGTTTAAGTATACTAGAACAAGAACTATTTAGTGGAATAAAAACAAAACCCCACTGGGTGATTACATATCATCCCTACGATGAATCGTGCTCATAAATAAAAAAATTATATATACCCTCCTCTCTAAGGTGAGGGGATAAATATGGGGATTTATAATACAAATATCAATAAATGTATATATAACATATACCAAAAGTGTAACGCATCAAGGAGTGGCCTAAGACCCTAAGTATATGCGGAGGAAATCCGTTTTAGAACACATTAAGTCATTTGAATTATGTCCGTCCATCCGTAAGCCTGACTGGAGCGAACGATAACCCTCGAAACTATAGTTTCCAGAGATTAACAAGAGATTCGTCAGGGCGACGAACGAATTCATCAATAGGATTATCCGTACGTTAGCTGACTTTTGACGAATGACGAAGCTTTTTCTATCAGTGTATATATGTTATACATTTCGGATGCTGGCAAGATTGCTTTGCTTTGATTACAACTACAACATTTTATCAAAATTGTAAAAAATCGTAATATTTTCGTTATGATACGAAATAATTTCATACAAATTACGAAAATGTGAAATAATTTCATAAAAAAAATTTGAAATACTTTCTTAAAAAATATGAATTAATTTCTTAAAAAATATGAAATAATTTCATAAAAATTTGAAATAATTTCATAAAAAATATGATATACATAGTTTCATAAAAATATGAAATGTTGTCATAAAAAATATGAAAAAGTTTCATAAAAAATATGAAATAGTTTCATAAAAAGTATGAAATGGTTTCATAAAAAATATGAAGAATCTTCTTCGCAATATATATATGATTTTTTTCATATATCGTATGAAACATTTCTTTGGCTGAAGATATAAGACAGATTTCGTAATATATAAGAAACATTTCGTGATATTCACGAAGATATTATTTTCAGTGTAGTACCTTACAACTACTCTACCAAAATATCCAAGCTTTTTATTTCACCAGGACAATTTGTCTTCTTGATAGAAAGCCAAAAAATAATGTTGATAAAAACAGCCAGAAAAGGAATGGACTCTGCACACATTTCCATAAAGTTTTTCGACAATTTTTACAACTACTTCGAAGGGAAAAAATTAATTCGTTTGATGTTGTATTTATTTTACAAACCGAATTGATTATTTGGTAAAGGAAGTAACCTCTCCCCAAGTATTGCGCGGTGTAATTAATAAATATTCTCCAATGTTCGTATGAAACATTTCTTTGGCTGAAGATATAAGACAGATTTCGTAATATGTAAGAAACATTTCGTGATATTCACGAAGATATTATTTTCAGTGTAGTACCTTGCAACTACTCTACCAAAATATCCAAGCTTTTTATTTCACCAGGACAATTTGTCTTCTTGATAGAAAGCCAAAAAATAATGTTGATAAAAACAGCCAGAAAAGGAATGGACTCTGCACACATTTCCATAAAGTTTTTCGACAATTTTTACAACTACTTCGAAGGGAAAAAATTAATTCGTTTGATGTTGTATTTATTTTACAAACCGAATTGATTATTTGGTAAAGGAAGTAACCTCTCCCCAAGTATTGCGCGGTGTAATTAATAAATATTCTCCAATAAACGGCTTACTTTTCATAAAAAATCCCACTCTGTCAAATTTTGAGAAAAAAATATTTTGGGAATTCTTGGCTTCTATACGGTTTATAAGATAAATCGGGATCTATGTATATGCAAAAAACATGGAATAGTAGCATCAGAAAATATATATACAAAAGTTTGACAATATGTATTACTTATCGACATAAATTACCCATCTTTATATTGCATTTAAAATATCGATTTTGTTATTTATTTGACCATCTTAAAATCCATTGAAAAACATACCCCTTAAGGTAACACCCCCTCTGCTGTCAAATCTAAAGAGTCCTTAGCAAATACACTAAAAACATATAGAAAACAACTTGAAACTGATACAAATCCTTAGTTTAAACAAAACCATCCCCACCACTCTTCACCGTCGAATGATTATTGAAGCTGCAACACCTCTTCGAGATATATATAATATGCAAACATCGATAAAGAGCTCAAACGAAGTAAATAGAAAAGTAAATGTATTTTATACGTTAGTATATTAAGACAGGCAGAGAGAACAAACAAACGCAGAAACATACCCAAGGATACAGATGCAAGGATACTTGTCGTACTCGTACTCTTGACAACATGTGTAACAATTCCCAACACTCACTTTGCCACACTCTGCCAAACACGAAGAATTGATTGTCAGCAAAAAAAAAAACGGAAAAAGAACAAAATGAAAATTCAATAAATGCGTTTCAAACAATTCATAGGCATGGAAATTGAAAATATTGAGAGTTTTTCAGAAACGAAAGACATTTTCATTTAAAAAGTACTTTGTCAAATAAAGTAAAATTTGTTAGAAAAAATCTCTGTCCCTCCACTTCACTCCCTTCCTTTGATTTAAAGGTTTAAAGTGTGTGTGATAGAAGATACTGTGTTCTAAATTAAATACGAGTACGAGTGTGTATGTCTTATATCGAAGTATTCAAATTGGATTTGGCGCCAACAAGTGTCTCAATTCTCTCTCTCTCTATCCCCTCTATTTGGTTCACAATCTTCCTTCACTTCAATTTGAACAAGTCCTGTTTTTCAGCCTGGGATAGAAGTGCAGAGAAATGAGAAATGTATTCCAGGTTAACACCCACTTACAAATATTGAAAAATGTATGAAATTTATTTACAAAAATCTCACTTTTCCTAAATTCTTGGGAATTCGGTTCGCTTTTCTTCCAAATAAATACATTTCTCCTCAAATTACCATAAATCATCAAACAAAGGAGCTGCAGTGCAAAGATCAGTGGACATTTATCTATATCGCCCAACTGAAGTCGGGGGTCGTCGAGTAATTTGATCCTGATATGAGCACACTTTAAACGATATGCTCATCATGGCAATTAGCACTCGGCCTAACTCTCTGCTCAGCACTGCACGGCACTGCCCTACATCATAGATAGGGAAAGTCAAACGGATTGTGGAATGCGATGATGATGACAACATGTGTGTCACTCACTCACTCACTCGGCGGCGGCATTGTTTGTTTCGAGAATTACTTCTAAACCACAATACGCAGAAATACATGGAAAAGTACATATGTTTTTGAGATTGGTAATTATAGGGAATAATTTCAAATTTGACTTCTCAATCAATGGTTGTGATTTATGAATGAATGGGCAGAAATCTGATCATGCTAGAGATACAGAAACCACTTGATCTTTTGTTCATATCTACATATTTTGATCAGGATAGTTGTAAAAATATGAAGCAATAGTTTGTAATTTTTGCTATTTAAAAATTGTTTTATTATCATTATTTTGTGTAGTATCACTACACAGTGGACTTGAATCAATTGCCCATGTGATGACAATCGCGTGAACTCAAATCGCAAAACGCAAAAATTTCCCCTTCAATTTTAATGGTTTTCAAAATTAAATTATAATAAAATGCACACATTGGTGTACTTATTTTTCACTGTAATTAATAATTTGATTTTAATAAATCCAAATTGTTGTGCTAAAAAAGATTTCAGAACATGAATTTTGCGACTTAAATCACAATCGCCAATTTTAGGGGAAATGCGATTGCCATTACATGGGCGTTGTTGGTCAACGCTTATAACACTTTGCAACAGTGAAAAAAATACACGGATCTGATGGTATAGGTTCGATTCTACTACCAAATGGTAGTATAACCCTACACTCAGTTTGGCGAGATTGGTGACCAATTTTTTTTATGGGCCTCGAAAGATTCGGAAAATCAGTGGACCACCTGAAAAAAGGTGTCATCGGTTTTTGAGCAACAACTACTTCAGACCGACACATATAGTAAAATTTTATGGCGAACATTTTTGTAGAACATTTCATCCCCGCCCTCCCACTTTTAAGGGGTGTTTTTTACGATTTGTTAAAATGGGGCCAAAAATTACAGTTATGTGGGGGAGCTGGAGGGTTAAAATGTCCCACAAAAATATTGGCCTTAATATTTTCTATAAAGTTGCTGAACATACCCTATACCAGAAAAATATATTTTTGTTACATAACAGTGAAATACTTAAATTTTTGGGGTACAATGTGGTTTTTTGAGCTTTTTAGAGTGCCTAGACACGTTCAGATTGTAATGACATGTTCATAAAAGTTGTTCAGATTTACCGTGGCTACAATATTGCCAAATATTGTTAGTAAAAAATCAGCGATCCCTTAAAGTTATGCTGAAAAAAGTGAAAAACAAATAAATTTAATCCTATGTTTTTCGAAAAAAAAGTGCAGGAAAACAAATTTTTTTGGCATGAAATGTTAACAGACTTTGTTCAACGTGTTCTTAGCTACATTATTGCCAAATATAGTTAAGCGCTATCACCAAGTCTGAAGTAGCTGTTGCTCAAAAACCGATGACACCTTTTTTCAGGAGGTCCACTGATTTTCCGAATCTTTCGAGGCCCATAAAAAAAAATTGGTCACCAATCTCGCCAAACTGAGTATAGGGTTATACTACCATTTGGTAGTAGAATCTAAGCTATACAATCAGGTTCGTGTATTTTTCAAAAAGTGTTCATTTGTTGCATAGTGTAATTTGAGTCAATGATAGTGGTATTATTAGTTCACTTTTGGCAAAGTTAGTTAATATATTTTTTAAGGACGATAAATACACATACACCAAATCATGCAAAGTTTCACATAAATTATTTAGGTCCATTGAGAACGTCGCGGGCCAAACGACGACTGTGGACTGCGCGCGCTGCAGAGCGATGATTTTCCTCAATTCGATGCATTGGGACTGGAGAATATGTGGTTCCAACAGGACGTTCCAACGGTTTCTGTAGCCACAACCGATAATCTGAAGGAAGCAATTCGCGGGTTTTCGACAACAAGCCTCAGAATTTTGAAGCTCTTAAGCAGAATATTTGCCAGGAATGTGAGAATCTGTCGTCCGAAGTACTGGCAAGAGTGATGGAATATGCCATTAAACGAGCCCGTGTAGTCCACAACTCTGGCGACGGTCACTTGGCTTATATCATTTTCTCAACTTGATGTAATAAATTATAATGTTTTAAATAAACAAATTTCAGAAGGAGAACGAAAGTTTTTTATCAAAAAAAAATAATTACAGCAAAAGAACATTGGATGATTACTTTTGCCCCACTTTGTACAGGGTTTTCCAATAAGAGTGATATGATTTCTTTGAAAAAAACACACTTGTTGTTAAGGAAATTCAAAAGTTTTTTATTTAATGTGAAGTACAATCGATACAATTAAGTTCTAAATAAAACGTCATTCAAATGGCCTCCACGACTTCTTCTGCAGGAACGAATTCGATGAACCCAATTTTCGAGCACTTTTTCCACCAAATCAAGTCGTATGTCATGAATGACACTTTCAATATTGACTTCTAAAGCTTGAAGAGAGTCTGGTTTATTTCGAAAGACTAATGACTTCAAATAACCCCACAAGAAATAGTGTAATGGTGTTATATCACAACTTCTTGGAAGCAATTCAATATCACAATTTCTTGAAATAATCGAATCTCCAAACTTTTCTCGCAACAATTCAATTGTTTCGTTTGCAGTGTGGCACAATCGGTCAATGGCAAAAAGATAGCTCTTAACGAGAACTAAAATATTGCTCATGGGTGTTAAGGTCTTAGGTCGACTGGAAATTGTTTTTTTTTTTTAGATTTAAAAAAATGGACTTAGCATTATTTTCAAATGTGAACGGAAAGTTTATTTTTGCGCTAGCTCCTTAACGGTACGTCGGATCGGAAATCAACGATAGCTCTTAACGAGAGCTAAAATATTGCTCATAATAGGTGTCAAGGTAGCAGGTCGACTGGTATATGTTTTTTGGATTTTAAAAAAAATTTACTTAGCGCTTAACCGTTAGTAAAGAATCAATATTTCACTAAACCTTTAACCCTTTGTGTGGGTGGTGCCAGAAGGAGTGGACAATTATGGCCCATCATCGAACTTAGGATAGAACAAAATATTACCGTATACCAAATTTGAAGTCAATCGGTAGTTCCTTTCCAGGGTTATCGTGCGATCCAGCCAGCCGACAGACAGGCGGGCGGACGGACATTTCACATTCGACTTAAAATGACCCAAAACGAATATCCGCCGAACATACTTAGGGTCTTAGATCACTCCTTCGATGTGTTACACTTTTTGCCCGTATCAAATTATATATACCCTCGTATCACTAAAAATATTTGTATGTGTTTTCAACTATATTTTGTTTGTTGATTTTTTTTTAAATATTTTTCTATTAGATAGTAGATTTTCAGTTATCATAATGTAACTTCTGAACCAAGTCGTCCCCACTCTAAAATTGACACCATCGGTAGAGTACATATGGACCATTTTTTAAAAAAAATTAAGGAAAACCTAGTAAAAGCGTTAAGTTCGGTCATGCCGAATCTTATATACCCTCCACCATGGATTGCATTAAATTTTATTGCTGGAAAAGTCTTTGGATATGGAGCAAATATTGAAACGATCCTTTTTGTTTAAGTAAATTATTAAAAAAAACGAATGCCAAATTTTAGGCCGGAAATTCTTTAGCCAAACTCTTCAACTGGAAAATGTGGTATTTATGGCTTAAACTACACGGGGCAAAATCGCCTTTTTTGATATGTTTGAATCGAAAGAAAATATATTTGGAACACAAATTTTTAAATATTATATATTTCTTAGCAAATAAATTTTATTTGAAAATCAATAAAATATATTTGGAACGCATATATTAATATATTACAACAAATTATATTTGCAAACTAAATTTCTCAAATAAAATATGTGTTTAAATACAAATAAAATTATTATTTAGGAATTTTTCCAAATATATTTTATTTAAAAAATATTTCCAAAACTTTTGCTGAGTTTTTCATATTTCAGTTTAAATTTTTCTTGGGTTTCGAATTGTACCTCCCAGTTATGATACCATATGCAGCATTACCTTCTGTTTTAAATCAATCATTTCAAATTTCTGAGTATTCCAAGCCATCATTAGTTGTCAATCCTCTAAGTACTTTATATTGATCCAAGATTATATGATTTCAATTATTATTTTTTACGAACATTAAAAGTTTCTAAAAATTTAACTTTGAATTACTGAAAAATTTGACACAATTTATGTATTTTATGAATACCTAAATGCAAATAAATATTTGTTTCGGAAATAATGGTCCCAAATAAAAACATATTGGAATGTAAACAAATATTTGTTTAGAACAACATCTTCCCAAATACACAATTTTTGTGTGTACCAAATATTACATGCTTAGAGTCTACCCCAAACATATATATGTTTCAAGCCGAATATGTTTGGGACAATATACTACAGAAGCGATTTTTTTCAGCGTGTAGCATTTGTGAGAGCTGCATCTACACGGGGACTACAACAAAATAATATTAGATTTGTATACATTTTATTGAGATGAATTTTTGCCAAAATGGAATACAAACTGCAATTTTTTAGAAAATTTGTTGTTTATGGCTTAAATAAGCCTTTTTGGGAGCGATATCTATAGGTGGACTATAACAAAAATAAACTGATTTAAACAATGTTCACTGCGATGAATTCTTGTCTTAATTAAATACAAACTGATTGAAAGACAAAAGATTCAGTTAAAATGCTTCGAAAATGTGGCATTTATGATATTAATATGCATATTTTGAAGCGACCTCTATAGGGTGACTATAAAAAAAAATATGAACCGATTTGTAAAATTTTTGCTGTGATGAATTCTTATCAAAGTATAGTACAAACTGCAAAGAATCTGCTAAATTCCTTTAAAAATGTGGTATCTATGTCTCAAAGCCCTTATTTTGGAGCGCCCTCTATAGGGGAACTACATCAAAACATTGAACGATATGGCCCATTTGCAATCATAAACAATCTGCAAGTATAAGAAATATTTCTATCAAATTTGATCAACCTACACGGAGGAAAATCGCCATTTTCGATGTGTTTGCATTGAAAGAAAATATATTTGGAAACGAATTTTTTAAATATTATATGTTTGTTAACAAAAAAATATTATTTGAAAATCAAGAAATTTTGTTTGGAACGCATTTATTAATATATTAGAACATAATATATTTGCAAACTGACTTTCACAAATAAAATATGTGTTTACAAACAAGCAAAGTTATTGTTTAAGAAGTTTTCCAAATAAATTTTATTTAAAAAAGATTTTTAAAACTTTGCTGACTTTTTTAAATTTAACTTAGTTTTTCCTAGATTTTGTGTTAAACTTTATAATTAAAAATGTCTTTAGCAGCATGAGCTTTTGTTTTACATAAATAATTTTTTAATTTATAAATATTCCAATTCATCGATATTTGTCAATCCATCAATGCAATTTATAGTTAAGATAGATTATACGATTTAATTATTAATTGAATTTTACAAACATACTAAATTTATAAAAAATGCACTTTGAACTTCTGAAAAAAAGAAAAAAATAAAGCATTGATACATTGCCAAAATACTAAAATACAAATAAATCTTAGGTTCGCAAATATTAGTTCCAAATAAAAACCAGTAAGGAAAGGCGGAAATTCGGGCGCGGCCGACTATATAATATCCCACACCTCCCTTACAATGCGATGAGGGTCATTGGTAAGAACATATATATGTGGATATATCTAATTCTGAACCGATACTAATCGCTAAATTAAGCAATATTCGTTCCTAAATTGAGAAACACCTTTGTTGAGAATTTTGTAATGATCGGAAGTAAAGTACAACTTCTATAGCGCTTTGTAACCAAATTATGAGGAACATATATATGGAGGTTATATATAAATCTGAATCGATATTCCCTGAATACACATTCATGTAAAATAGAAACGTCTTTCTGTCGAATTTCGTACTGATCGGATATAAAATACAGTCTCTACAGCGCTTAGATGTCAAATCGGGGCTAACATATATATGGGGGCTATATCTAAACCTGAACCGATTTTCTCCGAATTTGGCAGTATTCCTTCATGTAATAAGAAACCTCTTTCTGCCGAATTTCGCTGTGATCGGATATAAAATACAGTTTCTACAGCGCTTGAATTTCAAATCGGGGGTAACATATATATTGAGGCTATATCTAAATCTGAACCGATTTTCTCCGAATTTGGCAGTATTCCTTCATGTAATAAGAAACCTCTTTCTTGATGTAATAAGAAACCTCTTTCTTCATGTAATAAGAAACCTCTTTCTGCCGAATTTCGTACTGATCGGATGTAAAATACAGTTTCTACAGCGCTTACATGTCAAATCGGGGGTAACATATATATGAGGGCCATATCTAAATCTAAACCGATTTCTCCCACAATATGAATACACATTCATGTAAAATAGAAACGTCTTTCTGTCGAATTTCGTACTGATCGGATATAAAATACAGTTTCTACAGCGCTTACATGTCAAATCGGGGGTAACATATATATGGGGGCTATATCTAAATCTGAACCGATTTCCCCCACATTTTGTGTTTTCTCTAAGTGTATCACGAGACTACTCTCTGTCAATTTTTGCACAAATCGGTTCAAAAATGTGGCTTATACAGTGCATATATGCCAAATCGGGGGTACATATATATGGGAGCTATATGTAAATCTAAACCGATTTCAACCAAATTCAATAGGTATTGTCCTTGGGCATAAAGAAAGATATGTGCAAAGTTTCGTTGAGATCGGACCATAATTGCGACCTGTACTTTGATTACAAAAATACATCTACAGACAGACAGACAGACGGACATAGCTAAATCGACTCAGAAAGTGATTACAAGTCGATCGGTATAATAAACAATGGGTCTATCTCTTCCCCTTTTGGGTGTTACAAACATATGCACAAAGTCATAATACCCTGTACCACAGTGTGGTGTAGGGTATAAAAATTTTAATGGAAACATATTTTGGTTTAGCACAATATCCTCCCAAACATATAATATTTGTGTGTGTCAAATAATAAAAATTTCGGAGTGTACCCTAAACATATGTATATTTTACGCAGAATATGTTTGGGCAACATACTACAGAAGCGATTTTTTTCAGCGTGTAGCTCTATTATTACGGGCTGTAGCGTGATTACAAAGACGGACATGACTAAATCGTCTTAGAATTTTACGACGATTAAGAGTATACGAGTCTATACTTTATGGGGTCTCAGATCAATATTTTGAGGTGTTACAAACGGAGTGACAAAATGAACGTACTGCCATCCTATGGTGGAGCGAATACAAAATAGATCGATTCTGAGATATCGCAATTTATATTTTTATTTCCGTTAAAAGTGACCGAAATAAACTGTTCTAGATAAAATTGGTATCTTTTATGAAACGTACGTGGAAAAAGCTTTAAGAAATTATATTTTCTATTTTCAATGTCTTATGCATTGTAGCGTTAAAATTTTCATGAAAAAACCTTTACTGAGAAAAAAATATTTTTTTAACTTTGACCTTGCCCCCCTGCCTCAAATTTTCATTTAATATAAAAATTCTATGTACGTTTGTATGTAACGCATGATACTCAAAATCATAAGAGCGAATGGGCTAAAAATTGATCGATAGGTTCAGTTTGGAATCATCTGTGTTTTATAGCTATTTTTCACATTACATAATATATGGCGGAGTGGTCAAGATATCTGCAAAATTCTTATTTCCAGAGCGATTTGACTGAATTAACAATGTATTGGAGTTTGTTTTGATAATAGTTTGTATATATGATTCTAACCGGTAAATGGCGCTGTTATGGTCAACATACATTTTTTTATGATTTTTTTCCTGAAACTCAGAAAGGCGGACAGGACAAGGTCTACTGGGATCAGCTAGTATTATATATGTTTCTAAGCAAATACAATTTATTTGGAACGCATATGCGTAAAAATAAAACAAGTGTGTCAACATTTTTTGGAAGGTCAAGATTTTTTTGAAATTTGTTAATAATCTGGTTGAGAATTTGAAAAAAAATAAAACAATTTGAACCGTTTAGCAAAATTTAGATTTTTTCGCAAGATATGACCTATTAAATTTATCCGAGTGTGTTTGGAAAACTGCAATTTTCTCTGGAAATATTGAAGGGATTCGAATGAAATTTTTGCAGTTTAGGTCCGAAACAGTTTCTAAAATCTAAATATATCATGAACTTTAATTATCAACCGACCAAAATATATTTTGCATATACGAATAATTTTACTTTCTGGAGCCTTGATTTGAAATATTTTATATTTAATGCGTCCTATTTTGACGTCCAGCAGAATCAGAAAAAAACATTTTGGTAGATCGCGCTTTTTGAAAATATTTTTGACAGATACGTGAGAAAAGTCACTTTCATATTTTGTTTCCTAATATATCGTCGGCTTAATGCTATTTTGTTCCATATGCCATTTTGTATGATCGGAGAAAAACGCAATTTATTGCTTGAGTGAAAACGTGACTGAAGAGTTACACACTTTTGATTCCATAGGGTTCTCAACAGTGTTTGTATGATTTTCATGCATTTCTATGCCATTACATTCACAAATAAGCCAGTTATAACAATTTTTGTACAACCGTGTTACCCAACCAATATCTCGAATGAACTAGACGAGATAGGAAAAAAATTATTGCAGATTCTGAAGGAGAATGCTTTAAACCCATATTATCAATTCCCAACTCTAACAAGTAAGAAAGTTTCAGTCGGGTAAAGCGACTAAGGTATACCCTCACTTTGTGAGTAATGTAATGAATATTACTCGAATTATTCTGTCAATTTGTGTGGGAGGTACCAGAAGGGGTTTATCAAATACACTTTTTTTTGCTGAACATTAGATACTTTAAATTCATTGCACTGTGCCGACTTATAAGCATGTATGTGCACTGGTATAAACGTTATGAGAGATTAAATTGTGGTATGATTTGGGCATTTTGTGTGGGAGGTACAAAGAGGGGCGTGGCAATAACGCCCATTTTTCACAGGGCTATAGACACTGTAAAAACATTACACTGTACAAAATTTCAAGTATTTTTATACACTGGTTTTAATGTTATAAGCTGTTAACTTTTGGTGCAAAAAGGTACCTTTGTGTGGGAGGTACCAAAAGGGGCGTGACAACAACACCCATTTTTCCCTGGACTGTAGGCAATATAAAAGCATAATACTGTACAAAATGTCAAGTATTTTTATACACTGTTATTAATGTTATAAGCTGTTAACTTTTGGTGCAAAATGGTGCATTTGTGTGGGAGGTACCAAAAGGGACGTGGCGACTTCGCCCATTTTTCTCGAGTTGATGACGACTAATAAGCTAATACTATGTGTGGAATTTCAAAAGATTCGAATAAGTAGTATAGCAGTTATTAAAGAATCAATATTTCACAACATTTTAACCCTTTGTGGGGGAGGTACTAGAAGGAGCGGACCAATATGGCCCATCTTCCAACTTAGCCGGAGATAGAAAAAAATATTACCACATACCAAATTTGAGGTCAATCGGTTACTCCTTTCGAGAGTTATCGTGCGCACCAGCCAGCAGACACACAGACAGACAGACAGACGGACGGACATTGCTCATTCGACTTAAAATGACCCAAAATGGATTTCCTCCGAACATGCTTGGGGTCTTAGGTCACTCCTTCGACGTGTTACACTTTTTTCCGTAGCAAATGATATATACCCTCGTCACACTAAAGTGAGGGTATAAAAACACAAAAATGGCGTTTGGACCAAAATAGCATTAGGCATTAACCCACTAAGAGCCAATTTTTCAACTTTTTGTGTTAAATGCAATGATTTTGGAAAATGCGTTATTGACTGGACTGTTCGTGCGTTGGATGTATAAATTCGCGATTCTTTAATACATAAAACACCTTAAGCTTTATTTCAATGTATTATACGACCAACGTTTCTCTTAAGAACATAAAATATTACTATTTTATTGAAACCCATACAAAATTTTATTATTTGGTAATTAAATAATAAACCTTGTTATAGCCACAAAAAAAGGAAATAAATACTACAGAAGCGATTTTTTTCAGCGTATTTTTCAATATTTTACTGACAGATATTTTATGACTTTGTGGACAATTGTGCGATTTGAAAGCACTGGAAGCACTGAAATTTTTTCTCCTATTCAATATCTGCAACTTTGCTTCAGACACAAACGAGATATTCCGTACGGTTACCGAAGAAAAAATATAGAAAAGTGCTAAAAATCCAACATGAACAAAAAAATTCGTATGATCATTAAATTATTTATTGAGTCTAGTTGAATAAACGAATGGTGCAGAAGTTCGTACTTTTAGGCCTACTTTCATGTCCAATTCTCAGAATTGAGTCTCAAATCAATGAGCTGAAAAATGCTGTATTGTGTTATGTTAATGCTAAATTGTTAATGTACAGAAGAAAATACAAAATTTAGCCGAAAAAAATTAATAGGTTTAAGAGAATAAACATTTTTATAAAAAAACAATTGTTTACATGACGACAGGTCTAGCTAATCTCGGACTAAACATACCCAAGATTTTGTTTCATGTTTCTTTTAATTTGTATATAAAATATAAATAAAAATGGTAATAAACAGAACATCGTTCTTTAATAGTTAAAATAGTTTTTATTGAAGTAAAATAAGTTTTACCCCCATTAACACAAAACAAAATAACCGAGCGTTAGAGCTAACGAAAGTTAAATTGTATGGAATTTGACAGCTATAACCGGTAGTTAGCTCTTAAACCAAGTTTATTTATTTATTGTTAATGGCCCTTAGTGGGATTCGGACAAAGTCCGTGAAAAGAAAAAATCGAATGTGAAGAAATTTAAACATTATCCATTGTCAAAATATTATCTATAGAATTTTGTAATTTTGATTACTTTTACAGTATATACACGCAAAGAAAAAATTCGTTTCTGCGAAATGAAATATTAGACATCTACAATTTTCGTTTGCCGAAAATGAAATTTCGTTTGTTGTGACAGAAACTTATTTCGCGTAAGCGAAATTTCAATCGTCTTAAGCGAGAATTGTAGTTGTCTAATAATATTTTGTTTCGCAGGAACGATTTTTTTCTTTGCGTGTATGGGTAGCTCTTTCGCAAGTGTCACAGGCCAAAAATTAGATCTTTCTCTAATTCTCAGAAAATGTTGCCCTAGCATGTGGGAGTAATGACCCACAATATTAAAAAAAATAAATGAAAATTGGAGGCAGGGGGCGAGTTCAAAGTTCAGAAAACTCGTTTTTTTGCCTCTGTAATGAGATTTTCAAGTTAATTTTAATGCTACAAGGCAAAGCATTATCCGCGTACTTTTCATAAAAAATACTAATTTTATTAAAATTTTTTTTTTCGCGGAAACAAAAAAATAAATTGCTATATATCAGAATCGATCTAATTTTTTCCCTTAAATTTTTTATAAAAAATTTAAAATTTAAAAAAATTACTCTACCGATGGTGTAAATTTTGTAGTGGGGACGACATAGTACACAGTTAGTACTACAATAATTGAGCTCGATGACTGAAATTTGGTACAGATACTTCTTATAGCTGCAGGTAGCTTGTGATTGAAAATGAGCAATATCAATCGATTTTTTATCATATTCTGTCCGATTTGACTCATTAACGCCATAGAGACTGCAAATTTCAACTGGTCGAACTGAAATTGGTAATATGGGAGTATGTATATCCAGAACCCTTCAGACGAACAATGGTCATCATAGGTCCATGTTTTGATATATCCCCCACACAAAGGTACCTCAATATTTTACTTTTTAACGCAAGAAACTCAACAAATTTCAAAGAATCAAAAAACAGTTGACATGCAATTTATGGTATAGGGTATGCAAAATTCGGCTTGTCAGATCGTAACGCCGCTTCAAATACTGCAGCTAGACCCACTTTAAAGTACACCGATTGTCTGTCTGTCTATTTTTAAAGTGTTCCTTAAGTACAGGTTGCACTTTTTTTTTAGAAATGTTAGTTTTATTTATAGATTTGTTTATACAATATATCTTTAGAGCCCCAGCGCCTTATAGGCTTTATAGAGGCAAAATTGGCAACATTAACAAAATATCTCAATAAATAATATTAAACAATATCTCAAAAATAAAAAATAAAATAATTATGAATGTATATAAATATAATTCGAAATTGAAAATAATTCTAAATTTTTTGTTAGAAGTGTTTCTAAATTCTCTATAAGGTGTTGTTTTGCCATTTTTTTAAAAGTTGATATTACCGATATATTCTTCAAATCATTATATTCACTTGGTCCCGCAAAACCAATACGTTGTTTAGTTAAATCAAGTCGCATCTTGAAACTACCAAATTATTTGCTTGTCCGGTATTTCTACCAGTTCTCATTCGATTTTCGCCAAATGTCATAGTTGTTGCACCTCTTGTTGACTTGAGCATGTACATTAGGATTTGATGTTTGTATAAACCTCTGATTGGTAACACATTTTTAGTTTTATATTTATACAAATTTAGTGTGTGATATCTGATTGGTAGATTATGTACTATTTTTAGAGCCTTATTTTGAGTAGATTGTAAGGATTTTAATGGAGTACTCATTTTACATCCATATATTATCGGAAGATACGTTAAATGAGAGTGTACAAGGGTTTGATAGATCAGTTCATTCGTTTCAGTGTTTAACTTGTTCTTGAATTTGTATAAGATTCCTGTAGCTGAAGATATTTTTGCTTTTACATCTTCTATATGAGAATCCCACAACAGGTTATGACTAAAAGTAACTCCCATGTATTTTACTGTTCTTGATTCAGCAACAGGAGCACCATTTATGTGAACAAACATATCTCGTCACTGCGATTAACATGGGCCTTGAATCTTATGAATTTCGTTTTACCAGAATTTAAAACCAATTTATTAAAACGGGCAAATTCAGCTAGAATAGCAGCATCATACTCAATCTGCGTTTTGAGGACCTTTTCGTGACTATATTTATAAAACAAACAAACATCATCCGCAAACATGTAAAGCTTTCCAAGGACTACCGATCATCGCAGACATCATAATGGAGGAATTATTAGACGCTTCAATATCAAAACTGACGCTTAAACCCAGAATATTGACCACATATGTAGATGACATATTCTGTATTGTTAAGAGAACTCAGGTGGACGCAACATTACAGACTCTAAACACTTTCGATAGACAACTACAGTTTACAATGGAATGTGAATTGGAGAACAAGTTGCCATATCTTAACTCAATAATCCATAGACAAAGCGGCATGCTGAAATTAAATTGGTACCAAAAACCAACAGCTTCTGGACGATTAATAAATTACTACTCTAAACATCCCCGACGAATAAAAATCAACACGGCTACAAATTTCATCAGCAGAGTCCTAAACATTAGTGACGAAGCAAATCACAAAGATAATGAAGACAAGATACGACACATATTAAGAATAAACGATTTTCCTAAAAACACTATTGACGATTTAATAAGACACGTGAAGGAGAAATCAACAAAAATAATGGAAACAAAAGAAGACATGGCGAAGATATACAAGACCTCAACATACATCGCAGGTTTTTCAGAGAGATTCTGCAAATCCAACATTTACAATAAGGACAAATATCAACTAGCGCTTAAAACAAACAATACAGTAAATAACTTTTTCAGTAGGACAAAATCAAAAATTAAAAAGGAGGACAAATCGAACTTAGTATATAAGATAAAATGTAATGGGGACAAGACCAACATATGCCAAAAGGTATATGTCGGCACAACAAAAACTAAATTAAAGACTAGCATTTCAGGACATAAATCTGATCATAAAGCAAGTTATAAACCTTTGGAGCAAAAAACAGCTCTAGCAGCACATTGTACTCTGACGGGACATGAGCCAAATTTCAAGGACGTTGACATATTGACACAGGAGAACAATTACAAGAAAAGATATACCCTGGAAATGCTGCACATATTTAATGTACCTACTGACGTATGAATGAACTATAAGACTGACACTGACCACTGTGCACAAATTTATCGTAACTTAGTGGAAAAATACAAACCGAGAAAATAAAATAGTTAGTTGAAACAATGCTGTGTTAGCAACAAGTCTTTTGTTTTGTTTAAATGTAAATACCGTGATATATTTTTGAAATTTTTCTTTAAATAATATATGTTCTTTGTTATTTTTTAAGTGAAAATCCCTGAAGATGATGGTCGAAGACGATCGAAATATCGGAAATAAATAAAAATAAAACATAATAGAAACAACACCATCAGTTTTCAGTTTTTAATTTTATATATGACCTCGAGCCAGACAAAACTTTAAAAATTAAAAATTTATATTTTTAAGATCATCAATGTAGATTTTGAACAATAGGGGACCCAAAACACTCCCTTGAGGAACACCATGTTGAACAGGTAACATACTACTTCTGGAATCCCCAAATTGAACATACTGATACCTTTTACTAAGATAATCCTTAAATAGTGCCAAAGTATCATTAGACAACCCTATATTGTTAAGCTTCCTAACTAAAATGTCATGTTGAACCAAGTCAAACGCCTTTGAAATGTCAAAGAAGACACCTGCAACTCCTTTAGACCCATCATCAATTTCACCAGAAATATACTCTACTACATTTATAACTGCTTCTTCAGTGCCAGATCCCTTTCTGAAACCATATTGTCTCTCAAACAAAATGTCATTAACAAGAAGATATTTAGACAACTGATCAAATATAAGTTTTTCCAAAACTTTGTCTATAATTGATAGTACGGATATGGGCCTAAAGTCAACAATATTGCCCGATTGAGCTTTTTTGGGTATCGGTAAAATTTTATGAATTTTCAAGGATTCAGGGTATTTTTTTATCTACAATCATGTTGTTAAATATTTTTGCTAGAATATCTATTAACAACTGTTTAATAAATAGCATCTTCGGCGTAATGTTGTCATAACCAGGGCTTTTCTTAACTCTTAAATCATCCAGAATATTCTCAACTTGCGATGCATCAACTCGATTAAGATGGAAATTTGTGGACTCAGGAATTAGGGTTCTAAACATATTGACGTCATCATTATAATAGTGCTGAATATTATCATTGAGCTCAATTACAGAATCACAAAAATATCTATTAAATGCAAAGGCTTTATCATCATCATTTAAGATAGATGCACCATCAACTGTAAAAATTTCCTTATTCAATTTGTTGGTACGACCTAGTTGCTTATTCAAAAATTGCCATGTTTTTTTCACATTTCCTTTGTACGAACTCAAGGTTCGTGAGTAAACATCTTGCATTAGGTTTTTATTGCTAATTTTAATTATTTTGCTTATACGCCACAGTTGCAGTTTATCATTGTTATTATCATTATTTTTACGCCTTTGTTTTAACAATTTTTTCTTAAAATTTATTAGAGAAAGTATGTTATCGTTCATCCAAGGAGTAAGTTTGACATGACACAATATCTCCACACAGTTCTGATGGGTCCAAATTATTATGCAGAGCGGGAAGTGCAACATCCAAAATTTCGGAAAATTTCTCAAAATCTAAAATTTTTTTCTGTTTCAAGATTCGGTCACTTGATAGAAAATCTAAAAGAACACAGCAACATAACATGTTTTGATCAGACAAATTGTTCTCAATGCTATGAACAAGAATATCTTCGGGTAGATTACTAAAAATTCAGTCAATTGAGGTTTTACTCAGCGGTCTAGTAATGAGCTTATGGCAAGAAAGCATACTGAATTCGTTAAATAAATTGTTCAAACATTGATAATTCCGATTATTAAGAAACAAATCTTCATTCACGTCTCCTACAATCAAGGTAGGATAAACATCGAAGTTTTGAAGAACATTTTCCATTTTTGTCAAAAAAAAGTTTAACTTACAACGCTGCGATCTATAAACGGACATAACAATCAATTTAGATTTTTTCACCTTAACATCCGGCAACTCAATTGCAACAACATCCAAACTATCTTCGCTCTTCCTTAAAATAACTTTAAATTTGATGTTAGATTTAACATATACATATTGTAGTACCTCTATAACCATCAGACCTCGCACAATGAATCGCATCACACACGCTGAAAAAAAATCGCTTCTGTAGTATATTGTCCCAAACATATTCGGCTTGAAACATATATATGTTTAGGGTACACTCTAAACATATAATATTTGGTACACACAAAAATTATATATTTGGGAAGACGTTGTTCTAAACAAATCTTTGTTTACATCCCAATATGAAACAAATATTCATTTGCATTTAAGTATTCAGAAACTACCTAAATTGTGTTAACTCTTTTTCATGTCGTAAAAATAATAAATAATAATACTTGAAATCGTATAATCTTGGATCGAAATATATTTCTTGGAGGATTGACAATTAATGATGGCTTGGAATACTCAGAAATGTTAGATGATTGATTTAAAACAGAAGATAATGCTGCATTTGGTACCATAACTGGGAGAATCAATTCGAAACAAAAAAAATTAAAACTGAAATTCGAAAAATTCAAAAGTTTAGAAAATCTTTTTTAAATAAAATATATTTGGAGAAATTCCTAAACAATAATTTTATTTCTATTCAAAGACATATTTTATTTGAGAAAATTAGTTTGCAAATATTATATGTTGTAACATATTAATATACGAGTTGCAAATATATTTTATTGATTTTCATAACACATAATATTTAATAAGTTGTGTTCCAAATATATTTTCTTTCGATTCAAACATATCAAAAAACGCGATTTTGCCCCGTGTATCCACCAATCGAATACAAATTCAAATATTGGCCGCTGAACCAAGTTTCTAGTACGGCTGTGATTTCAGGTAACTTAGAGAATTTGTTGATTTCATTTTTAAGACGGTTAAATTTTCCAATTGAAGATACACTTCTAGCATTAAAGGATATAACGTTGTTACACGCTGAAAAAAATCGCCTCTGTAGTATATTGTCCCAAACATATTCTGCTTGAAACATATATATTTTTAGAGTGCACTCCAAATATACGATATTTGACACATACAAATATTATATGTTTGGGAGGATGTTGTTCTAAACAAAACAATGTTTACATTTATTATTTCCCAAACAAAGATCTATTTGCGTGAATATATATCTATTCTTTAATTGTTCTAAGTTGTCAGCAATTGAAAGGTAATTTTTAGAAAGTTTTAATGGTAGTAAAATTTCTTTATAATTCAAAATAATGACTTGGAATAGTTAGAAAAAAATAAATGGTTTCAAATAGAAGTTAATGCGAAGTATGCCATTTTTAATAGAAATGCATAATTCGAAAACAAGGAAAAAATTAAAACTAAAATTCGAAAAATTCAGCAAAGTTTTGAAAATCTATTTTTAATAAAATATATTTGGAAATATTCATAAACAATAATTTTATTTGTATTTAAACACATATTTTATTTGAGAAAATTAGTTCGCAAATATATTTTATTCTAATATATTAACATATGGGTTCTAAATACATATTATTGATTTTCAAATAAAATTTATTTGCTCGAAAATATATAATATTTAAAAATTTGTATTGCAAGTATATTTTCTTTCGATTCAAACATATCAAAAAAGGCGATTTTGCCCCGTGTATATTTCGATCTTGACCAGTAATATACCAGTTAAACAAATTTATGTTATTCATACATTTAAAATTTACTTGAATTGATAAATATATTAATTCGGAGACAAAAACCCATCTTCATCATCGTCATCATCTTCTCCATCCTCAGTTTCATCTTCAATCTCATCATCATCGTTATCATTTCCAGCACGGCGGCCAGAAACTTTAGCAGTCTTCGAAACGGAAGATTTCAACAACTGATCCACGTCATCCAATTCCTTCAAAAGTATTTGTCTTGTATTGACATCTTTTTTAGCATATATTTTCCCGATCAATCCGATCTTGCTGAAATTTGACAATAAGGGCTTTATCATACCTAAGAAGAAATTGGTCAAAGTTGGTTCATATGTAAATATAGGCCCTATGTAAATTTTCTTTCCGAATTGGCCTTTTAGCGCCACAGAAGCTTTTTCATATCCAATCACTTTGAAATTAAGCAGGATGGAGTTTCTTGCTTCAAGGGCCCACATTGTCGAGGTTGGTGTAAATCGGCTCAGATTTAAATGTAGAACCCAAGTACAAACCTTGCCAAATTTGAAGAAAATTTGTTCAGATTTAGATATAGTCTTCCGATTTGGCATCTAAGCGCTATAAAATATAAATTGTTGTACAAATCATTATCATAGGAAATTGTATTTTTTAAATATCCTCCGAAAGTTTCAAACTCTCTTTGTAAATGTTACAAATGTCCTCCTTTTCTGACATTAAAGTCCTCCTTTCCGAAAAAGGTTATGGTAACCCTGTCATTGGGAGGTCTAATAGACAGTATGATTGTCGATTTGTACAAAAGCGTATCAGATAGTGCTCAGCTTGATCACACTTGCTACATTTTTCACAACTGTGCAGTGTCATAAATACCGTCACATTAAAAGCTTAATTTCTGTTGATTTTCGCCCAAGTTTTTTTTATTGAAAAGTTCATTAGAGATTTATGTTGGAAGCAATTACCGCCATTTGAAAATGACAATTAATTTTTCTCCAGTCGCAGAAAAGACAATAATCATAACTACGAAAAAAAACTTTAAATAGTCTCCGTAGCCGTCAATCCAATTAAAAAGTCACAAATCGAAAATCCAATCAAATTTAATTGTGAAAAGATCAGTCAGACAAAACAAATACACTTCAAGATGAATGTTTGGCTTTATTTTGTACAATTTTTGCAGCCAAAAAAGGCAACATTAAAAATTGAAGAAAAAAATTATCTGATATACCTATTTTTTACAGACAACATTTACTGGGTTTTGAAGAATAAACCTTGTTATAGCCACAAAAATAAGAAATAAATGAAAAAAACCGAAAATATTACCAACAACGAGCTTAAGACAAGAGCAACAATAACACAAATCTAAATGGGAAAAAAGATAAAGAGGCGTGTTCAAGCATAACGAACAAGAAGTAGAAAAAAACGAAATACTAGCAAAAGATTACAAAATGAAACCACACCTGGAATAAAGAAAAAAAGAGAAATATTTTTTTCCTGAGTATTTATTGAAAGAAAGCCAGGTCCTCAAATGTAAAGGCAGCAGTGCTAACTCCACTCTCTCCCCAACTTGACTAGAATGAGTTTGTAAAGGTATGTTTTTTAGGTAAAATGGTCTAGGATAGGTTGGCAGAGCCACCACCATTATACGTTTTGTTCCTCTGAGCAAAGCCAAACACGTACAAAAAGGCCATTATGGATGAGATTTCCAGTTATTGGAAGTGGAAGTGCATTCAAATAAGGGGAAATGAAGAAATTCGTTGTTTTCAAACTAGAGTAGTGCTCTTTTTGGGATAAGCAGCGAGTAGAAGGCGTTCTCATAAAGAGAGAGAGATATTAAACATTTGGGTTAGAGTTTTAAACAACCCTCTTTATTTTCCATTATATTAGTCTTAACGAATTGATTGTATTATTATGAAGAGACAGCGAACGTGAGAGAGAGTACATTGAGCGACGACTAACGAACGTTGCCAACAAACTACAACGAGTAGAGCCGGACAGACGAACGTAACACCGGATGAGTGCTCCTCCCCTTTCTACGATTGCATGCTGAGCATTAACTAATATCGTTACCTTTCATTGTTCTAATACAGTAGTTGTCTCTTTCTGTCTTAGGCATTGTTCAGATGACAAAGATCTTTTGTTTTCTTTGTTTTGGTTAGCTGTTCAAGTGGTTGTTGTGCTCTTTCAGTTTTGTTGGGATTGCGTGTATTTTAGTCATTACGGCGAGACAAAAACAATTTCTTCGGGGCAGAAGGACGGACAGACACACATACACGCACTCCGAACGCTCACGGTTTGATATTCAAACAAATTTTTTGTTCACAACATTGGCCATACAACCAGTTTGTGTTCGAACGTGAATAAGTACGCATCGGTCCGACAGATGAGACGAGAACGGAAGAATTTTCTACATTTCTTGAAAGTCTCAAATAAGAAAATATACTCGTCGTGAAACAATACAAATGGAATAAGAAAACAAAAAATAAAACCGGTGTTTAAATTTAAAAAAATATATATAAAACGAACAAAAATAGCACATTTTCATGAAAAATTACAATGTCAAGGAAAATACTTCAGCAACAAAAATAATAACAAAAACAAAATTTTTTGAAAAAAGTGACAAAGAAAACTAAACATAGTTAAGCCTTTCTTATCAAAAAAAGCTAAAATAAAAAATATTAAAATTTTTCAAAAACATAATTTTAATAAAAAAACAAATAAAATAACTTTTCAAAAATTAAATAAAGCTAAAGCTAGACTTTTAAAAGCTACCTACGGAATTTTTAAGTTTATTGTCCGAAAAAACTCTAAAAGGAACTGTAATAAAAATAAAAACAACCATTAAATATAATTATAACATGAAATAAACAAAACCCCCCAAAAATATCATAAAAATCCGCCCCCCAAAAGTTAAAGTGCTTGTTTGAAACATCTCCCGAATCTTGACTCCCCCATTAACGGATCCATTAAAAAAAAGCTAAAGCTCAAGCTCAAGTACTCTTAACGGTTGTGACAATTTGTTTTTCTTTTTTGTTTGACTCTATAGCTGTTACCAATTTTGTGTGTCATCAAACCCAACAACAAATCCTCTTTCCCCTCCCCCTCCCCCACCAACATTAACAACGCCAACGACAACAATTTCACACAGAACTTCTTTGCAAACCTAAAAAAAGGGTAAATGTTACGGATTTCGTGATCTGTTCAACACAGTTTGTTTTCCTGGGATTCCTTTTGATATCATATCTGCTTCGCGTTTTATTTTGTCGGGGTCGGGGATGTTGCCGGTTGTTTGAAATTTCCGTTAAGCAAAGAGTTGGGAAAAAAACACAATAGAAAACTCTCGGAATCAGCAGCAACGAAATCATTGTCGCCATCAACAACATCCCAACGCAGCTTGACTTCCTTTAGGAAAAAGGACTGATTTTTTCTGGTTGCTGTCCTCGCTATAACAACAAAAAATAATAGAAAAAAAAAACTTCATTCAAAAGCTTTTGTTGTGACAATTATTGAAACTCACGCAGTGTCTTTCTTTATAAAATCGCGGAACGGTGTCAAAAACTTAGTGCCGAAAAAAAAGGATTTAATTGTACAAAATTTCCCATTGGCGTTATAAGTAATTAAAACCAGTTTGTTGTAGCAGTGACAACAACCTCATCCTACACCAACAACAACAGTAACACAACATCCAACTACTCATCAACAAAAATGGCCGCTTATACACAGTTTGGTTATGGCTCTTATCCGACGGCTAATCAGGTAAGTTTAAAAAAATATGTAAGCACAACAATCAAAACACAAAATGTATAATTCAAAATATATTTGGCAAAAAATATGACCTAATTTTGGTGAAAAGTAGAACTACACTATGTAAAAATATAGCCAAATTTTTTGCAATTCAAAACGAAAAAATATATGACCCACAAAATAATCCAAAATATTTTTTTGGAAAAAATGGTCAGCAGATAATTGGATAATTCACTTTTCAACTTTCCTCTGCGTACTCGAAACGTACAGGGAGAATTCGCCCACAAATATTTAAGAAATAATTTTTGTGTCGTAAACGACTTCAAAGTATAAAAACAAGCCAAAATATAATCACAAATATTAAAATATATTAAAAAGTGAACCAAAATTTTTTCGAGGAACAATTTCCCCTTCATTTTAGTAAAAATTTCACTTCATTTAGACTGAAAGAAATGTTGACATCGACAATGATTTCGAGCCAAAGACAGCTAGTTTTTAAAATTGATATAATTCATACTTACAATTAAAATAATTTTCCAAATTTCCCAACGCTAAGAAACTGAACTGAATATTTAGTAAATTATCTTAATTTTAATTGTGGAATGCATTTGCTTCAAAGATTTTTGTGACTTTGGCTCAGTATCATTGCCACTGTCTTAACTACTTATCTCTGGGTAATTTGAGAAACTTATTGCCCCATATTTAGGAACAATAGTCAAAAATATTTTTTATTTTTTAAGAATATATTTTGTCCATTTTATATTTTTAATACATACATGTCTTTTCTTTTTGGAGAATAAATATTAAACAAAAATTATGAAAATACTTTTTTTATATTTACGAATTAGACCCGCTATATACTCGTACAATATTAAGGGCCTGTTTCTGTAACTTATTTTCGTTCGTCTACGGCGAACGATGTGATTTTTGATCGTTTAATTTTTATTCTCCAAAAAGAAAAGACATGTATGTATTAAAAATATAAAATGGACAAAATATATTCTTAAAAAATAAACCAAAATATTATTTAAAAAAGTGAAACTTAACTATGTGGTTTTCCGTTATAACAACCTAAGTCAGTAATTTTTGATTTCTAGATTTTAGCATAAATGTATTCCGCTAATCATAACCTATCGAAGTAAATATGTGACGCTCCTATATATGTCCAATTTTTGGAGACTTTAAGCAACACAGAACTTTACACATTAAGTATCAATTGTACTGTGGGAGAAAGAGTATTTTGGTTCTTCTGAACATTTTGGTTTTATAGATGTGCTGTTATTCCAGAAAACCACAGAAAATATTGTAATATAGGTCTAATTTATTAAAAAAAAATTAGTGTTTTATAACGCCTTTTTGACTTAATATTCATTAAATTATCTTATTTTTAATTACGGAATGGTTGCGTTTTAAAGCATTTTGTCTTCGGCTCCAAATCATTGCCAATGTCTTAAACATTTATCATATTATTACCCTATTTTTAGCAAAATAAACCTAAATATATTTTAAGACAGTGTCTTAAACTTGTATAGAATAGATCTACTTGATTAAACAAATAATAACATTTTCAAGTATTTTTTTATTGGATTTTTCTCAGACAAAAAAAGTTGTTAATGTCTTCATTTTAGAGAGAAACAAATAGTACTTTTTAAAATTAGTATATTTCCTACAGAATAACAAAAAAATTATTACTTAATGTTCAAAAACATTAATAAATTTTAAAATATTAATTATTTTAAAATAAAGAACACTTATCTTAAGAATACTTAAAATTATTAAATAATTTTCTCTGTGTAATTTATGAAACTTATTGTCATATTTTTAGATATTTCGCAAAAAAACAATTTTTGGCTATCAAAAAATGTAAACAGTAGAACAAATTACGTAAAAATTGTTCCAAAATATTTTTAATATTTTCTATATTTGATTTATTAAAGAATCAGGACAATCTTTGAAAATGCCTCTTCTTTTAGGAATTTTCTTTTGAAGAAGAACTTCAAATCAAAGAAAGTTTTTAAAGAAACTTCTTGATAGTCCAAATATATTATATTCACATATCGACACTTTTTATCAGTATTATTTTTTCGAGGTTTTTTGATTGTCTTCAAAAAGAGAAAAGCTGAAAAAAGAAAAAAATCCGATTTAAAAAAAATAATCTGTTCAAAAGAACAGAAAAACAAATTACCTCATATTGACGAAAAGCAAAAAACAAATCCAAAATATTTCAGAAATTTAATCTACTTGGAACGTCACTCTTATTTTTAAGAAAAATATTGCATTGCATTCTTATTAGGATTTTCATGTGGAAAATGAAAACTAAGAAAACTTCATAACATTAAAAAAAAAATACTTAATTTTAGTCGGTTTTAAATAATTAATATTATTAGAATTATAATACAAAATAAACTTATATTCCAAATGGATGGGTCAGGCATAAGTCGGGTTAACAACACAGACCTATGTCTTCTGTCGGAATCGAACCTACGAAGGCTCATAGATGAAAAAAAAATACCTAAGAAATAATCCAAATATCACTTTCACCCAATTTTTGGGTACGCTGACATACTATTTTGGCCTATCTCCGTAAAAAATTTAAACAAATATTTAAAAGAAAGTAACCGATATTCAGGGACACAATTTGAAAGGAAAAATTACAACAGAGACAAGAATAGGCAAACATTTTCTTTAAATGATAAATAAATAAAATGTCTTCAAATGGAAGAGAAATTTTAAATAAATTTGTATAAAATCATTTCTTAAGTGTTGTTACGCTAACAATGCGTTCTACGAAAAAATATGAAATCGCATTTTTATAGAAATTTAAAAAAAATTTGGTCAATATTGTTTTATAAATATTTCCTTTTTTTCTGTTTATTTTCTTTAAATATTGTGAGGACATGTTATACATAGTATTATCATTAGAGTTTAGAAAGCCTTTAACTCAGGGGCTTTGGCTATGCGACTCCTCAGAATCCATAAGAATATGTAAAGTAATGCTGAACAACAATCAAATAAATTCTTCCTTGTTTTAATAAACAAATTTCTTTTATTGTAGTATTTACGAAAATTTAATTTCTACAAAACTTTTTAAAATGTTTACCATCGTTCGCTGTGTTTATTATAACGCGAAATAACATTTATGCAAATGGCATGCAATCCATTCAACTTTCGCCGTCGGCAAATATATGTGCGGTTATTAAATAATTCTTATAAATAATATTAAAATTAAAATTTGTACGAACATTATTACATGTGTAACCACAAATTGATTACATGTGTAACCACAAGTGAAATGTCGTTAAAATATTATTTGTAAATAATGTAATTATAAAAACTCTCCGCTACACGGAAGAAAATCGCAATTTTTGATATGTTTGAATTTAAAGAAAATATAATTGGAACCAACATTTTTAAATACTATATATTTGTGAACAAATAAATTTTATTTGAAAATCATGATATTTTGTTTGGAACGCATAAATTAATATATTAGAACACAATATATTTGAGAACTGACTTTGACAAAAAAATATGTGTTTACACACAAACAAAGTTTTTGTTCAAGAAGTTTTTTCAAATACATTTTATTTAAAAGATATTTTTAAAACTTTGTTGACTTTTTTAGATTTTAATTAAAATGTTTCCTAAATTTCGTGTAGTTAAAAATTAGATTTGTTTTACAGCACTATTTTTTTAACTATATAAGAGTTAATCTCTGTTTGTGATTCGTAATTTGTAGTTACGAAATATTATACGTTTTTAATTTTAATAGAATTTTGCAAAAATATTAAATTTCTAAAAATTGAACTTTGAACTTCTGACAAATAGAAAAATTTTAAATAAGCAATTGATACATTTCCAAAATACATAAAATAAAAACCAGTAAGGAAAGGCAGAAAGTCGGGCGGGGCCGACTATATAATACCCTACACCTCCCTAACAATGCGATAAGGGTTATTGCGATAATAATTTGAAATAATTTGTAAATGGGTAAGAACATATATATGCGGATATATCTAACTCTGAACCGATAATCGCTAAATTAAGCAATATTCGTTCCTAAATTGAGAAACATCTTTCTGGAGAATTTTGTAATGATCGGAAGTAAAGTACAACTTCTATAGCGCTTTGTAACCAAATCAGGAGGAACATATATATGGAGCTTATATATAAATCTGAATCGATTTTCCCTGAATACTCATTCATGTAAAATAGAAACCTCTTTCTGTCGAATTTCGTACTGATCGGATATAAAATACAGTCTCTACAGCGCTTGAATGTCAAATCGGTGCTAACATATATATAGGGGCTATATCTAAATCTGAACCGATTTTCTCCAAATTTGGCAGTATTCCTTCGTGTAATAAGAAACCTCTTTCTGCCGAATTTCGCTGTGATCGGATATAAAATACAGTTTCTACAGTTATTGAATTTCAAATCGGGGGTAACATATATATGGGGGCTATATCTAAATCTGAACCGATTTTCTCCGAATTTGGCAGTATTCCTTCATGTAATAAGAAACCTCTTCCTGCCGAATTTCGTACTGATTGGATATAAAATACAGTTTCTACAGCGCTTACATGTCAAATCGGGTGCAACATATATATGGGGGCTATATATAAATCTGAACCGATTTCCCCCAAATTTTGTATTGTATCTAAGTGTATCACGAGACTACTCTCTGTCAATTTTTGTACAAATCGGTTACAAAATGTTGCTTATACAGTGCATATATGCCAAATCGGAGGTACATATATATGGGAGCTATATGTAAATCTGAACCGATTTTAAACAAATTCAATAGGGATCGTCCTTGGGCCTAAAGAAAGATATGTGCCAGGTTTCGTTGAGATCGGACCATAATTGCGACCTGTACTTTGATTACAAGAATACATCTACAGACAGACAGACAGACGGACATAGCTAAATCGACTCAGAAAGTGATTACAAGTCGATCGGTATAATAAACAATGGGTCTATCTCTTCTCCTTTTGGGTGTTACAAACAAATGCACAAAGTCATAATACCCTGTACCACAGTGTGGTGTAGGGTATAAAAATATTTGGATGAAAGCATATTTTTGTTAAGAACAACATTCTCCCAAACATATAATACTCGTATTTGTGTTTGTCAAATATTATATGTATACTTGGAGTGTACCCTAAACATATGTATGATTCAAGCCGAATATTTTTGGGACAATATAATACAGAAGCGATTTTTTTCAGCGTGTAGGTAATAATTTTAGATGGAAAGACAGACAAAAATTAAAATCGATTCAATTATTCGGTACATTCTTTATTTATTTATTAAAAATGTAAGAGAGCGAGAATAAAATTAAGTGAAGTTATAGCAGGAAAATATTAATAATAGATTTCAACAATATTATACAAATAATAACCAAATTATTTTTCTTTCAAATTGTTAAAAATTTATTTAATTATAGAGTTGTTTTGCACATGTAACTTAATAATACATTTTGGCATTCTATTTCTGTTAGACGAAAATAATAATACTAATTATTAATTATAATAATATCAGTACGCAGAGAGAATGATTCGGTTGTGATAGCTGCAATTTTTGTCAACCAAATTTTTGTGGTTGACAGAACTATCATCATAATTGATGTGACTATAATGATCGATTCTGTAGAATAGTAAATTCTGTAAAATAGTAAAGTGGTTGTAGAAATCATTTCTCAGTTCTGAAAATCAATTAATGAGTACAGCAGCAAAAATAAAGGTAGTGACAACAACGAACATTCGATTGGCAAATATTTTTTCTTAGTTTATGTATAAGAAAAATGTAGTTTAAATAACTTCTACAAGTATAACTTAAACATTTGAGTTTTTAAATACACATAACATTATTTTTAGAAACTTTCAACACTTTATAGTAATTTACATGTCTTCCCGTTTGCTACGTACCACCACTCTTATACATATGTAGTATGCCTCTCGTATGTGTGCAGAAATTTTAATTCCTTTCAAATTTATAATACAATGTACTTGTGCTGCATTTCTATGCATACAAACATCCTTTCCATGCTACCTTCTTCCCTTCAAGGCATTTCCTTTGATGTACTCGTACGTACGTATGTATAATGTAAAATTATATTTCCTCTTCTTCAGACATACATATTTTGCAAATATGTTTAAACATATTGTGCATAGAGCGACGTACTGAGGAAGCATATTATAATTGTATAAACAGAAGGACAGCTGGATGGACGGACACAGATATTTACATATATGTATGTATGTGCATATAAGTTAAGGACAATACAGCCCAACCATCCAAGCGGCCGATCGCCCATTTTAAACATCTAAATTAACAAAAAGGATACTTAGAGTGAAATTTTGATAAATGCCTTTACATAAATATGCAAACACATACTTCTATAGAGTATATGTTAAACGGATATTAATTGGGGGGTTAGGATGATAATTTGGGGGGCAAAATTGCCACAACAGTAATGTATTATCTCAGGAAAAGAAATGGTAGAGAAGATAGATCACAAATATGGGCAAATCCTGAGTTGCGGACGTTACATTCGTACGCATTTTGTTTTACTAGTGTTCATCCCGTTGGCGTTCTAAATACAATATTTTCCTATAACCTTCAGCAACAACAATTATTTCAGAGTTCTTTGAAATGATATTTAAATATTTACCTTAATACTTTTGATGAATGCGATATTCGCGGCAATAGTTCCGTTGCGGAGGTTACGAAAAATGGAAGTTGGTTTTCAGGTTAACGTGAATTTTCATATTTTTTAGCTAAGTTTGCATAGAAATCGGCAACATCGAAATACATTAAAGAAAGAGCAATATTTAAGGAAATTTATATTGCTCTTATTAGAATAAAACACTTCGTGGTTAATTCAAAATCTAAAAATTCCTCTGTTGTGGACGTTACGTTGCGGACGATACACACCAATTTCAACACGTTGAAACGACAATATTTTGCAGAAACTTTATTTTAATTTATATTATATAGAATCCGTCGAAACGAATTCGATGAACCCAATTTTCGAGCACTTTTTCCATTAATTCAAGTCGTATGTCATAAATGGCGCGGTAAATATTGACTTGTAAAGCTTGAAGAGAGTCTGGTTTATTTCGAAAGACCAATGACTTCAAACAAACCCAAAAGAAATAGTCTAATGGTGTTAAATCACAACTTCTTGGAGGCCATTCAATATCACAATTTCTTGAAATGAGCGAATCTCCAAACTTTTCTCGCAACTATTCAATTATTTAATTTGCTGTGTGGCACATAGCCACAGTCGGTCCATGGCGAAAAGGTAGCTCTTAACGAGAGCAAACATATTGCTCAGGTCGTAGGACGACTGGAATGTGCTTTTTTGTATTTAAAAAAAAAATGGACTTAGCAAAATTTTCAAATGTGAACAGAAAGTGTATTTTTGCTCTAGCTCCTTAACGATACGTCGGATCGGGAATCGGTCAATGGCAAAAATATAGCTCTGAACGAGAGCTAAGGTCGTAGGTCGACTGGAAAGTGTTTTTTTTTTGGATTTAAAACAAATTGACTTAGCGCACGAAAAGTTGCATTTGGAGAACGATTATTTTGATAATAAAACTGAATAATTTGTAAACGTTTTTCTTGCGTATATCTCTCCATGATGAAATTGTAGACTCTACTAAATACAATGAAAAACAAATGACAGATCATGACATATTACAAATGGCCGAAACGTCACTTCAAAATCATATCATCCCTATTGGAAAACGCTTTATTTCTAAGTTCTTTAAAGATAATCTTCAACGAAACTCCGAAACATGAATATTGATAAATGAGATATTCAAACATTTTTGTTCGGTATAACATACATATAAAATATTGGCACAAAAATATATTTTATTTATATTTTGTTCTCAAAAATAGTATGTTTCCAGTTTTTTTTCTCCGTGTACTATCTTATTTGCAGTTGTGACCAAAAAGTTATTTGTGGAACTGAAAATGTTGATCCACCCATCAATTGATAATCACTGCAATAAAAACGACGGTTCTGCCAACAACAAAAAATCGATTTGGGGAAATATCGGTTGTTATAACCAAGTCGTCCGCTCTCTATCCTTAGATTGTCAGTTTCTTCTAAATTTGGAACCACATTGTTAATGTTTACTAAACAATTGTGTCTTTTTTGTTGGCGATGGTGTCACTATTTTGACTATATTATGGTATAGATAAATCCGACCTTTATAATAGGTATGAGTTTCAATATAACCACCACTCGTAGACATATATGTACCAAATACGGTCTATCTAAGCACATATGAGGATGAAAGTGTATTCGACACGATTGTGCATATATTGACAACAGTGTGGACAATTTGACAATCTGAATGCGATTTGTATACACCCAGGAAAATAATTGGTTGGAATTCGATTGTAACAATAAAAAAATAGTACTAGCAACAAAAATTCTGTTGCATACACCGTGTGAATCGTTTGGTTTTTGTTCAATAAATAAAATAAAAATTAATGAAAACTGTTTTTAATTAATTGTCGGTAGTATATGACTGACAAATTGTCAGAACAACCAATTTTTAAAAACATTGGGTTGTGGCAATATACAACAGATAATGTTAGCCGCCATTTTCGAAGTTGGCGCAACCAAATATGATTGTTATCAAAATGGAAGCAGAGGTATGCCACAACCAAAAAGTTGGTTGTCCTGATTGAATCGCATGATCGTAGACAGAACTACCAAAATTCAATTGGCAAATAATTCGGTTGAGGCAACCAAACTGTATTCTGTGTGTACGATTTCTGGAAAACAGGTTTTATAGTTTATATTTACTAATATAATAGTTAGCTTTATATGTGTATTTGCTTCCGTTTTGAGCAAATTTTTAATAGAATTTTTAGTAAATTAATTTCTTGGCCTTAAAGAACTTTTGTTCCTGATTTTTTTCGTGAATTCTCCACCTAATTTATGGTAGAGCTTTTATGACCTGGGATTTAAATTCCTTCCCCTCAGTAAAAATCTTCTCCTCATCATACCTCCCTCATAATGTACATACATTAGCACGTACGAACACTTGCTTTTACACCGACATTCAAAATTTATGTTAAAACGTCTTTTGTTGCCGATATTAGACCACATACACTCTTACCAAAGACAGACCAAGGAAAAGTCCCCCCCCCCCAATTGGCATATTTGTGTGTACGTGTTAGTGTTGGTTTTGTTTAGCGAGTCCATGAGTTGGGGAGGCCCAAATGTAATTATACATAAAATCAGTTTAAAACGCAGACATTTTAGAAAACATGGTCACAACAAAAGGATATTCCACAGACTTTCGGGCTAAAATCAAGTGGCCAGGAATAGAGGAATATCGAGTTAGAGGTAGAAGAAGGACGGCAGCATGTAGAAAGGCAGACAAGCATGTAGTAGATAACAACAACAACTGGAGCAGCAGTTAGGTATAATAATGGTCTATTATACTGGTATAGAAAGGCATAAAAGACGTTTTGTATTGTTCACGTTAACTTGAGTTGGCCTTCTTTTCTTGCTCGACTCCCGGCTCTCTCCCCCGTTCACCATGTGGCCATCTTTGTAATAGCCTAAATTAAGCAACATTTCCTTTATGCATAAATAATTTGAAGATTAGGCAGGACGCCTTGGCACCCAATCCAGACTGGCTATTATATGAAATTTAAGCCAATGCTCTTTAAATAGTCTAAACGCAGATTAGTAAATACTAGCTAGAAGATAGTTAATGTTGAAGGAGTTGCTCCCCTGGAAATAAAGAAAAATTCGGCAAAAACATGGAATTCAAAAAGCTTTGCTACACTGAAAAAATATATTAAAGGCGTTGACAATTATTTGGCGCCAAAGACAATAAAACAGTAAAATAAACCAATGTTAAACTTAAATTTAAAACAGTTTAAATTAAGTTAAGAAAATTGTCTATAGTGTAAATATTAAATGTGAAAATCTGACATTCAAAAGTAAAATGTGTTTAGTTTAAATATTAACGGTCATTTTCACCAAGTCCGGTTGTACTAAAATGTTGAGCTTTTTTTTACATCCGGTTAGTTTTAACCAAAGATGGTGAAAATTGGGATAAATGTGAAAATCTGGCATTCGAAGTGCAAGCATACACTGACAAAAACTAAAAAAAACTTCATTTTTTATTGTCTTTGTCAGCAAATCATTAGCATTTAATTTATTATTATAAAACTTTTTTTCTGACAATATAGTGTCGTTGGAATAGTGTAAAGAACAGTTTCGTGCCTCTCGTTATTTTATCAGAAAACTTTTTTCTCACAGTGTAGATGGTGTATAGTTTTGAGTACAATTTTGTCCCTCTCTTAAGAAGGCAGTTGTGGTTTTTGTTTTCTTTTTTTTCAACATTTGCTTTCGATTGTGGGTTGAACCATTCCTTGCAACATTTGCAAAAGATTTCTAGGAATTTTCGGCACCAACCAAAAGCAAACCTAACGAAACTAGTGAAAACCCCTTTGCTGTGCTTTGCTCTCTTAAGAGTTCGCGGTCTGAGATCAAAAGGCAATTAGTTCGAAACCAAACAAACCAATACGGCGCGCAATGAAGTGAAAACAGTTTGCAAAAAAAAATATTAATAAGTGAAAACCAAAAAAAAAGAACAAAATAGAAACCAGACGAAACGAAGAATATTAACATCAACGGAAATTGCCTCACTCTTGGCAAATATTTATGAGGCACAACTTAACTAAACAATTTATTGTGTAGGTATTTTTTTCAAATAGCAAAAACGTAAAATAGCAAATTCAAAAAAATATTAATAAACATATGACCGATCGTTCATAATGATGTATATCAAATATTTAAAGGGTAATCAAATAGGAATTAGTAGAAAAGAAAAACTAAGATTTCTAAAGAAAAAATAAAAAAGAAAAGAAAAAAATATACTTTTTATGAGAAATTAAGTTCTCTAAATATTTCTTTCACTATTTCGATTAATTAAAAAGAGTCTGTAAAGTATTGAAATGAGGCAATTGAAAAGGTTTTAAATTATTTAGTTAATTATAAAGGGTGTTTTTTTGGAGGTACACAACTTTAAATAAAATAAAGCAAAAAAACATTTTAATTTTTTTTCTCGCAATACCGAATAAAGCAAAGCAATAAAAAAAATTTATTTCTATGTAGTGGTTTTAGAGTTATGGTCTTTATTTTATTCGGTCCTGATATACAAGGTGGCGCAAAAGTAATCCTCCTATCAGAAAATGCTATAAATTTTGCGATTGGCCCCTAATGTCAGTTCTGTTTTGACATTTGTGTAGTAAACACATGCGAAATACACGTTAATAAACAATGTTACGCTACACTGCTCCAGAACGCGGAATTTTGCTGACTATTTATTTGACCAATAATCGGTCGGTGACTTTGGCACAGATTTCCTGGCCGTCCAACGCCTACTGGTGAAACACTGCGACGTTTAGCCGGTCGCCTCGAAGAGACTGGCACAACACGAGATGCTGCCAGGCGTGGCAGACCCCGGAGTAGCCGTTCTGCAGAGAATATTGCTGCTGTAGCCGAGGATGTCATGGAAGCGCCGTCGACATCGACCAGACGACGTGCCACGCAAATGGGTATCAGTCGACGGTCTCTACAGCGAATTTTGTGCATCAGCTGTTAGCTGCTGACCGCCAATCGCGTCTAACATAACATCGAAAGGTTACTTTTGCGCCACCTGTTATATGTCACTTTCAATTTGAATTTTTGATGTTCAGCCGATCTGACTGAAATTTTAGAATTTATGTTGCATTTAAATGTTGCTTAAAATAATTCCTAAAAAATATTGATCATAGCCCCCACATAAAGGTCCCTCCCTTGTAAGTGCCCAGATGTTCTTGAAGACAAAGCTTTTATTTGAAGTTTCGCATTTCTTTATACTGGGAAAAATTATTCTGATAATTCAACAACAGTCGGGCCCATCATTTCTATCGAATGATGGGATTCTACCTTTGTGCCGAATTTCATCCCCGTTTGTGCTCAGTTTGTCCACGTTTGGCACGTCCGTTCCTGTAGTTTATTTATTTATACTGATTGTGTTCAGTTAAATTCAATTAAAAACAGTTGCATCTTCACGTATCATACATAATACGTACAGTTCCAATGTAGACACCCTTTAGCCCATAGGTATATGAAATCATTTAAATGAGTAAAACCTACATAGTTCCCCACGCCCAATGTACTCATATTTCTTCCTTCGTGTGGCATAGTAAAAAACCAAACATCGAATTTGCCCATCACTCCCCCTTGAAACAATTTGATTTTCTGCTCCTTTTGATGATAGGATCGGTGCGATCAGTTGCGGCAAAACTTAACAAGCAATTATTGTTAAACAATTCCTAAGATGTTTATCACAAAGCATACAAAATCAGTATTGCCCGACTGATCATCATAAACCTGGACTTCATCACTTCATTATTATCATGCTTATGAGGAGCGCAACATGATCACCTTTTTATTTCCAATGTTCAAAAAACAGTTTAGGAAAATTATTATGAGTGAGCAGCAGCAGAAAAATAAGTACCTCTTCGAAACTACATACTTGAGCTGAAGCAATTGCAGCAAAAATTCTAAGCAGCAACACATATGTGTCAGTCCGTCCGAGCAAATTCATATGATTTTTACTGCCAACTTCAGTCAAGAAAATCAGCAACATCAGCATAGCAGACTAGGCCAGGCCAGGCCCGTCCCGGCCAGCAACATCAAAACTACACTAAAAATGCTGCTAACAGCAAAAATAACAGCAGCAGCTCTAAGCAACAACGAACAAAAAAACGCTCTGCGAAGCTGTCACTTTACGGTTATTAATTTTATGATTTATGTTGCAGAGCACGAAATCGCGCACAAAAACATTTTCTGAAAGTATTGTTGTTCACTGTGGTTGCTTCTTTTAGGCCATTCGCAAATGAGGTGGCCAGATTTGGTCATACATTTTCACCTTAAAGAGTAAATGAAAGGGAAACTGTCTGATGGACGGCTTAGCTTCAAACGAAGCCGGTACAACAAACACAATTGATGAAAGATGTCAAAGTTTGAAGGCTGGACTTTTGTTGATCTATTTGATGAGATGTTGAAGTAAATGAGAATTTTTGCACTTAATTGGCCGCACAGCATAATGATGGGAATTTTTTTTTTTTTTTGGTGAAGTATATAAATAGTTTAGAGGAGTTATGAACTCAACTAATGCAATTTTTCAAATGAAGTCATGCAAGCATTTGCAATCCCGCGAGAATCATGTCATATGATAATTATAAAAAACACATCGTTTTTAATTAGGTTTGCTTCAAGGTCTTATCTAACGTGATAAATGTATATTTATTAAAACAAACTTTGAAATTTTTTAAAAAAAACTTCCAATTAATTTTAAATTTATTTCATTATGATCATCAAAGAGATTAGTTTAAAGAGGCTCATGTTGACAATTCGATGATAAAGGAATTTGGAAACGACAAGGTTGATTATTCAAAAGTAGAGCAGACATTTTTGCGCACATTCTGAAAATTTTTGGGACAACTATACATAGAGCAAATAAATTTTAGGTGCGTTATTTAGTAATTTATTCGAGTTATTTTTGTTGGTATACATGACGATCTGAATAAGGACATTCATTTACAAACATAATTTAATTGGAAACAAGAGTATACATAATGTGCATTTCTCAAACATATTACATTTGGACGCAAACATATATTTGGACTCAAACATGTAATATTTGATCCCAAAACGTAATCTTTGGACCCAAAACATACCTATAATACTTGCACCAAAATTTATTATATTTTGAATCAAACATATGATAATTGGACCTAAACAAATATTATTTGGACACAAAGGAATAATATTTGGATCCAAATATATTATTTTGTACCCAAATGTATTATTTTTGGACCCAAACATATTATATGTGAACTCAGAAATTTTTCTTTTCTCCCTACTCGCTCTACATCGACTTAATCCATTTAAAATATGGCTAAGAATTTAAAAAATATCTTTGTGCTCTTGGACCCCAAACATAATATGTGGAAACATTTAATATTTGGACCCAAACAAATAATATTTGAACTCAGACATATTACGCAGACGTACTAAATATATTTGGACGTATAAAAATGAAATTTTATTTTTCCCTCTACTCGCTTTACATCGATCGAATTTGGGCTAAAAATCCAAGAAATAAAAAATAGTTTGAAAATTTATTTAGTCCAATTTATTTTAGAATCAAGTCCAAGAGTTAAAAAATTTATTGTGAATACATACTCGTATGCCCGATCGTTTTTCATGGTGTTCGAGGTCACGAGTAGCCCAACACTTTGAGCCGCCAGTCTGTTTTTGACGGTGTTGTTTTGGTCTCAATCTTATACATTTTTAAGTATCTTATTTTTTTGACAGATCTCAGTATTATTTAGGCAAACAAATAAGCCAAACAGTTACATTTTATGAGCTTGAATGTCGCCAAGTATTTCGACGAGACTAGGGTGCCTCGAGTTAATCAAATGTTTGTTCCCCGAGTTGTTCAGGAGTTTCAAACTAAGTCAAACAGTTATATTTACTGAACTTCAGTATCGTCATCAAACGATAATACTTCGGCTTAGATAGATGTTGGTCCTTCGAGCTGTTCAGATGCTACAAAGTATAAGTAAACCAAACCTTTATGTATACTGAGCTTCAATTTTGTCCAGCGCTACATTGGAATTTGCATCCCATGGTCCTTCGAGCTAGTTGGATTGTGGTCCTTCGATTTGTTCAGAAGATAGTTTTCGATGTTTTGACAGCGCCCTAATGAAATTTTCTTATTTCTTGGATTTTCTAATACAACCTGACAAAAACATGCGACAAAATGGTCAGTTGACCTATTTGTAATATCAGTAAATACTGCTTCCTTTGATGACTGACACTCGATATTCTCAGATAATGCTCCTTCGAGATAATCAGGTATTTCTAAGCTTCAGTGTAATTTGAAGCTTTTTATTTGAGTTAGTCAGATAATGGCTCTTCCAGTTGATCAAACTTTAAAAAACATTTCTTTTGAGATGAGCAGATGATTGGTCCTTCGAGATAATAATATGTTTCTAAGCTTCAATGTAACCAAGTTAGTCAGGTAAAAGTTCTTCCAGTTGATCAGATTTTACCAAACATTCCCGTTTACTAAGATTCCTTCGAGCTAGTTGGATTGTGGTCCTTCGATTTGTTCAGAAGATAGTTTTCGATGTTTTGACAGCGCCCTAATGAAATTTTCTTATTTATTGGATTTTCTAATACAACCTGACAAAAACATGCGACAAAATGGTCAGTTGACCTATTTGTAATATCAGTAAATACTGCTTCCTTTGATGACTGACACTCGATATTCTCAGATAATGCTCCTTCGAGATAATCAGGTATTTCTAAGCTTCAGTGTAATTTGAAGCTTTTTATTTGAGTTAGTCAGATAATGGCTCTTCCAGTTGATCAAACTTTAAAAAACATTTCTTTTGAGATGAGCAGATGATTGGTCCTTCGAGATAATAATATGTTTCTAAGCTTCAATGTAACCAAGTTAGTCAGGTAAAAGTTCTTCCAGTTGATCAGATTTTACCAAACATTCCCGTTTACTAAGATTCCCGTTTACTAAGATTCAATATCTCGAAGTTAGTCTGACCATCTTTGAGATGGTCAGTCTAACTTCGAGACAGCCCGATGATGGTCCTTAAAATTGGTCAGACTATTCTTCGCGGATTTAATGACGTTTTCTTATCTCAATATCCCTAATGAAGCTCATATTCTTGATGTTCCTTAGTTTGCTATATAATCCAGATTCGAAATATAATTTGGAAATAAACTTTGTGACGAGCATTTTTCTGCACATCCTTCGAAAAAAACATTTACATTTACATACATTGTATTACTATTAGAGGGCTCTGAAGGCCCTAAAAGTGTACCGCAAAAATAATTAAACAGCTCGAAGGACCAAATAAAAAATTATTGATTTTAGTAGAATCTTTCGTTCTGGCCTTATCTTTCTAAATAACATTTCTTTCGTTCTGGCCTTATCTTTCTAAATAACATTTTCCTGCACATACCTGAAAAAAACTTTTACATATATGTATAGACATTTTATTACTATTAGAGGGCTCTGAAGGCCCTAAAAGTGTACCACAAAAATAAGTAAACAGCTCGAAGGACCAAATGATAAATTATTGATTTTAGTAGATTCTTTCGGATTAGCCATATTACGTTCTTTCGACATGGTCTATGGCCACAAAATGATATTTATTCTAGTCATTTTATGGTTCTGGCAATTAATTTGGAAATAAACTTTCTAAACAGCATTTTTCAGCACTTCCCTAATACAATCTCAGGGCTTTGAAGGCTCAAAAGGTGTACCATAAAAATAAGTAAACAGCTCGAAGGACCAAATGACAAATTATTGATTTAGTTGATTCTACAAGCAAAACTTTGAAAAAAGAAATTTACATTCATATAAATTGCATTACTATCTGAGGCTATTTGAGGCCCTAAAAGTGTACTACAAATGTAAGCAAACGATCATCGTATTCTTTAAATCTGTTTGTCCGCATTTTTAGGATAAATAAATCAATTTCTTTTAGTGATATTCTCTGACAATAAGAAGTCCTATATTAAGCGCAAATATTCCCAGTTGGTGGCTTAAGTTATCACAGCATTGTGCCTACCAAAAGACGTCCTTCGAGAAGAATTGATAATGGTCTTTCAAGAAGGCTTGCTATTGGGCCTTCGAAATAATTATATAATTAGGATTATTTGATGCGAATACTTTGTTTACTAAGCTTCATAGTCGCACCTGGTCACCTTCAAAAGTTCACTACGGCTCCTACAAACACAATAGCAATGCGGTAGTTTTAAATGCAGTTGCATTCTGGCCGACTCAGTTGCTTTTTTTTTGCTTTTTGTTTACTTTCATGAATCAATATGGAATTTAATGACACAAATATTGAAGATGACTTTAAGGGGAGTCCTCCAGAATCAAAACCAACAGACTACACACTACTCTAAAAGCCATATTTAATAAAGCCAAAATTTACTTTTAAACATCTCCTACACACTGCTACTTCCAATTTTTGTTTTGCCGAAGGGAAGCCGGTGCGTAGCGCAGAACAACTGCATGAGAATACAAAAAAAGAGCACCCAAAAAAAACTCCACCAAAAACCCCAAAAAACAACAATGAAAACCAGAAGAAAAAATGCATACAGAAGTACTGAAGTGGCAGTATTATTATGAATAACACACATATTCTCACATTGGCATTGTTGGGTTGACTTCAACCACAATAAAAGGCAAGACTCCTTTGGTTGGGAAAACGAAGACTTCCTCCACTTGCTACTGCTCCTACTGATAATGCACCAAAAGCCAGGCCCAGCACGGAAAGGGATATGATTATGATGATGATGCCGAGGATATTTAGGCCCACAATACTTAGCCAGTCTCTGGAAGACAAAATCGTCATGAGCAGCAGCAGTTGCCAGAAGTTCCATTTGCTGCAGCAACTTTTTTTGCTGCCGTCTTTTTTGTTATTATTATCATGCCATACATGTCATTGTTTATAATTGTTGTATTGGGTATTGTTTTTGGTGCGTTGGTTCAGTTCCGTCCGTCCGCTTTTTTGCTGCTGCTGCAACTGCTTTATAGGCTCCTCATTTGCTGTTTTCAGCCGTATGAATGCAGCAATTGTTGCTGCTTGGCAGCAAAGCACAAAAAAAAGTTTTGCATTAAAAATTCATAAATCAATTATGGAATGTGTGCATGAAAATATTATTAGTTTTGTTGGAACGTTTCTTCGTTGGATGCGGTGTTTTTTTTTGTGGCGTAATAGTAGTTTTTGCTTTAACTTAATGTCATGTGTAGGTTCTGTGCTTCGCGGATGAGATATGAGGAGGGTCTGAGAAATCGGAATATTTACTTAGGAACATTTTATTACCTAGGAATATTTTCAAGGAATCATCAAAAGGTATTTAATTCACAATAGTAGATATGTACGACTCTAAAAGTTGTCCGTTGGAAACTTAACAAAATAAATAAATATTTGGAATTACCTTACAAATTGTTGGTAGCTGAAAAAGAAAATAATACATATTATTAATTTGGAATTATTATATTCATATTTTAAAATTTTAAATTTAGATGTAGAACAGCAATGTTTTGAGTAAACAAATATTAACCTAAGACTGGGGGAGGGCCCAATATTAAGTGGATATTTTTTTGATTTTATTTAAAAAAATGAATTAAATTTTTTGATATTATAACACATCAAAACTATTTAAAATTATTTTGATGTTATAACACATGAAATCAATTTAAAACTATTTTTCTGCACCTCCTTGGAAAATGGAGTGTCCATTGACATACGTGGCCATTTAAGGACACTATATAACCCAAATGTGTACCACAAAAATCAATGTTGAGCTCGAAGGACAAAATAAGAAAGTATATAGTATGTATTTGTTTCTCGTTTTTGGGTTCAAAATATAATAGTTCTAAAAAATTATTTGCACAATTTGTTGGTAGCACAAAAGAAAATAATTTTATCCATAGAGAATTATTATATTTATATATTCAAATTTCTCGTTTAGATATGAAATAGAAAAGTTCGGACTCAGAGGACCAACTGATAAGTGCTTAATTTTTTTGTTTTTACAAAAATAAATAAATTTATTTTTTCCAAGTTATAACACATCAAAAAAATGTAAAATTATTATTTAGGAACCTTCTTGGAAAAAAGACTTTCCATTGACATTTCTGTTACCGCCATTTAAGGACACTATATAACCTAAATGTGTACCACAAAAATCAATGTTGAACTCGAAGGACCAAATAAGAAACTATGTAGTATTTGTTTCTCGCTTTTTCGGTTCAGAATCTAATAGATCCAAATATATATTATTGTACTACACATTTAAAGAAACATTTAATAATACCCTTTTTTATTGTCTCTGTATGTCCGTCTAGACGTTTGTCTGTCTGGTCTGAATTTTTAGTCTAGTTATAGAGAATTACTTCGTTGTCAAAGGGAAAAGGAAGACATTCTCTTGTATTGATATTCCTGCTCTGCATTTCCTTGGACAAATAACTTTCGTTTGCCACAAATGTTACTATCATTTGAGTCCATTATATCCCTTTTAAATGTACCACAAAAATCAATGTTGAGCTCGAAAGACCAACTTTTAAAATACAAATTATAAAAACAAATAGTATTTGTTAACTCTTAAAATACTGCAATGGCTCCTTCCCAATCTTATCACAGCACCCTCGCTTTCATTGACTCTGCCTGAAAGTCCGTCCCTTCGTTTGTCTGTCCGTCCGTCTGTCTGGTGTGGCTTTTTAGCCTACTTAACCAGCATTACTCGTACTTCTCAGCCAAAGGGAAAAACGAAGACAAACTCTTTTATTGATATTCCTCCACACCAATAAGCCCAGTATTGGGCGCAAATATTCCAAGTCCCAAGTTGTTGGCGGCATCATTTTTTCCCGCACTGTGTTAAAGGATTTTTAATAAGGAAAAGTACAAAAGCCAAGTCACAGGGAAAATAAAAACACCCATACTTTTATTGCTGGCTCTGGCGTCTGGCCTTATTATTAAAAGAGGAACAGAACAAAACCTCTACAACAAAAAACAAAGGACCGTGGACTTCTCGGCTGTGGATGTCTTCCAGCCTCTGTTTATAATGCGTATAAATTGGTCACATGAATGTGGTAGGATATATGGCAGTGACAGTATTATGATTGTTGCTGGAGCTTTACTTAGTTGGGCATGATTCGTTCAGTTGTTTTTGTACACATTTATTCTTGGCCTTTGTGAATCGTTGGGAGTCTTCATTGGGAGCATTGGGCCTTCTCGCGCTGCTATGATCGAGGAGGAGTGCTGCTTGCATTTATATGAATGTGGGAATGCAAACAATTCCGTTTTGCTATGCAATGCGTGAAATATACGCTTGGGATGTCAAAGTATTTATGTTTGCAGTACTGCAAATATGCGAGTTTTCTTGGTGCCATTGGATTTGCTACCACTTTTGTCTTGAATCTTGGCCGGGTTTGGTGTTTATTGAATTTGCACAAATATTCATAATTAATATTAATAATTGTTATTTTGAGAGACAAGGCAGACATGAGAGGCATAAGAGATTTTAATTTGAAATAAAGGGATTTCATATAGAGATCTAATAGTTTGCTTTACTTTTGAAGTTTATCAAATAAAAATACATTATATTTTGTGTATATTTTGACATCCCAAAATAATTTATAGTTAATATTCTGCACATCTCAGAAAGAATAACTTTACATTGATATACAATTTATTAATATCTGATTAAGCTATAGAACTTTAAAGTGTACCACAAAAATCAGTGTACAACTCGAAGGACCAAATTAAATTATTATGACTTCTCAAATAATTTACAGTTAGTATTCTGCACATTTTTGGAAGAATACCTTTACACCAATAAACAGTTTATTAATGTCTGATTACATTATAGATCTTGAAAGTGTACCACAAAAATCTATGTACAACTCGAAGGACCAAATTAACAAAACAAGAACGGAAAATGGTTCTTTAAGATGGTTTGTGTCTTGGGTGTGGGACGAATTTAACACTTCACACCCTTTAAAATATGAGGGTCTTAAATAGCCAAAATTGTACCACAGAAAGCCAAAATAGGGATCGAAGGACCAATTTGTAACGGCTATATTTACAATGTTTAATGATAATAATATTGTACATCTTTGTAAAAAGTAGTTTTCCACTATACAGCGCACCACAAAAACCCATTCGGAAAAGATGAAAACGAGCATTACTCTGAGATAAATTTTATGCCATTTTGAGGGAGATTAAAACCACAAAAAGGTGTTCAGAACAAATATTGCAAATTGACTCTGATTAAGATCTTGTTCTCCCCAAAGGCTCCTACTCGTATCATTGAGATGGGTATCGAAGGACCATTATGGTCCTTCGAGGTGATCAAAAAATGATGACTCCAGATGCTCTGTTCTACACTTTTTCCTCTCTAACAAGAAATAATGTTTATATTCCAGTCGTCAGTTAGTCAGTGCAATTTTTTGGAAGACAACTTCATAATGAGTGTTACTCTGCATAAATTTGGTATAATAGTTTTATTTTAAAATAAGTTTGAGCGCCCCAGTGGGTGAGTTGGTATCGTACTCGCCTATGTGTTTGGGGGTCGTGGGTTCGATTCCCACCAGAGGCTATGGTCTGTCGCTGCAAAATCTAGCCACATGGTCTTTGTAACGCGGCTTTTCCCTGGACCGTAAAATTAGAATATAAATTTACTTTGTATTGTAATTCATATAAATAAATAAAATAAGTTTTATTAATATTTGAGGATTCTATATGACCTAATCGTGTACCATAAAAACCAACATTGAGCTCGAAGGACCAAATTGTAAAAGATGTATTTTCTTTGGATGGATTGTAGAAAAAATTTATCGATGCTTGGGTAAGACTAAAAGCACTAAAATGTGCAGTAAATATATAACAAAATATGCTTATGACTTAATTCATATGTGTATAACAAAACACTCCTATCATTGAAATACCAAATTTTATGGTTTTTCGAGATGACCTGAAAATGGTCCTTCGAGACGGTCACACCTAATCTTAGTATAGGTCTTCTATAACACCAAGGAATGTTTATATTCGAATCGCGGTTAGACTAATGGGCATTAAACTGCACATCTTTGCAAACAAAACCCTATATTTACATACATTTTATAAATATTTGAAGGCTTTCTCAACATGTACCACAGTATATAGTTCGAAGGATCAAATTACAAAGTTTCCTCAAGTATCTCCAATCTGTCCGTCCATCGTTCTATTCCCCAACTGCTAACCATTGTTTAATATTACCACTTTTAAAATGCCTCTTATCTCTTAATCTTTTAATTTCACAGAGCCGTGTTAATAAACACATTTAATTGTAGTTTTTCAAAAGCAAACGTTTATAAAGTCATAAACAACCACCACAAACAGCTCACAATTTATTTATGCGCATAAATTGAACAATCGTTATTCAATTGAGATTGATTTTGTGTATGTTTCTCCCCATAAAATTTTATTAGTCTACCCAAAAACCAAACAATATAGATTATTATGAATAAAAAAACCAAAAACAAAGCAATTCACATGTTAGGTAGGCAAACAAAATATATATAATCATAATCGAATAATCTTGCACATAAGTATCCGCTTCACATGAATACCCCCAGAGGCAATGAATAAAAGGAGTGGTCACAGAATATCGACACCTTTTGTTGGAAATAATAACAGGCATTAACAGGCTAATCTGAAAGGGAAATATACCGATATCAGTACACAAGGCAAATATTTATGATTTGAAGTACTAGCCCGGTAGTGGAAAATTAGCTCCCCTCCTCACATGCCGAATAATCCACAACAGAAATCAGGGGGAGAATATTAAATCATAAATGCATGGGCTTTTCAACTCGAAAAATGAAACGGGGAGCAAAGGAAAGCAAACAAATCTGACACCATTGAGGCAATCAACAAGTGGCATTATAAATATTTTATTTTTATTGAACCCCAAACAGCAAACAACAGCAATTTAGATAGCAAACGACCACCCCTCCTCACCAAAATGAACTAACAGCCTGGGCTGGCAGCAGCGCAGAGCGCGAAAACTCGTTCACTCAGATGGCCAGTAGAGGCAGCCAAAAACACAGAGTCATATCATTTTTTTAATGCTTTTAGCCAAAACAGCAAACCCACCAAACTTTAACAGCTTTTGTGGAGGAGACTTTCAAATGTTCGTACATCAAAAGAAGAACGTAGAACAGCTGTGGCCGTGTAGGCCACTCTGGGGACCCCAAAGCAAGAGCAAGTGGAACTTCTGCCTTGTGGGCTATTATCAGCACGCAATTTCAGTTTCAAGTTGTGTTAAATTCCCCGTGCTTGGGTATTTTATTTTTGTTAGATTTTAATGCTTCTCTTGCTTTGTGAGTGTGTGAAACAGTTTTCATTTAACGTTCGATTTTGGTTCACTCTTTCACTTCTCTTTTGCCATTGGGAGTCCTTCTTTCACGGCACTTGGCTGAATGGAATGACTCGTGCCTCCTCGCTAAGCTGCTGGTGCAAATCTGCTGTTCTTGGTTAAGGAATTTATCGCGTATTTGTGGTGGATACAAACAAAAAATTATGGCAGTTGTGACATGAAACAAAAAAAAAAAACTGGCGAAAGAACTAAGATATCTGGCGATAGGCGGCTTGCCACAACGATAATTTCAAAAATTTAAAGAAAGGTTATAGTAAATTCTGTGTAGCATTAAATCGTACTCTAAAGGATTACAAGTATTGGACTCATAGAAATACTTGGCTGCCATAAAGTTTTTTGGAATTATTGTTTAAAATAATATTAGCCTATGTTAAATCTCCTACAAGATCATAAAAGAGTATTAAACTATAACATTAGATTTCAAAGAACTAATTAAGTTAGAGAACATAGGTTTGGAGATTATATATAGTGATCCTATTGTTCTCTGTATCTCTGTGCTTATCAAAACAATAAAGTACATTTTGTGAATATTTTGAGACACCCAAATAATGTATTATGTATTATATTCTGCACATCTTTAAAAAAATTACTTTATAATAATATAAATTGTATTACTATCTGATGACATCCTATAACGTTAAAGTGTACCACAAAAATCTGTGTTTAACTCGAAGGACCAAATTACAAAAATAAGGAACAGATTGCAAATTATATTTGGTTCTCTAAAAAAATCGTTTATAAACATTAATTTAAAATTTGTCGCATATATTCACTCTGTTTGATTAAACTTATTTTTCAAAATTGGCGCCCAACGTAATATACAATATACAATACATCTTTGAAATGAGCCACAAAAATCTGTGTACAATTTGTTCTTTAACATCCCTTAATTCAGATTAGTTTTTAATTTCTTCCGTCGATTTATTCTGTTTGATAAAGGTTTTTTCACAAGTGGCGCCCAGCGTGCTTTATCCATCGAATAGAACTATAAAGTGTTCCACAACAATTTTTGTACAACTCGAAGGACACAATTATGAAATAAATATTATAAGTATATTTAATTAAAATGCCAAATATAATATTTATTATTATCTCTTTTATTATGATTAATTTTATTTATTTATTATGTTTGATTAAAATTATTTTTCAAAATTGGCACCCAGCTTGCTTTATTCATAGAATATAATTTGTTCTTTCTTCGTTACTGAAAACGTATTATCGAAAGCAAAGCTCAACACGTAATGAATAATATATATGTATATATTTAAGATTTGATAAAATTATCCTTCATTTCAGGGATCGATCCATGAATTCTTGTTCTACAGAGTCGACAGGCCTTACACTGAAGAAGAGTTACTCTTAACACGTTTCCTTTTCAACCAGAGTCAGCCGGTCTTCCATTAAATTAGATCCCACAGATTTTCTACTAAATAAGAGTCGAAAGGTCTTCCTCTAGACTATAATCCACAGGTCATTCTATAATATAGTTGACAGGTCTTCTCCTAAAGTAGAATCAACAGGTGTTCTTCTAAATTAATGTTGACCGATATTCCTCTAAACAAAAGTCAACCTGTCTTTCTCTGAACTAGATTCCACTGGTTTTCTTCTAAAAAAAAATAGCCGAAAGGTCCTCTAAACTACAGTCCACAGATATTTCTCTGATCTAGAGTCGAAAGGTATTTTTCAAAACTAGGGTCTACATGTCTTCCTCTAAACTACAAATGACAAGTCTTCCTCTAATAATAAGAGTCGAAAGGTCTTCATCTAGACTATAGTCCACAGACCTTTCTCAAATCTACAGTCGACAGTTATTTTTCTAAAGCAGAGTTAACATGTCTCCTTCGAAACTAGAGTCGACTGGTCTTCCTCTAAAGTAGAGTCAACAGGACTCCTTCTAAACTGGGGTCTACAGGTCTTCCTTTTAAGTAGAGTCAACAGGTCTCCTTCTAAATTATAGTCTACCGGTCTCCCCGATACTGCAGTCAACAAGTCTCCTTATAAACTGGGGTCTACAAGTCATACTTATAGTAGAGCCTAGAAACTAGAGTCGACTCGTCTTCCTCTAAACTAGAGTCAACAGAACTCCTTATAAACTATCAACATGGCTCCTTCTAAATTAGGGTCGACCGGTCTTCCTCTAAACTAGAGTCAAAAGGCCTCGTTCTAAATTAGACCCGACCGGTTTTTCTCAAAACTAGAGTCAACAGGACTCATTCTTAATAGGGGTCAGCAGCCATCCATGTTTCCTCTAAACTAGTCAACAGGACTCCTTCTAAACTATGGTCCTTATAAATTAGAGCCGACTGGAATTCCTCCATACTAGAGTCACCGGCCTTCATATAAACTAGACTCCACTGGTCGTCTTCTAAATAAGAATGAACAGGTCTTCCTTAAAGCTACACTCCACAGGTTATTCTCTGAACGAAAGTTGATAGGTATTTCTCTAAACTAGGGTCGACAGGTCTTCCTCTAAACCAGGGTACATAGGTATTCCTCATATCTATAGGTATATCTCATATCTTCCTTTATACTTAGTAATCTATATGAAAATTAGTCACTGAGTTCATCTATATGATATTCCACCATTGAAGTCTTTCCCTATTCTATAGTTGACCACTAAAGTCTTCCTCTACTATAGAGTCGGTCAGAGTCCTCTATACTGCAGTCTTCTCCAGAGGTCTTCCTCTATACTTGAATCAAACACTGATACCGTATTACATACTAGACTCGAACACGGAGGTATTACTCTATAAATGGTGTAGAACATTAGATGTTTTACCCTGGAAAGGAGATGAACACTGAGCTCTTCCTCTAAAAAAGGAGTCGAACACTGAAGTATTCTTCTATATTGGAATCGATCTCTGAGGTCTTTCTCTATAAAACGAAAAACACTGAGGTGCTTCTCTATAAAATAACTGGAACCCTGATGTGTTACTTACAGTAGAGTCGAACACTATATTATTTTCCTTTTCTTATACTTCGTGCTTTGAATAAATAGTCTGGGGAAAAGTGTAATAAATTGTAAACCATTGTTTGCAAAAGATGCAAGATGCCAATCAGACCCTGGGATGCAGGGATATTTTGAAGGTTTCTCTGTTCTGAGACTTTTCTGAAAATTCGCTAGAAAATGGCGCCTAACGGGACATAGTTAGAACCTTTTCATGTTTACATCTAAAGGGGTTCTCAAAATAACCAAAAACTAAGTATGGAAGCAGGATGTAGCCATGACATAAAGTATCTAACATATTTTGAGATATTCTTATAAGATGGCGCCCAACGATTTAACAAATGATTTAAGAACACTAATTTCCATTATTCGCCTGCTCAAAGCATAATAGTTAGTAAGAAATGTGTTTTGTAAAAATATTTTATAGGTTTTGTATTGATCTAAATGTTTTAATTTCAAAACTTGTGAAATGGCCCCAAACGTGAAGATCCTAAAAAACTAGATCCTTGATGGAGTACATCAATGTCGCTGCAACCACACGGTTTTAGAGCTTCTCTTATTCTCTTCATAACATAAATTTAGAGTATTGTAAACATTTTAAACACCGCTTATTCCGATATAACGTATCATTATAACGCGCTAGTCTTCAGATAATTTGCAACTAACTCATTGGTTAAGCGGTATGTTTTTTTGCAAACATAAATGTCGTTGGCTCACTATGGCTTAATCATCAAGCTTTTATGAAATGTGCCTAATTAAGATTAGATTTATTGTAAAAAAAACATAAATTCAAGAAGAAGATGAAATTAGTGGCCCAACGCAAGGAGCCTTTAAATGGTGATGATAGCAATGATGAAGATGAGACGAAAAGCCAAACAAACACTGACTTCCGGTCTTTAACACAGATCTGAATGGAGGAGAAGGAATTTCGGTGCTTTGGAAGGCAGAAGACACATGCGGACGGATGGACAGACATACGACAAATGCCATTTTGGCCATAAATTTCATGTTCAAATCGCAGTAACCATCATTTCAGCATAAACCAATGAGAAAAAAATTAACAGAAAAAAACACACACACATTTGCGTTGGGGTAATTTGATATGAGTAGTATTGTTGTTTGTGGCTGTTTAAATAATAAAAAGATACAGCAACGAAAAAAAATCTTATGGTTTTTTAATGTCATCACCATATAATTTGCATATTTCTTTCTGCCTTCAGACTGGAGTGAAGTTCCTTTTTTGGTATTTCGGCCACTCTGCTTATAATCATCACTTTAAGATCTCTCCTCCGGGGTTTTTTTAAATGTGGCACGAACTGAAGTCAACTGGACAAGGAGGCGGACAGTGTATAGTTTTGTGGCCCAGAGCATATATTTCATTGGTTTTATGAGCAAAATGCTTCAAGAAGTGCGTATTTTTCATTTGCTGTGTTGGGGTTAGCATTTTCTTTTTTTTTTGTTTATTTTTTGTGGGACACTTTGGCCATATGGATGGAATTATGATTGGAGTTTGGAGATATGACCTTGGATGTTTTTTTTTTTTGTTGGTGTGAGGGAGGCTGTGGATTAGGTATTTGGGGAAGTTTTATAGTCGAACATTATTTATATCTATATTGGAATGGATGGAGATTGAATGGAAACGATAGAAGGGTTATGAATTATGTTTTCAAAACCCAGAAAAATTCAACAAAATGGTCAGTAGCGAACTCGCCCATAAGATTCAGCTTCGTCGGTCTATTCCAATCAGAGACACTAACTTGTCTGTCGCTGTAAAAACGACTTGACTTATTATAATTAGAATAAAGTTAACATTGTCCTGTAAAGAAAGTATTTAAATAACACGGCTTGTTGTAACAGCAGACTTTGTATGCTGAAAAAGGAGAAGCAGAGATATCTTATGCTACATCAGCAGAAAGCTTGCTACTCCATCCAGCATATATATGTTTCCTTCCATATATCGGTAAATATTATTAGGAGCAGATTACAGTTTTTCTGCATTACAAACACAGAGATCCGTAGCGGAATCGCCCGAAAGCTTCAGCTTCGTGGGTTCTATTCCCATCAGAGACTAGTCTGTCGCAGCAAAATCTAAGCATATCGCTATTGCCAGTTGACTTATTACTATATAAGTAGTATATATGTTGTCATTATATTGTAAGTAATATTAATAAATAAACTGACTTTCTGTAACGCCAAACTTTGTATGCTGCAAAAGGAGAAGCAGATTTATCTTATGTTAAGGCAAAATTATAAATTTTTAACAGCTTCAGCAGAAAGTTTGCTTATGCAGCAGAATGTTTGCTATTGCAGCAGAAAGTTTGCTACATCAACAGCTATATGTTTGCTGTCCATTATCGGTAAATGGGTAGTTTGCAGATTTTCTGCATTATAAACACAGAGGTTACATTGGATTGTAATAAATATTAATAACTAAAATGACTTGCAGTAACAGCAGACTTTGTATGCAGGAAAAGGGGAAGCAGACCTATCTTATGTTTTGGAAAAATTATACTTTTATTCTTGCTACAGGTATCTTCAACCGCTGTAGCAGAAAGTTTTCTACTTCAGCAGAATGTTTACTACTCCAGCAGATACATGTTTCCTGTGACATCCCTCTGTGTCCCTAAATATGACTAGGAGCTGATTGCAGATTATTATGCATTATTATTCAGTTAACTGCCAACAGAATGTGTTTGCTATTAATAGAAGACTTCTCCCAGTTGCTTTTGGGATCCAATAATAATTATCGTGGGTTCGATTCCCAACAGAGGGTCTGATCTATCGCCACAAAAAGAACGAACATGATAACTTCCTCTCGGCTTAACTGACTGGACCGTCCAATTGTACTACTACTACTACCTTATCTTTTTAAATATAAATAAATAAAACTGTTTTCTGTAATAGCAGATTTTTTCGCTGAAAGCAGAACTGTCGCAATTGTTTATCTTTGGCATTTCTGCAGATATTTTGATCTGATTCAGTAGATATGTTTGCTGTTCCAACAGATGTCTAATTTTTTTGGAGTAGATTTTCTATTACTTAATATCAAACAATTTGCTATTGTAGCAGATTAGTTGCCTTCTGGAAATTCTTTAGCTTTAAATGCAACAGAAGAGGAAAAATATCTGAAATTTGGTATTAAATTCGGTAGCTTTTTTCAGAAATTTTTCATATATAATGTTTTCTATTGCGGCAAACAATTTGCTATAGCAGCAGATCAGTTGACTGCCAGAAAAAACACGTCTAATTTGAATACAATATTTCATTAAGAGAAATAATATGGATATTTTTTTATTAAGGTTTCCAGGAACGTACGTTAAATACACTCGGTGACATTTTTCTTGCAGGAATGCATTTTAGGCTATAATATTTGCATTTTTAGCTACTCTAAGGTTACTTCTCTTTTGAGCAAAATTTCATTTGATAGCTCCATATGATATTGAGGAACATTTTTCAAAAACCTATAGCTGTTATTTTCCAGCACTGAGCACATGTGTACCTGATACTTTTGACCTTTTGTCGGAGGGGATATTTTCCACATCTTTTGCCCAAAAAAAAAAAGCCAAGTCTCCAGCCCAAAACTTTGCCCTGGGATACTCTTAAGTATTTTTCGAAAAAAAATAAAAAAAAAATAATTCTTAAAACCGTAACCCTTTTTCCAAGTAAAACTATCAGATATTCAAAATAAAAGAGTAAACGTTCACAATGAATTTGTTGGGATCAAAAAGCGAAAGAGAGGAACCACAACAACCAACCACCAAGGCAACCAAAGAACTTAACTTTTGGCCATTGCATATGCCACGTTGGGATTTGCGTCTGCGCACAGTGATACCACTAAACTTCACAATCAGAAATCTGGACGAGTGATAAATTGAAAATTAATGAAGTGAAAATAGATGGAACGGATCGCAAATTGCGCCAAAGCCAATAAAATATTTTGACATTTGGAGTTATCGTCTTAATCTGCTTCAATGACTTCAAAAACAAACAAACAAAAAGAAAAAAAGAAGAGGGGAAAAAAAATAAAAAAAAAACAACAATACAACCGAAAGAAACAGATGGAAAGACGGACAAATGTAGAAGGAAGGACGGACGGACATAGCTGGAAACCTTTTTCTCTGGGCAAACTAAAATGTGGTGGAGGGTTGGTTGCTTGATTTAGGTAAACGTACCATGGGCCTTTTTGCTAAGGTTCAGTTAGTTCTTTTTTTATGGGACAACTGTGTGTGTTTGTATTTTGGTTTTTAGTTATTTTTTTCGTTTCTAAAGGTAAACATACTTGACCAAGTTAAGACTTGACCGCTTGGCCGGGCTATACCTGTTTGAAAAATTCCGCCTTTTGCCTTTGCAGCCATCATCATTGTTTTTTGTTTTCATTCTTGAAATAGTGTTGAGTCTCCTTTATTTTCTGTTTTTTTTTTCAAGTGATCCATATACATACATAATATTGAGTGTGTGTTTTTGTTTCCATTGCAGTTACTTGGCGGCGGTGGCGGTAATGTTGGCCAAACATCATCATCATCAATTATGTCACACAATGCGCCCTCACCTCTGTCGGGAGGATCACATGAAAACTCATTAAGTCCCTCGGGTGGTTCTTCCTCATCGTCGGCATCCTCGGCCGGCAATGGTCCTCTGAGTCCTGGAGCCATGTCACAAACATCCACCAATAATGCGGGAAGTGTGCCGCCACAATCTGGACCAGCTGCAGCAGCAGCAGCTCTGGCGGCCGCTAGCGGAGCAAATATTGCAGATGCTTCTCAATCGGCCGGAAATCTTTCGCTCACAGCGGGTTCCTCCTCCATGGGGGGAGGCAGTAGTGCCGGAGGTTGTTGTGAAAATGGCAGACCCATTATGACGGATCCGGTGTCGGGACAAACGGTTTGCTCTTGCCAATATGATTCGGCGCGTTTGGCTCTGTCCAGCTACTCGCGCATGCCCACAGCCGGTGTGGGTGTTTATGGGACAGCCTATCCTTCAACGGAGCAGAATCCCTACCCCAGCATTGGTGTGGACAGTTCGGCGTTCTATACACCTTTGGTAAGTTGGAAAACTTTCTTTCGCATTGAATTTAAACACTCTCCCAATTTGCTAGTTTTATCTAACTCGCCGACATTAAAATTTGCCAATTTAAACAGCCATAAAAACTCAAACTAACTTTCAACTAATGTCCGTAAAAACCAGCCATTTAAATGATTCAAATCTATATTGTCAGTTGGCAATGCCTCTCTCGGTCGTTATGTTATGTTAGTTACTGCCGAACATGATTTTCTGATCTAAACTCACTGTCAATTTGCATTTTATAAAAGGATTTCTTTGCGCAAAAATCCAGCGCGACCGGCAACTAACAACAATTCAATCGGACTATCTTAATGAGAACAACGACTAATAACGATAACCACAACAAAACATGGCCAAAACAGGCTTTAGGCCTTTTTTTGTTGCTGTTTTTCACTTTCCTCTCCGTGAGTGGTGAATGGTGCCTGAGTGTGCGTTTTTGCCTGGCCTGTGGTTTTATGCGTGTGTATTTTACACACACACTTTTAGCCACAAATACACAAAACTAATCCAATTAACAATTTGACAGTTACAACGTAATTAAGTAGAATTTGAATTGAAACGCCCCGACAAATGGACAAATACGCCAATGTCATTGACGCTGAGAGGTGGCGTCTTCGAAATTAGCCGGGAAATGCACATGTCCAGTTGGCAATACGCGGATTTTGAATGCGGAAATTGGAAATTTGATATTTAAAGACAGAATTTTGTACGAAAAAATTATAAAAATAAGCGAAAATACAATAAAAAATTATAATATTTTTTTAGTAATTCCAGAACTAAGGACCGTAAAACATAAAATCAATAATTTTAATTTATTGTACCGGAAAATTTAGTTCTTGTGTAAAGATTTTTTCATTTAATATTCATTTCATATATAAATAAAATGAATCTTCTAAAAATATCTGAAAATTGTAGGTCAGCATTTAATAAGAAATCAAAAAAATGTTTTTCACAAAAAACTTTTACCAAGAATTAACAAAATTTTACATTTCTGGATAGTTTTTGGAGTAGTTCATATGATTTTTTAAAAACTTTATTTACTGTATCTGTTACACTAAGCAACTAACAAAACGAAAAAAAATATTAAAAAGATTTTTTATGGTAATGTTTTTTTTTAATTTTCTTTAAAATTCCCATTTTCTTGAAAGTTGCCTTTAGTATTTGGACCATATTTTTTGAAGTATAATCTCGATTAAGCCGGTATAATAAAGGGTCCGCTATCTAACGTTTTTTTTCAACTAGTGCTTATTTCGTGAATGGTAACACTTAGCTCATGTCTGATTTGACAGATAATTAGTTTTATCCTTCCGCTGAACGAGTATGGTTTGTCTACGCTTGAACAACTCTGGGAAATATCGACTTACAGAAGATGCCGATTTTGCCAAAAAAAAATCATCTTTTCAGATGAAGCTCATTTTGATCTTGGCGGGTATGTAAACAAGCAAAATTGTCGCATTTGGGGCACAGAAAACCCGCACGTATACATTGAAAAGCCGATACACCCAAAACGAGTCACTGTTTGGTGCGGATTTTGGTCCAGAGGCATAATTGGGCCATTTTTCTTCGAAAATGAGCAAGGAGTGGCCGTTACAGTCAATGGCGATCGTTATCGGGCCATGTTGAATTTTTGTTCACAAAAATTGAAGAGGATGATATTGGCAACATTTGGTTTCAACAGGACGGCGCTACGTGCCACACAGCCGAAGCTAAACTCGATGTTTTGCGCGATGTTTTCAAAAAAAAAGTTATTTGACGGACCCTTTATATAATTGAAATTAAAGGAAATTATGAGGACTACTAATGTTGACATTGATACTTTCACGTGGAAACCGAAGTTTAGCAACTGTCTTTAAAACAGTAAGACAAAAATGATTTTTTTCACAAAAAATTGTATTTTGATGGAAATAAAAGAAAACATAAAAATAGAAAAAATAATCTCAAATTTGTTTCCAATTTTTGAAAGCTAGCTTCTTAACGAATATGTCAATGCCTTTTTGAAGAAAATCTGTGGAAAAATTTAGAAATTATAGCCCTTTAGGTAGAAATAAGAGAATTTCAACATAATCCGTTGTTTATACCCCCACTATTGTGAACTAGGTACATATCAGTCGCTGTGGGCAAAAGTGTAACATCAAAGAAGTGACCTCGAGAGACTCCAAAAATATTTGGCGTTTTGTGCCATTTTAAGTGATTTGAGCAATGTCCGCCAACCTGACCGTTTGTATGTCTGGTAGGTGTGCACCATAACTAACCGAATGCCTCCAAATTAGGTATGTGTTAATATTTATTTATATCTTATGCTAAGATGGAACATATTGGTCGACTCCTTCGAGTACCTCCCACACAAAGGGCCACAATTTAGTGAAGTATTGATTACCTCATAACTTCTATACTACTACTCAGAATCTTTCAGAATTTCCACACATAGTAATACTTTCCTGATTGCTATTATCTGGAGAAAAATGGGCGAAGATGCCACGCCTCTTTTGGTACCTCCCATACGAATGGACCATTTTGCACTTCGATTCCAGTCAATACAAATCTATACAACTTTGTGGAGTGAAATGCCAAATAATTTTTTTATAATTTCCCTGCTTTTACAAAATGGGTCATAATTTTCACATTTATCAATTAATTTTTTCAAATAGGCATTGTTTTCTTTGTTAGGATGTTTACTTTTAAAAATAAAACATACAATTTTTTTGCGAATTTTCTTCTATTTTTATTTAAAGTTCTTTTTAGTCCAGCATAAAAATATTTTTCGAAAAAAAATCAAAATTTGCCATATTGTTTTAACGACACTTCCTAAATTTCTGTTTCAACGTGAAAGTGATATTATCAACATTTCTAGCCCTCATAATTCTCTTTAATTTATATTGTATTCCGGTTTTAACGAGTTTATAATTAAAACCAGTAAGGAAAGGCTAAAGTCGGGCGGGGCCGACTATGTAATACCCTACACCAAACACGAGTTATATCAGAGTTATTCACGAAATATTGAATAACTCTGATATATACATTTTGTAATATATGTATAAATTGTTTACATAAATTTTCTTTTGGGACATTTTATACTTAAATAATACCCTGTACCACAATGTGGTGTAGGGTATAAAAACGATTGGATCTAAAGAGCCAAATCGGATGAAACATATATATGGGAGCTATAGCTAAATCTTTACCAATTTTCTTCAAATTCAACAATGTTGGTTCATGGATCAAGAAACTCTACCATTCTAAATTTCAAAAGGATTGGATGTAAAATACAGATTCTACAGGACTAAAGAGCAAAATCGGACGAAACATATATATGGGAGCTATAGCTAAATCTTAACCAATTTTCTTCAAATTCGGCAATGTTGGTTCATGGATCAAGAAACTCTACCATTCTAAAATTCAAAAGGATTGGATGTAAAATATAGCTTTTATAGGACTAAAGGGCCAAATCGGACGAAAGATATATATGGGAGCTATAGCTAAATCTTAACCGATTTTCTTCAAATTCGGCAATGTTGGTTCGTGGATCAAGAAACTCTACCATTCTAAATTTCAAAACGATTGGATGTAAAATACAGCTTCTATTGGACTAAAGGGCCAAATCGGACGAAAGATATATGTATATGGGAGCTATATCTAAATCTGAACCGATTTCAACCAAATTCAATAGCGATCTTAACAGCTGCGAAATACTCTAAACTGCAAAATTTTAGAACGATCGGAGTGAATTTGCGACCTGTAGTCGACGAACAACTTTACCTGGACAGACGGACCGACGGACGGACGGACGGACGGACGGACAGACAGACAAACATGCTTAAATCGACTCAACTAGTGATTCTGAGTCGATCGGTATACTATAAGGTGGGTCTAGCTGTGTTATTTTCAGGTGTTACAAACATCTGCCGTGAAACAAACTTATAATACCCTGTACCACAGTGTGGTGTAGGGTATAAAAATATAGTCCAAACACTAAAAGAACCTTTCAAGAAAATTAGAATTTTAGAAAAGAAAAATAGAAAAACACTTTACCATAAACAAATTTTCTCTTTTGGTTTCATAAGATTGCTTGGGAACTAAATACAATACAATATATAAGCGGTGATTTTACCTGGGGCGCCCCTTTCTTCTGTTACCCTGTGGGTTCCACTCCAAAGCAGCGTGGATCACATCATTGGCGCCCTTTCTTATGCCCCAGCAATCGGTATTTGTTGCGTCGTATTTCAGTTTTTTATGGAATTAATGTTTAAATATTATTTGGGCCATGTGGCATCCATGGCGTAATCTGGATCTACAAATTTCACAACAAAAAAAATCGCAGCATTTTCGGCCGACTTTTGCCAATAACTCGTCGAATGTTGATTTCCAGGCGTTCACTTGTCTCTGGGTTATTCAAGTGACTTTACATAACCCCAAAGCAATACATATGGACCAATGACTCTGCCAGCCCATTAAGAGCACTAAACAGTAATTTTCTGTTGATGTAATGGTGTCTCGACAAAAGCTTGTTGAATATCTTCAATAAAAATGCGACTATTTTGCTTATTTACGTACCCATTCAACCAAAAATGAGCTTCATCGCTGTATTTTGAAGTTAGACGAACAGAACAATTTTTGTTAATGGGGCATTTCAAGATTCTACAAGTGTTGCTCTCGTGTAAGTCTATGCATGATGAAATGGTAAACCAAAGTAAACTAGATATATCTAGGTCTCAACCGATTTCTTTAAAATTTTACACGCAATTAGGCGTCAATTTTGCTTATATATAGTTCCAATAGAACTTTTTACGAAAAAATGGCAAACAATCTAATTTATTTTAGGTCAGAAATAATTTACATTATTTTTGTAATCTGTTTGAAATGGGAAAAACTTGAATTCCATGATTGATGTTGAACATCATTTTTTCGTCGACATTCTATTTCACTTTTCAGTTCTCAAGTGTGCCTCTGTTATTCTGAGTGTGTAGTATTTCTCAATACCAACCCAATCTATCGGTTAGCAATTCTCGATTGTTTTACATAAAACCTTTTAATTTTATTACTATTGGAAATGTTTAACACATGTACGAACATCTCAATAAAATTTATGTTATTGTCGCAGTCGTTGTCGTTATTTTTTCAGCACTTTACAATTTCAATACCACGAGAGTAACAGCAACAACAACAACAAGTTAACTATAGTTAGTCATTGACGATTACGTACAAAACGGAAAAATTGGCAAAAAGTAGAAGAAAAAACCATTCCGGTAACAACAATATCCCTCTTCTTGCACTTCCGCAGACGTCTCGTTTGGAAAAATGTCTGTGTTTGAAAAGGGTTGGGGGGAATGGGGGCGAATGACAATGACACCTCCCCCAATTTTCTGAAGCCCCCTCAAACAATGAAAAACCGCCAACCATTATGGTATGCCATGCAATGGAATGGAAAGTATTTTTTGTTTAGAATTTATTTTAAAAATATTCCACTATTGTTTGGGTTGTCTCATCCAACACTCAACGCGCAAAGCAACCCAACCCCATTCAATGCAGACCAAGCCACCAGGCCAGACCACCTCCACGTCATCAAAATGAACAAATGCCCAAAGTTTTGGGTGTTGTCACGTCAACACCACTGTGTAATAATAATGCCACTCTATGACAGCCCCCGGGAACCCCGCGAAATAGGGTCTACTTCCACGGCAGTCTGTCTGTCTGTCTGTCTCACTGTTTGTCTGCCCCCCAGGCTAGGCGGGCTCTAGAGTTACTGGTATTCAGTTGCACTAATGTCGAGCTTGCAAAAACCAAAGAACTCGAGCAAATATTGCATAGAATCACACGCTAAAATATTGAGCTCTGCACAGTGATGGTGACTGTGGTGCCTTGCCGGGGATTGGGGGAGTATAGGGTAAAATTTTCAATTATTTTTGCTTTAGATAAAAAAATATCTGTGTACCATGCATATGAGTAAAAAGCTTTTTAATAAAATATTAAAAAATGTTGTCGTTTACTTTTCTATCGCTCTTTTTGCATTGTTGTTGCTGTTGTGTCAAAAAGGCGGTGAAACATTTTATTGATTTTTAAAAAGTTTCATTATAAATTTCACTGAAGCCTGACTGAAAAAATGACTGATAATAAATAATTGAAATTGTTGACGGAGTTGAGAGCTGTAGATGCTCAACATTTTTAAAGTCTCGCTTTAGTAAAGAAGGGAATACATATATTATTACCATCGAGGCATAAATGTACCACATACATATCAGGAATGACCTAAGGCTCTAAGTAGGTTTGTTTGGCGGAAATCTCGTTTAGGACATTATAAAGCATTTGAGTTACGTCCGTCCGTCTGTCTGGTTGGTGCGTACGATTACTCTCGACAGGCATGACCGATTGACTTCAAATTTTGTATGTAGGAATATATTTTCTTATTCCCAAATTAGGTCGAAGATGGGTCATATTAACCCATTTCTTCTGGTACCTTTTTGAATAAAGAGTTAACGTTTAGAAATGTATTGAATACCTTTTATTTTCTATAACTTCACATATAATAAAAAAAAAATTACGGAATCTACCTCCCACACCGAATCAATTCAGTGAACAGATCATCAGTTTAATATCTGTTCACACAAACGCTTGAAATATGGGAAAGTGCAATGCATTTGCAGTTGTCACATCACCTTTAGTTACATCCCACACAATTAGACTACATTGTACTAAACTTTAATAGCTCATGATTTCAATAAAGTTCCTCAAAACCACCAGAAATTCAAACAATGCAATTATTCTCAAGCGCCTAATATTCATCGAAAAAATTGCGTATTTATCAAGTCTATTTTAGTAAACCCGCCCAAATAAATTTTAAATGACTTTTAAAATTTTAAAATGAGTACAGCTTTCCAAGGTTCTGGCATTTTCAGAACTGTAACTACTAAATTTCATAGCAAATTTCTCAAAAAAGTTGGGTATACCTCAAGGGTTCACATGACTGGATTTTTTTATTGTTAGAAAACCAGTGGTAGAACACGCTTTTGAATAGAAACCTAAAAAATCTATTTTGAAAAAATTAGGTTTTACTTAAAATGTGTTGCTTTTTCGTCAGTTTGGAGTAAATATTTTTCCTAAGAGTATATATCCTCCAGCTTGTTGCACTGTATTTCAGGGGTCTGAAATCTTTGAAATTCACTTGAGAATAAAGTTCAGAGGACCCTTGATCAATTATTTGTCATATAGGACTCGATCCTCCAGCTCTTTCTCCTATATCGGAGTCACAAAAATATGTTATATTATATTAAAGTATATACATATAACGGGTCGTCCAATAGGGATGATATGATTTTGAAGTGACGTTTCGGCCATTTGTAATATGTCATGATCTGTCATTTGTTTTTTATTGTATTCAGTAGTGTTTATAATTCCATCATGGAGAGAAATACGCAAGAAAAAGGTTTACAAATTATTCAGTTTTATTATCGAAATAATCGTTCTCCAATTGCAACCTTTCGTGCGCTAAGTCCATTTTTAAAATAAAAAAAACACTTTCCAGTCGATCTATGACCTTGACACCCATTTTTGTCATTGACCGATTCCCGATCCGAATCTTTCCGTTCACATTTGAAAATTATACTAAGTCCATTTTTTTTAAATAAAAAATAAACACTTTCCAGTCGACCTACGACCTGGACACCCATGAGCAGTATTTGAGCTCTCGTTAAGAGCTATCCTTTTGCCATTGACCGACGTGCCACACAGCAAATGAAACAATTGAATTGTTATGAGAAAAGTTTGGAGATTCGATTATTTCAAGAAATTGTGATATTGAATGGCCTCCAAGAAGTTGTAATTTAACACCACTAGACTATTTCTTGTGGGGTTATTTGAAGTCATTGGTCTTTCGAAATAAACCAGACTCTCTTCAAGCTTTACAAGTCAATATGGAAAAAGTGCTCGAAAATTGGGTTCATCGAATTCGTTCCTGCATAAGAAGTCGTGTAGGCCGTTTGAATGACGTTTTATTTATTTGTACTTCACATTAAATAAAAAAAACTTTTGAATTTCTTTAACAATAAGTGTGTTTTTTTTTCAAAGAAATCATATCACTCTTATTGGAAAACCCTGTACATATATTAAAAGTTATGGAAATCTTGGAATTCTTCAGATGAAATCTTCGAGAACACTAAAATCTTTCTATAATTCCCTATTACGGTGCAGATTTGGCGTAATTATTCAGATTTATTTTAAATCCTGTAGAATACAGTCCTAATTTAGTCTGATTGGTTTTTGTCTCCGCTGTTTGGAAATAGTTGTGACGCTAGCTTAAATGAAAATTGGCAGAGCTTACGAAAAATTATGTGAAATCCCTAAAACCACACATTTTCGGAAAAATATTAATAATTTTTTATGAGGAATATTTTTGCCTCGCCAACCACCTTTACAACTTCACAATTGGGATGATTTTTGACTATATGATAATCTTTAATCTTAATTTAAAATTTCTAACATTGGGCGTTATTTCAGAAAACCTCAGATGATGGATCTTTAGATTTTGATAACAGACTGAGTTGTTTAAGATAAATATTTGCCCTAGGATTACTCAAAATACGAGTATATGTCTGTGGACTTCAAGGATTTCCATTTTAAACTAAGTGGTTATCCACTTCGATTTCCCAGCAAACTTTGTGGGGGAATATGTCAAAAACGTTCGCATTTTTTTTAATAAAAATAAGCACCAATTTATGATTATTAATTAAGTTTTTGCTAACAATTCCTTTCCTTCTTCTTCTCTTTTTACAGGGCAATCCCTATGGCCTAAAAGAAACCAGCACCGGCTCAGAAATGACAGCGGCAGCAGCCTGGTCCACCGCCGGTTTGCAGCCCACAACCGGTTATTATTCATATGATCCTACATTTGCTTATGGGTAAGTCAAAATGTCAAGAGTTAAACAAAAATATAAATAAAAAAACAAGATTATTCAAATTTTAAACCCACCGAAAAATAATAATTTATTTTCACAAATAAATTAAGAATTCTTAAAGTAGCATTTAAGACAGACACACACACAAACTCTTAGCTATAAAATAATATAAATCTTATCAATTTTAGTATATTTTTTTTAGTACTCAACAAATCTTTCAACACCTCGAAAATAAATCGAGTTGTTTCTGTCTCACCAGTCAAGGCGGGAAAAAATGCATTTTCAATGATTTATTTTATTTTATCAGTAACGAATGTATAAACGTTCAAAAAACTAAGAAGTTGTTACATAACAACTATAGAGATAGTGATGAGATTTATTTTTCTACATTCGTTTTTTTTTTTGAGATTTTTTCTCAATCTTTTCTTAAGTAAATCAAACTTTTACGACATCGAAAAAAATATATTTTTTTTACTCTTTTTAAGAAAAGCAATCGAGCTATGCCGGGATTTAATGTTATTGAATAAAATTGCTCCCCTTGGGCCATTATTGTCTGTTGCCATAACCACACCAGCAGCCAGCCACCAAGCAGAAATTGCAGTAGCATTATCATCGCCCAGAAGTGGCGGCTACCACAACCACTTATTGCTGGCTGTTCGCTCGGCAATGCCTTCTTCCTTTCCACTAGCTGGCTAGGAAAATTTTGAGAGATAAGTCCGTCCTTCCATCCATTCACTTGAACTAAAGCAAAGATATAAACTAACAACCACTTTATTTCATTGGGGAGTTTTTCACACTTTTCTTCCTTTCCCATCTATACCGACCGAGGAGCAGAGTTCAACAAGTGTTTCGTGTGTTAAATGTGGCGAGGATGAGGGGGAAATCTTTAAAGATAAAAACTCCGCTAAGAATAACAGCAAATGTTTTCATAACTTCAGCTATTTTTTGTATTCGTTAAGAAAAAATTCCGGAAGTTTTCTTTTATTTTAATCTACTTACGTTCAACTTGCTTTATTTTATTAAATTTATAAAAAAAATATTTATTCTTGTGCTTTCTTTGCAGTTATGGCGCTTCTTATGATTTAGCCTCCCGACGCAAAAATGCCACCCGCGAATCTACGGCCACTTTGAAAGCCTGGCTAAACGAACACAAAAAGAATCCCTATCCCACCAAAGGTGAAAAAATCATGTTGGCCATCATCACCAAAATGACACTGACACAGGTCTCCACTTGGTTTGCCAATGCTCGTCGTCGCTTGAAGAAGGAGAACAAAATGACTTGGGAGCCAAAGAATCGCACCGAGGACGATGATGATGATGCCATGTTGTCGGATGATGAAAAGGAACTGGAGAAGAGTGATATGAATAAATTGGGTGGCGGTAGCAGTTCCGGATCGGGTTCGCTATATGGTCAACAAATGCATAAAGGTGAGTTCGAAAAATTAAGGAACATTATTGAAAAATTTTAAAAGTCAGGGTACAAGAAAAAATAGGCAAAGGGTCAGCAAAAAATTATTAGCTAAAACTAAAAAGAGATCTATGGCAAATGGAATAGACAGACAGATAGATATAGGTAGGAAAGGCAAATTAAAAAGTCCCAAAAATTAATGAAAATGACTATAAAATTCACTCGGGAGCGAATAAAGAGTTGAAAGCCTCAAAAGTTAAGAGTTTGTTCTCGAAACCAATTTTTCGACCAAGTTCCAAAATCAAAAATCTTCAATCATAGCTTACCAACCCCTTCAACGATACGGCTCCCGACAACCATGTAAAAACTCTTCATGACCCACGCAATTAATTTTTCTGCAAAATTTCGTCGCAATTTTATTTTTTTTTAGAAAATTTCACTGAAAGCCATTTCTCAAAAAAATTAAAATAGAATTGCATTTTTCGTCAAAATTAAATTTTTCTGCAGAATTTTGTTAAAATTGAATTTTTCTAGAAAAATCGTTGAATTGCATTTCTATAGAAAATTTTGTTAAAATTTCATTTCTCTACAATATTTCTATAAACTAAATAAGTTCCTGCTTTTTTAGAAATTTTAAAGGGTCGTTGAGCGTATTAAATCTAAAGGATGATTCGTTCAAAGGACGATGATACCTGATTAAAGATAGTTGACTATTAAAGGCCGATGAGGGAAATAAATTTTAAAGAAAAATGCCACAGAATTGCATTTTTCAAAATTTCGTTAAAATTTAAATTTTCTAGAAAATATTTTAAAAATTGCAATTTTATAGAAAACTTTATTTAACGACATTTTTCGACAAAAATCCTTGAAATTATTTTTTTTTACAAAATTTTCCCAAATTTTGCATTTCTCTAGAAAATTCCTTAAGCTTGTATTTTTCTAAAAATTGTTGTTGAAATCAAATTTTTCTAGAAAGTTTATCTAAAATTGCATTTTTCTGCAAAATTTTGTTGAAATTGCATTTTTCTAGAAAAAATCGTTAAATTGCATTTCAGTAGAAAGTTTTGTCAAAATTCACGATTTTTTTTTGTGGAAATTTCAAAGGGTCGATGGGCGGATTAATGGCCACTGAAAGAAGTAATGGTGGATAAGTCGTCTAAAAGACGATGATACCTGATTAAAGATAGTTGACTTTCTTAAAGGCCGATTAAGGAAATTTTCTCGTAAAATTCAATTTCGAATAAATTTAAAAAAAAATGCGATAGAATTGCATTTTTCTTCAAAATTTCGTTGAAATTACACTTTTCTAGAAAATTTAATATAAATTAAAATTTTATAGAAAACTTCATCTAACTAAATTTTTCTACGAAAATTCTTGAAAATTAATTTTCTTAGAAAATTTCTTTAAATTGTCATTTCTCTAGAAAATTCCTTTAAATTTGTATTTTTCTAAATAAATGTTGTTGAAATCAAATTGTTCTGCAAAATTTTATTTTTCTAGAAAATTTCGTTAAAATTGCATTTTTCTACAGAATTTTGTTAAAATTGAAGTTTTCTACAAAAATCGTTGAATTGCATTTCGAAAAAGAATGTTGTTAAAAATTGCATTTCTCCACAAAATTCATATATACTAAATATATTCAAGAATTTGTTGGAAATTTCAAAGCTCGATGAGGATGAGTCGTCTAAAGGACGATGAAACCCGATTAAAAATAGTTGACTTCATTGAAGGCCGATTAAGGAAATTTTTGGAAAAAATTCAAAGAAACTTTATAAAAAATGTAATTTTGAGGAAATGTTATAGAAAAATGTAATTTTGATGAAATTTTATAGAAAAATTCAGTTTTCAACAAATTTTTGTTAGAAAAATTCTTTTTTGACGATTTTTTCAAAAATGCAATTTTTGACTACATTTTCTATTAAAATTTGATTTCTATTAATTTTTTTATAAAAATTAAATTTAGCTGAAAAATGCAATTTCCACGAAAAAACGAAATTATCAATAGAAATATTATTTCGACAAAATTGTTAAGAAATGCAATTTTGAAAACATTTTAGAGAAAAGGTACAATTTACGACGATTTTTTTCTAGAAAAATGCAATTTGGCGAATTCTTTAAAAATACAAATTGTGACAAAACAATATATTTGGCAAAATTGTCAAAAAACTAAATTTTGAAAAAAAATTAAATTTTGAAAAAAAATTAAATTTTGAAAAAAAATTTACAGAAAAATTTAATTTTGAAGAAATTATATAGAAAATGTAATTTTGAAGAAATTTTTTAGAAAAATTATTTTTTGAAGATTTTTTTAAAAATGTAATTTTTGACTACATTTTCTATTAAAATTTGATTTCCATTAATTTTTTATAAAAATTAAATTTAGCTGAAAAATTCAATTTCCACCAAAAAAACGAAATAAAAATATTATTTCGACAAAATTTTTAAAAAATGCAATTTGGACAAAATTTTCTACAAAAATTTGAAAACATTTTAGAGGAAAAATAAAATTTTCGACGAATTTTTTTTCTAGAAAAATGCAATTTTGACGAATTTTAAAAAATACAAATTTTGAAAAAAAATTTATGTTTGGCAAAATTTTCAAAAATTTTGCAGAAAAATTTAATTTTGATGAAATGTTATAGAAAAATGTAATTTTAAAGAAATTTTATAGAAAAATTATTTTTTGAAGATTTTTTTTAAATTTCATTTTTGGCTACATTTTCTACTAAACTTTGATTGCTATTAATTTTTTTTATAAAAATCAAATTTAGCTGAAAAATGCAATTTCCACGAAAGAACGAAACAAAAATATTATTTCGACAAAATTTTTAAAAAATGCAATTTGGACAAAATTTTATATAAAAATGCAATTCTGAAAACATTTTAGAGAAAAAATAAAATTTTCGACAAATGAAAAAAGGAATTTTGACGAATTTTTCAAAAAAATAACAATTTTGACAAAAAATTTACATTTGACAAAATGTTTAAAATTTAAATTTAGATGAAACTATAGAAAAATTATATTTTGAAAAAGTTGTATAGAAATATTAATTGTAAAAAAATTATTGTCAGAAAAAATATTTTTTGATTTATTAACATTTGATTTCTATTAATTTTTTAGCTGAAAAATTCAATTTCCCCGAAATTATCAATAAAAATATTATTTCGACAAAGTTTTTTAAAAATGCAATTTTGACGTAATTTTCTACAAAATGCAATTCTGAAAACATTTTATAGACAAAATACAATTTTCAAAGAATTTTTTTTAATGCAATTTGACGAATTCTTTAAAAATAAAAATTATGACAAAAAATGTATATTTGGCAAAATTTTCATAAAAATTAAATTAAAAAAAATAGAAAAATTTAATTTCGTAGAAATTTTATAGAAAAATTTATATATTTGGCAAAATTTTCATAAAAATTAAATTAAAAAAAATAGAAAAATTTAATTTCGTAGAAATTTTATAGAAAAATTTAATTTTGAAGAAATTTTATAGAAAAATTATTTTTTGAAGATTTTTTTGTTAAAAATGTCAAAATTTTTTTATAAAAATTAGATTTAAATTCAATTTCCACGAAAACAACGAAATTATCAATAAAAATATTATTTCGACAAAATTTTTTAAAAATGCAATTTTGACGAAATTTTCTATAAAAATGCAATTTTGAAAAAATTTTATAGACAAAATACAATTTTTTAGGAGCAATTTTGAAGATTTTTTTTGAAAATAACAATTTTAACAATATTTTCTATAAAATACCACTTCTGTTAACTTTTTCATAAAATTTTAATTTTGAAGAAATTTGCAAGAAAATATTAATTTAGCCAAGATGTTTCAGATAATTAAATTTCATCAATTTTGACAGACAATTAAAAAATCATTGTTGTTTGCATTTGTTTTCTAAGAAATTTCCAATAAAACTGCAATTTCTAAGAAATTTTCAATATATTCATATTTCGTCGAACTTTCCTATAGCAGGGCTTAGCCCAGGAAATGTGAGTATCAAATTAAATAACATAACTGAAGAGAATTTTTCCATGGAAAAATAAAGAAATTAAAACTATTCTGCAATAGATTTACCATGAAATTAAAAAGAAGAACTTTAAAAATATCAAAGAATATTGTTAAAAATATAGTTTAAAAACTATTTTATAATCCCTTATACATATAGTCAAAAATCCACATAAAAATAAGCAATTTAAATATTTTGAATGACACTCACAAAAATAGTAATATACATACATATTTATTTAATGTCCTCCCCCTCTAGAAGATTGCAACGCCCCTCTGGAGAGCCGCGGCTCCTCGATTGAGAACGCCTGGTCTAAAGCTTAACTTTACTGTTACCTAAATATTTCACAAGTGCTTCAAATTTCAAAGAAATTTTTTGGCTCTTTGAATGTAATTCGCTGGGATTAGTTGTCGCATGCTGGCGAAATAGTTTTCTCGTCTTCATTTTTGTTACTCGACAAACAATTTCGATCAATGTAATCGAATTTAATGAAAATTTATGTAAAGCTAATTAGGGACTTGATGAGCAGTTAGATCAATATTTTCTTAAGGATCAGGAGAAAAATCTTTAAGTTTTAGGCGTTGATTTAGCATACAGAAGAATAACATACGAGTAATTTGAATCGGAATTAAAACTAGACTTACTTCTTTAGAACTCACCTTTCGACCAATTTTTATAAAAATTCAAGTCTAACGTGAATTGTAATCCGCGTGAAATTGTTTCAGTTCATGATTTCACTAGTATTTGATCTTTGTATGTAAAAAAAACAAACAAATCAGAAATTGAAAAGCTAAAAATCTTAAAATCCATAAAAAACTTTTCAATTAAAAATCTCATGTTGTAAAGTAATCCTCCTATTTTTCCTTAAAAAACTGACAAATCTATTAAGCATTTTCTGACCATCTAATCTTTAAGAATTTCCTGCTTTACCAGAAAAAAAATCTAATGTAAGATTTATGTTGCTTGAATAAGCCGTTTAACAAAATCGGTATAATATTAAAGCCGATTTTCCAAGGCCGCTTAATCATGTCACACCATCTAAAAGCGAAGGGGGAGGGGAAAGACCCCACCCCAAAGAAATTAAACAATTAAATCCAATAACAAGAAAAGAGAAAAAAGAAAATAAATTTTCCAAATGTCCACCCACCACTTTTGGGGGTGGAACAGGGGAACATTCTTCCTCTTAAGACTAAACGAAAAATCACCACCTTCGAAATAACAAATGCATGAAGCGGCACGTCTGTCTGTCTGTCTGTCCTTTCTCCATCCGTCTATGCTTATATAGTAAGTGTTCCCCGGTATAACAAACAAAAAGGGAAAAGGACTGAGGCAAACAGGAAGTTGACAGCACTTAACTTAAGGACAAATAACAAAAACAACTCGAAAGCTTTGCAGCACTTGAGTTTTGACTAAAATACCAGAAAAATAAGAAGGAGGTCCATTGATATCCTTAGCAAGAATGCCGAGGATTGGAAGGATGTTAAAAGATTTAAGATTTTCTCTGAAAAAGACACAAATTATATTTCTCTTCTGTGCTTAACTTAGTCTCTAATTTCCCTTCTTCCGTTCTACGGTTTTTCTTTCTCATTTCCAGAACATGACCAAGTGAAGAGCAATGACCACAGCAGCAACAGTCTTAAACACAACGATTTAAAGCATGACGATGAAGATGATCGGAAACCAGAAAACTTAACAGCCTCAAGACAATTGGAAAATTACAATACCGCCTCGTTATATGGCAGTGGTGGTGTTGGTGGTTCGGTGGCTCCTAGTGGCGGCAGTGGTGGTGGGCATCATCCTAATGCCTATCATCCTTACCAGTCCGCGGCCCATCACAATCCTCATGCCCACTCCCAGAGTCTTTACTATCAACAGTACCAGCAACAAGGCTATATAGGCCGAGATGAGTGTGGCATACCAATACCGGCCACAAAGCCCAAAATCTGGAGTGTAGCCGATACGGTAGCTAATAAGACACCACCGCCCTCATCCGGTGCAGCCGCATATCTTATGCAAAACGGCGGCCAAACGGCATCAGCACCTCCTCAGCATCAACAGCAGCAGGCGATGCCACCGCAAAGCGCCTCGGCGGCAGCCGCTTACTACTCGAATAACTTGGCCATGAATAATCAATTGACGAACAGTTCACCGCTCTCCATGATGAGTAATTATGTCAATGCTTCACCCTATTCCCGGTTGGCTCCCGCAACGGGTTACGGCTCAGCGGCGACCTCCAGCGGTAATTATCCACAAATGAACACCTCACTCTCACCTGCCTCCAATATGATGCACATGTCCGCGCAACAACAACAACAGCACCAGCTGCAGCAGCAACAACAATATAGCTCAAATGTAGCGGCTCAAAATCTCCATCAGCACCAGCAACAGGGACGTTTGGGGTTTCCTGAAATCCAACCGGACACACCACCCCAAACACCGCCTAATATGAAACATGCCAATGCCATGAACGGTGGTGGTGGTGGTGTTATGGGCAATACCCCTCCCAGTTCGCTGGTGGCCTATGGAGCGGCCAGTGGCAGTTTGAATACCTCGTATGGCAGTGATGTTTCAACCGCCTCCCGGACGGGCTTGGAAATGCAATAATTGTTGCACTGGAGGCAACAGAAGCAGCATCAGCGGACTTTCGAGAAGTCCCGGCTCTCAATTCGTTATGTATCTTGAAGATAGATCATATTCTCCTAAAGGGTTAAGTGCAACTTTAGCATTGTAAGCTTAAGCTTAGGTTTTAGGATGTATAATCTACCTAAAGAATAGCTTTCCTAGATTAATGACATGAAGTAAGAAAAATAATTGATTTTTCTGAGTTATTATTATTATTATTATTATTATTATGCTTCCCCTTCCCCTCCCAAATATTCCTTCCATAGTGAAATTTCTAAAATATTTTATCAAAAAAAAAATTGAATGGAATGCCCCATATATTTTGGGATAAGGTTATATACAGGATTCAGAGTTTTAGGGGTGAGAAAACAACTCCACGATTAGTCGGAAAACCCCATAAAGTTAAGCTTTTAATGATAAAGAATAATTGCATCCGATAAAAGCGTAACCATTTAAAATTGAAAGCTTTTTTGAAAAAATTTGATTGATAACCATGCATTTTCGAATGAAATATTATCTTTGCAAAAGTGACAAGTTTTAGAAACACTTCATCAGGAAAAGCTTCAATAAAATTATTCAGAATATACGTTTTATTAATGTACCAACTTCGTCATTTTTAAGAGAGCTTTGGAGTTCAAAAAAGAACGGAATTTAAATTTTATTATTTTCTTGAAGTTTTAAGAAAATACTAAAAAGATTCCTTAGTTATCAACAGTAGGAAATTACAAGTTTCTTTTAACAAATATTTTTTTTTTTAATTTTTTCTATCTTATTTTATATATTATTTGCTTTGTTACTGATGGTTGAAGCTTTTTGAACAATGCGTAACAAATTAGAGGAGCATTTTTAGAGGATCAAGAGAATAAGATTTAAGCTTTTGGACTTTCAGTTAGTATACAGCAGAAGACCTTGGTAGATTCAGGGGTTTTTGAAGTGATGGCAATAAAAGCGAAAAAGTTAAGCTTTTAATGATAAAAAATAATTGCATGCGATAAAAGCTTAAACATATGAAATTGAAAGCCGTATAAACTTAAAGCTCTAGCTTGACAAAATTTGATTTATAACCATGCTATTCTGAATGAAATTATATCTTTGCAAAAGTGAAAAGCTTTGGAAACACTTCATCAAGAAAAGCTTAAGTAAAATTATTCAGAAATATAAATTTTATTAATAAACCAAATTTGTCATTTTTTGAGAGAGCTCTTATTAGATATTTTTTATTATTTTCATAAAGTTTTGAGACAATATTAAAAAGCTTCCTTAATAACAAACATTAAGAAATTATAACTTTCTTTTAATTAGTATTTTTTTGAAATTTTTCTATTCTATATATTCTATTTTATATAATATTTGCTTTGTTACTGATTTTTACTTTGTTACTGATCGATGAAGCTTTTTGAACAATAGATAAAGGAAAAATTCGTCCTATAAAATAAACCACGAAGCCTTTAAAATATATAACAATTTGAAGATAAAATAAAATTTAAAAAAGCTTTGTTACCATTTACATTTTTTTAAGTGTTGTTAAAATTCGTATTACCTACCAGCTGAGATTTCTTTAACATATTACCTGATAAGGCATAGAAACTTGAAAATATAGAAACATTATTTACATTTGCCCTTGGAATACTAAGAAAGCATACGGTGGATGGCACTCAACCAAGGAACGCTACAGTCATCTTGTGGAAAGCTTATATCTTAGTATACTAAAGTTAACAAAGCTTTATTTTATTTCAAAGTTCCACCAACTGAATAAAAACAGTTAATAACAAACATTAATATTTTTTTCGATATACCAATAGCTTTTTTAATAAATTCAGAGTTTTTTAAAACACTTTCTGTTTGGAATTAAATGAAAGAATATAAACATTGTGTTCATTTGCCATTGGAATAATAAAGCTTCGGTAGATGGCATGAAAGCTAGGAACGCTACAGTCATCTTGCGGAAAGCTCATGTCTTAGTATAGCAACCCTGACAAAGCTTTTTTATTTAAAAGTTCCCCCAAGTTATAATTTTCTTCAATATGTTAGTATATTCTTTTACTATAAAAGCAAAGCTCTCTGTTGTTCTAAAAAACTAATCGAAGTTTAAGAGCTTTTCAAAAAGTTACATCTATGATACATAAATTATAAACTGACTTTCTCATAAAGCTCATAGAGCTTTATAAAAAAAAACTTTTTTTGAATATTGTTTTGAGTCTATCAACTAGAATTAATAAAGTACATAAATATATATCCAATTCAATTCGTATATAGGATTTATCTATATTATAAACTTTTAAGAGCTATCTAGATAATTATATACAAATCTAAACATTTTTACAAACGAAAAACAATTTTTATTTTAAATCGTTTTCAATCGCTTCCTACTATAAAAGCTCTCTTCTTTTATATAATACGGTGGAGGTTCTAAGAGCTTTGAGAAAAGTCAAATTTATGATCCATAATGCATAAACGGACCAGTCATTCTCTCGTATAAATTAGAGCTTTTTGAAAACTTTCTGCAAATATTATTTTGAGCCTTTCAACTAGAGTTCATTAAGTATATTTCCATTTCCCAGTTCCAATTCTTCTAGACAATACCATATATAGGAATCTTCAATATTATAAGCTTTTAAGAGCTTTTTTGCTCGTAATGCTTTTATCGTTTCAAAAAGAATTTAAAGTTGTTTAAAATTTAAGTTTGTTTACATTTGTATATATCTTTTTACATTGTAAATATTTTGTTAAACACTTACGCCGAAAAATTTGGTACACCTGTGAATGAGAATTTTCATTTGAGCTTTTAAAATTAGAGTAAAGTTAAATGTTTTCCCCATTTCCCAGTAGGACGCCATTTATAAAAGTTTTCATTTAACAAATTCACGATATAAGAACCCTTTTCGTGCTTAAAGCTTTTAAACAGCATCTAAAACTTTGAAGCTTCTATGTATATTAATTTTTATTTCTTACTAAACTTTCAAACATTTTGAGAAACTCTTTCTTACACTGAAAATTTAGGATAAACCAAGGAATTGTCTAAAAGCTTTGAAAGCTTAAACATTATTAGAAAGCTCTTTTCATATTTTAAACTTGAAGGTTTTTTTTGATAATAATGAATGTTTTGTTCAAAATACCCGTATAATTAATACTGATTTGTTTTGTTTAAAACATATATACATCGATATCTCCATTCTAAATCATGCTAAGTCGACATATCATGGTTTTAGGGAGAATGCATTTTTAATTTCTAAATATTCCAAATTATATTCAGTCAAAATTTGGCGCTTATCCGCCAACCCAACCAAAAGAAATTCACAAAACAGCACAGGTCATTCGATTTGCATTATAAAGGAATACCACACAAATTTAAAAAATCCTCAAACTTTAATCGCCTCCCCTGAAAAACTACATTTTTATGTAATTTTTCTTCTCATCTCACCTATATACCTTTCCATTTTATAGGGTATTCCATTCATTAGTATAAAAAAATGATTAAACTGCAATAGCACTTTTAAGTGCAAAATCAGCCCCCCTTAACTTATAATCATTTATGAAGAATTATCTTGTAATTTTTATGAGAAAAAAACTTAACAATTGTAAATAGTTTATTATAAGCATTTAGACATAAAACAAACGTTTGTTAAGCATAAGACAAGAAACAAAAACTAAATACATATATGTAAAAATAAAATTTTATGACTTATTCTCCTCTCATTATCCCCTATTATCCATCCAAGCAATTTCGGGAATGTAATTACACTAAACAAATTTGAAAAAAAAAAAACATTTATGAAAAACAAAAAAAAAACACATGCTCAAACATGTTTAAGAAGAGCAGCAAACACCGAGCCCGATACAGCAGAACAGCGCTTAACATTAGCTTTTTCTTTATTTGCCAGCAAATTTAAATTTAATTAATTGCATTACTCGTTACTTACAATCAAAGGGGGGAAAGAAAACTGCAGGTGATCGTTAACACTCACAAAAATTAAACAGACACCGCTGACAACGACAGCAACAACAACAGCCGAGACACAGATAAATTGAATGCCTCAAAAATTATTTAACACTTGCAGAAAGACGCACAGCCAGACGGACAGATGGATGGACGGACCGATGAATGGACAGACAGGCGGATAATTGTGTAAAATAAACGCAAAACAACTTAAGACGTATTACCACTTTTTCGCGCTTAATCACCAAAAAGTAGCAACAAAAAAATAAATAAATGTTTTATCCAAATGAAAAATATACATATGGACATGCAAACCTATAAGAACAAGTATGAATGAATGAATGACTATCTGACAGTAAGTCGCCGCTCGATCGTTCGTCCGCCCGTCCGTCCATACGTCTGCCATACGTACACAACGCTTGACTAATATATCTTTTTGTATAATTTATTGTATCGTCGTAAAAAATCTACTTACAAAAAAGAGACACTAAATTTTTGTTAGCTATAAAAAAAATAATAAAAAACACTTACTCTTTTCGGCTGCTCACTGAGGACGGTTAAAAGTTGACTACAACTTAATACGAAAAAGCAGCAATGTCGAACGGACGAACTGAGAGACGTAATGTACGTAAGTCGTCACATTGCATCGCAACATCACATCACACATACCGAAATTACTAATTAAGCACTTTGCAAAAAGAAAAAAAAACCGTAATGAAAAAAAGGCAAATAAAAAATTAGTGAATGATTAAACACAAAATAATGCATACAACAAATTATTATATAAGTATATATAATTAATTAGTCATTAAAAATATATATTTAATTTTTTCTTTCAACTTCTTCTACTTCACACACACACATCTCTTAACTTGTATGAATACAATTTATGTACTTACATACATATATTTACATTTACAAAAACCCCCATTAAAAACTGTGATAATACAATTTAAATAAGTAACAATATTTACTACATCTATATATATCTAGTGTAATAAATGTATGTATAAAAGTAATTCCTGTATGTAATTAATTGTTAATTAAACTCGTAATCATCGTAAAATAAAAGAAATACAAAATTTAATAAAAACTAATTATTATAAATATCTTGAATTCATTTATATAGTAAATATATGAGATAATTATTAAAATACACATTATGTAAAGTTATATATTATAAATTGGAAGAAACAAACAAACAACAAAAGAACTCTTTATAAATAAATAAATTATAAAAATGATTGCAATATAATAATAATAATTAAATGTGTTTTTATTTCAAATACAATCAAGAGAATTTAATTATAGAAGTTTTTTTTTATCAAAATACTTCATGATTAAGGTTTAGTCATTTCTTGGAACAATTTAAATCAGTAAGGAAAGACTAAAGTCGGGCGGTGCGGACTATATCGCTCATTTAGAAAACGAACGTAACAACTGAAAATCAGAAATTCCCCATATGGATGAATTGTGTAGCCTACAGAAAATGAACCCGACAAGCGATAGGTTTGTCAAATATAGTTGCCTACCCCATAAATCCAAAATATCTTACATTTTGAAAAGCAGTACATTTTTGTAAAGGGTTTTCCAACAAGAGGTGTTATTTTGGTATTCAAAGAAAAATGCAATTTTTTGAGATAAATGATCGGATGTTTATTTCATAATAAAGAGGAAGGTATGCCGTTAATAATGAAAAACAACATCAGCCAAATGGCCACCATGACCACGCTTACAGGACCATATCCTTTTCATGAAAATTTTCATAACCAAATCGCAAAGTGGCTGCCCTATGTCCTCGATAGCCTCGCGAATTCTATCTTTGAGGTCTTGCATCGACGCTGGGCTGTTGGCGTAGACCTTATCTTTCACGTGGCCCCAAAGGAAGAAGTCGCAAGGTGTTAAATCACAAGATCTCGGTGGCCAATTGTGATCACCTCTTCGAGAGATAAAACGGTCCGGAAACTTTTCCCGTAACAGAGCAATGGTTTCGTTGCTTGTGTGGCATGTAGCGCCGTCTTGTTGAAAGTAAACGTTGTCCAGATCAATACCATCCAACTCCGGCCACAAAAAATCATTAATCATCTCTCGATAGCGCAATCTATTTACCGTAACTGTTGATCCAACCTCATTTTCGAAAAAGTAAGGTCCAATGACCCCGCCGGACCATAAACAGCACCAAACGTTAAGGATGGAGAGGCTTCTCAACAATAACTCTTGGGTTTTTCGAGCCCCAGATGCAAAAATTTTGCTTGTTGACGTAGCCACCGAGGTGGAAATGGGCCTCATCAGTCAAGATGATTTTATATCGTTCGTATCGTCTTTTTTTGATCGACTTTTGGTCGATCGTTTTTTTTGATCGTTTTGTATCGTTCGATGATCGTGTATCGTTCCATTTTTATACCATACACCACACTGTGGTACAGGGTATTATAAGTTTGTTTCACGGCAGATGTTTGTAACACCTCAAAATAACACAGCTAGACCCACCCTAAAGTATACCGATCGACTCAGAATCACTAGCTGAGTCGATTTAACCATGTCTGTCCGTCCGTCTGTCCATGTAAAGTTCTTCGTCGACTACAGGTCGCAATTTCACTCCGATCGTTCTGAAATTTTGCAGTTTAGAGCATTTCGCGGCTGTTAAGATCGCTATTGAATTTGGTTGAAATCGGTTCAGATTTAGATATAGCTCCCATATACATATATCTTTCGTCCGATTTGGCCCTTTAGTCCAATAGAAGCTGTATTTTACATCCAATCGTTTTGAAATTTAGAATGGTAGAGTTTCTTGATCCACGAACCAACATTGCCGAATTTGAAGAAAATCGGTTAAGATTTAGCTATAGCTCCCATATATATGCTCGTCCGATTTTGCTCTTTAGTCCTGTATAAGCTGTATATCCATGAACCAACACTACCGAATTTGAAGAAAATCGGTTAAGATTTAGCTATAGCTCCCATATATATGTTTTGTACGATTTGGCCCATTAGTTCTATAGAAGCTGTATTTTACATCCAATCATTTTTAAATTTAGAATGGTACAGTTTCTTGATCCATGAACCAACACTACCGAATTTGAAGGAAATCGGTTCATATTTAGATATAGCTCCCATACATATCTTTCGTCCGATTTGACCCTTTAGTCCTATAGATGCTGTAGTTTACATCCAATTTAGATTGGTAGAGTTTCTTCATCCATGGACTAACATTGCCGAATTTGAAGAAAATCGGTTAAGATTTAGCTATAGCTCCCATATATATGTTTCATCCGATTTGGCTCTTTAGATCCAATCGTTTTTTATACCCTACACCACACTGTGGTACAGGGTATTATTTAAGTATAAAATGTCCCAAAAGTAAATTTATGTAAACAATTTATACATGAATTACAAAATTTTTATTTCAGAGTTATTCAATATTACGAGAGTGGTGTAGGGTATTATATAGTCGGCCCCGCCCGACTTTAGCCTTTCCTAACTGGTTTGAAGTATATGCTCGATAAGGCCGAGATAGACTACAAATGTTAATAATAACACTTTCACGTGAAAAAAAAGTTTAGTAACTGTCGTTAAAACAAGTAAGAAAGTTTCAGTCGGGTAAACCGACTAAGGGATACCCTCACTTTGTGAGTAATGTAATATTGAATATTACTCGAATTATTCTGTCAATTTGTGTGGGAGGTACCAGAAGGGGTTTTTCAAATACACCTTTTTTTTGCTGAACATTAGATACTTTAAATTCATTGCACTGTGCCGACTTATAAGCATTTATGTGCACTGGTATAAACGTTATGAGACATTAAATTGTTGTATGATTTGGGCATTTTGTGTGGGAGGTACAAAGAGGGGCGTGGCAATAACGCCTATTTTTCACAGGGCTATAGACACTATAAAAACATTATACTGTACAAAATTTCAAGTATTTTTATACACTGGTTTTAATGTTATAAGCTGTTAACTTTTGGTGCAAAAAGGTACATTTGTGTGGGAGGTACCAAAAGGGGCGTGACAACAACACCCATTTTTCCCTGGACTGTAGGCAATATAAAAGCATAATACTGTACAAAATTTCAAGTATTTTTATACACTGTTATTAATGTTATAAGCTGTTAACTTTTGGTGCAAAATGGTGCATTTGTGTGGGAGGTACCAAAACGGACGTGGCGACTTCGCCCATTTTTCTCGAGTTGATAACGACTAATAAGCTAATACTATGTGTGGAATTTCAAAAGATTCGAATAAGTGGTATAGCAGTTATTAAAAAATCAATATTTCACAACATTTTAACCCTTTGTGGGGGAGGTACTAGAAGGACTGGACCAATATGGCCCATCTTCGAACTTAGCCGGAGATAGAAAAAAATATTACCACATACCAAATTTGAGGTCAATCGATTACTCCTTTCGAGAGTTATCGTGCGCACCAGCCAACAGACACACAGACAGACAGACGGACGGACATTGCTCATTCGACTTAAAATGTCCCAAAACGGATTTCCTCCGAACATACATGGGGTCTTAGGTCACTCCTTCGACGTGTTACGACGAGAGTATATATCATTTGCTACGGAAAAAAGTGTAACACATCGAATGAGTGATCTAAGACCCTAAGTATGTTCGGCGGAAATCCGTTTTGGGTCATTTTAAGTCGAATGAGCAATGTCCGTCCGTCTGTCTGTCTGTCTGTCTGCTGGCTGGTGCGCACGATAACTCTCGAAAGGAGTAACCGATTGACTTCAAATTTGGTATGTGGTAATATTTTGATCTATCTCCGGATGAGTTCGAAGATGGGCCATATTGGTCTACTCCTTCTGGTACCTCCCACACAAAGGGTTAAAATTTAGTGAAATATTGATTCTTTAATAACTTCTATACTACTTATTCGAATCTTTTGAAATTCTGCACGTAATATTAGTATATTAGTCGCTATTAACTCGAGAAAAATGGGTGAAGTCGGCATGCCCCTTTTGGTACCTCCCACACAAATGGACCATTTTGCATCAACATTTAACTGCTTATAACTTTAATATAAGTGCATAAAAATGCTTGAAATTTTCTACAGTATAATGTTTTTGTAGCGCCTATAGTCCGGTAAAAAATGGGCATTATTGTACAGCCCCTTTTGGTACCTCCCACACAAATGGACCGTTTCGTACCAAAAGTAAACGGCTTGTAACTTTAATACCAGTGCATACAAATACTTGAAATTTTGTACAGTGTAATGTTATAGTGCCTATAGTCCTGTAAAAAGTGGGCGTTATCACCCCGCCCCTTTTTGTACCTCCCACACAAAATGACCAAATCATACCAAAATTACATAGCTCGTAACTTTAATATACCAGTGCACATAAACGCTTATTGTTCAGCACAATGCAATGTATTTAAGAATGTACTGTTTACCGAAAAATATGTGTATTTGGAAAACCCCTTCTGGTACCTCCCACACAAATTGACAGATTTATTGGTGTAATGTTATATATTACATTACTCACAAAGTGAGGGTATACCTTAGTCGGTTTACCCGACTGAAACTTTCTTACTTGTTTTTGCTGGCACGAAAAAAACCATAAGAAATAGAAAAAATTCGCAAAAAAAATCTTTGTTCCATTTTTTCGTTAGGATGCCTAACAATGCCTATTTGAAGCGTAGAAGAAATAAGAGATTTTCAACATTACCCGGTTTTTATACACCCACTATTGTGAACAACGGTATTTATCAGATACTGCGGGCAAAAAATGTAAAACATCGATGAAGCGACCTAAGAGACCTCAAGAATATTTGGCGGAAATCCGTCTTCGGACATTTTAAGTCATTTGAGCAATGTCCATACCCCTGCCCGGCTGTCTGTCTGGTTGGTGCGCACGACAACTTTCGGCAGGATTAGCCGATTGACTTCAAATGTTGTATGTGTCAATATTTTTTTTTCTATCTCAGGCTAAGCTCAAATATGGACTAGAAGGCAAGATAGAGGTGTTCTACAAGTCACTATCACGTGTGAAAATCGTATGGTTTGGCAGGCAATACACATGTTACCCATTATATAAATATAATTTCGACAACGAATATTCTCAGCAGTTGTACGACAGTGCTGTGTGGCACGTAGCCACAATCGGTCAATGGCAAAAATATAGCTCTTAACGAGGGCTAAAATAATGCTCATGGATGTCAAGGTCGTAGGACGACTGGGAAGTGTTTTGTTTGGATTTAAAAAATAATGGACTTAGCATCATTTTCAAAAGTGAACGGAAAGTTTATTTTTGCTCTAGCTCTGTACGTCGGATCGGGAATCGGTCAATGGCAAAAAGATACCTCTTAACGATATTGCTAATGGGTGTCAGGTCGTAGGTCCACTGGAAAGTGTTTGTTTATTTAAAAAAATGGACTTAGCGCACGAAAAGTTACAATTGGAGAACGATTATTTTGATAATAAAACTGAATAATTTGTAAACGTTGGTCTTGCGTATATCTCTCCATAATGAAATTGTAAAGACTACTGAATATCTCTCTTTGTTAGAGATATACGCAAGAACAACGTTTACAAGTTATTCAGTTTTATTATCAAAATAATCGTTCTCCAATTGCAACTGTTCGTGCGCTAACCATTTTTTTTTAATCCAAAAACAACCTTTTCCGGTCGACCTACGACCTTGACACCTATGAGCAATATTTTAGCTCTTGTTAAGAGCTATCTTTTTGCCATTGACCGATTGTGGCTACGTGCCACACAGCAAGTGAAACAATTGAATTGCGAGAAAAGTTTGGAGATTCGATTATTTCAAGAAATTGTGATATTGAATGGCCTTTAGACTATTTGTTGAGGAGTTATTTGAAGTCATTGGTCTTGCGAACTAAACCAGACCCTCTTCAAGCTTTACAAGTCAATATTCAACGTACCATTCATGACATACGACTTGATTTAATGGAAAAAGTGATCGAAAATTGGGTTCATCGAATTCGTTTCTGCAGAAGAAGTCGGCCATTTGAATGACATTTTATTTAGAACTTAATTGTATCGATTGTACTTTACATTAAATAAAAAACTTTTGAATTTCCTTAACAATAAGTGTGTTTTTTTGTCAAAGAAATCGTAGCACTCTTATTGGAAAATAATATTTGACACACACAAATATTATATGTTTGGGAGCATGTTGTTCTAAACAAAAGCATATTTTCATCCAAATATTTTTTATTTGGAACTAATATTTTCAAAACAAAGATTAATTTGCATTAAAGTTTTTAGCAATGTAAAATTTAAATCGTATAACCTTTCGTAACTATATATTGCATTGATCGATCAACGACAAATGATAAATTGGAATATAAATAAAAAAATAGTGCTGTAAAACAAAAGCAAATGCTACTTACGCCATTGTTAACTATTAAGTAAAGGGTTTTCCAATAAGAGGCGTTATTTTGGAATTCAAAGAAAAATGCAATTTTTTGAGATAAATGATCGGATGTTTATTTCATAATAAAGAGGAAGGTATGCCGTTGATAATGAAAAACAACATGAGCCAAATGGCCACCACGACCACGCTTACAGGACCATATCCTTTTCATGAAATTTTGCATAACCAAATCGCAAAGTGGCCGCCCTATGTCCTCGATAGCCTCACGAATTCTATCTTTGAGGTCTTGAATCGACGCTTGGCTGTTGGCGTAGACCTTTCTTTCACATGGCCCAAAGGAAGAAGTCGCAAGGTGTTGAATCACAGGATCTCGGTGGTCAATTGCGATCACCTATTCGAGAGATAACACGGTCCGGAAACTTTTCCCGCAACAGAGCAATGGTTTCGTTGCTTGTGTGGCACGTAGCGCCGTCTTGTTGAAAGTATACGTTGTCCAGATCAATACCATCCAAATCAGACCATAAAAAATCATTAATCATCTCTCGATAGCGCAATCTATTCGCCGTAACTGTTGATTCAACTTCATTTTCGAAAAAGTAAGGTCCAATGACCCCGCCGAACCATAGACCGCACCAAACAGTTACACGTTGAGGATGGAGAGGCTTCTCAACAATAACTCTTGGGTTTTCCGAGCCCCAATATGCGACAATTTTGCTTGTTGACGTAGCCACCGAGGTCGAAATTGGCCTCATCAGTCAAGATGATTTTGTATCGTTCGTATCGTTTTTTTGATCGATTTGTATCGTTCGATGATCGTGTATCGTTCCATTTTTAGTAATGGCGTAGTTTCTACTTGTCAAATGTCAAGGAATAAAAGCTTCAAAAGTGACAGCTACCGAAATACCGGGTGATTCAAAATAACACCTCTTGTTGGAAAACCCTGTATAAACGGAACCAACTTTTTCGAATTTTAGTACAAAAATTTTACATTGAACTTCTAAAAAAACAGAAAACATGTCATTAAATTAAGGCTTTGATACATTGTCAAAATACTTTAATACAAAATAATCTTCGTTTCGAAATAAAAAAATATTAAAATGGGAACGTAGTTTTGGAAGAAAAATATCCTCCCGAACATATAATATTTGTGTATATATTTGGAGTGTACGCTAAACAGTGTTTATTCATAAAAAATGCATACATAACTTTATTATTTTGCTGCATAGTGCTAATAATCTTAGGATATCCATTAACATATAATACAGAATGGTTTAAAGTTAGGGTAGTGGTCATTTGTAAAATATCACGCATTGTTATTCTAATTTTTGAGAATTCCATATACACATATCCCGTTCTCATTTCAGACCCGATGTAAATCGTAAGTCCTTATTGTACGGTTTCAAATAAATGGTTTAAAATCTAAAAAGCGACATTTAATTATTCATTCCTTCGTTCAATTGACGGAACCTTCTAGTCCCCATAATATCCCCATTACTATTTTCAATAATAAATCACTTCACTTTCGTTACCAAATAAGGCATGGTGCCCTCGTCAATCTAAAATCTGTTGCCTATACCGATTCAAATTCAAAACTATTAGACCTAAAAGAGAATTTAATTGTTTCTTAGAATTTAGTTTGTTTTTTTGACAAATTTTCCAACTCTTTTTCATTGATGTCAAATTCTACCCTTGCCTTTCAATGAGCGGCCTTGCCCTTTTCTGGGCAATGTCACAACACGGACTTAGACCCTTTCTCAGGTACTCAAGGAAATGTTGACATTTTCAATGAATCACTGAGTGGTGGAATGTGCTTCGTTGGAGTTTTGTGACAGTTTTTCCCTCTATTTTTTTCTCTTACCCCTGCGCACTCTTTATTTTAAATTAATTGAAAAACATTAATATGATCTCAAAGAAGATGAAGGAAACTGTAAGGATGCGAGAATAAAAAGGCAGGAGGTATGTTTAAAAACAATACATACATACACACTCACAAATCCACACACTTACTTATGTAAGCGTAAAGATTGGAGATGCGACGAAAAAACCACATGAGGAACAGCGTTTCAGAACCGTAAAAAAAGAAACAAAAAAGAGCCACATTTGGATGTCTGTCGTCTGTCGACTGTTGAATGTGTTTGTTTGCCCATTGACTGCAGTTTGAGTTATTAATGATGGTAATTTTTTCCCACTGATCATCAGGTGGACTTTAGCAAATACTAAAGTGATTTTTTAAGATGTCGAAGAGCGATATGCGTTTATGTACAAATAAATGGTCAACGCCGCTGCTGTTGTTGTATGCTACAGCGGATGACATAAACCGAATTGTGGCAACTTTTGAGTTGATGTAAAATTCGAAAGAAGCTAGCAGGAAGAGTTTACTTGAATGAATCCTTGATATTTTAAAGCAGAGAAAAAACTGTAACACATCAAATGAGTGACCGATGATCCAATGTGTTCGTATGTTAAGGGACTATCGTGATCTTTGCTGAAATGAATTTCTCCCAATTATATATAGAGAGTTTTACGTTATTCGTTTGATGTGTTATACTTTTTATGGTGAAGGTATTTTCAAAATAAAAATATATTGCCCGTATCAGGAAGGGATTCTAATCATCATTCCCTTTGGCATCATAGAAACCATCTCCACTTCTATACAGATGGTTCGAAGCTTGATGAAAAGGTTAGCTTCGGAGTACGTTGTGATGAACTTAATTTGGATATAGCTCACATACTACCGGATACCTGCAGTGTCTATCAAGCCGAAATAATGGCAATATGGGAAGTCGCCAAGTGGCTGAGTCGGAACATAGTAACCAACACTGGCGTTGTCATTTACTCGGACAGCCAGGCTACCATCAATTCTCTGGAGGCCACATCCCTAAATTCACAAATAGCCCTCGACTGCCGCAGATCTCTTAACGAGATGGCTGAGCAGTTTAATATACACCTCATATGGGTGCCCCTGGGTATAGGGATATCCCGGGGAACCGCAAAACCGATAAACTTGCTAGGAAAGGGACGACTTTACAAATTCTCGAAGAATTTGCATATATTGGTGGGCCACTATCCTCGTGCAAGTTTTGGCTTAGGCAAGAGGCAATCAGGCAGTCCAACGAAAGATGGACACAAATCGGCACCTGTAGGGTACCTAGACAAATCTGGCCAAGGTATGACCTGAGACGGTCAAAATATCTCCTCACACTGTAAAGGAAAATATTGTCTGATCGGCGAACACGCCAGAAGATTGGGTATTAACTTCAATGACTTCTGCAGAAGCTGTGGAGATGAGGAAGAAGTGGAGAGCATTGAGCACTTGCTATGCGACTGTCCCGCTTTGAGTAAACGACGACTGGACCTACTGGGGTCGGCCTTTCTAGGCAGCCTAACAGATCTCTCCAGTACCAATATTCGTGCTATAGATACATTTGTATATCAAACAGGTTGGTTTCGATGAAGGGCATTTTAGCCCGTGGTACCACTAGGGACCTAAACTGGTCTATGTGAGCTGAAGAAATAAAAAAGAAAACGGCTGCCACCCTAACCTAAACCTAACCTAACCTTGGCATTCAAATAGCTTTCATTCGACATAGCGTATCATATAGTCGATCAGGACGTCCTTTACTATACCGCCGACCACAATACAAAGTAACATTTTTAAAGATTATGTAAGATCACATCACATCAAGGGGATTGCAGAGATTGAATGTTAAGGATACGTTATGTGATCTTGGACAATGTCAAACGGAAAATCACTTGTTTTTATGTTTGTACGACTGTGTCTGTAGCATTGGATGCGATACGCCTGTGTGATTGTTTTTGAAATGTTAGAGATTCCGACAATGTGATAACCTCTCAAAATACTCTTCATGGCCGTGTACAAAGAGTATGTATGATATGCTCAGCACATGAGAATAAATGTTCTTGGCCTACAAAAAGGGGTTTATTACCAATCTCACGTACACGTCTCTGTTTGTCCTGAACGTCTGCGGACATTTGTCCTGAACGTCTGCGGACTCTTTATGTGGCAGTTTTGCAAGTGTATCCCTGTTTGGTGTAAGTATAGGTCTGTGTATACACTTGGAAAAAATGTTTAGTACTTAAAACTATGAATTTACGGCCCTATGCTATTTGCAGGAGTAAAATGTATATATGTATAAATGTTAATTATTTATATGGTTACCATTATTGTAACGTAAAATTACATGAAATAATATTTTATTAAATTATAGTATTTCGTTTGTCCAAAATAAAGGTCTTAAAATCAAATTATCAAATTATTTTCCTGCACAAATTTTAAATTCAGTACCATGACACAGTAAATCATTTTAATTACAGGAAGAAGAAATGTCCTGATTAGTAAGGACTGACTTGCTGAAATTTATATTCTTTTTATTTATTAATGTATTTAATTAAAATTAATAAAAATTTAAAACAGTATTATAGATTAACTTAAGAGATAAACATTGCAAATTTTTAGATCGCGGTGGCCAATTGTAATCACCTTTTCGAGAGATAACACGGTCCGGAAACTTTTCCCGTAACAGAGCAATGGTTTCGTTGCTTGTGTGACACATAGCGCCGTCTTGTTGAAAGTAAGCGTTGTCCAGATCAATACCATCCAACTCCGACCATAAAAATCATTAATCATCTCTCGATAGCGCAATCCATTCACCGTAACTGTTGATCCAACCTTATTTTCGAAAAAGTAAAGTCCAATGACCCAGCCGGAGCATAAACCGCACCAAACAGTCACATGTTGAGGATGGAGAGGCTTCTCAACAATAACTCTTGGGTTTTCCGAGCCCCAGATGCGACAATTTCGCTTGTTGACGTAGCCACCGAGGTGGGAATGGGCCACATCAGACAAGATGATTTTTCGATGGAATTCCGGATCATTTTCATGCATTTCAAGGACCCAATCAGCAAAGACACGACGTTGTTGATGATCGGCCGGCTTGAGTTCTTGTGTTAACTGAACTTTATAAGCCTTAAGACCCAAGTCTTAATGCAAGATACGATGTAATGACGTTTGTGGAATGCCCAATTCCAAAGAACGACGAGGAATGGACATACCTGGGTTTTCTTCAACACTTTGGGCTACAGCAGCAATATTCTCAGTTGTTCTTGAGCGACGTGCACGGGTTTTATTCTACAAATCACTAAATATTGGAAAGCCCGTTATAATCGTTTAAATCCTTCTTGACGATGTAAAGCTAAAATATACGATTCAACCTCTTTATACCCTCACTTTAGGGATGCGAGGGTATATATAATTTGCTACATGCAAAGAAAAAATTAGTTTCTGCGAAACAAAATATTGGACGACTACAATTCTCGTTTGCCGGAACTGAAATTTCGTTTGTTGTGGCAGAAACTTATTTCGTGTAAGCATTTGTATGTTTATTCTTCACATCACTAACTTGTCCAAACAGCTCGAAATTGTCCACCAATTTCTGTATTGCGGTCCGACAAGGTGCTTCACGACGACTCAAAAATGCTTTAGTTTTGCGAACAGTGACTGCAATATTTTCATCATTTTTGTAGTGAATTTTAATAATTTCAATGCGTTGCTGAATCGTGTATCGTTCCTTTTTTAGTAATGGCGTAGTTTGTACTTGTCAAATGTCAACGAATAAAAGCTTCAGAAGTGACAGCTACCGAAATACCGGGTGATTCAAAATAATACCTTTTGTTGGAAAACCCTGTACTATCAACCGTATTCTGAAATTTTTAAATGGATAATCGGTACATAAAACAGGTTTAGGTAAAAAGGGAACAAGGAATGGACCGGTACATGTTTATATACATTCCTCATATAAGCGTTCTTTTCAGTTTGACCTCTTGACGCTCCAGTTGCCATATTTTTAAACAACACTCAAACAAAATCTTATGACAGGAAAGAAATTTTAGACAACCACATAATGTGTTACTGCCAGCAGACTTTTTATTGCTAATCTCGAGTATAGTCATAGAATATGAATATGCGGAAATTTCGTAAAATTTTTACAAAACTAGCTGGACTCGGTCCAATTCATATCTCCAAATTCCAGTTTAGTGTAATAGGAATTTCGTATAGAAATCTCGATAACCACAAATATCACCTTGACTAAAATTTCCCAATCGCGAATATTGTATGCAAAAGCACGTTCTTAAAGTATGCTTGTTCTCACTGCACATATATACTTTCTTTCAGAAATATTACCTTTCACTGATCTTGTTATGGCAGCTCAAATGAACAAATGACAAGTCTCTATAATGAAAAAAAAATCACCAATTTTCTGTTAAGCCACTTATATTTGACTAATTTCCAAGCAAAGCGTGCAATGGTTCTTAATATTTATATTTCGTTTTCAATAATAGATTTGTATGTGTGGGACCAAGTCGACTTTTCCGATATCGCCAAATAGTATGTTGAGCCACGCATATTTCAGTACATATATCAAATTGCACGACGATTGCTTCATTCAATAAGGAAGTCATGTGGAAAGTGACATGCCCACCTTTTCAATATCGCCACTTTTCTATGGGGTTTTACATATTGCTGTGTTCAGATCTTCTTTTTCAATGGTATTAACTTCATATTCATTATTTTTTATCTGTGATCCTGCGAATATACTTGATTTTATTTTCTCTTCGGATAATTTGGGAAAGAACTCTTCAATAGCTTTAAAACTTTGATCCAGAGCTTTTAGCAAAATAGTAGTAAACACCCACTACTATGATCCACGCGAGAAATATGAAATTTTATACACATTTGATCTAAGTGCTTTCAACTAATGAAAGTACAGGGTTTTCCAATAAGAATGATATGATTTCTTTGAAAAAAACACACTTATTGTTAAGGAAATTCAAAAGTTTTTTATTTAATGTGAAGTACAATCGATACAATTAAGTTCTAAATAAAACGTCATTCAACTGGCCTCCACGACTTCTTCTGCACAAACGAATTCTATGAACCCAATTTGTGAGCACTTTTTCCACTAAATCAAGTCGTATGTCATGAATGGCACGTTCAATATTGACTTGCAAAGCTTGAAGAGAGTCTGGTTTATTTCGAAAGACCAATGACTTCAAATAACCCCACAAGAAATAGTCTAATGGTGTTAAATCATAACTTCTTGGAGGGCATTCAATATCACAATTCCTTGAAATAATCGAATCTACAAACTTTTCTCGTAACAATTCAATTGTTTCATTTGCTGTGTGGCACGTAGCCCCGCCTTGTTGGAACCAAATGTTGTCAAGATCAACTTCTTCCAATTTCGGCCGTAAAAAGTTGGTTATCATCTCCATTAACAGTAACGGTGTTACCAGCTTAATTTAGAAAGAAGTATGGACCGATAGTTCCACCTGACCAAAAACCTCACCAAACTTATTGGTTGTCTAATATTTCGTTAGTTGTCTAATATTTCGTTTCACAGAAACGAACTTTTCTTTGCGTGTATGGGCCAAAAGTGTAACACATCGAAGGAGTGACCTAAGAACCCAAGTCTTTTTGGCGGAAATTTGATTTCGGTCATTTTATGTCACTTGAGCAATGTCCGTCCGTCCGTCTATCTGCTGGCTGGTACGCACGATATTTCTCGAGACAGATGCGACTTGCTCATATATCAAAATAACGATAAATATTAATAGAAACTAGTAAGAAAGTTCAGTCGAGTGAACTGACTTAAGAAATCCCTCACGTTTAGCCCCAAATCGGATATGGCCGTTGCAAAAAGTTCTTTATTGTTTATACGAGTATGCTTTTATCCATACACGAATATTGACAAAAGATCTCTTACAAAGGATATACATTTTAGAAACATTATTTCGCTAAGTGTATTTGTGGCGATTAGTTTTTATACATTACGCTCATACATAACTCTTATTTTTGTATGAGTTTATGTGGTGGTGTTGGTAATGGTGATCTGTTCTGTGTGACTCGGCTTCCTTAAAAGGCCAGAAAATTATAAGTTGTCATTTTTTAACTGTCATATGTGTCGGCTACTGGTTTTCTGGCCTTAAAAACAACATACGCATACACTGGGCCAAGTTAAGTCAATTTGGAGTGTCTGCTTGTTGGGTTTTGTGTTGAAGTGTTTTTTCTTGGTTCAGTTTTCGGTGGGTTTCTTAAGAATTACAGACAATTTCCTATAATAACAAACACTCCTCCTTTTTTGTGTAAAGACAAGAGTTCGTTCGGAGCTCATTCAGATCATTGCCGATCGTTTGCCAGAGCAGCAGCTACTGATCTCGTTTATTTTATGAGCTCTTATCTACAGTAACCGAAAAAAATATTAATTCCCGGTATTAATAACCATAATAACCACAAAAGTCTTCTAGAGACTGAGATGGCGGGGGGACAGTCAATACTCACAGCCTCGAGTAGTACTAGTGAAGTATTTCATATAATTTGTCAAGTTCCCCTTGCCTTTTTAACGACTGGCGAGAGGGGTAGGGGGTTAATCGTTATATTATCACGTTTTTTTCTCACTCATCCATAGCTCACGCATCACAACGACAACCGCGCGTTGTAGTGGCGGCTGCCCAATCTCAATTTGTGATATCTATTATTATTAACTGGTCCTAATAATGTTATGATTTCTATGGAATTTGGGGAAAATTGGTTACAGCTCCTGAATCTCATTCGACTCATGGTTATTAGTCTTTTAGAGGTTTCTTAACATTCATTATTTTTCTCTAAATGAGCCACAGAAACAATAGCCCACTGTGTTTTGTGAGTGTCTATCGATGTAAATTGAATAGATAGATCTCTATGTTTTGTTTTTGAAGGGTTTGTTTTCGTTTTTGGCTTTCATAGGAAATCTATCTTTTTTCTCGATGGAGTGTTTCATAAGTAAGTAAAAAATATGTCATGGTTTATTAATTGTTTTATAATGAAGATCATTATGATGGCAGTGCTACTGCTGTGATTTGAATTGGAAGATAAACTTGATTTCAATGGAAAACAAAGAGAGTTAGAAATTTGTGGTTTTCTAATTCATTTGGTACTACGTAATACAAAACAATCTTTGACATTCATTAATAACTTTGAAAATTAAATTAATTTGATTTTTAGGCTGTTGTGATAGCAGATATTCCAATTCGGGAATCATAAGCTCTTGGTGGGCCTCAAGGGTGGTCCACCCAGCAGTATTTGGGGGGAATATTTCACTAAAAAGGTGGCATGACATAAACAATTTGTCTAATATGATGATAATATAGAGTGGAACTTATATGGGTATTTCCATTAGATTGTCAACTGAGGCGGTAAATTTTTTTTTATAGTGAAATTTATAAAGTTGATATATGTATGTATATGCCCGCTGAGAAAAATATAATATGTGAATAAACATCAATAAAAACATTTGATATCCGAGCTTTTACTTAAGGGTGTTTTGTTTGGTGCGAGATAATGCGCTCACCAAAAATTTACTTCAATAAATTGTTGGAACCAAAGGTCGTCCACATCAACATCCTCCAATTCAGGCACGAAAAAGTCATTAATCATGGCTCTATAGCGTTCCCCACTGACTGTAACATTATGGCCGGCCCCATTTTTGAAGAAATATAGACCAATAATTCCCTTTGCCCATAGAGCACACCAAACAGTGACTTTTTGTGGATGTAACGTCGTCTGAACAATGGATTGTGGATTATCATTATTCCAAATGCGACAAATTTGTTTTTTAACGTACTCATTCATCCAAAAGTGAGAATCATCGCTGAACAAAATGTTCTTGTGAAAATAGGGATCGGTGGCCATCTGGTTTTGGGCCCATTAACCGAACGTGCTTCACTTCTTGCACGAGTTGGATTTGTAAGCCCGCAAACCAAGGTCCTTCCGCACAATCTTCCATATAGTGGATGGGCTTAGATGCGCGCGATGGCGGATGGACTCATTCGGGTCTTCTGCGATACTCTGCTCCACAGCAGCAATAGCGCCTTCGGTGAGCACTGTACGGCGCTTCTGAGAATGTAAATTATCCTCATTACCGACTCTGTTGGGCGAATATGTTGGCCGAATATTGAAGGCAGCGAGCGATGTGTCGCGCGAACTGAACCATTATTTTGATAATAAATTTGCACGATTTGCAAACGTTGTTCCGGAGCAAGTCTATTCATTATAAATGGCAAACCAAACCGAAAACCACACGTCTACAAAAAAACAGCCTGTATATAGTACAATTACCATGCGTGCGGTTAGTCCTAGGAAAAAGTGATAAAAATAGCATGTGAGATTATGCTTCTTAACTTATTTTTTAACAAAAACATTTTTTATAATTCCGGTAATCGCTACTGTACCGGAGATGATTCTAGTGGATCGACATCAGAAGATGGATGTATCTCAAACGCTGCTTCGTAAATAACTCAGCTCTTTTTATCCTCTCACCTTAGAGAGGAGGGTATATATCATTTGCTACGAGCCAAAAGTGTAACACATAGAAGGAGTGACCTAAGACCCTATGCATGTTCGGCGGATATCCGTTTTGGGTCATTTTAAGTCAAATGAGCAATGTCCGTCCGTCTGTCTGTCTGCTGGCTGGTGCGCACGACAACCCTCGAAAGGAGAAACCAATTGACTTCAAATTTGGTATGTGGTAATATTTTGGTCCACTCGTTCTAGTAGCTCCCACACAAAGGGTTAACATTTGGTGAAATATTGATTATTTAATAACTTCTAAACTATTTATTTGAATCCTCTGAAATTCTACACACATTATTAGTTTATTGGTCACTATTACCTCGAGAAAAATAGGCGAAGTTGCTACGCCCCTTTTGGTGCCTCCCACACAAATGGACAATTTTGAACCAAAAGTTAAAAGCTTATAACTTTATTACAAGTGCACACAAAGACTTGACATTTTGCACAGTGTAATTGTTCAATAGTACCTAAAATATAGTGAAAATGGGCATTATTGCCACGCTCCTTTTGGTACCTCCCACACAAATGGACTATTTTGCAACAATAGTTACCAGCTTATAACTTTAATACCAGTGCATATAAATACTTGAAACTTTGTACAGTGTACCAAGAGTCCAGAGAAAAGTGACCGTTATTGGGACGCCCCTTTGGCACCTCCCACACAAATGGACCATTTTGTACCAAAAGTAAACAGTTTTTTAACTTTAATACCAGTACATACTTTGAAGTTATTAAATTGGGACTCAAGGTAAGGGGATTCATAAGTCGGATTAGGAATTTTTGATGATTTGATTATACCCTACACCACACTGTGGTACAAGGTATTTATGACTTTGTACATTTGTTTGTAACACCAAAAAGGAAAAAGAGATAGACGCATTGTTTATTGCACCGATCGTCTTAGAATCACATTCTGAGTCGATTTAGCTATGTCCGTCTGTCTGTAGATGTATTCTTGTAATCAAAGTACAAGTGGCAATTATTGTCCGATCGTGATAAAATTTGGCACGTCTATCTTATTTGGCCTAAGGACCTATTAAAATTGGTGAAAATCGGTTCAGATTTAGATATATCCCCCATATATATATATATATATATTACTACCGATTTGAAATGTAGGCGCTGTAGAAACTACATTTAATATCCGATCAGAACGAAATTCGGCATAAAGAGGTTTCTTATTACATGAATGGACACTGCCAAATTTGGGGAAATCGGTTCCGATTTAGATTAAGCCCCCACATATATGTTACACCCGATTTGACATGTAAGCGCTGCAGAAACTTTATTTTATATCCGATCAGTAAGAAATTCGGCAAAAAAGAACTTCAATAAACACTGCAACATTTTGGGAATTCGCTTCCGATTTAGATATATTCGTCATATATATGTTCCTCCCGATTTGGTATCAAAGCGATATATTTTATTATGACCAACGTCTTCCACTCCTCCTTGGAATAACAATTGATTAGGAGATGGAGCTATGTACTTTGAACGAAACCAATTATTCCAAATTACATATTATCCACTCTTCCTTGGAATAACAATTGATTAGGAGATGGAGGTATGTACTTTGAACGAGACCAATTATTCCAAATTACATATTATCGCAATGCCCCATTGCACATAGTTAGGGAGATGTAGGGTATTGTATAGTAGGCCCCGTCCGACTTTCTGTCTTTCCTTATAGGTTTAAGCGTGTCTTCGCCCATTATTTTCGCCCTTCTAGAACAGATTGAATGTCGAGGGCCTTAGGGAAAGGAAGTGCTAATATATCTGAGTCTACTGATCCCAAATGCAGTTTAAATTAGGTTTAACCACTGATCTAAAAACATAGGGATTGATTTGTATCAGTTAATTATAGATAAATGCAGCAAACAATATTCTGATATGTCATGGTACGACTGCATAAGAGAAATCTACTCCTTAGTATATGACCATTCGGGTTATATTCTCCTTAGTATACGTCAATTTTATTTATCTAGTACTTAGTACTTATCTTGTACTACTTAGTAGATGCCCAGTTGAATTATATACATATAGTATGCGGTCAGTTGGGTTATCTACTCTCCAGTATATGACATGTTGGGTTATCTTCTACGCAGAAGACGACAAGTTTTGTTATCTACACCTTAGGATTATCTAATCCTTAGTAAAGAACGCTCCACATTGGATCTACTCCTTAGTAGAGAGCCGGTTAGGTTATCGCATTCTTAGTTGACGACAAATTTGGTTATCCACATCTTAGTAAGCAAAGAGTTAGGTTATCTGCTCCTTAGCCGAATGATAGTTGGATTATCTATGGTCAGTTGAATTATATACTGCTTAATAGGCGGTTTGTTGGGTTATCTACTCTTTAGTAGACGACAAGTTTGGTTATTTACTCCTTAGTAAAGATTCGGTTGGGTTATCTATTCCATAGTGGACGATAAATTTGTTTATTTAATCCTTAGTAAAGAACGCTCCACGTTGGAACGACGGGAATAAATATTTAAGAACGACTTGAGTATAAATTCCTTAGTAGAGGGCCGCTTAGGTATCATTTTCATAGTTGACAACAAATTGCTCCTTATTTGCTCCTTAGCAGTGGCATAGTTGGATTATCAATGTCAAGTTGAGTTATGTACTGCTTGTTTTATCTACCCCTACGTAGAGATCCAGTTGGGTTATCTATGCCTTAGTTGACCATAAATTGGGTTATCTACTCACTAGTAAAGAACAGGCTGAGTTATCTACTCCAGAGTAGTGGCCATCTATTATAGTTACATATTCCTAAGTTCACCAAAAATTTGGAATATCCACGTTTTATTAAACGAAGAGTTGGGTTATCTGCTCCTTAGTAGAGGGATAGTTTGGTTATCTATGCCTTAATTGGCAACAACTTGGCTTATCTACTCCTTAGTAGAAATTAACTTGGATTTTGTGCTTCTAAGTAGATGACCAGTTGGATTATCTACTCCTTAGTAGATGCCAAGTTGGGATATATTCTCTTAAGTACGACATGTTGATTTATCTAGGACATAGTAAACTGTATCTACTCCTTAGTAGATATAGTAGAAGGCCAGTTGGGTTATCTACTCTTTGGTAGACGAAAAGTTGTGTTTTGTACTTCTTAGTAGAGGTTTGATTGGGTAGATAAGTTGGGTTATCTACTCTTTAGTATATGGCCAGTTAGGCTCTTTACTCCTTAGTGGACTATTAATTAGTAGGCGTAAGTTGAGAAATCTACTTATTAGTAGACGACTAGTTGAGAAAGCTAATTCATACTAGACGACCAGTTGAGTTATCTACCCTTTAGTAGAGGACCAGTCGGGACCAGTTTTCGAAGTTCACCAAAAAAATAGTAATCATTTAATTGGTTTCCAGTCTAACATTGAATGTTTAGGTACTGTAGGTATTCGTTTAGACCAGTATTGGGATTGGTTTCTAGTCTGACTTATACAGTCCAACATTGAAAGTTTAGGTACTGTAGGTATTCGTTTAGACCAGTGGATTTGGATTGGTTTCTAGTCAGACTTACATAGTCTAACATTGAACGTTTAGGTACTGTAGGTATTCCTTTAGACCAGTATTGGGATATGTAACAAGGTGGGAAATTCAACAGCTCCAATGACAAATAAATTTTTAAGTTACCGGCTGTTTTCATATAAAGGGAGAGTCTGCAGACTGATCCATCACTGTTCTAAATGGACCTATCAAGCGTTTGGTTGGGTACAGTCCATTTTCCCTTAGGGGAAGTACTGCTTCTCCAAATTGTGAGTGTGTGGTATGGGTTCTACTGATAGTGTTTGACTGGATTTTGCAGGGATACATTTTTTGGTCCACATCTGTAAAACCTAATGCTGAATTGGCTACTGCGACAACTTAGTGTTGAATGCAAGGTGTGTGCCTTTGATGATGACCACTTCATTCTTAAAGAGTCCCAGTCCAGTGTCGAGCTGGAACGGATGGGGTCCAGACAGGTGGATATTGTCAGCACGTGAAATGCTGATGTTGACTTGGCAAATGGAAGGTCTGTGACGATTCTTCTAAAAGGCAGATTGTGCCTAAACAGCCATTAAACTGAAAAGCTTGGCCGAGACAGTCATACCTAAAAGACAGGAGACCTGTACTTCTCCTTTTTTTTGAACGTTTGGTTTTCAATCTGGCAATACTTTTTTGGGAGTTGGTCTTTTTTACAGCAGTCACTTGATTTATGCTCAGTTTGGTTTGCCATTTCATAATGATGAGACTTACTCCGGAACAACGTTTGCAAATCCTGCGAATTTTGTTCAGCGATTAAGCTCACTTTTGGATGAATGAGTACGTTAATAAACAAAATTGTCACATTTGGAGTAATGATAATCCACAAGCCATTGTTCAGACGCCGTTACATCCACAAAAAGCCACTGATTGGTGTGCTCTATGAGCAGAGGGAATCATTGGTCCATATTTCTTCAAAAATGAGGCCAGCCATAATGTTACAGTCAATGGGGAACGCTATAGAGCCATGATTAATGACTTTTTCGTGCCTGAAATGGAGGATGTTGATGTGGACCACCTTTGGTTCCAACAAGACGGCGATACATGCCATAGAGCCAACGAAACAATCTATTTATAGAAGGACAATTTTGATGAGCGCATTATTTCGCGTCGGGAACCTGTGGCGTGGCCTCCAAGATCGTGCGATTTAACACCGCAGGACTATTTTTTATGGGGTTATGTGAAGTTGCTTGTCTACGCAGATAAGCCCCACTAGAGTGACGCCTTGGAAGAGAATATTCGGCGAGTTATTGCTGACATACAGAAAGTGGTCGAAAATTGGGCCTCTCGGTAGGAATTTATTCGAGCCAGCCGAGGCGGCTACTTGCCCGAAATCATTTTTAAAACATAATGGCAAACCCTTATCTTTATAATAAAGCTAAATTCTTGGCCATAAGATTAAATTATATGCGTTTTATTTCTTCTAGAAAACCACACGTCTAAAAAAGCCCCCTTTAAGTGTCATATCACGGGTGTGGTATACGTTGACGGTCAGGGTGACGCCAGATGGGAACTTTCCACTGCTGCAAATTGGGAAGGATTACAAAAAAGGAAAACAAAATTCTCCGTTTCTAAACCAGACAACAGATTGCGACAAAAATTGGCATGGAGCGCGGTCAAAAATACCGACAGTCGATGTTGGAATTTTTAAATTTATTTGCAGAAATCGATTAAAAACAGTTAGATTAGAAAGCACATAAAATATTTTCTAGATTCATTCAGCCGTTTCCGACATATGGGAGTTCAAAGTTGAAGTTGTGTACCTACATATATTTATCACATCAAATAATTTAAAATTTGTATGATCTTTTAGGGGTTAAAATTAATATTTATTCATAAATAATTGCAAAACGCGTATCTTCTTGTTGTACAAAAATGTTTCTGCAATACGACAAAATAATTTTTGGTCCAAATAAAAAAAAAATTAAAAATACATAATAAATTGAATTAAAATCGAAAGAAATTATATTTCTGACAATAAAATATGCCGCATATTACATTTGAAGTCATTTTTGCACTATCTGCATATTTTACTAGCAACTACTCAAAAAGGATATTTTAAGGATAATTTAATCCTTGCTGCAATTTTAGCGATCACTTGCTTTAATGTAAAACAAATTAGAATTATATTGAGCAACATTTGGTTTAATTCCGTGGGCAGTTTTGTTTTCAGCTAGTGCTTATTTCTTGAATGGTAACACTTGGCTCATGTCTGATTTGACAGATAATTAGTTTTATCCTTCCGCTGAACGAATATGGTTGTGTATACGCTTCAAGAACGCTGGGAGCGATTTTGCCAAAAAAATCATATTTTCTGATGATGCTCATTTTGATCTTTGCACGTATGTAAAGAAGCAAAATTGTCGCATTTGGGGCACAGAAAACCCGCACGCATACATTGAAAATCCGATACACCCAAAACGAGTCACTGTTTGGTGCGGATTTTGGTCCAGAGGCATAATTGGGCCATTTTTCTTCGAAAATGAGCAAGTGGCCATTACAATGGTCAATGGCGATCGTTATCGGGCCATGTTGAACGAATTTTTGTTCACAAATATTGAAGAGGAGGATATTGGCAACATTTGGTTTCAAAAGGACGGCGCTACGTGCCACGCAGCCGAAGCTACACTCGGCTACATCCTCTCCTTCCATTTTTGGCTAACCGTACAGAGAAATCACGACACTGTGCGGCTGTAGAAGAAGACTACATGGGGCCAAAATCTGGGAGTAACTTAGATACGTAAACGTGACCTGAAGTTATTTTTTGGTAGAATGGGTGTTAAGGATTCTGCGGGTTTCTCAATGCCTTAAATTGCTATTACAGATCTTTGGATTTTTCTGGAGCACGATCATGTCTAATAATAATAAATGCTGTGAAGCTACCACATCCTTAGGATTTTCCTTGGTAATTCAAAAGGATTTAAGCAAACCACGAGAGGTGTAATGATATAAAACACACCAGTATACTCTGTCTACTAGGGCAGTATGCTGGATATATGGACATAAATAGTCAAATAGATAAATAACATTTATATATTGGTAGATACTGGTCGTACGTTTAATTCGCAAAAGTCTGGAACTGAAAAACAATTACCCTGAAAATGCAGCCTACTAAAATATATTCAAGAAATTATAACCAATTTTTTCGAACATTTGTATATATGTAAATATGAAAATTTTTATATATTTTAGTACAGCGAATGCAAAATCGTTTGTAGTTTGTCACAAGAGTTATAAAAAAATATTGTTGAAGTAAAAAATAGGCAATTTTTTATGATATAATGGTAATCTACGAGTATATATATATAAAATTGTTGCGTGACTGGCTGACTGACTGACTGATCATCGCCCAGACCAAATGGCTGAAGCTAGAATCATGAAATTTGGTCGGAGGGTAACCCTTGGGATGTAGACGAGCAATAAGACGGGATTTTTCGAAATTCGTACTATTACCCGCACAATGGGTCAAAAAGGGATAAATATGGTACCACCGCCAAATCTAAACGGAATGAGCTAGAATCGTGAAATTTGGTGTGAGAGTGGGTAGCCCTTATGAGGTCGACCCAAAAATTTACTGAATTTTTTTAAAATCCGTACATTTACTCGCACAATGGGGCAAAATGGGATAAATGTAGCACAACAGCCAAATTCAAGTGGCAAGAGCTAGAATCGTGAAATTTGGTGTGAGGGTAGCCCTTATCAGGTAGACTCAGAAATTGACAGCATTTGTCGAAATTCGAACATTTACGTACACAGTGGGGTAAAAAGGGAAAAATGTGGTACAACAGCCAAATCCAAATGGCAAGACCTGGATTCGTGAAATTTGGTGTGAGAGTAGCTCTTTTGACGTAAACTAGAACAAGGAGCGATTTTTTGAAAAAATTAGGGGCACAGTGGGACAGAAAGAGATAATTATGGTTCCACCGCCAAATTTGAAGCCTAAAATTAGAATGGCGAAAATTGAACCGAGCGCTGTCTTTAGGACAACGGATCGGGATAGTCCGTTTTTTTTTGAGTTTTCGGGGCACAGTGGGGAAAAAGTCTAAAATATGGTATAGTGGCTTAAAAATGTCAAACATGGATCAATGGTTCCAGGGTAACTTCTGGAACATAAACTAGAGATCGGAAGTGATCTTTAGTAATTCTAACTTTAAGAGCCACAGTGGGACAAGACGGGTTAATTATGGAGCATGGGGAAAAAATGGAACAATCTGCCAAAATTGGAACTTAAACATGCGATATGAAGAGGGAGCACAGTGGTCAAAAACGGTCAAACAATGCACATTGGAGAAAATTTGATTAAATATGGTATAGTCGGGGAAAAAGGGTTAAGTATGCTAGCGTGGATACACATTTTAAATACGGTACAGTGAGACAAACATTTGTTAAATATGGTACATTGGGGCAAAAATTGTGTACAGTGAGATAAAGACTTGAAGACTTGGGGGACAGTTGAAATGGGGGACAGTTGTGCAAAAAGGGTAAACTATGTTACAGTGGGGCAAAAATAGTTATATATTTTAAAGTGGGACAAAATGGGATAAAAATGGCACAGTTTGGCAAAATGCGTTAACTATGGAACTGTGGGGCAAAAATGTATTTACTATTATACAGTGGGGCAAAAAGGGTTAAATATGACACAGTGTGACAAAAATGGTTAACTATACAGTACAGTGGAGCAAAGAGGGTTAAATATGGTACAGTGGGTCAAAAAGCGTACATTTAGTACTGTGGGCAAAAATATGGATGCAGGGAGAGAGGGTAACTTAAATATGAAATAAGAATATTTTTTTTTTTCAAAATGTATGCTTTTAGTAGCACTGTGGTGCAAAAAGGTTAAAATTATCATGAAGTTGGGGCAAGCAAAATTTTTCACTATGTTACAGAGGGGCGAAAATGTGTTAAATATGGTTTAGTGGAGCAAAAAGGTGGGGGAAAAAGGGAAACAATAATCCCAGATATGTATAAAAATGCCTAGTTTAGAAGCACAGTGTAATAAAAAGTGTTTAGTATGGAACAGTGGTGCATAAAATGTTAAATGGGGTCCCAGAGTGCAAAGGTAGCTCTTACAGCATAAACCAAAGCAAATAAATGGTTATTTTCCAAATAGGTTCTTCTACTTAAACCGTGGGGTAAAACGAGTTAAATGATTGGCACATATATGGGGTTAAATATGTTGAAATACGGCCCAAGGTTGCGAATTTGGATCTTGAAATATCAATTATGATTTTGAATATTGTAAAATCGTGCAAAATTGGTTAATTATGACACGCAACGAGTTAAATATGGCACAATGGAGCGATTCACTGTAGCTTTTTAAATTCGTAGCTTTATAGACACAGTAGGACAAACATGGCTTTATATTGTACCAGGGTGTGAATGTAGCTATTGCAACATAAACTAGGGGAAGGTTGCCTACGTATGAACCAAAAAAATATTTTTTCCACGTTCAGAGGTACAGTGGGAAAAGGGATAAATATTGTACCATGATGTCAGGGTAACTCTTGGAAAACAAACTAGAAATATAACGAGGGTTCGTATTTTATAGTATAAAGGTAATCAAATCTTCTTCATTTTGCACCATATATAACAATCATGTCATTTTGAAAGAAAGAGGTATAACTATTTTATAGTACCCTTAACAGAAAATAAATAAAAGATGGGGGCTGCGAAGCGCACCGGGTTAAAGCTAGTGATATGATATATTTGTTGTAGATTATAAATAAATTACAATCCTTACCTTATACCAAAAGGCAGAAAGTCGGGCGGGGCCGACTATATAATACCCTACACCTCCCTAACAATGCGATAAGGGACACTGCGATAAGAATTTGGAATAATTGGTAAATGGGTAGGAACATATTATCTAATTCTGAACCGATAATCGCAAAATAAACAATATTCGTTCCTAAATTGAGAAACATCTTTCTGGAAAATTTTAATGATCAGAAGTAAAGTACAACTTCTATAGCGATTTGATACCAAATCAGGAGGAACATATATATGGAGGTTATATATAAATCTGAACCGATTTTCCCTGAATACTCATTCATGTAAAAAGACCTCTTTCTGTCGAATTTCGTACTGATCGGATATAAAATACAGTCTCTACAGCGCTTACATGTCAAATCGGGGGTAACGTATATATGTGGGCTATATCTTAATCTGAACCGATTTCTTCCAAATTTAAAAGTGTTCATTCATATAATAGGAAACCTCTTTTCGAAGAATTCCATACCGATCGGATATAAAATAAAGTTTTTACAGCGCTTACATGTCAAATCGGGGGTAAAGTATATATGGCGGCTATATCTAAATCTGAACCGATTTTCTCCGAATTTGGCAGTATTCCTTCATGTAATAAGAAACCTCTTTCTGCCGAATTTCGCACTGATCGGATATAAAATATGGTTTCTACAGCGCTTACATGAAAATCGGGTGAAACATATATATGGGGGCTAGACCTAAATCTGAACGGATTTTTCCCGAATTCAGCAGTGTTCATTCACGTAATAAGGGAACTCTCTCTGCCAAATTTCGTACTGGTCTGATATAAAATACAGTTTCTACAGCGCTTACATGTCAAATCGGGGTAACATATATATGGGGGCTATATCTAAATCTGAACCGATTGTGACCAATTTCAATAGGGATCGTCCTTGGGCCAAAAAAGAGCACTGTGCTAAATTTCATCACAATCGGACCATAAATACGACCTGCACTTTGATTACAAGAATACATGGACAGACAGACGGACAGACGGATATGGCTAAATCGACTCAAAAATTGATTCTATGACGATCGGTATAATAAACTATGGTTCTATTTCTTCTCTTTTTGGGTGTTACAAACAAATGAACAAAGTCATAATACCCTGTACCACATTGTGGTGTAGGGTATAAAAATGGAATCCTTCCCCCCCATTCCCTTCTGATGCAATGCATTTTGATGAATACATGTCCAATTTAAATTCCAAATGACATTTTAATTCCCCGAGTGGCATCCATTACCGCTAATACAGAATAATTTCTCATTAAATTAGCCACGAAATAAATTATTCACCTACTCGGTTGTGTACCTGTATGTGAACAACTCCTGTGTGTGTGTGTGAGTATGAATGCATCTGCAAAGGTAGATAGATACTCTTAATGGAATCGAATGCAATCGTACGAATTGCAAAACTAAAATTAAAATTCAAATTGAAATTGATTGTTGGAAAACATTAGAGATTATATTTGGCAACGATAGAGCGAGATCGGCCAATTCGATATGCTTGTAACGCCTAGGCAGACAGACAGACATCTGCAGAGCAATGGATGTCGGCCGCTGTGCGATGGCCTAAACTGGCCAACATATGTAAAAATGTATGTAAATATGCTTACAAACATACACACACACACAAGTACACCGATGATAATCGGGGAAGCGGTCTCTGAGTGTTACTGTGTGTGTATAAAACTACAAGTGTCGAAGTAATTTCGCTACATGACGATACATGTAAATTTAATGACTTTTGCGAAAAGTGGCAACAACTTGACACAAATGATTTGCAAAAACAACACGAAATTGCATAAATTTCATATGAACGGCGGAAATGCAATCCGCACACACACACACACACTGAATATTTTGGTAAAATTTCCCAAGTGTCCAGGTTAATAGGTGAAAGAAGCCAGCTTAAAAAAAAAACCACCACAACACTGATTTTTTATCTAAAATGCTTTTTCAGTTCTGGAATTATTAAAGAACTTTCTCAGTAAAAGTATTTGGTTTCACAAGTTCTAAAAGGGTAAAAATAAAACAAGTGAGTCAATGATTTTTTGAAAATTGTGCGATTTTGGAAATTTATGTTTTGTTCGGTGCAGAATCGAAAAAAATAAAACAATTCGAACAGTTTTGGAAAAAAATTATTTTTTCGCGAGATATCGCCGAGTCATTTTTTCCGAGTGTATTAAGAAAATTGCGCATTTGTCATAAACCATTAGAGCGATTCGACTGAAATTTGGTACATGGGTTCAAATCGAATTAAATTTAAGATTTAAACACATTTCAAATTTTTATCGATGGTTTTTTGAAAATATTGCAAAATATTTTTTGCACATGGAAATATATCCACTTTCTGGAGCAAACATTTTGAAAATTTTACTTATATTGTTATAAATCATAATTAGAAAAAACATTTTGGTAGATCGCGAACTTAGACACTACATTGATTTTATTGAGACCATTTTTTGCAATACACCATTACACTGTGGAACAAAATTAATCTTTTTCGAAAATAACAAGGTTCTGAAAACGGATTCTCACGGAGGGTGTAAAAAAAGAATAAACGTGTATCGGCGTTTTGAAAGTTTACGTATGGTGGTCATTTTAGAGGGGGATTAATATTTCCCCTTTTTGCACATTCTTATAATGAATCGGCATTGGTCCCTTTTGTGGAAAAGGCTAAAAATCGCCCCTAAAACAGAAGTTTAACGAGTCAAAATGTTCTACAAAAATATTTGCCATAAAATTCTACTATAAGTCTCTGAATATGCCATAACATAAAACTCAACTTAAACGCCAGAAATATGTTAGATTTTTAGCCTTTTCCACAAAAGATACCAAAAAGGCCGCTAGTTTGACGAGCTAGAGGGTTAAAATGTTCATCTAAAATATTGTTCGTAGAGTTCTTAGTAATATTGCTGAACATATCCTGTACCTAAAATATAAGGATCACACGGTTTCCAATGCCGACTCATTATAAGAATGTGCAAAATGGGGAGATATTGATCCCCCTCTAAAATGACCGCCACACGTAAACTATCAAAACGCCGATACACGTATATGCTTTTTTTAAACCCTCCGTCAGAAGTCTTTATCAGAAACTTGTTATTTTCGAAAAAGATTAATTTTGTTCCACAGTGTAATGGTGTATTGCAAAAAATGGTCTCAATAAAATCAATGTAGTGTCTAAGTGGCCGCGATTAGTAAAATTTAAAAAAATTTTGCTCAAGAAAGTGGATATATTTGCATGTGCAAAAAAATATTTTCCAATATTTTCAAAAAACAATGGATAAAAATGTGAAATGTGTATAAATCTTAATAATTTAATTCATTTTGAACCCATTTGCAAAATTTCAGTCGAATCGGTCTAATGGTTTATGAATAATGCGCAATTTTCTTAATACACTCGAAAATAATGACTCGGCTATATCTCGCGAAAAAAATTTTTTTTTCCAAAACTGTTCAAATGGTTTTATTTTTTTTCGATTCTGCACCGAACAAAACATAAATTTGCAAAATCGCACAATTTTCAAAAAATCATTGACACACTTATTTTATTTTTACCCAAAATTAAAAAAATATTTTTGTTGTTTTAAAATTTTAAACTCCTCTAATTATAAAATTGTAAATTCAAATACATACACGCTGAAAAAAATCGCTTCTGTAGTATATTGTCCCAAACATATTCGGCTTGAAATATACATATGTTTAGAGTACACTCCAAATATATAATATTTGACACACATAAATATTATATGTTTGGGAGAATATTGTTCTAAACAAAAATATGTTCCCATTCTAATATTTTTTTATTTGGAACTAGTATTTCCGAAATAAAGATTAATTTGTATTTAATTATTTTGGCAATGTATCAATGCCTTGATTTAAAGACAAGTTTTCTGTTTTTCAGGTGCTCAAAAATAATTTTTTTTTTAAATTTTTAATCTTTTTAAAATTTAATTAAAACTTAAATCGTATAATCTTTCGTGAATATAAATTGCATTGATGGATTGACAAAAAGTGATGAATTGGAATATTTATAAATTAAAAGACATTTTTAGCTATAAAGTTTAAAATGAAAACTAGGAAAAACTAACTAAAATTCGAAAAAATCAGCACAGTTTTAAAATTTTTTTTAAATAAAATATGTTTGGAAAACTTCTTAAACAATAACTTTGTTTGTGGGTACACACATATTTTATTTGTGAAAGTCAGTTAGCAAATATATTATGTTCTAATATATTAATATATGCGTTCCAAACAAGATTTCTTGATTTTCAAATAAAATTTATTTGTTAACAAATATATAGTATTTGAAAAAATCGCTTCCAAATATATTTTCTTTCGATTCAAACATATCAAAAAAGACGATTTTGCCCCGTGTATCGATACCTCCATTCTAAAACGTGCTATGCCGACTTAGCATGGTTGTGGGGAGATTGTATTTTAAATTCTAAATATTCCAAATTATATTCAGTCAAAATATGGTGTTTATCCGTCAACGCCATTAAAAGTTATTTACAAAATAGTACAGGTGAAAAAAATCTCTTCTGTAGTATATTGTCCCAAACAGATTCGGCTTGAAACATATGTATGTTTAGCGTACACTCTAAATATATAATATTTGGTACAGGCAAAAATTATTTATTTGGGAAGATGTTGTTCTAAACACATTTTTGTTTCCATCCTAATAATTGTTATTTGGGACTATAACTAGTATTCGGAAAATATATCGATACCTTAATTGTGTTAAGTTTGTGCGCAATTCATAGTCTACTTTTCAGGAATTTTTAATGTTGGTAAAAATACTTTATGATTGAAATCGTATAATCTTGTATAACATGGATAACTAATAAATTACTTGATTATAGACAGCAAAAGATATCTTGAAATATTCCAATATTTAAAGTCAGTTCTTTGCAACAGAAGGAATAGTTCGAAACCAAGGAAAATTTAAAACTTAAGTTCGAAGAAGTCAGCAAAGTTTTGAAAATATTTTTAAATAAAATATATTTGAAGAAATTCTAAAAAATAAATTTATTTGTATTTAAACAAATATTTTATTTGAGAAAATTAGCTTGCAAAAATATTTTGTTGTAATATATTAATATATGCGTCCCAAATAAATTTTATTGATTTTCAAATAAAATGTAGTTGCTTAAATATATATAATACATATTTAAAAATCTGTGTTCTAAATATATTTTCTTTCGATTCAAACATATCAAAAAAGGCGATTTTGCCCCGTGTACAAGTCATTCGATTTCCATTACAAAGGAATTCCACACAAATTTAAAAAATTCATCAAACTTTGTTCGCCTCTCCTGAAAAACTACCTGTTTGCACTTAGCATAGTTTAGAATGGGGTATCGATATTTGAAAAGTGAAAATTTTCTCCGGAACACTTCAGAATTTCTATCCATGTAAATATACATACGTAAATATGAATGAGTGTAAAACTTTGCCGAAAAATTATGATTCCTGCAAAAAGTGGCAAATAACGAGAAGAGGCAAAGCGATTTTTTTTAACGATGTGGTGACAAAAACTTGAAACTACAGACAACTGCCATAATTAACAACTCATAAACATACACATGCACACACTACGATGTACAAGTCGACATACACCAGTAGTCAGGCAGGGGAATACATACATTTGCAAGTGCAGCTAAAAATTTTCGTTGGTAAAAACTCTCATAAAAGTGGCAATAAAAAGCATAAATATCGCTCAACAACTAATTGACAACACATCACCATTACCCGTGGCAATAAGTGCATGTTGCTGACGATGTTTCTGTTGCTATTGCTGTTGTGGCTACTACTGCAGCTGTACCAGCAGCAGCAGTTATTTTTATTATGGAGCATCACACTTTTACTGACAAACAAAAGTGTCAACAGGAAATTCATGGGTAAGTAAATGTATGAGAAATTATTGCGGACCAACTGAATGAAGTTAATTGTCAGTTTGCCACTGCCGAAATTATACTCCTATATTTACAAGGTTTTACTGCAACTGCAACTGCATGTGCAATGTACAGAGTTCAAATACTTTCGACTTGATGGATATTATGGAAATTATGCTAATCATAATTCTGTGACATTTACCCGACAAGAGTTCATTAAAAAAGTACATCCTTGTACAACTAGCTACAAAATTAGCTGACAATCATTGTCGCTGAGCAAATGATAGACATAGCCAAAAAGTTGTCATCACTTTTGGAACACGTATTTATTTCCGCAGTGATGAAATTCATTAAAACAAGAAGAAAGTTGAAAAATAACAATTGCATGGGAACTAACTTTCATAGGAATAAGTATGGAATTAGTAAAAGTAAATAATTTTTATAAATGTTTACTTCAAATTGTAAATAAACTACTATTTACAGCGTAAATAGTTGTTTAAGAATTTAAAACTTTATTTTGCCATTGATTTTATTCAGAAATATTTCATATTCTTTGTATTCATGTTTCCTGTAATAACATATTTTTATACCCTTCACCATATGATGGGGGTATATTCATTTTGTCACTCCGTTTGTAACACCTCTAAATATTGATCTGAGACCCCATGAAGTATATATAGCGTGATGCGTTTAGAGGTTCCCTACCTTTTTAAAGAAAAAAACCCAGAAAATTCAAATTGAATGGGGAATGTTTTTTATCATTTGAAAGAACATTCTTTGGCTTTTATTTTTTGACGATAATGTCTATTAAATGTTGGCCGCGGCTACGTCTCAGAAGGTCCATCAGTTGAGTCCAATTTTCGATGACTCGTTCCAGCATTTCGACTGGTAACTGGCGAATGAAACGCGTGATGTTTTGCTCCGAGGCCTGAATCGAAGCGGGTTTGTCCGCATAAACTTTTGACTTTACATATCCCCACAGAAAAAGGTCTAATGGTGTGATAACACACGATCCTGGTGGCCAATCGACCGGCCCAAAGCGTGAAATTATCTGCTCACCGAAGTGTTCTCTCAATAAATCCATTGATTGATGCGATGTGTGGGAAGTGGCGCCGTCTTGTTAAAACCAAATGTCGCCGAGATCACGAGCTTCAATTTCAGGCATCAAGTAGTCGGTTATCATGGCACGTTCTCACCGGCATCATTTTTGAAGAAATATGGACCGATGATTCCGGTACGTCGGATCGGGAATCGGCCAATGGCAAAAAGATAGCTCTTAACGAGAGCCAAAATATTGCTCATGGGAGTCAAGGTCGTGGGTCGACTGGAAAGTGTTTTTGTTTGATTTAAAAAAAATGGACTTAGCGCAATTGGCGAACGATTATTTTGATAATAAAACTGAATAATTTGTAAACGTTGTTCAGGTGTAAGTCTTTCCATGATGAAATGCCAAATAATACTTAACAAAAATAACATGACAGCATGAAATGACTCACACGTGATCTGTCACAAAAGGCTATTGAAAAAGTATCTCTACTTAGATCACCCTATATATTCTTAATCGTCGTAAAATTCTAAGACGATTTAGCCATGTCCGTCTGTCCGTCCGTCTGTTGTAATCACGCTACCGTCCGTACAAATAGGGCTAGGTTGATTAAATTTGGTAGAAATAGGACATATCGGTCAATGTTTTTATATAGGTCCCCTATAGAGGTCACTCCAAAATACGGGTTTTGAGCCATAGATACCACATTTTTAAAGCAATTTAGCAGAAACTTTGCAGTTTGTATTAGATTTTGACAAGCAAAAATTTTACAAATCGGTTGATATTTTGATGTAGTCACCCTATAGAGGTCGCTCCAAAATATATGTATTTAAGCCATAAATACCATATTTTCTAAGCATTTTAACTGAATCTTTGCAGTTTGTATTTAATTAAGACAAGAATACATCGCAGGAAAAATTTTTTAAATCAGTTCATATTTCGTTATAGTCCACCTATAGATGTCGCTCCCAAAAAGCCATAAACACCACATTTCCTAAGAAATTTAGCAGAAGCTTTGCAGTTTGTATTCTATTTTGGCAAGAATTCATCTCAATAAAATGTATACAAATAAATATTTATTTTGTTGTAGTCCTTGTGTAGATGTAGCTCTCAAAAAGCTATTTAAAGCCAGAAATACCACATTTTTCAGGTGAAGAGTTTGACTAATTAGAAACTTAAATTTGTGAATTTTGTAGAAAAATTAAACTTGCGAAGAATTCTTTATAAAAATACAATTTCAACCAATTTTTTTAGAAAAATGCAATTTCAACAAAATTTTCTAAAGAAATGAAATTTTATAAAAAAATGCTATTTCGAAGAAATTTTACATTAAAATAAAATTTGTAAAAAATTTTTTAGAAAAATTCACTATCGAAGATATTTCAATAAAAATGCAGCTTCGATTAAACTTCCTAAAAGATTGCCATTTCGACAAAATTTGCAAAAAAAAAACTTATTTCCCCAATAGTCGAAAATGTCAACTATAGAAAATTTAAAAATTTTAAATTTTGTAGAACAATGAAATTTGGACACAATTTTGTAAAAAAATTCCAACAAAATTTTCCAAAATACTGAAATTTTTTTAGAGAAATGCAATTTCAACAAAATTTGATATAAAAACGCAAATTCGACGAAATTTTCTATGAAATACAATTTCAACAAGTTTTCACGGAAAATGCAAATAAATTTTAATTAAATTTTCTAGAAAAATTAAATTTCAATGAAATTTTCTAGAAAAACTAAATTTCAATAAAATTTTGTAGAAAAACTTAATTTCAATGAAATTTTCTAGAAAAATTAAATTTCAATTAAATTTTCTAGAGAAATTAAATTTCAATGAAATCTTTTAGAAAAAATTTCAATGAAATTTTGTAGAAAAAATTTTGTAAAAAAAAATTCAACAAAATTTTCTAAAATAATGAAATATTTTAGAGAAATGCAATTTCAACAAAATTTGCTATAAAAACGCAAATTCGGCGAAATTTTCTAAGAAATACAATTTCAACAAGTTTTCACGGAAAATGCAATTAAATTTCAATGAAATTTTCTAGAAAAACTACATTTCAAAGAAATTTTCTAGAAAAACTTAATTTCAATGAAATTTTCTAGAAAAACTAAATTTCAATGAAATAGAAAAATATATAGAAAAATAAAATTTCAATGAAATTTTCTAGAAAAATTAAATTTCAATTAAATTTCAGTGAAATTTCTAGAAAAAATTTCAATGAAATTTTCTAGAAAAAATTTTAATGAAATTTTCTAATTTACTTAAACAAAATAGGTCGTGTCATGATTTGCTCCATATTCAAAGATGTTTCCAATAACAAAATTGTATGGTGGAGGGTAATTAAGATTCGGCATGGCCGAACTTAACGCTTTTACTTGTTAGGTCTTTTATAATGACAAGTTAGAAGGAATTGACATAATTTTCTATGTGTAAGCTGCAATTTGTGCTATAATATTAAGCGAGACTATAAATACGAGTACTATGGTAAAATGTGACTAAATTATGTTTACGGGTCCATAGTATGGCTATAAGTATAATATTATATACAAATAAACCATAACATGGTTAAAAGGGGGCATATTATGATCATAGCGTTACAGGGATCATGTTATGATTACAAAGATCATGTTAGGATTATTTATGACCATTACATGGTTACGAGATGAGCATATAATGATATAATAATACCATATATTATGACTTTCTAATATCAAGAAATTTAGAAAAACTAAATTTCAATGAAATTTTCTAGAACAATTAAATTTCAATGAAATTTTCTAGAAAAATTAAATTTCAATGAAATTTTCTAGAAAAATCTAATTTCAATGCACTTCTAGAAAAAATTTCAATGAAATTTTCTAGCAAAAATGTCAATGAAATTTTCTAGAAAAAATTTCAATGAAATTTTCTAGAAAAAATTTCAATGAAATTTTCTAGAAAAAATTTCAATGAAATTTTCTAGAAAAAATTTCAATGAAATTTTCTAGAAAAAATTTCAATGAAATTTTCTAGAAAAAATTTCAATGAAATTTTCTAGAAAAAATTTCAATGAAATTTTCTAGAAAAAATTTTAATGAAATTTTCTAGAAAAAATTTCAATGAAAAAGTCAATGAAATTTTCTAGAAAAAATGTCAATGAAATTTTCAAGAAAGAACAGTGCGAAACAGACAAAAAGTTCGTGAAAAGTATTTATAAAACATATATTTACTATTCTATGTTCAATTGTTTACACTCTTTTTGCAAATATTAAAATAATTTCCCATTTTTGTTCTTCTCCTTCCCGTTAATTCACAATAATTGATAACAATCTCTCCAAAATGGGATGCCATATTGCTAAATATAGGGTGTCCAATCTGGCAACATCATACTCGATTAAGACAGGAACACAAGCACCAAACTTCATCGGGAACTAATAGTGCTTAAAAGTGCTTAGCTCCCCATACAAATTAAGCACTTATGGTGTAACGAAAACACGCCTATTATGACTTTCTAATATCAAGATTTTTAATGGGAACCATTACCAAAAAAATGGGGGAATAATTTTTAAAGTGGCAATTAGGATAGTACACGGGCAAAATCGCCTATTTTGATATGTTTGAACCATTACCAAAAAAATGGGGGAATAATTTTTAAAGTGGCAATTAGGATAGTACACGGGCAAAATCGCCTATTTTGATATGTTTGAATCGAAAGAATATATATTTGGAACACATCTTTTTAAATATTCTGAGCAAATAAATCTTATTTAAAAAATCAATAAAATTTATTTGGAACGCATATATTAATATACATATTTCAACAAAATATTTTTGCAAACTAAATCTAAAGCTGCTCTCACGTAATAACAATAGAGTTTGGTTGACTTTATAGCTATTTTGGACTTACAAAAATATTTGGTAAAAGTTTCGAATTTGTATTCTTTTTTTGTACCACATTTTTTGAGTGCAAAACATCTTTCACATACAAGAAATGATACATTTTGCACAACTCATCTCGGAATCGGAGTCGGAGTCGACCATAATATTTCCGGGAAAATAAACCCGATTTCGATACCACACCTCCGACTAAAACACATATCTCTGCCAAATATTTGAAAACAAATTTACGTTCAATGAAAATTTTTCAATTCATTGTTATCTGTATACAAATTTACAAAAATACCAAACTAATAAAGTAAACTATCAGCCTTCACCTAACATAGATATCCAACGCATTTCCTCAATTCTAATTGAAATGATACACATTAACGGCCACCGGAAGTCTCTGCAGCAAAGAATTAATGAATGCATTAATTCGCAGTAATCTTTTTTTTTTCGCTGTATCTTCTGTAATTGTCAAACATCAGTCATTCGTTTAGCGTATCTTTCCGCAGTATTTTTCATTCATAAACAGTGTTACCAAAAACAGAATGAAGTGAACGAAAGACAAAAAAACTTTATGAAACTAAAAACATTTTGTCAACATTTTTGGCAATTAAAGTCGACATGACTACATTTGTTAAACCCATACTCTGGCCAAGATCGCTGCCGGGGCAGACAGCAGAAACATCAGCAACAACAACAACAACGATTTTTGACAAGCATTCGTTTTAATTTGATGCCATTTCATTCATATCTCTTCAAAACTATCTCGGCAGCTCTTACTTTTGTTGCGCTGTTAGTTGTATGTTGTTATTGCTGCTGATGGCGATGATGATGATGATATTGCTGCTGCAGATGATGCATGTGGTGATTACACTATGCGACACAAATGAAACCAAGACAGAAAATAACGGTCCAGTAATTCGAATTCAGTTAGGGCGGGTGGTCTAATAGCCCCATTGCTTATACAGGGTGGCTGATATGTAATGCAACAAAGTAAAGCGCTATATTTTTTAAATTTTATTGTTCAAAAGCAAAAAATGTCGGAAATAACATAAAATTTTAGAAACAGTTTAGATTTGTTCGAATTGGCCACCTTTGGCACGAATTATGGCCTTCAAACGGCCGACAAAGCCATCACACGCTGCACGAAAGTGGCTCTGCGGTATTTTGGCCATTGTGCGGTAGAAATGAAGCGAGGAACCTCCTTTTTAAGCCATTCTTGGTTGACGCGTGCTGAGTGCGATGGTGCTGAGTCCTGTTGGAATGTCCATAGTCTGCGGCCGAAATGTTTGTCTTTAGGACATTTTCCCGATAATATTCGGCATTTATTTTGACCCCATGGTCGATGAATATGAGCGGGGAGCGACCATCGGACGTTACGGCGGCCCACACTATTACCATCGGCGGCGCTTGAGTTCTGGTGGCCAATCGAAGGTGTAAATTTTCAGCTGACCTCTTTGGCAAGTAAACCCGATCATTTTGTTTGTTCACAAACTGCTGAATTTGGAATGGCTTCTCATCGGAGAAAACCAAATTCGGTAACTGGCCACTTTCGTGCAAGCGAAGCAACTCCTTGGCTCTTTCCAGTCTAACTTTTTCGTGTGCATCGGTGAGCTCTTGCACTTTTTGGAACTTCAATGGCTTTAGTCCAAGCTCATTTTTTAATATGTGTTGTATCCGTTCTCGCGATATGTTCAGCTCACGAGCAATTTTTCTACCACTGCGGCGTGGATTTCGATCAAATCTGGTCTTCACTTTTCAGATCATTTCTGGAGTTGTTACCGTTTTTTTTTCGTCCACTTTTTGGACGCGATGCAACACTGCCAGTATCACGGTAACGAGCAATGGTACGAGAAACAAAAGATTTATTCACATTTAAATGCTGGAGGGCTCTAACGATAGCCACTTGTGTTTTTCCACCCAAATATAAAGCAATCACACTATCACGCTTGAATTCCATCACGAATAATTTTTTTCTGAATGCAATAGATCAAAATGCTTTTGTAAGCTTGTAAACAATGAAATGAACTGTCACTGAAATAAATCTGTCAGCTATCAGACTAGCGGTTTAGAAATGGTAGCATCCTGAAGTTGGTTGCAATACATATCAGCCACCCTGTAAATGCAATAGTGTTGTATTTGCCTGGAAAATGACAATCTACCATTGTTAATGAGCTACGACATTTACGTGTTTGTATATCGGTCTTTTATACGTGACCAAAATACTGGTATGATTAAAAAACGACATGAAATTGGACATTTATATTCTGTTATTAAGCCAACAAAATAAATTTATAAAATTCATATATTTGTAATCGGAGCGCCGACATCTTTTATTTCGTCCGTTTGAGAGGCAAGCTACTGCGCACGACAATTTTCGAAATTTGTAATTGAATGAGTTAAAATTTTGTTAAAAGCCTACCTGGCAATATCCGACATCTCTGAAACAAAATATTAAATTGAAGATAATATTTTTCTGATCTAACTTTTTATTGAGTTTCAAAGTGCAAAATTCATTAATAAAATTGGATCAACTTTAGAGCAATAAAAGTTGTTAACTAGTGTTACTTGTTGTTGTTGCTGCTGCTGTTGGGTCTCTGTATGTTTATTTGTTTGGGCCAATGTTGACGACGATGTTTAGCTTGAAATTGCTCCGTTTAACTTTACACATAAATGTGGCCATAAACAGACGTACATATGTTCATTTGTTTGGACATGTCTGTGACATTTTTGGATGCCAATTGTGTTCTGGTTATGACTTATTTCCATCTGAACTGCAATGTCTCAGACCGTTGCAAATGTCTGTTGTTACTGCTGCTGCTACTGCTACAGCTACTGCTTCTGACGACGATGATAATGTTGTTATTAATAATAATGGCGCATTGTGACTCTGACACTTAAAACTCCAACGACGAATTATGCTGAACTGACTGAGATGAGATGTTATTGTGTGTTTTGTTTATTTACCAACATTTCTTCTTTCTGAATGATAGTCATAATTACAACGAAATGTTACGAATAATATCCGGAACATTTCCACATGACAATAAAATACAAGTAAATCCGAGAAAAAAAGGAAACACTAACTTCGGAGAAATGCAACCTCAGGCACATGTTTATACCCTACACCACGCTGTGGTACAGGGTATTATGACTTTGTGCATTTCTTTGTGACACCCAAAAGGAGAAGAGATATACCCATTGTTTATTATACCGATCGACTTGTAATCACTTTCTGAGTCGATGTAGCTATGTCCGTCTGTCTGTCTGTAGATGTATTCTTGTAATCAAAGTACAGGTCGCAATTATGGTCCGATGCACATATCTTCCTTTAGGCCCAAGGACGAACCCTATTGAATTTGGTTAAAATCGGTTCAGATTTACATATAGCTCACATATATACGTACCTCCGATTAGACATGTAAGCGATGTAGAAACTGTATTTTATATCAGATTAGTATGAAATCGTATAGAGAGAGTTATTCTATTAAATGAATGAACACTGCCAAATTCGGGGAAAATCGGTTCAGATTTATATATAGCCCCTCATATACATATATGTTTCTCCCGATTTGATATTTAAGCGCTGTAGAACCCGTATTTGAGGAGGTACTTTTCAAAACTTGACTATTCCACTTTTTACAGAAATGATTTTTTTCTTCTTTTTTGCTTGGTGGCATTGATTTCAATACTCAGCGAAAATAAATTTTTGCGAAATATTTATAATTACACCGGAAAAAATAAATAAAAGGCATGATTTCATCAAAAGTAGATTATTCCACTTCAAAATGACATTACCCATTTCAAATATGCATTTTGTCAGTCAGAAACCAGTAAGGAAAGGCAGAAAGTCGGGCGGGGCCGACTATATAATACCCTACACCTCCCTAATAATGCGATAAGGGTCATTGCGATAATAATTTGGAATAATTGGTAAATGGGTAGGAACATATTATCTAATTCTGAACCGATAATCGCTAAATTAAGTAATATTCGTTCCTAAATTGAGAAACATATTTCTGGAAAATTTTAATGATCAGAAGTAAAGTACAACTTCTATAGCGCTTTGATACCAAATCAGGAGGAACATATGTACGGATGTTATATATAAATCTGAACCAATTTTCCCTGAATACTCATTCATGTAAAAAGACATCTTTCTGTCGAATTTCGTACTGATCGGATATAAAGCGCTTACATGTCGAATCGGGGGTAACATATATATGGGGCTATATCTAAATCTAAACCGATTTTCTCCGAATTTGGCAGTATTTCTTCATGTAGAAGGAAACCTCTTTTTGCCGAAATTCGCACTGATCGGATATAAAATAAAATTTTTACAGCGCTTACATGTGAAATCGGGGGTAACGTTTATATGGGGGCTATATCTAAATCTGAACCGATTTCTTCCAAATTTAACAGTGTTCATTCAAATAATAGGAAACCTCTTTCTGCCGAATTTCATACTGATCGGATATAAAATAACATTTTTACAGCGCTTACACTTCAAATCGGGGGTAACGTATATATGGGGGCTATATCTAAATCTGAACCGATTTCTTCCAAATTTAACAGTGTTCATTCAAATAATAGGAAACCTCTTTCTGCCGAATTTCATACTGATAGGATATAAAATAACATTTTTACAGTGCTTACACTTCAAATCGGGGGTAACGTATATATGGGGGCTATATCTAAATCTGAACCGATTTCTTCCAAATTAAACAGTGTTCATTCAAATAATGGGAAACCTCTCTCTGCCGAATTTCATACTGATCGGATATAAAATAACATTTTTACAGCGCTTACACTTCAAATCGGGGGTAACGTATATATGGGGGCTATATCTAAATCTAAACCGATTTTCTCCGAATTTGGCAGTATTTCTTCATGTAGAAGGAAACCTCTTTTTGCCGAAATTCGCACTGATCGGATATAAAATAAAATTTTTACAGCGCTTACATGTGAAATCGGGGGTAACGTTTTTATGGGGGCTATATCTAAATCTGAACCGATTTCTTCCAAATTTAACAGTGTTCATTCAAATAATAGGAAACCTCTTTCTGCCGAATTTCATACTGATCGGATATAAAATAACATTTTTACAGCGCTTACACTTCAAATCGGGGGTAACGTATATATGGGGGCTATATCTAAATCTGAACCGATTTCTTCCAAATTTAACAGTGTTCATTCAAATAATAGGAAACCTCTTTCTGCCGAATTTCATACTGATCGGATATAAAATAACATTTTTACAGTGCTTACACTTCAAATCGGGGGGTAACGTTTATATGGGGGCTATATCTAAATCTGAACCGATTTCTTCCAAATTTAACAGTGTTCATTCAAATAATAGGAAACCTCTTTCTGCCGAATTTCATACTGATCGGATATAAAATAACATTTTTACAGCGCTTACACTTCAAATCGGGGGTAACGTATATATGGGGGCTATATCTAAATCTGAACCGATTTCTTCCAAATTTAACAGTGTTCATTCAAATAATAGGAAACCTCTTTCTGCCGAATTTCATACTGATCGGATATAAAATAACATTTTTACAGCGCTTACACTTCAAATCGGGGGTAACGTATATATGGGGGCTATATCTAAATCTGAACCGATTTATTCCAAATTTAACAGTGTTCATTCATATGATAAGAAACCTCTTTCTGCCGAATTTCAGACTGATCGGATATAAAATAAAGTTTTTAAAGCGCTTACATGTCAAATCTGGGGTAACATATATATGAGGGCAATATCTAAATCTGAACCGATTTTAACCAAATTCAGTAGGGATCGTCCTTGGGCCAAATAAAACATATGTGTAAAGTTTCGTCGAGATCGGACCATAATTGCGACCTGTACTTTGATTACAAGAATACATGCACAGACAGACAGACGGACAGACAGACGGACATAGCTAAATCAACTCAGAAAGTAATTCTAAGTCGATCGGTATAATAAACGATGGGTCTATTTCTTCTCCTTTTGGGTGTTACAAACAAATGCACAAAGTTATAATACCCTGTACCACAGTGTGGTGTAGGGTATAAAAATGCGAACAATGTGTCTGTAAGAACTAAACTGGTGATTTGATTTTACAAGTAGTACTAAGCCGGTTGTTGTCTCGGCTAAGTAATGTAACACCACTACCCCAAAGAAAAAAATCTTAACATAATTGCAACATTGGGACCCAATCTTTTACTCCAGAAACAACAACGCACAGATGTCATTAGTGCATAAGGGTCCTGAACAGCCCAGTTATCCACTTAAGTCCACCTCCGGGACTTGGCATTATTAAGACAGTGTTTTGAATCGAAACATGATTATTCATCTGGAGCACATAGCAAAACTTGATAATTCCAATCAGCCGCGTCAAAACTTGATTATTCAATTTCAAATTTTGTATTTATTCAAAATATATTAGAGGTAAATTTTTGAATCCTATACAGGGCAATGCCTAATCTTGACGTCTTTCATAATGCACCAAAATTTCGGGTTAAATACATAGGGCCATACCTATAAAACTATTTGCTCAAATTGTGAAAAAACACAAAAAGTGGAATAGTCAAGTTTTGAAAAGTACCTCATTATTTTATATCCGATCCGTACTAAATTTAACTGAGAGAGTTTTCTTATTACATGTATGCACGCTGGCAAATTCAGGTATAATCGGTTCAGATTTAGATGTAGCCCCTATATATATGCTTCACCCGATTTGACATGTAAGCGCTGTAGAAGCCGTGTTTTATATCCGATCAGTACGAAATTCGGCAGAGAGAGTTTTCTTATTACATGTATGAACACAGCCAAATTCTTATCTCAATGCACATTTTCGCATTGTTAGGGAGGTGTAGGGTATTATATAGTCGGCCCCGCCCGACTTTCTGTCTTTCCTTACTGGTTTTATAACAATAACCAGTACAATGGTAGGTGTTAAAGCAAAATTTATTACGACTATTTTGAAATAAAGGTACAAAATATTTTTAAGTTAAATTAAATTCCTTAAGCCTGGCTCTGCTTGCTGGCTTTATTTGAAAAAGTCGGACATAAATGTAATACAGAATGTCTTTTGGGACTTTGGACATCAAGATAAATGCGAAAAGGAAAACCTAAATATGGGAACCTTGTCGTTGCTTTTTAGTAGAATTTGGGGAAACCCAAATTTGCGGATGCCGAAACTGAGTGTTAGAAATATACGAGGAATAGCGCGTAGTTCTTCGTAGATTTTCCCACACACTGCTTCTCTGCAATTTCGGCATATGGCCCTTTTCCACTTTACAGTCACCGTTAAGGAATATATCGTTCAGTCCATTTCAAACCGAACACCTTTTTTGGGTCACCATACCCGATTTAAATATAAATTTGCATATCGATTCTCTGTTCAAAATAAAACATTTTATAGTTAGCAAAAATATACAAAATTTTTTTTCCAGATTAGCATCTGAAATCTGAGAAAGTAGGAAAATGTTATCAAAAGGCGTACGTTTCGAGTTATTTATTTTCGGAACGCGTGGACGGAGTTTTTCGAATTAAACGTCTCATGTCCATCGTTTGGGATCGAAAATGAGCCATATCGGATAATGTTTTTATACAGCTCCACTATAGGTGTCGTTTCCAAATATTCTTCTTATGATATTGCAGTTTGTATTCTATTTTCACTACATGGAGAAAAATCATCGTTTTTGATATGTTTGAGGTCAAAGAAAATATATTTGGAGCCGAAATTTTTAAATATTACTAGTCGATACCCGGTGCACTTTGTAGCCCCGAAATGTAATTTTAGTGATTTAGTGACATGTGATGTGTTTCGTAAAATAAACTCGACACCCACAAATATATACATAGTTTTATATAAATTAAAAGACTACCCAACTTTTTCATGCAAACGCACTTTCTCATCGTATTGATGTTCTCGCTTTAACAAAACTGAATGTTTACATTGATACTTAAACTATTAATTTCTTATACTGATCCAGTCATGGCCTCAAAGTGATGTCAAACATATCTACACCCAACTTAGTAAGCTTGAAGATTTTTCTAATAATAATCTCGGATCAGTCTACTTGAAAGTCTATCAGACTCCTGAAAATAATAACAAATGACCTCAAAATCCCAAATGGTATGCACATATTTTTGATCACGACTGCTTTGACCACAAACTGGAAATTAGAATGTGTGAATATATCTTACTCAGCGCATCATATAGAATTTTAGCTCTTAATCGACCCTTGAAATATCAGAAAGAATTATATTATTCTGGTCGCAACTGTTCAAATTTCGTTAATCTGAGGAGGGTATTATTCACTATATGTCAGAGTTGAAGAGGTCGCAAAATGCGTCTCAGAAAGTCAAAAGGTTTATCATACTATTGCACATTTCATACAAAGATATCTTCGTTCCATGCTTCGATTTAATCGGTTTATTTGTTATAGTAGAAAGCAGAAACGAAATTTAAACCGTAAGAATAGTTGATTTCGCATCTATGTAGTTGAAGATTACGAGTAGAATATGTACATTATTTTATAGATATTTAGCTCCTTAGTGACGTTTGGAAGATTGAAGATAGTTTTGGTCACTATAGCACTGACCGCAGCTCAAATCGTGGGTAAACTTTTAGATTAATATTTTTATAGGGTCACCAAACGCGTAGCGGAGAATGAAATGCTTAATATGTTATGTATGTTCCAAATTTGGATATAATCGTTTAGTCATGATAATTAAAATTATATCACATTATTCAAAACCTGATCACGTGCATACATATTGACCACAGCCACAGTTAGATTCAGTTTTGTCAAAATATATTGCCGCTGCAATAGACGGGATATATATTTCTTAAAAAAAATTAAAAAATGTTGGTCGTGATTTTTGTGTCCATTTTGACCTCATGTCGGACGACGCATTTCCTTAAAGATCGGTATATATCCATAGCACCTTATGGAATTTTTCAAAAGTCGCTTGGTGGAAAATCGCATCCGTTGGCGATCAGTACACACACATAAATTAGTAGGAGAATTCAGAGAACTAAAATTTATTTTTTTAAGATACCAACCTTGGATTTGTAAATAAATTAAATTAAAGGAGTTGGTATGACTGGTGAATGTAATACACATACACAGAATTGTGTTTAAGCATCTGAATTTCTAAAACTAAGTGCGATATGACACTAACGAAAAAGGTTTGTCATTATTCTCCTACCTGTGGGAAACATTCTTTGAAAACGGCCTAAATGTATTTTTTTTTAGTTATTTGATGAGAATGGAATATTGATTTGGCTTGGAAATTAAAAACATAATTTGTACAGTTTTGAAAAATAGTAATTTTCACGGTATGTGTCACTTTGTGGCGCAATGTATTAATTAATGTATTAATTTTTAAGAAATATCAAAATGTTGCCCATACCTTTCTCTATCGATATTTTAAAAAGTTTTTGACCCATTTTATTCTACTTGTTGATCAAAGAAAAAAATTCCAAAATAGCAAATCTTACCCAAATACCCTAGTGCACCTCTGCCAGAGGTCTATTCCGTAGAGTTGTTCGTCCAAAAAAGGACCGTTCACTGAGCACATACCAAGGGAGTAAAAATCAAATTGAACTTACTTACTTATTTTGGCTCAGTGTCCTTAATCGATCTAGTTGAAATTTTGTGTAATAACTGCAATCCAATAGGAGTAAACTTGGGGCAAGTTTCATCCCGATCAGAAGACATCGGTTTTAAAAATTGACTCAGTTGACATGAAATTCGCCATATAATTACGTACACAGAGGTGACATGAACTAGAGAAAAACTATTTTAACGTTTAAATCAATATTTAATTGTTTTCCTGTGTTTGTGTATGCAAAATGTCAGCTCACTAGCTCTAACAGGAGCCTCAGCGGTCAAGCGGGCGATTTGTCACGCCCACTTTTTGCAAACATTTTTTTCCAAAACCTTCTCAGACCAAATAGCTTTCAAACAAAAGAAAAAAATTTAGTATCGGTCCAGTGGTTTAAGCGTCTATAAAACACATACATACATACATACAACCATTTTTCCATTTTTATATATAAAGAAGATTGTATATTTTGGAACAAATAAATTTTATTTGAAAACCAAAAAAATTATTTGGGACCTGACAGTAATATATTACAAAAAAATGCTTTTAACTGACTTTCACAAATAAAAAATGTGTTTACCGTTTTTTGGTTTTTGTGTTTGGGGCGTTGCTGTGTTCTGATACATATAGTAAAATTTTATGGCCAACATTTTTGTAGAACATTTCATCCCCGCATTCCCCATTTTAAGGGGTGTTTTTTAAGATTTGTTAAAATGGGGTTAATATGTTCCAAAAAAATATTGGCCTTAATATTTTCTATAAAGTTGCTAAAAATACCCTGTACCACAAAAAAATATTTTCGTTTCTTAATAGTAAATTACTAAAATGTTTGGGGTACAGTGTGGTTTTATGAGCTATTTAGGGTGCCTAGACACGTTCAGATTGTATTGATATGTACACAAAAGCTGTTCAGATTTACGTTGGCTTTGCTTAACATTGTTAGGTAAAAAATTACGAGTCCCTGAAAGTTATGCTGACAAAAGTGAAAAAAAAATATTTTTTCCTTCACTTATTCAAAAAAAAGTACCGGAAATTTTTTTTCGCAAAAAATGTTACGAAGCTTTGTTCAGCATATTCTAAGCTACATTATTGCCAAATATAGTTAGGCGGTATCACCAAGTCTGAATTAGTTGTTGGGCAAAAGCTGATGACACCTTTTTCGAGGGGCCCACTGATTTTCAGTAATTTTGGAGCCCCATAAAAAAAATTGGTCACCAATTTCGTCAAACCGAGTATAGGGTTATACTATCCTTTGATAGTAGAATCGAACCTATACTATCAAGTCCGTGTATTTTTTCACTGTTGCACAGTGTATTCTATGTCAATCTATATATATAAAATTGTTGCGTGACTGGCTGACTGATTGACTGACTGATCATCGCCCAGGCCAAACGGCTGAAGTTAGAATCGTGAAATTTGGTAGGAGGGTAGTCATTGGGACGTAGACGAGCAATAAGGCGGGATTTTTCGAAATTCGTACTATTAGCCGCACAATGGGGCAAAAAGGGATAAATATGGTACCACCGCCAAATCTAAACGTAATGAGCTAGAATCTTGAAATTTGGTATGAGGGTAGGCCTTAGGACGTAGACTCAGAAATTGGCAGGATTTTTCGAAATTCGAACATTTACGCACACAGTGGGGTAAAAAGTGATAAATGTGGTACATCAGCCAAATCCAAATGCCAAGAGCTAGAATCGTGAAATATTGTGTGATGGTAGCCCTTATGAGGTAGACTCTGAAATTGGCAGGATTTTTCGTAATTCGAACATTTACGCACACAGTGGGGTAAAAAGGGAAAAATGGGATAAATGTAGTACAACAGCCAAATTCAAGTGGCAAGAGCTAGAATCGTGAAATTTGGTGTGAGGGTAGCTCTTATGAGGTAGACTCTGAAATTGACAGGATTTTTCGAAATTCGAACATTTACGTACACAGTGGGGTAAAAAGGGAAAAATGTGGTACAGCAGCTCAATCCAAATGGCAAGACCTAGAATCGTGAAATTTGGTGTGAGAGTAGCTCTTAGGACGTAAACAAGAACAAGGAGTGATTTTTTTTAAAAATTTAGAGGCACAGTGGGACAGAAAGGTATAAATATGGTACCACCGCCAAATTTAACGCCTAATATTAGAATGGTGAAAGTTGAAGCGAGGGGTGTCTGTATGACAACTGATCGGGGTATTCAGTTTTTTTGTATTCATAGTTTTCGGGGCACAGTGGGGCAAAAAGTGTAAAATATAGTACAGTGGCTTAAAAATGTCAAACATGGAGCAATGGTTCCAGGGTAACTTTTGGAACATAAACTGGAGATTGGAAGTGATTTTTAGTAATTCTAACTTTAAGAGGCACAGTGGGACACGACGGGTTAATTATGGAGCATGGGGAAAAAAGGGAACAATCTGCCAAAATTGGAACTTAAACATAAGATATGAAGAGTTTATATGGTTTTAGGAGCACTGCGGTCAAAAACGGTTAAATAGTGGAGTGGAGAAAATATGATTAAATATGTTACAGTCGGGGAAAAAGGTTTAAGTACGCTAGCGTGGAGACACTTTTTAAATACGAGTACGGTACAGTGAGACAAAAATTTGTTAAATATGGTACAGTTGAATGGGGCACAGTTGTGAAAAAAGGGTTACAGTGGGGTAAAAATAGTTATATGTATATGGTAAAGTGGGACATATGGGTTAAAAATGGTACAGTGGAGCAAAAAGCGTTAACTATTGAACAGTGGGGCGAAAAGGGTTAAATATGGTACAGTGTCACAAAAATGGGTAACTACACAGTACAGTGGGGCATAACTGTGTTAAATATTGTACAGTGGAGCACAGAGGGTTAAATATGGTACAGTGGGGCAAAAACTGTTAAATATGGTACAGTGAGACAAAGCGTTTAATATGACACAGTGGGTCAAAAAGGGTTAACTATGGTACAGTGGGGCACAATTAGTTGAATATGGTAACGTGGGACAAAATGGGTTAAATATGGTACAGTGGGGCAAAAAGATTTAACAATGGAACAGCGGGAAAAAATTTGTTAGCTATGGTACAGTGGGGCACAAATGGTTAAATATGGTACAGTATGACAAAAATGGTTACAGTGGGCACAAAAAGTAAAATATGGTAACGTCTAACAAAATGGGTTAAAAATGGTACAGTGGGGCAAAAAGCGTTAACTATGGAACAGTGGGGCAAACATTTATCTATGATACAGTGGGGCAAAAATGGTTAAATATGGGACAGTGTGACAAAAATGGTTAACTATACAGTACAGTGGGGCATAACTGTGTTAAATATTGTACAGTGGAGCAAAGAGGGTTAAATATGGCACTGTGGGGCAAAAACTGTTAAACATGGTACAGTGAAACAACGGGTTTAATATGACACAGTGGGGCAAAAGGGGTTAACTATAGTACAGTGGGGCACAATTAGTTGAATATGGTAACGTGGGACAAAATGGGTTAAATATGGTACTGTGGGGCAAAAAGCTTTAACTATGGAACGGTGGGGGAAAAATGTGTTAGAATGGTAGAGTGGGACACAAATGGTTAATAATGGTACAGTATGAAAAAAATGGTTACAATGGGCACAAATAGTAAAATATGGTAACGTGGAACAAAATGGGTTAAGTATGGTACAGTGGGGCATAAAGCGTTTACTATGGAACAGTGGGGCAAAAATGGTTAAATATAGTGGACAAAATATAGTAGGACAAAAAGGTGTTAAATTTGATTCAGTGGACCCAAAAGGATAAATATAGCACAGTGGATCAAAAAACGTACATTTAGTACAGTGGGTAGAAAATGTGGGACAAACATGGTTTTATATTGTACCAGGGTGTGAATGTAGGTATTGGAACTTAAACAAGGGGAAAGTTGCTACCGTATGAACCAAAAAAATAGTTTTTCAGCGTCCAGAGGTACTGTGGGAAAAGGGATAAATATTGTACCATGATGTCAGGGTAACTCTTGGAACTTAAACTAGAAATGAAACGAGGGTTCGTATTTTATATATAAAAGTAATCAAATCATCTTCATTTTGCACCGTGTGTAATAATCATGTAATTTTTAAAGAACGAGGTATAACTATTTTACAGTACCCTAAACAGAAAATAAATAAAAGATGGGGGCTGCGAAGCGCACCGGGTTAAAGCTAGTTTATATTACAAAATATTATAAATTCCTTTGAAATCAAGCATGACCATATATTTTTAGCTCAGCACAATCGTATCTATTGATTGTTATCATTCTGTTTACTTATATTGTCAAACTCTAGTAAATGCTGTACTACTCAACAGAGTCTTCTGTAAGTACTATAGTTTTATAAATATGTATAGTTTATACTCCAGAAAAATAGGCGTAGTAGCCACGGTTCATGTCACAGAAGGAACCACAAATACATAAATTGTTTACTACTTTAATACCAGGGAACATACGACCGGAAATTCGTAAAAGTGGAATGATTTTTAAGTGCCTACTGTTCAGTGAAAACTATCTTTGACATTAGCAAAATATTTCGGCAAACGATATGTCGAACGATCTTTTCGCAGAGATTCCACCGTCTACGTATGAACATATCAAAAGTAATTCCTCCCAAGATAAGGCATAATTTTTACAAGGCGCCATCCGCATAAATCTCTGACAGAGAAACTGCATATCCATGTTTAACATACATAAATCTAATGCAATCCGATTTAAACATAATTCATTCACTGAATTCGCAGACAAAAGACTCAAGTCAAAACAATGCCTATTCGAAAACAATAACGAACAAAAAATTATGACAAAATAATGTGTTAAGCAGACGTCAACACCTCATGCACCTCCAAACTACCATACCACCGCCATGGTCATAAGGAGCCACAGACAGCATCACTGAAAGTGCTGATCAGCGGCAGTGGTGGTGGCGGTGGTGGCGGTGGTTGTAGAGGCCATGGCACCACACATCTCCCGAAGACATCACAACAATGAAATATGCAACTGTTTTGAAGCAAAGGATTTTTCTTCCACAGCCATTCAGCATTAGGCCACAAGCAATGCTCACTAGTTAGTCCGTCTGTCGGTGGTCGGGAGCCCTCTCCCGAAATAAAGAGGAGCCGTAGAAGCATGGAAAGGTTTGGAACATACCACATACTATGATAAGGGTCTTCCAACCAGAGAAACATACAACCTTTGGCTTTCTGACGTTTCGGTGGACCACGACGGTGAGCTAAGGTCTTTCTTTGCCTACTAAGGTTGATTTTGGCCATATTTGATCTGATCGAACATCAAAATAAATCAACTCAAAATTAACCTGACTTATGCTCAGTCATATTCATAGCGGGATATAAAAGTTGAATTGGCCGTCTTCCAAAGCGTCGGAAACTGAAGATGCCACCACACGGCCTCATTGGACAAAGAGTAAGATGCGTGGCAGATAGTTGTTCTTGTTCTGGGTTCTGGAAATGTATACAGGTTGATGATGATGATGCTGACGGTGGTGGTGATGGTGGCGATGGGTAGAGGTTGTGTTGGTGGTGGCTTTGATAGTTGTGAAGCTGGTAGTTGTGGAATTACGAGCTGTGATCATGAGGAGGTATGCTAAAACATGGTCTACTCAACGTGAATTTTAGATACCAACCTTGGCTTTGTAAATAAATTGAATTAAAGGAGTTGGTATGACAGGTAAAGGTAATACACATGACAGAATTATGTTTAAGCATCTGAATTTCTAAAACTAAGTGCGATATGATACCAACGAAAAAGGTTTGTCATTCTCCTCCTAACTGTGGGTAACATTTTTTGAAAACGACCTAAATGTATTTTTTGTTGTCTTATTTGATGAGAATCGGAATATTGATTCGGGTTAGAAATTAAAAACATAATTTGTATAGTTTTGAAAAATGTTAATTTTCACGGTAGATATGTCGCCCTTTTTGGCGCAATATGCAAAATGTATTAATTTGTAGGGAATATCAAAATGTTGCCCAAACCTTTCTCTGTCGATATTTTGGAAAGTTTTTGACCCATTTTATTCAACTTGTTGATCAAAGAAAAAAATCCAAAATAGTAAACCTTCCTCAAGTACCCTAGTGGACCTCTGCCAGAGGTCTATTCCGTAGAGTTGTCTGTCCAAAAAAGGACCGTTCTCTGAACACATACGAAGGGAGTAAAAATCAAATTGAACTTACTTAATTATTGTGGCTCAGTGTCCTTAATCCATTGGTAGTTCTGTCTACTATCATGCAATTCCATCAGGACAACCAACATTTTGGTTGTGGTATACTTTTACTTCCATCTTGACAACAGTCATATTTTGTTGCACCAACTACGAAAATGGTGACTAAAATTATCTGTTGTTTGTTGCCACAACCAACTGTTTTAAAAAATTGGTTGTTCGGACAATTTGTCATTTATATACTACCTACAATTAATTAAAAACAGTTTTCATTTATTTTTATTTTATTTATTGAACAAAAAACCAAACAATTCATAACAAAATTAAAAATCCAATATTACAAATTCATCACTATTATGAGATGTGGAAATATGTGGCACAAATTTTAGTACACGAAAACCAAAACACAAAACTTGTATGCAAATATCGCTTAACCCTGTGCTTTCAATTTCAAGATTGTTGCTTTTATTTTTTTAATTATGTAAAACATTTTGCACAACATATTCTGCATTCCACACATTATTATCCATGAGATTAATTTTGACTACATACACCGTTCTTGAACAAAATGTTGAAGATTTATTTAAGTCGAGTAATTTTATTTTTTTTTTTTTCATGTATCAGCAAAAGAACAGCAACCAATCGATCGGTTGTATTTTCCAAAATACATTTAATGATTCTAAATTTGAGAAATTGTTGGGATAACCAAAAAACGATTATTTATTAATATTTTTTCTGTTGTAGTAACTAATTATTCGTTGCAATAATAATCTTTGGTCTATTTATACAATTACTGTTGTCAAGAATAAAACATTGGTTGTCAGAACCAAAAATCGATCATATGGTACTATAATGAAAGTTTAAAGTTAGTTACCACAACTAACCGAGTCTCAATGAAAAAAACAGTCTTAAATCGATTGATACAACCATCGATTTAGTTGCAAGCATTTTCATTTGATCGTATCCATGTTATTATTGTTGTTTCAACTATCTATCTAAACTAATATTATATTTTGAAGTGCCTTTTGTATGTTCGGAACAATCTTGAGAAAGGCCCGGCTGATTTTCATGAAATTTTTTATAATAAAAAGCTCTCGACCTGGTGAAGGTTTTATTAAAAAGTTTATTAGAAAAGGAGATTCATGGCTTTCAAAATCCTAACTAAAATTCACCTGCAAGCACAAACGGACATCAACGACTCCCCTGCAAACATTTTCGATCGTGAATGACTCAGCCGCGATCCGCTGGGAAGATTGTTTTAATCGCGGAAGACGGTTGTCTGGGAAGCATATTCGACTCTTCTCTATAAAGAAGTTGTGCCCTCAAAGCGATTCGCTTAGAAGAGTAGTTAATGAATCGCAGAGATGGATCTTCTAAAAATCGCGTGTGTGAACGTTTCACAAGTTGTTTATTACACTTTGTGAAGCGTACTTTACAAGCCGCGAAGAAGAGTAGCAATTAAATCCCGTAGAAGAGTAAAACGCAGGTTGCACGGAGGAGTCACAGACGACTTGCGTAGAAGGGTCCCAAATGAATTTCCTAGATGTTGATTGGACGAATTGCACAGAAAAGTTATAATCTATACACCAATTCAGCATGTCTGCGATTCCTATAAAAAAATACACTTTCGAATAAGAAAGAAACAACATTGAATATCTTGCCTCAAGAGATCATATTGTTGTCACAACTCTTCTCTTGTGATAAAATATTCAATATTAATGTATGTATATATTGCAATATTCAATATTGAATTTATTATAAAGAAATAAATTAAATGCAGAAATTAAGTAGTAAAATAAATTAAATGTAGTTCATATTATACAAAGAAAAAACATAAAGGAATTTTTAGATACATATAAAAAAAATGGAATAAAAAAAATTAAGTAACTTTTTGGCGTTTCTCCACACGATCTTTAGCGTGAACAAAATGTTGCTGGAACACGGAATTCATTCGTGTGTCGTCGATACTTGCAAATTTCTGATGAACTACATCTACAACAGAATTAAAAAAAACGTCAAAATACATAAAGTGTGTTTTACAAACTTCATAAAATTCTTAATTCTAATAACAGAAACGCAGAACAATTTCTGTGCACTCGGTTTTTCCTTGGTTCCTCTCCAAGAGAACTGCATCGCCAGTTCATCTTTTACAATTCGTTTGACCGCAGATCTTATATAGGTAGGAAAGCTCTTATATAGGTAGATCTTATATAGGTCGGAAAGCTTAGAGCTCTGGCAGATAACATTATAAAATAATTTTAATTTTTTTACGGAACACAACCACTCACTTTGAAATCAGGAACTAAATGACAAATTTGCATTTTTCCAATTCCAATAGAATATTTTTTTACCGCTATTTTTTCTGCTTGCTCGGCAACTGTTTTTTTTTTCATTTCGTACTTACCCTACCTCTACGATCCTCGAACAATTGCGTGTGTGGTCGTTTCACGAGTTTTTTACTGGGGCTGTTTTTTTCATTTCGTACTTACCCTATCTCTACGATCCTCGAACAATTGCGTCTGTGGTCGTTTCACGAGTTTTTTACTCTCTGTGTTAATTTCTCTATCACATTTTACAGAGAAACATAAACAAAATACGGAGAAAATTTACCACTTAAGAAAGATATGCTGAAAATGTCATACAATCGCCGAGAAGATTTGCAACTTATATATGTACACGTTCAAAAGACAATGATCTTCAAACAATCGTCTAAAAGAGACGCAGAATAATCTTCTAGACCAACAATCTTCCCAAATTGTCAAAAATGTTTGCAGGGGAGTGTTCCAATATTTTACTCTCCCATCCTACAGTGAGTATTGCTTTGCTGAGAATACCAATGTGATTTGTTTTTGTTTTGCCTACATATGGCCGAGCGTATGTGTGCTATGGATAGCAACAGAGAATGGCAATGTATTTTGTTTTTGTTTTTTTTTTGTCGTACGCTATGCGTGGTGACGTGAAAAAAGACAGAGGCAAGCAAAAACAGATATAGCCAAACATTACCATGCTGCAGTGATGTTATGTTTGGTTTGAGTTTATTTTATTTTTGCCTTTGTTTTCTTGCAATGCGTTTACATTTATTTGCCGTTAGTTTTCAGAGCAGAATATCAAAATTTTTTTCAATTAAGCTCATTTTATGTGTATGTAATAAAAAGTAAGTTCTTTTTGTGCCCGCGAACGGAATCGCTATCTAAATTCTAAATATCTAAAAAGTGCATTATGCCTAAAGTGCGAACAAAGTGATGACCCAAAAATTGGCGGAATAGGACCAGTGGGTGTAGCCCAGCCCGTATAAGCCAATTTTTTTAATTGACGTGTCTTGCACAATCTGTTAGCGAGAGTGCTGTAATTTTGTGTATATGTATCTGGTGGCAGTTCAGGTCATTTGTCCAAGAATGGACGGGATCGGAAAATGGGGGAGTTCGCACCAATGGGCTTAGCCCCGCCCATATAGGTAAAATTTTGAAATTGAGAAATCTAGCACAATTTGTTAGCGAGATTGCTGTAATTTTGTGTATATTTATCTGGTGACAGGCTACGTGATTGGTAACAAAATTGGAGGGATTGGACCAATGGTAGTAACCCCGCCAACATGAGCCATGTTTTGAAATTGATATATCTTGAGAAATTTGTTAGAGAGATTCCTGAGTTTTTAGTCCAAAAATAGACGGGATCGGAAATCTGAAATCTGGGGCAACGAAGTGGACCGGGTCCAGCTAGTATATAAATACAAACGAGAGACGGTGTAGGCAATATACTTTTGTTGCTAGTACTATTTTTTTATTGTTACAATCGAATTCCAACCAATTATTTTCCTGGGTGTACTTTTTCATTTAAAACCGTTTTCTCGTCAAAGAGCCCTTTACTAATGCGCTCCAGTCCCGGAAATCAACTTGTTGTTTTGTTTTAATTAAATTATTATCAATTTAATTACGTTTAATACCTTTAAAGTATCACTTTTTCGGTATTTTAACACGGTCATATCTCGGTATACCGTAAGAAATATCTATCAAGCCGAAATAATGGCAAAAGTAAGTCGCAAAGTTGCGGAGTTGCAACTGACTACTATTAAACCTCTGCAGGCTATATCCCTAAATCCAAAAACAGTCTAGCGGACCGCAATTGGTCCATTTGAGCTAGTAACACCGGCTGTCAGCCTAACCTAAACATAAACAGAGTTAGGAGTACCTATGTACCCATTACATTTTTACACACACAATTAGTGCCCCTGGAAATTGGTAACCATTTTTATCATTTCCGCCCCTTTGTCTCAAATACACGCACAGGCTTGGCGAGCTCTCCAAACAGTGACCCTTCATGACCCATACGATAAGGGCGCTGGGTTGTTTCGATTTTAAGCAGGGCCACTTCAGCTTTGCCGTTTGTTGTCTTCCTCAAAAAGAGTATGTCTGGTTGTACAGGCATGCCCACATATTCCAGTTCCCGTGGAACGTGTAAGGTAGTTCCTAGCTTTGTCACTGCAGTTTCATGGAATGAACTTGAATGAACCTCATATCAGTTGAGGACTGGTCCCTAATTGAGGAATACATAATCCAGGGATTTAATGACAGACTAGCTATCGGAGAAAAACAATGTATATTCCAACATTAGTCAGAATTTTGCTATCTCCATAATGGCCAACAACTTGCAGTCCTGGTATAAAAAGTTAATGTATGGATCAGACAGGGTCACGTACTCAGTGAAACGTTAAATTTTAGGCACAATTAATAGAATTACACTATGTCGCGGACATTTCCTGACGATTTGCTGTAGTTCCCTTCAATGTACTGCCGTAGCTGTGGCAGACTGTTTACCGACGTTGTTTAGACGACGTTGTTTAGACGACGTTGCTCTTAAACCGCCAGTAATGTAGAGACTAACCATTCATTGGACCTTAACAGCATATTACCGAAAAAAAGTATCCAAACTGTTACCCAAATTGTAACAAATTCAATGTTTTTGCCAAAAAAACCCTTTTGCTTTTTCTGCCCAGGCCCAAGTATGTACTTTGGAATAGTATTCTTTTTCTCTATATATATTTACTAAACTTTTCATACCATCCACAATCTGTCATTTTGTGTATTTACCAAAACGTTTATGGCTATGTTAGAAAGTCATATAGAATAAATTTAGCATTCAGCGCCGCAGTGAGTGAGTGGCTCAGCTCAAGTCTTCGTCGTAGTCGTCGTCCTCGTCTCCTTGGAATGGTTTGGAGCTGTAGCACCACTCAGTTGTCTCATCAAGTGCATGCAAATCACAAGCTGAGATCGCGATTAAAACATAGACCACTATATGTTCTGATCCTCTCCTAGTACCCCCAATGCGAGTACCACCAGTATCTGTCAGTTAGTAAGCAACAACAACAACAACAACAACAGCATCAGCAATGGTCGATCATGTAGCATAAATGAATGGATTTATTTCAGTTGCTTAGCCAAAAACAGAAGGGGGCCCAATCGAATCCATGGCACAGGCCTACTTGGGCTGGGGTTGTTCTCTTTCCACTGCTGATGTTGATGCTGAGATGTTGCGGCTGCTGCCGTTGCTGTTACTGCCAGAGACGACAACTTCAATTGATTAAAAATTTTAATTATGTTTTATAAACATAGCACTAGTCGTAAGTCTCTACTCAGGCCAAAGGAGCTACAGCCAACAATGGCCAGTCAGTTGCATTCACAGACAGCAGCCGAGTCGAGTTAACATTTGCGTCTGCGTCTCTGGCCAGTCAGTTTCGTTCATTGCAAGAGATTTTAGCTTTGGATTGGCTTTCGGTTGTATCTGTGGCTTTCGTTCTGCGGCTTAGTAAGTCTGTCTACTCACTCAGTGTATTCGGCGTATTTACGCCCACCTGAGGTATTGTTAGTTTTGAAAATTAAGACAGTTAACATGATTTATGATTTTCTTGAAGAAAATTGTGTAGACGCAGTGGTCTCGAATGAGTTGAGTTAAATGTTCGAGATCGATACAATTGTGAATTTAATATTTTTCATATAGTTAAACTTTCTAATCTTAACAAATTTGTTTAGCCATAAATCTCTGTGAAGCAGCCAGGTAAGTCAGAGTAACAATAGCCGCGTCAGCAGTAGTAAGATTTTTCAGGGACGTCTATCAATTTAACACAGACAGGGAATATGCATAATGTGGAGAAGTAGTAGGTGGGAAAAAATATGGAAACAGAAGAGGTAGATTCTAAGAGGGGTCACAGTTAATTTTTATAAATATATGGGGTGAGTGAGTTTTTAAAACCGATGTCTTCTTATCGGGATTTATGACAAAAAATTTCTACGAGATCGGTTAAGGACTATCCGAGTTGGTGGGTGTTGAAAATTGGCATTTTGGTCAAACGACCCTTTACACTGTGCAACAAATTAAGACTTTTTGATTGGAACAGAATAACGACCCTATAGTTCTGAAAAGACATATTGAGAACAATCATGTTCTTATGGTCCAGCTGATCTGAGTTTTTTTACAGTTGGTCAAAGTTTTTAATTTTTTGTAGAAGGGAGCATTATATTAAATGAAACAAGTAAAAGCGTTAAGTTCGGCCATGCCGAATCTTATATACCCTCCACCATGGATAGCATGTGACCTCACAAAATAACTCAAACCTAAAGAAAATAACACCGAAAAACACAAACAATATATGTACAATATATCACAACAAGTTAGATGCTATATATGGGAGCTATATCTAAATATGGACCGATATGGTCCATTTGCAATCCCGAACAACCTGCAACTATAAGAAGTATTTGTACCAAATGTGATCAACCTAGCTCTATTATTGCGGACTGTAGCGTGATTACCACAGACGGACGGACGGACATGGCTAAATCGTCTTAGAATTTTACGACGATTAAGAATATATATACTTTAGAGGTGTTACAAACGGAGTGACAAAATGAATATATAAATGCTGTAAGTTTATGTTTGAGAGATTTCTCATTGTCAGAGTTATATAGTGGAATTTTATGAGGATCATTTTTGTGTAAGATATTCCCTCTTAATAGGTCAATTTGGCCCTTTTTTTCGAAAAATATATTATACCATTGAGTTCGTCGAACATTACGACGGTCAATAATATATATATGGGGGATATCATGTCATGTCAAGTAATTCAATTCTGAAAACCGATGTCTTCTGATCGGGATGAAACTTGCACAAAGCTTAGTACACATAGAATACAGTTTGGTTGCCTCAACCGAATTTTGGTAGTTATGTCTACTATCATGAGATTCCATCAGGACAACCAACATTTTGGTTGCGGTATACTTCTGCTTCCATGTTGACAACAATCATATTTGATTGCGCCAAATACGAAAATGGTGGCTAAAATTATCTGTTGTATGTTGCCACAACCATGATTTGTCAGTCAAATGCTACCGACAATTAATTAAAAACAGTTTTCATTAATTTTTATTTTATCTATTGAACAAAACACCAAACAATTCATAACAAAATTAAAAATCTTATATTACAAATTCATCACTATTATGAGATGTGGAAATATTTGACACAAATTTTAGTACACGAAAAAAATACAAAACATTTATGCAAATGTCGCTTAACCCCGTGCTTTCAATTTAATGATTGTTGTTTTTATTTTTTATTTATGTAAAACATTTTGCACAAAATATTCTACATTCCACACATTATTATCCACACGAGATTATTTTTGACTACATATACCGTTCTTAAACAAAATGCTGAAGATTTATTTATGTCATATAATTTAATTATTTTTGTCATGTATCAACAAAAGAACAACAATAAAGCTTTCGGTATTTCCCAACATACATTTAATTATTCAAAATTTGGGAAATTATTGGGATAACCAAAAAACGATTATTTATTAATATTTTTTCTGTTATAATCTTTGGTCTCTTGATACAATTTCTGTTGTCAAGAATAAAACATTGGTTGTCGCAACTAATCATACTATAATGAAATTTTAAAATTGGTTACCACAACTAACGGAGTGTCAATGAAAAAAACAATCTTAATTTGATTGATACAACCATCGATTTAGTTGCAAACATTTTCATTTGATCGTATTCATGTTATTATTGTTGGTTCAACTATTTAACGGGTTTTCCCATAGGGATGATATGATTTTGAAGTGACGTATCGCCCATTGAAATATGTCATGATCTGTCATTTGTTTTTCTTTGTATTCAGTAGTGTTTACAATTTCATCATGGAGAGATATACGCATGAACAACGTTTACAAATTATTCAGTTTTATTATCAAAATAACATTCTCCAATTGCAACTTTTCGTGCGCTAAGTAAATTTTTTTAAATCCAAAAAAACACTTTCCCGTCGACCTACAACATTGACACCCATTAGCAATATTTTAGCTCTCATTAAGAGCTATCTTTTTGCCATTGACCGATTCCCGATCCGACGTTAAGGAGCTATGCAAAAATAAACTTTCCGTTCCCATTTGAAAATGATGCTAACTCAAATTTTTTTAAATCCAAAGAAAAACACTTTCCAGTCGACCTACGACCTTGACACTAATGAGCAATATTTTAGCTCTCGCTAAGAGCTATCTTTTTGCCACTGACCGATTGTGGCTACGTGCCACACAGCAAATGAAAAAATTTAATTGTTGCGAGAAAAGTTTGGAGATTCGATTATTTAAAGAAATTGAAAGGCCTCCAAGAAGTTGTGATTTAACATCATTACACTGTTTCTTGTGGGGTTATTTGAAGTCATTGGGCTTTCGAAATAAACCAGGCTCTCTTCAAGCTTTACAGTCAGTAAGTCAATATTGAACGTGCCATTCATGACATACGACTTGATTTAGTGGAAAAAGTGCTCGAAAATTGGGTTTATCGAATTCGTTCCTGCCGAAGAAGTCGTGGAGGCCATTTGAATAACGTTTTATTTAGAACTTAATTGTATCGATTGTACTTCACATTAAATAAAAAACTTTTGAATTTCCTTAACAGTAATTGTGTTTTTTTTTTCAAAGACATCACTCTTATTGGAAAGCCCCATATAAGAAGTATTTCTCCCAAATTTGATCAACCTAGCTACATTATTACGGACTGTAGCGTGATTCCAACAGACGAACGGACGGACAGAAGATATACAGGGTGGCTGATGAAAGCTGCTACCAAAAAAAAATTTAATAACTTTTTTTCTATTTAATGAATCTGCTTAATTTTTTTTTTGCCGATTGATTTTTAGATTTAACAAAAATGGATAACTGGGACACTGAAACAAGAATTTGGATTGTCCGCCGCACTGAAGTTCGTAGTTTCGGTTCAAAGAGAGTATAGGGGCACGTTTGGCGACAATCCTCCGAGCAGATGGACCATAAAGAGACTTGTTAAAAATTTGTCCGAGCATGGGACAGTCAACAGAAGACCTTACCATCGAAACCCTTCAGTTCGGACGGAGGAAACAATCGCTGCTGTAGCTGATGCTATACAAAACAATCCAAGAGTTTCGACATGAACCTTATCTGCTCAAATGGGTATAAGCAGACTGTCATCTATATATATAAAAATGGAAAAATGTTTGTATGTATGTATGTATGTATGTATGTGTTTTATAGACGCTCAAAACACTGGACCGATTTTAAGATTTTTTCTTTTGTTTGAAAGCTATTTTGTCTGAGATGGTTTTGGAAAAAAAAAATTTGCAAATAGTGGACCAACGAAGTGAACCGGGTCCATTTTATATATAAGACAATTTTTTAAGTGATTCCTACTGTTCGTACCTACTAATAGATTCCTACTGTTCGTACCTACTAATAGATTCCTACTGTTCGTACCTACGAATAGATTAAAGAGATTCCTACTGTCGGAAATCTGAAGTGTGGGGGCAACGAAGTGGACCGGGTCCAGCTAGTTGCATATAAAATTCAAATGGCCAACAAAGTGATTTCAGCATACTTCCCGATTCGCTTGGAATTTTGCCAGAAGATGCTTCAAATGGTGGAAGAGGACGGAAACATGTTGAACTGTCGTTTCATGTCTGACGAGGCCCATTTCGATTTAAACGGCAACATAAACAAACAAAATTGTCGAATATGGAGTGCTTCTGACCCACAGATACTCCATGAGACGGAATTGCATCCACGTCGTGTTACAGTGTGGTGTGCAGTTTCATCACGCTCCATTGTCGGGCCCTACTACTTCAAAGAAAACGGTCACACCGTTACAGTTACTGGAGGCCGTTACTTGAGCATGTTGAGAGAGTTTTTCTATCCAGAATTACGCCGAATGAGAATTTCTTTAATGTAGCAATATTCATCAGCCACCCTTAAGAATATATATATGTACTTCATGGGGTCTCAGATCAATATTTAGAGGTGTTTCAAACGGAGTGACAAATTTAATATACTCCCCATGAATATAAAAATATAACATTACCCAATACGAATCATTTCAAACGCAAATGTCCTGCAAATATAAATAATATTTATACCAAATTTGATCAACGTAGCTCTTTTATTGCGGACTTAGCATGATTTCAACAGACAGTCAGGCGTTCATACCTAAATCGTTTAAGGCGGGGTAAGGCAAATTTTTGTGTATATTTTTCACGAGACTGTTAAAATATTTTTATTAAAACCAATGTTACATTAAAGTATAGCTTTCGAAGTAATAAAGTAGAATTGCGATGACCATCATAATACGGTGCTGGATCATCTGACATCGAAAAACCAAACTGATTTCGTTACATAATGGGGAAACCCAGGTAACGCTGGGAGGGTTTTTCGAAATTTCCATTTTTAATTTTTGGAAACAATTTAAAGTGAAAAACGCGATCTTTGCGAAAAAAAAATCGGCTAATTTGTTATAGTAAAATAAAAAATATTAGCAATTTGAATAAAAAACTCTCCAGCGATACTCCGTAAATTACGGTCAGAAATAGTGTTCAAATTTTCAAAACGATCGGTGCAGTATATTTGAACTTATAATGAACACCGACTTTGAAAATGTGGGTTGTGGAAAACCGCTTTTAAGTTTTTCTGATGCACTGAGGCGAGGTTGCTTAAACCGCAAATTTAAAATTTTCACACACTATTCTTGAACGGTTCTCCATTCAGAAACTAAAATAACAAAAGAAAAGGTATACAAAAGTTAAGACGATCAAAAATATATACCTAATAGGGTCTCAAATCAATACTTCGACATGTTGCAAATTGAATGACAAAGTTAGCATACCCCCATCTTATGGTGGAGGGTATACAAATGGTCATAATGAGACTTCACGTCTTCAAAACATAAACCTCAATTACATTATTTCCTTCTAGAATTTAAATAATACTTAGTGTACGACTAAGCGCGCGAAATTCACACCTTTTGATATAGTAATGGAGAAAACACCTCTCTTCCTTATACTAATTTTGTCCCAAAAAATAGGAACTTGGCTCCAAACTGAAATATATTGGACATTTTGTATTGACATAACAAACACATCAAATCATCTCCTAAACCCGACAATATTATCCACTTCCACGTTAACCCCAAAAAATCAAAAAAATACTCTGAGAGACGGAAGAAGAAAAAACAGATAAATCTTTTTACACATATTCAACAAAAATTACGGTCTAATGAATGAACACATTTATCACCATTTGCATCCACAGAGATCATCATGTCACCGTCAGAGGACGACGGCAACAACAACAACAGCAGCAAGAGCAGAGACCAGAGATCACCAAACATCTGCCCATAAAGTCATGAGGCAACAACAGACACCGCCAACACTAAAGTGCTAAATTTAGAACAGAACTTTTCCCCCTTTTACATGGATCGATCGCATCATTGTCAATGGGATCATGCAATGACGAACAGCGACAACGACAACATGTTGTCGATGTTTTATGAGGCAATTATGTGCACTGCAGACACAGACACAAGCACACATACCCTAGTCCCTGGTCCAAGGAGCGACCGTGGCAAACCCCACCACTTGAAGATGCAAGCAACATTAACATGTAAATTTTTAAACTCTCTTGACATATTGCTGTCAATTTTATTTTTATTTTTGATCGATTCTTGTCAACCAATACAGCGCGGAAGGCGACGGCGGCCAAGGCAAAGTGTTTTCACAGTTGTCATCGGAAGATCAAAATTTGGAAAGTGCTTCCAAATGTTGCCGGGACATCGTATCCGTATCGCCTTGATGCACTAGAGTTGGGATGCAGAGAGGTTTTGTTACATCAACAATTAAATCGAGAAAGATGGTCGGAAATTAATTTAAAGCGTGAGATTTTGTGAGAATTTCGAATAAACGATTTATTTTTGTAGAACATTGTGTTGTAGCCAATTCAGTGACACCCTCAATACATGATCCTCAATTTTGTGAGGCAGCGTTCTTTGGGAGTGTTATTTCGATACAATCAAACAAATTTTTACATAGGTCTTTTTTCTTGAACGTTTGTACTTGAAATGAAGATCTTAAATTTTTATTAACAAAAAAATCGAAAGGGTTACTATAGATCATATAAGGGAAAATGTCATAATTAAGTGCAGCAAAAGACTGAAACATCTCCTATTTCCCATTAAACAATTAATTACTTTTTTAATTGATACAGATAATTTTAAATATGTTCAATTATTGTATAGTGGTCCCAAATCATATTTTCGCCACAAATTTGACGATTACGGAGCTCTGGTAGATTTTCGTTGTGCAGATTTTTAGTATAAATAAAACACAAACTGTAAAACTTCAGATAAAAAAGTGTTCTTCTATACACGGGGCAAAATCGCCTTTTTTGATATGTTTGAATCGAAAGAAAATATATTTGGAACACAAATTTTTAAATATTATATATTTCTACGCATATATTAATATATTACAACAAAATATATTTGCGAACTAAATTTCTCAAATAAAGATTATAGGATTTCAATTAATATTTATTATTTTTACGAACATTATAAATTTCTAAAAAAAATTATTTTGAATTACTGAACAATATAACACAATTTATGTATTTTCTGAATACTTAAATGCTAATTTTTTATTTGTTTCGGAAATAATAGTCCAAAATAAAAACAAATTGGGAGTAAACAAAGATTTGTTTAGAACAACATCTTCCCAAATATATAACCTTTGTGTGTACCAAATATTATATGTTTAGAGTGTACCCTAAAGATATATATGTTTCAAGCCGAATTTGTTTGGGACAATATACTACAGAAGCGATTTTTTTTCAGCGTGTAGGCAAATCTGAAAGCAACCTCTTTATTGCGACTGTACCAAAACATGAATCGATCGGTGGTTCTTATTTGTTAGAAGAATTCTTAGCAAAATTTTTGTCAAAATGCATAGTTTTAGCCAAATCATTTGTAATGTATTGTATACGTCTTTGACAAATATATTTAAGATCAGCCTCTACACAAAAGCTACGAGGGCGGCTATATTCAATAGCTTCCATACCTTGTTTAGAGGGAGCACTGGCTAGCTACTTTAAATAGCCACCAACAGGAGACTACACCTCCGGTGAGTGTTGGTAAATCATTTATCACCGAACCATTTTTTCAAGTTTGGAAATAGAAAATAGTTCAACGGGGCTAAATTAGGCGAAGGTGCGTGATAAAGCAATTCGAACTTTAATTCATGGATTTTGATCATGGCAAAAACACTTTCTTTTTCTCCAACTGTGGCCTTATTTTCTTAACTTCATTACTTAAATCTATAAGTTAGCATAATACTCGCACGGGGAAGAATCGTTATTTTTGATATGTTTGAAATCAAAGAAAATTAATTTGGGAAAGAAATTTTTAAATATAATATTTTTTGTTTTGATTGGTTAGTTTTGGTAACTACTTCTAAATTTTCATTATATTACCATATGATCGATATTCGGTAGTGACAACCGATGTTTTGTTCTTGACAACAGAAATTGTATCAATAGACCAGATATTATTATTGCAACGAATAATTGGTTGCTATAACAGAAAAAATATTAATAGATAATCCTTTTTTGGTTATCCAAATAATTTCCCAAATTTAGAATAATTAAATATATTTGGGAAATACAAACAACAATGATTTTTGTAATATGCCATGATCTGTCATTTGCTTTTCATTGTATTCAGTAGTGTTTACAATTTCATCATGGAGAGATATGCGAACAACGTTTACAAGTTATTCAGTTTTATTATCAAAATACTCGTTCTCCAATTCCCGACCTACGACCTTGACACCCATGAGCATATTTTATATATTTATTTTTTTTACCGATTCCCGATCCGACGTACCGTTAAGTGCTAGAGCAAAAATAAACTTTCCGTTCACATTTGAAAATTATGGTAAGTCCATTTTTTTTTAAATAAAAAAAACTCTTTCCAGTAGGCCTACGACTTTGACACCCATGAGCAATTATTTAGCTCTCGTTAAAAGAGCTCAAATTTTTGCCATTGACCGATTCCCGATCCAACGTACCGTTAAGGAGCTTGTGCTAAAATAAACTTTCCGTTCAGATATGAAAATTATGCTAAGTTCATTTTTTAAATCCAAGAAACAAGCATTTTCCAGTCGACCTGCGACCTTGACACCCATGAGCAATATTTTAGCTCTCGTTTGGAGATTCGATTATTTCAAGAAATTGTGATATTGAAGTTGTGATATTGAGAAGTTGTGATTTAACACCTTTAGACTATTTCTTGTGGGGTTATTTGAAGTCATTGGTCTTTCGAAATAAACCAGACTCTCTTCAAGCTTTACAAGTCAATGTTGAACTTGCCATTCATGACATACCACTTCATTTAGTGGAAAAAGTGCTCGAAAATTGGGTCCATCGAATTCGTTCCTGCAGAAGAAGTCGTGGAGGCCATTTGAATGACGATTTATTTTGAACTTAATTGTATCGATTGTACTTCACATTAAACAAAAGCTTTTGAATTTCCTTAACAATAAGTGTGTTTTTTTTTTCAAAGAAATCATATCACTCTTTATGGAAAACCCTGTATAATTGTTCCTTCCGATTTGTCTTCACTAATATCATTGTACAATCGGTATAGCTCAAAATTGACAGATTATTGTTTATTTTTCCTAAACCATCGCTAGAAAAAAATTTTCAAATCTGTCAATATTTATGTATATAAGTAGCTCCAACATAATGGTATCTTCCGATTTGATTTATTTATACAGTATTTTTCGCTTATCTGCATTGCACTTAAGTGGTTTTGTCCTTTTCCTGCACAAGCGGTTTTTTTGTTGCTTAATGGTTCACTTTTATTAGCAAATATTATGTTTAAGTTCACAGTTCAGTTAATAGCATTATTCTGTTAATAGCATTATCACTAGTGGTCATTGTTCACACAATACATATATTAAATTTAGCTGCATTTTAGGAAAAAATCTCTCTTTGTTAATAGTTTAGAGTGATTTACTGTGCCTTTATGTTAACTGTAAACATTTTGTTTAATTATTTTTGTTTGATTTTAATAAAAAATAAATGTAAAAATAATTTTGAAAACTCACTGTTTTTTATATTTATGTAAATTTCGTTTATGTGCCCATAAATACATGTATGTGAATCGGATAAGTGCCTATTAGCGAAGCTAAGTGAATACCGCATTAGATAATTTTTGACCTAAGTGCGTTAAATGGCTTGCAAAAGTAAGCGAGGCAGCTATGCAAAAAATATTGTAAATAGAAAAAACCCAAACCTATAATGCTAAATTTCACAACCAATGTATAGCAGTAGGTGAGTTGGTAGCATGCTCTCCTATGATTTTGGGGTCGTGGGTTTGATTTCCACCAGAGGTTCTCGTCTGTCGCTGCAACAGCTAGCCACCCGTCTTCCCTGGACAATTAGAATATAAATTTACTTTGTATTGTAATTCATATAAATAAAAACAAACTTATAACAGATATATTCGTCCATGACTGAAATCAATCACTGACGCCATGTAACGTTTACGGATATAAAATTTTTAAGAAGAATAGTTTTAGAATAGCTACCTTTGGTTTTGAAGAAAATGTAACGTTACTTCTAAGAACATAATCGATCAATTGATATGGGAATATAAGTTGACTTCAATATTTGAAAATATAACGCACATATTTCAAATGTTAACAAAATAGATTATAGTGGATTTATGTATGTACGAGTATATTGAAATTTGGGACAATTTCAAACTTTGGGGGAGGGGCGCACATTATGACTTCATATCATGCCAGAATTGCTGACACAATTCCTTTGGTATTTCAGGCTTTGTGCCCCAAATCAGTTGTCGTGACACATCAATAGAGTGGCACTCCGCGATTGAGCGCCGCTTCACGACCTCCCGCAATCTTCAAACAATACATCAATAATTGTCCATAGCAGAAAGAAAATACAAATTTAATTATTTACCTCATTTCCAGCGAATGGTTTGTTGGAAGGCCGGAATGTCAGCCAATCAGTCAGTTTTTAATTTGATTTGTAGTAATCTACAGCGATTGTCTTATATCGCTCACACTCGATAGCTCGAAATTAAGTTACGACAATGAGATGTCCGATATTTTGATGAGCTTGTTTACGCTCAAATCGTTAACGCTTTTCAATATTCTGTTCGAAAACGTGGCATAGCTAATTTTGTATGACGTTTTTTCGGCAGGTTTCAGTTGGGGGGATAATTGTTGCGTGTTAGAAAAAGTGTGAGCATGCGCACATGCCTCCTTCAACAAAATCAAAAGAGAGAATACAAAACACAGCCGCTGGTGGCTTCTTCAGGTTTTATTCAATGACAAAATCGTGACTTGAGACGCACGTTTGCGCCGCTGCCAAATGTATGTATGTCCAGAAGAGGTATCCCTGCATATGGCTCTCGATCTATAAGCTCTGATATGTTCAAATTATTTTCAAATACCACACATTTAAATCACGCTGACATGTCAGTGGACGAGGACTGGCTGCAATTCGGTCTGCTTGTTTGTCTGTCCGTCTGCGAGTGCGAGTATCTAGTGTGAAGATTTATGTGAAATTTTAAAAATGTGACAGGGGCCTTTTTATTTCGTTTGTAGCGGTGGACTCTTTTTTATCCGCCTTGTGTTCCCTTATTTTTGTTTCTTCAGTTTTTTTTGTGGGGGGATCTGTGGCGAGATTGATTGAATGCCTTTAAACAAAAGGTGGCATCTAAACTAATTCAAACAGACAATACGCCGCGGTATACACAAATACACACAGCAGAAACTCGACAACGATGAAATTGTTTCATTCAAAATTTTGAATATTCCATTGAAATATTGTTCTTTCTTTGTTGTTAATTTAAACCAACACAAATATTATTAATGTCAAATCATAAAACTCATAAAACATAAAGTGTAACTTAATTAATTTAAAACACCGCCGACAACAGCAGGAGAAACGAAAACATCCACAAAATCAAGATATCCAATTTTTGTTTTCTGGAGGGCAACTAACACAGTTTTGGGTGGTTTCCTTTGAATTATATCATAATTCTATTTAAGAAATAGCTTCTGTTTTTTATTTGTTCATTTCCAGACAGATACAACAACAAAAAAACAAAATATCAAAACAAGATCGCCAGATATACATTGAAACATCTACGAGATTTGTTTCTAGGCAATTTTTACGCATTTTCATGTAGTTGTATGCGGTGTTGCGATGTTTATCACTCAACTTCATTCAGCGATGGCACAGTGGTTCAACATAAACCAAAATAAGTAGTGAATGGCTAAAGTCGGAAACTTTCATATCATCTTGCTCTGTACAAGAGTCGACCTCTGGGGTCGTCCTCTCCCTAGTACTCCTCTATACTAGAGTCGACCTCTGAGGTCTTCCTGTACGATAGAGTCGACTTCTGAGGTCTTCCTCTCCATTATAGTTGACCCCTGAGGTCTTCCTCTCTACTAGAGTCGACCTCTGAGGTCTTCCTCTATAGTAGAGTCGACCCCTGAGGTCTTCCTCTCTACTAGAGTCGACCTCTGAGGTATTCCTCTGTAGTAGAGTCGACCCCTGAGGTCTTCCTCTCTACTGGAGTCGACCTCTGAGGTCTTCCTCTATAGTAGAGTCGACCTCTGAGGTCTTCCTCTATAGTAGAGTCGACCTCTGAGGTCTTCCTCTATAGTAGAGTCGACCTCTGAGGTCTTCCTCTATAGTAGAGTCAACCTCTGAGGTCTTCCTCTATAGTAGAGTCAACCTCTGAGGTCTTCCTCTATAGTAGAGTCAACCTCTGAGGTCTTCCTCTATACTAGAGTCGACCTCTGAGGTCTTTCTCTATACTAGAGTCGTCCTCTGAGGTCTTCCTCTATACTAAAATCGACCTCTGAGGTCTTCCTCTGTACTAAAACCTCTGAGGTCTTCCTCTATACTAGAGTCGACCTCTGAGGTCTTTCTCTATACTAGAGTCGACCTCTGAGGTCTTTCTCTATACTAGAGTCGACCTCTGAGGTCTTTCTCTATACTAGAGTCGACCTCTGAGGTCTTTCTCTATACTAGAGTCGACCTCTGAGGTCTTCCTCTCTACTAGAGTCGACCTCTGAGGTCTTCCTCTCTACTAGAGTCGACCTCTGAGGTCTTCCTCTCTACTAGAGTCGACCTCTGAGGTCTTCCTCTCTACTAGAGTCGACCTCTGAGGTCTTCCCCCTCTACTAGAGTCGACCTCTGAGGTCTTCCTCTCTACTAGAGTCGACCTCTGAGGTCTTCCCCCTCTACTAGAGTCGACCTCTGAGGTCTTCCCCCTCTACTAGAGTCGACCTCTGAGGTCTTCCCCCTCTACTAGAGTCGACCTCTGAGGTCTTCCTCTCTACTAGAGTCGACCTCTGAGGTCTTCCCCCTCTACTAGAGTCGACCTCTGAGGTCTTCCTCTCTACTAGAGTCGACCTCTGAGGTCTTCCTCTCTACTAGAGTCGACCTCTGAGGTCTTCCTCTCTACTAGAGTCGACCTCTGAGGTCTTCCTCTCTACTAGAGTCGACCTCTGAGGTCTTCCTCTCTACTAGAGTCGACCTCTGAGGTCTTCCTCTCTACTAGAGTCGACCTCTGAGGTCTTCCTCTCTACTAGAGTCGACCTCTGAGGTCTTCCTCTCTACTAGAGTCGACCTCTGAGGTCTTCCTCTCTACTAGAGTCGACCTCTGAGGTCTTCCTCTCTACTAGAGTCGACCTCTGAGGTCTTCCTCAATACTAGAGTCGACCTCTAAGGTCTTCATCTATACTAGAGTCGACCTCTAAGGTCTTCCTCTATACTAGAGTCGACCTCTGAGGTCTTCCTCTATACTAGAGTCGACCTCTGAGGTCTTCCTCTATACTAGAGTCGACCTCTGAGGTCTTCCTCTATACTAGAGTCGACCTCTGAGGTCTTCCTCTAAACTAGAGTCGACCTCTGAGGTCTTCCTCTATACTAGAGTCGACCTCTGAGGTCTTCCTCTATACTAGAGTCGACCTCTGAGGTCTTCCTCTATACTAGAGTCGACCTCTGAGGTCTTCCTCTATACTAGAGTCGACCTCTGAGGTCTTCCTCTATACTAGAGTCGACCTCTGAGGTCTTCCTCTATACTAGAGTCGACCTCTGAGGTCTTCCTCTATACTAGAGTCGACCTCTGAGGTCTTCCTCTATACTAGAGTCGACCTCTGAGGTCTTCCTCTATACTAGAGTCCACCTCTGAGGTCTTCCTCTATACTAGAGTCGACCTCTGAGGTCTTCCTCTCTACTAGAGTCGACCTCTGAAGTCTTCCTCTTATACTATAGTCGACCTCTGAGGTCTTCCTCTCCCTAGAGTCAACCTCTGAGGTCTTCCTCTCCCTAGAGTCGACCTTTGAGGTCTTCCTCTCCCTAGATTCGACCTCTGAGGTCTTCCTCTATACTAGATTCGACCTCTGAGGTCTTTCTCTATACTAGAGTCGACCTCTGAGGTCTTCCTCTATACTAGAGTCGACCTCTGAGGTCTTCCTCTATACTAGAGTCGACCTCTGAGGTCTTTCTCTATACTAGAGTCGACCTCTGAGGTCTTCCTCTATACTAGAGTCGACCTCTGAGGTCTTCCTCTATACTAGAGTCGACCTCTGAGGTCTTCCTCTATACTAAAATCGACCTCTGAGGTCTTCCTCTGTACTAGAGTCGACTTTTGAGGTCTTCCTCTACACTAGAGTCGAGGTCTTCCTCTATAGTAGAGTCAACCTCTGAGGCCTTCTTCTATACTAGAGTCGACCTCTGAGGTCTTCCTCTATACTAGAGTCGACCTCTGAGGTCTTCCTCTATACTAGAGTCGACCTCTGAGGTCTTCCTCTATACTAGAGTCGACCTCTGAGGTCTTCCTCTATACTAGAGTCGACCTCTGAGGTCTTCCTCTATACTAGAGTCGATCTCTGAGGTCTTCCTCTATACTAGAGTCGACCTCTGAGGTCTTCCCCTACACTAGAGTCGACCTCTGAGGTCTTCCTCTATACTAGAGTCGACCTCTGAGGTCTTCCCCTACACTAGAGTCGACCTCTGAGGTCTTCCTCTATACTAGAGTCGACCTCTGAGGTCTTCCCCTACACTAGAGTCGACCTCTGAGGTCTTCCTCTATACTAGAGTCGACCTCTGAGGTCTTCCCCTACACTAGAGTCGACCTCTGAGGTCTTCCTCTATACTAGAGTCGACCTCTGAGGTCTTTCTCTATACTAGAGTCGACCTCTGAGGTCTTCCTCTATACTAGAGTCGACCTCTGAGGTCTTTCTCTATACTAGAGTCGACCTCTGAGGTCTTTCTCTATACTAGAGTCGACCTCTGAGGTCTTCCTCTATACTAGAGTCGACCTCTGAGGTCTTCCTCCATACTAGAGTCGACCTCTGAGGTCTTCCTCTATACTAGAGTCGACCTCTGAGGTCTTCCTCTATACTAGAGTCGACCTCTGAGGTCTTTCTCTATACTAGAGTCGATCTCTGAGGTCTTTCTCTATACTAGAGTCGACCTCTGAGGTCTTTCTCTATACTAGACTCGACCTCTGAGGTCTTTCTCTATACTAGAGTCGACCTCTGAGGTCTTTCTCTATACTAGAGTCGACCTCTGAGGTCTTTCTCTATACTAGAGTCGACCTCTGAGGTCTTCCTCTCTACTAGAGTCGACCTCTGAGGTCTACCTCTCTACTAGAGTCGACCTCTGAGGTCTTCCTCTCTACTAGAGTCGACCTCTGAAGTCTTCCTCTTATACTATAGTCGACCTCTGAGGTCTTCCTCTCCCTAGAGTCAACCTCTGAGGTCTTCCTCTCCCTAGAGTCGACCTCTGAGGTCTTCCTCTCCCTAGAGTCGACCTCTGAGGTCTTCCTCTATACTAGATTCGACCTCTGAGGTCTTCCTCTCTAATAGAGTCGACCTCTGAGGTCTTCCTCTCTACTAGAGTCGACCTCTGAGGTCTTCCTCTCTAATAGAGTCGACCTCTGAGGTCTTCCTCTCTACTAGAGTCGACCTCTGAGGTCTTCCTCTCTACTAGAGTCGACCTCTGAGGTCTTCCTCTCTACTAGAGTCGACCTCTGAGGTCTTCCTCTGTACTAGAGTCGACCTCTGAGGTCTTCCTCTCTACTAGAGTCGACCTCTGAGGTCTTCCTCTCTACTAGAGTCGACCCCTGAGGTCTTCCTCTCTACTAGAGTCGACCTCTGAGGTCTTCCTCTCTACTAGAGTCGACCTCTGAGGTCTTCATCTCTACTAGAGTCGACCTCCGAGGTCTTCCTCTCTACTAGAGTCGACCTCTGAGGTCTTCCTCTATACTAGAGTCGACCTCTAAGGTCTTCCTCTATACTAGAGTCGACTTCTAAGGTCTTCCTCTATACTAGAGTCGACCTCTAAGGTCTTCCTCTATAGTAGAGTCAACCTCTGAGATCTTCCTCTATACTAGAGTCGACCTCTGAGGTCTTCCTCTATACTAGAGTCGACCTCTGAGGTCTTCCTCTATACTAGAGTCGACCTCTGAGGTCTTCCTCTATACTAGAGTCGACCTCTGAGGTCTTCCTCTATACTAGAGTCGACCTCTGAGGTCTTCCTCTATACTAGAGTCGACCTCTGAGGTCTTCCTCTCTACTAGAGTCGACCTCTGAAGTCTTCCTCTTATACTATAGTCGACCTCTGAGGTCTTCCTCTCCCTAGAGTCAACCTCTGAGGTCTTCATCTCCCTAGAGTCGACCTCTGAGGTCGACCTCTGAGGTCTTCCTCTATACTAGAGTCGACCTCTGAGGTCTTCCTATATAGTAGAGTCGACCACTGAGGTCTTCCTCTATACTAGATCGACCTCTGAGGTCTTCCTATATACTAGAGTCGACCTCTGAGGTCTTCCTCCATACTAGGGTCGACCTCTATACTAGAGTCGACCTCTGAGGTCTTCCTCTATACTAGAGTCGACCTCTGAGGTCTTCCCCTATACTAGAGTCGACCTCTGAGGTCTTCCTCTGTACTAGAGTCGACCTCTGAGGTCTTCCTCTATACTAGAGTCGACCTCTGAGGTCTTCCTCTATACTAGAGTCGAACTCTGAGGTCTTCCTCTATACTAGAGTCGACCTCTGAGGTCTTCCCCTATACTAGAGTCGACCTCTGAGGTCTTCCCCTATATTAGAGTCGACCTCTGAGGTCTTCCTCTATGCTAGAGTCGACCTCTGAGGTCTTCCTCTATACTAGAGTCGACCTCTGAGGTCTTCCTCTATACTAGAGTCTACCTCTGAGGTCTTCCTCTATACTAGAGTCTACCTCTGAGGTCTTCCTCTATACTAGAGTCGACCTCTGAGGTCTTCTTCTATACTAGAGTCGACCTCTGAGGTCTTCCTCTATACTAGAGTCTAACTCTGAGGTCTTCCTCTATACTAGAGTCTACCTCTGAGGTCTTCCTCTATACTAGAGTCTACCTCTGAGGTCTTCCTCTATACTAGAGTCTACCTCTGAGGTCTTCCTCTATACTAGAGTCGACCTCTGAGGTCTTCTTCTATACTAGAGTCGACCTCTGAGGTCTTCCTCTATACTAGAGTCTAACTCTGAGGTCTTCCTCTATACTAGAGTCGACCTCTGAGGTCTTCCTCTATACTAGAGTCTACCTCTGAGGTCTTCCTCTATACTAGAGTCTACCTCTGAGGTCTTCCTCTATACTAGAGTCGACCTCTGAGGTCTTCTTCTATACGAGAGTCGACCTCTGAGGTCTTCCTCTATACTAGAGTCTTACTCTGAGGTCTTCCTATATAGTAGAGTCGACCACTGAGGTCTTCCTATATAGTAGAGTCGACCACTGAGGTCTTCCTCTATATTAGATCGACCTCTGAGGTCTTCCTATATACTAGAGTCGACCTCTAAGGTCTTTCTCCATACTAGGGTCGACCTCTATACTAGAGTCGACCTCTGAGGTCTTCCTCTGTACTAGAGTCGACCTCTGAGGTCTTTCTCGATACTAGAGTCGACCTCTGAGGTCTTCCCATATACTATAGTCGACCTCTGAGGTCTTCCTCTATACTAGAGTCGACCTCTGAGGTCTTCCTCTATACTAGAGTCGACCTCTGAGGTCTTCCTCTATACTAGAGTCGACCTCTGAGGTCTTCCTCTATACTAGAGTCGACCACTGAGGTCTTCCTCTATACTAGAGTCGACCTCTGAGGTCTTCCTCTATACTAGAGTCGACCTCTGAGGCCTTCCTCTATACTAGAGTCGACCTCTGAGGTCTTCCTCTATACTAGAGTCGACATCTGAGGTCTTCCTCTATACTAGAGTCGACATCTGAGGTCTTCCTCTATACTAGAGTCGACCTCTGAGGTCTTCCTCAATACTAGATTCGACTTCTGAGAACTTCCTCTATACTAGAATTGACCTCTGATGTCTTCCTCTGTACTAGATTCGACCTCTGAGGTCTCCTTCTGTATTAGAAACTATCTCTGATGTCTTCTTCTGTACTATACCCAAATATTTATTGTAAAACCACTGTTGTGCTGCCACTAGTTTCGTGGAATTTATTTTTGTAGTGCTAGAATTAGTTTCCTATGTTTCTTTTTATCTAAAATATTATTGTTAGTTTTTTTGTGTAGGGTAAAGTGGTGGTTAGCATTTTTCTTAAATAAATTTATGACTAATTTTCAAACACAAAACCATTTGAGAAGTTACTAATTTATTTGTAGGCTTCATTCATTGTCAGTTGAAGTGTTACCTTTGGTTCACTTGGAATTGAGCCATTTATCGCGCAATATATGAGGTGTGTTAAACTAAATGGAAATGTTTATGTCATTTAAGATAAGAATGCGAAAGTGGCGGCCAAGACAAGTTGGTAGTATATTCGTGGTAAAGGTGGATGTTATTGTGAAAATATACGTAACAAACTATTTTAAAGTGGTTGCAGTCACACAGAGTGTTAAGAGAAATTGAAGTCGACAGAGATCTTCCTTGTTTTAGGAAAACTATTTAGATTACATTGATACAAGAGTTGTAATGAAGATAGTACTGCTCTCATAATAGAGTAGTAATGGACCCGACAAAAACTTGGGAACAATTTTTAATAAATATATGTACATTAAAAATGTATTACTATTTTGTTATGTTATATTTAAAATATTTTAATTGAAAATTTTTGGGGCTATTTTGACTTACTAAAATTGCTAAGGAGCATACAGATTTTTTACATGACTGTTGCAATAGATATAAAGCCTAATCTATATTCTAAAATGCATGCTAAAATACGTGTAAAGAAAACACATTTCTAATTAACGATGTGTAAAAGCATTGCCCTTTCATCTCATTATCCTTAGGATTCCGATTTTGTCTTGTTTGAATGTTCCATCAGGTCCTTGTTTCCTGTCATTGTCCTGCAATTGCACTAACTTTGTCCGATGCGAAAACATGTCAATGGTCCTTAGACCAACAATGTCTGAGCTTATTAAACGGAAGTCAGTGTCATTTAATTAATTACTTAATTTAGTCTTCTACTAAAGAATCGCATTACATCTTTGTGTGGGCAGAGTGCAAGCAAAATTAATCCAAAACCATAATCTCCCGTAAGACGTGTGGAGAAATGGTTACATTTTCCAATTGAAATCTATGGTTTTCGACATATACAATATCAGGCTCGTCCTTCATCCTCCGCCATTAAGAAGAGAGAAAGAGAGAGAGAGAGGGAGAGAGAAATATCATGTTACTAAGAATGCCAGGATTTGATGTAATTTATTGAAAGGCATTTGTAGTTAATAATGCAATCCTTGCAAATGTTTGGTTTTCTTACTTCTCTTGCTTGGTGATTTATTCGGAATTCTGTGGTGTCGTAGATGTGTGCGGCTTTGACAGAAGCAATGGCTACATATACATGCCTGTGTCCTTGCTGCTGCTATTGGAAGAAGGATTGCTTGAGAAAGTCTTTTGTTGATTTTGTAATTGTTAAAAACTCCTTTAAGATGTTGTCCTAGCAAACAATGTAGACAGACGGACGGACAGACATATGCTCGGACGGACAGACAATTTTGTTTTATTACAAACAAGTTGTGTCCTTTTAGATCCTTGTTCTCGACAGAATATACTGTGTACTGTGTGAATGATGTTGACTTATTTGCAGATAAGTACAAATTTACGTCGTTGTCATTTCGATTTAAATACTGTTAAATTGTTACAAAATACTTTAAGTTTATGTTACTAATAGGTTTCTGTTTGAAAGTTAAGTTTATTGTTTTAAAGAATTGTTGTATTTAATAGAATAAAAAATACAAATGCCATAAAAGAATAGATATCTCGAAAAAATACGTTTAAAACAATATTATATTGTTGTATGTATTTAATAAAAACGATGAACACAAGTAAGAAAATATCAGAAAATCAACACCGCTTTGTGAGGAATATTATATGGAATTTGTCTACATATGTATATGTATGCCGTATATGTTTCATATAGAGGTCGTAAAAACCAAATATTCTAAGCAATTTAGTTGAAGTTTGCAGTTTGTATTGTATTTTTACAAGAATTCATCACAACTTCCCAAATCAGTTCATACTTTTTTATAGTATAAGGCCACTAATGACTGGGATGCCAAATAAGAGCAACTCAAAACTTTATGAAGGAGCTTAGGAAAGCGCAACAACGTTCTTGGAGAAGTTGAATAGGTCTCAGACGCCTCAAGGCTGAGGAAAATACTATTTACAACACCCTGGACAGTGGGTTAGCTACGGGATGAGGATAACAACGCCACGAAAAAATAACAGTCACTATATGTACTTCTCGGCACTTATTTCCCGAGGAAGTCCCTGAAAGGACTCGAGGAATAGTACTCCGGGAACAACAGGTTTAACAAGAAAGCGAGTGAACGACAAACATTGTCAAATTGTTGACCGATAAATACGGGCAAAGCTGGGCGATTAGCAGTTTTGAGCCTTTCAAGTCACCTGGACCAGATGGCATATCTCTAGTAGAAATGCATAAAATGATGAACTACATCATGCCCTGGCTGGAGAAGATACAGGGTGGCTGACGAAAGCTGCTACCAAAAAAAATATAATAACTTTTTTTCTATTTAATGAATCTGGTTAATTTTTTTTATTTTGCAGATTGATTTTTAGATTTAGCAAAAATGGATAACTGGGACACTGAAACAAGAATTTGGATTGTCCGCCGCTATTACACACTGAAGTCCGTAGTTTCGGTTCAAAGAGAGTATAGGGGCACGTTTGGCGGCAATCCTCCGAGCAGATGGACCATAAAGAGACTTGTTAACAATTTTTCCGAGCATGGGACAGTCAACAGAAGACCTTACCATCGAAACCCTTCAGTTCGGACGGAGGAAACAATCGCTGCTGTAGCTGATGCCATACAAAACAATCCAAGAGTTTCGACAAGAACTTTATCTGCTCAAATGGGTATAAGCAGACAGTCATTGCAGTCAATTATGCACAAAGATTTGGAGTTATTCCCATATAAAATTCAAATGGCCAACAAAGTGAACTCAGCAGACTTCCCGATTCGATTGGAATTTTGCCAGAAGATGCTTCAAATGGTGGAGGAGGACGGAAACATGTTGAACTGTCTTTTCATGTCTGACGAGGCCCATTTCGATTTTAACGGCAACACAAACAAACAAAATTGTCGAATATGGAGTGCTTCCAACCCACAGATACTCCATGAGACGGAATTGCATCCACGTCGTGTTACAGTGTGGTGTGCAGTTTCATCACGCTCCATTGTCGGGCCCTACTACTTCAAAGAAAACGGTCACACCGTTACAGTTACTGGAGACCGTTACTTGAGCATGTTGAGAGAGTTTTTCTATCCAGAATTACGCCGAATGAGAATTTCTTTCAACTCTGTGTGGTTTCAGCAAGATGGTGCAACTCCTCACATAGCCCGGCCTGTTATGACAGAATTGCCGCGAAAATTTCCCAATAAGCTGATATCCAGAAACTCAACATTCCGTTGGCCCCCCAGGTCGCCTGACCTTACTGCACCTGACTTTTTCTTGTGGGGTTATTGCAAACAGGAAGTCTACAAAGCAAAACCAACAAATTTGAATGAACTAAAGCAATCCATTCGAGAAACAATTGCGGCTATTCCCGTCTCAACTCTCCAAGCAGTAATGAACAACTTTTTGGTAAGATGCCGCACATGCATCAACGAGCAGGGGGGGAATTTAAATTCCATTATTTTTAAAACTAATTAAGCTATATTTAATTAAATTTAATAAGCTTTAACATGAATAAGCCACCCTGTATATGAGGCTGCATTAAGCTCTCGTATATCGCAAATCTATGGAGGGACACCGAAGTGGTATTTATACCCAAAGCGGGAAGGATTTCACACACTAGAGAAAATAACTTCAGGCCAATTAATCTATCATTGTTCCTATAAAAACGTCTAGAAAGGCTCTTCGATAATTTCATTAGAAAAGGAATCTCTTGTAGGAAAATCAGCATGCTTACAGCAAGGGCAAGTCTACAGAACCGGGCACAATCCGTAAATTTCAAATGCACTATAGTGGCCTCTCTTTATATTGAGGGGCCTTTTATCTATTCTCAGATGCGGTAATTGCGGCGCTGTCGCATTTAAGAGTGGCAAATTACTTGGTTCGACTAATTCAGCGTTTGTTCACAAGCAGATACATAACAGCAAGTCTCAAGGCCATAATTCTAACGAGATTTGTAAGCATAGGGACCACACACAGGGAGGAGTACTGTCTCCACTAATTCGGAATCTAGCGGTGGATGAAATCCTGCTATAACTAGAACATTGTGGACGTAAGGTCGTGGCATATTCGGACGACGTTGCAATCACATTAACCAGCAAATTCCCCAACATCCTCAGAAACATTATACAGGTGGCTCTGAACAACTGGGCCTGATGGGCCAGTATCAGTGGTTTAAGCGTTAACCCAAACAAGACGTAATTTGTTTTTTTTTTTTTTGCTACGAAGAATGAGATTCTACAAGTGGATCCTCTTCGGATAAATGGAAATAAGCTAGTATTTTTTCATACTGCAAAGCTTTATCCTAGATAAACCAAGCAACCTCACCTGCACCATGGACAAATTGCAGGGACACACAAATAACCAAATGTATTAAGGTTGAGAAATACTATCTGCAATGCTTTGGAGATATAGGAGTTTGAAATCAGTTCTCAATTAAAAATGATTTTTCTGTATAGATTGTGGCATACTGTTATATAAAATCAAAACCAAAACTTTTTTATGGTAAATTTTTTTTTAAAAAAAATTTTTATTACAAATGCTATTATCGTCGAAGGTACCCTAGTATTTGTACTATAATTTTTTGAGTATATGCCCGATCAGGTCGACTTATGCGTTAAATTAAAGCTATAAATGAGGGCTACCAATGTTGGAAATATCTCTTTCACTTGGAAACTGTGGTTTAGTAACAGTCATTAAACAAATTGGAAAAAGCAGATTTTTTCATTCACATCTTTAATCAGTTTCTTTATTTTAGGCCCATCAAAAACTCCTTCTTCGATTTTTTGAAAAGAAAGTCTTTTTAATAAACTTTTTAAATATGAGAGTGATTTGCGATCTTTCCTTAAGGCTTTTACAAAATTTTTAAAAAATATCGGCTATCCCAGAGGCATAACATACCAACTACTTTTAAATCGCAACAAATTTTCTAGTCATGTTCATATTTGATGTATTTCATCAAGTTAGCCGTTGTTTCGTATGATTCCTTAGTGTTGACAGCATGAGCAATGGGAATCAACGCCATTCCTTTGAATTATATGTTTGATTAGGTCCCTAGAACAATCCGGGAATGTCCTTGCAAAAACATCTGTTATCCACAGTTGTATAAAATTGTTTGTATGGTATATCACCGACTCTATAATATGATATGTTAACATCTGGGGCCAAAATATTGTACTGTTTCATCCCAGATGTAAGCAGTTCTGCCTTATATTTGGTCAGTTCCAAATCTCTCACTAGATCAATGAGTTAAAACTGAGTTAAAAGCGATGTCTTCTGACTGAAACTTGAATCGCTCAGAGTTGAGTACTCAGTTGAACTTGATGATGTTTCCGTTATTAGGCTGTTAGCTATACTTGGACACTTCCTACTCCAATCTGTTTACTTAGACAAAAATAGCAGTCCGTATCGTGAATGAATGGTTGTCTCCAAGTCATTGGCATTCCAAATTCCACGTGAAGTCTAAAATTAAAACGTTTTATTCCACAAAACATTGTAATACATCGAGTAAGATTTACATAGCACGAATTACACAAAATACTAGGTGTCCACGGTTCGTTCATATTTTTAACTCGTATACCAAAATATTGCACATATATTTCTTCTATTATTTTACTAAACGCACGTCGATTTTTTTTAATAACATATTTTCGACGGATGTAGCAGAAATTTTCGGGATCATTTACACATTGAAAAGTTCTTTGCCGTTTACTCATACTTTATAATATTTTTCAGAAAATCGACTTATCTCTTTAAGGCGCTGAATTACACTGACATTGCATATCATGTTTTATGGATGGTTACGAACAACAATAAAACCTCGTCCTCTCTATAATTTTATAATGTCTGACATCAATCCTCATAAAATAAAATGCAAGTGCAATGTCTCTTATATGCCTCTCTCACATATGGCGAATTCAATGTACGCAAAAACATCATTTAAAAACGAAAAAATATGAAACAAGATTTTTTTTGAAAATCCCTAACATTTACAAAATGGCTCATAACTTTTACATCTATCCATAGATTCAAATAGACAGTGTTTTCTTCTTTAGCATGCTGGCTTTTTAAAAATGTAATAAAATAATTTTTTCGATTTTTATTCTATTTTTTATTGTCTTTTTTGTACCAGGAAAAAGAGTTTTAAAAAAAAATCATTTTTTTTTCTCATATTTTTGACGACTGTTACTAAACCAAAGATTCTACGTGAAAGCGATATTTGCAGCATATGTAATTAATAATTCCCTTTAATTTGAGGTATAACATGGCTCAATCAGGCTTATACTTGAAAAATTACTGCCAAATACTGAATGTACTTTCCATGAAAGCTGGAATTTAAAAAAAAAATTAACATAAAATTTTTTTTTAATATTTTTTTTGTGTTTGTGACACCTAGTTGCACCAGAAACTGTTATCCACTTCCCTTGGACAAAAATTTTGTTGCATATTGTTACTGACAGAGTATTTTGTCCAAGGTGTCGATGAGGTTGGTTTGTAGCTTCCGAAACGATATCGTCCACCAACCAGTGACCACCCTTAATACATTTCACACATTTCTTATTCTTCTTTTTCAAAGAAGGTTTGTTTTTCTGTTTAACAGAAAACAAAAAAAAACGATCTCGGACTCAATAGTCAAAAATAAAACTAGTCATTACAGATCGAATAACAAAAACAAAATGTTTTATTTAAAAAGTTTTTCTTTAAATTTCCAATTTCCAGGATACACGTTAAATTAAAGGACATTATGAGGACGTTGGTAATAACACTTTCATGTGGAAAAATAAGTGTAGTAACTGTCGTTGATACAATTAGAAAATATTTGATTTTTTTTCAAAAAAATGGTTTTCTTTTGGCACGAAAAAAAACCATAAAAATAGAAAAAATCGGCAAAACATCGTTTGTTCCATATTTTGAAAGCTAGCTTCCTAATGAAGAAACCAATGCCTATTTGAAGAAAATCTATGGATAAACGTAGAAATTATAGCACTTTTGATAGAACTGAGAGAATTTCAACAAAATTCGTTTTTATCTCTCCCCCCCTATTGTGAACAAGGGTTATATCAGTTGCTGCCAGCCAGAAGTGTAACACATCGATGGAGTGACCAAACCATTTTGTGATTTGTGGCCCTAATTTTGGGTCATTTTAAGTCATTTAAGCAATGTCCGTCCGTCTGTCTGGTTGGTGTGCACGATAACTTTCGGCAGGATTTACCGATTGACTTAAAATTAGGTACGTCTCAATATTTTTTCTATCTCAGGCTAAGGTCATCTTTAGAAAAATGGGCGAAGTTGCCGCGCCCCTTTTGGTACCTCCCATGCAATTGGACCATTTTGCACAAAAGTTAACGGCTTATAGGTTTGATTCCAGTCCATAGAAATACTTAAAATTTTGTACAGTATAATGTTTTTATAGAACCTATAGTATAAGAAAGTTTCGGTCCGGTAAACCGACTAAGGTATACCCTTACTTTGTGTGTAATGTTATATACAGGGTTTTTTTGAATCACCCCGTATTTCGGTAGCTGTCACTTTTGAAGCTTTTATTCTTTGACATTTGACAAGTAGAAACTACGCCATTACTGAAAATGGAGCGATATACGATTAACAACTCATTGAAATTATTAAAATTCAGTACAAAAAATGGTCAAAATGTTGCAGTCACTGTTCGCAAAACTAAAGCATTTTTGGGTCGTCGTGAATCACCTTGTCGGACCGCAATACAGAAATTGCAGGTCGCTCAAGATCAACTGAGAATATTGCTGCTGTAGCTCAAAAACCCAGGTTTGTCCATTCCTCGTCGTTCTTTGGAATTGGGCATTCCACAAACGTCATTACACCGTATCTTGCATAAAGACTTGGGTCTTAAGGCTTATAAAGTTCAGTTAACACAAGAACTCAACGTCGTGTCTTTGCTGATTGGGTCCTTGAAATGCATGAAAATGAACCGGAATTCCATCGAAAAATCATCTTGACTGATGAGGCCCATTTCCACCTCGGTAGCTACGTCAACAAGCAAAATTGTCGCATCTGGGGCTCGGAAAACCCAAGAGTTATTGTTGAGAAGCCTCTCCATTCTCAACGTGTGACTGTTTGATGCGGTTTATGGTCCGGTGGGGTCAATGGACCTTACTTTTTCTAAAATGAGGTTGGATCAACAGTTACGGTGAAAGGATTGTGCTATCGAGAGATGATTAATGATTTTTTATGGTCGTAGTTGGATGGTATTGATCTGGCTAACGTTTACTTTCTACAAGACGGCGCTACGTGCCACACAAGCAACGAAACCATTGCTCTGTTACGGGAAAAGTTTCCGGACCGTGTTATCTCTCGAAAAGGTGATCACAATTGGCCACCGAGATCTTGCGATTTAACACCGTGCGATTTCTTCCTTTGGGGCCACGTGAAAGATAAGGTATACGTCAACAGCTCAGCGTCGATTCAAGACCTCAAAGATAGAATTCGTGAGGCTATCGAGGACATAGGGCAGCCATTTTGCGATTTGGTTATGGAAAATCTTATGAAAAGGATATGGTCCTGTAAGCGTGGTTGTGGTGGCCATTTGTCCGATGTTGTTTTTCATTATTAACGGCATACCTTTCTCTTTATAATATGGCATTTTCTTTCAATACCAAAATAACACCTCTTGTTGGAAAACCATTTATAACATCACACTTATTACTTCGTAAATTTTTTTGGAGGTACCAGAAGGGGTTTAACAAATACACCTATTTTCGGTAAACAGTAGATTCTTTAAATAACGGGTTTTCCAATAGGGATGATATGATTTTGAAGTGAGGTTTTGGCCGTTTGTAATATGTCATGATATGTCATGTGTTTTTCATTGTATTCAGTAGTGTTTACAATTTCATCATGGAGAGATATACGCTAGAACAACGTTTACAGATTATTCGGTTTTATTATCAAAATAATCGTTCTCCAATTGCAACTTTTCGTGCGCTAAGTCCATTATTTTATTTAAATCCAAAAAAACACTTTTCAGTCGACCTACTACCTTGACACGCATGAGCACTATTTAAGCTCTCGTTAAGAGCTATCTATCGACCGATTCTCGATCCGACGTGCCGTTAAGGAGCTAGAGCAAAAATAAACATTCCGTTCACATTTGAAAATGATGCTAAGTCAGTATTTTTTAAAATCCAAAAAAAAACCTTTCGAGTAATCCTACGACCCTGACACCCATAAGCGATATTTAAGCTCTCGTTAAGAGCTATCCAAATAGTAAATAAAACAATTGAAGTGTTGCGAGAAAAGTTTGGAGATTCGATTATTTCAACAAATTGTGATAACATTAGACTATTTCTTGTAGGGTTATTTGAAGTCATTGGTCTTTCGAAATAAACCAGACTCTCTTCAAGCTTTACAATTCAATATTGAACGTGCCATTCATGGCATACGACTTGATTTAATAGGAAAGTGCTCGAAAATTGAATTCGTTCCTGCAGAAGAAGTCGTGGAGGCCATTTGAATGACGTTTTATTTAGAACTTAATTGTATCTATTGTACTTCACATTAAATAAAAAACAATAAGTGTGTTTTTTTCAAAGAAATCATGTCACTCTTTTTGGAAAACCCTATATATAGGTTTCAAGCCGAATATGTTTGGGACAATATACAAATATACCATCTTACGTCAGAACAGAGTGGCCCAATTGATCCAAATGACGTTGTTCTTCCGCCGCTGCACATAAAATTGGGCCTTTTTAAGGACTTTGTCAAGGCTTTCCACAGAGATGGCGCAGTATTTAAATATTTGTTGGCGGGTTTGCTAAAATTGCCTATGCTAAAATCAAAAAAGGCGTATTTGTTGTCCCTCAAATCAGGAATATATTGAATTATGACTGCCTGCAAATCTTTCCAGAGCATCGTGAACAGTTTTCTTGGAAACAATAAGAGTGAGTACTACAGACAAATTTTTGCTGAATTATTGAAAAATTATCACGAATTAGGTGCACGAATGTCACTCAAAAGCATTTTCTTCATTCGGATTTAGATTTTTTCACAAAACCTAGGTGCGGTGAGCGACGAACGAGGACAATTTGCATTAAATTATCACTATTTAATGAAAATTGATAGAAATTATCAAGGATTTTGGGACGAAAGCATGCTGGAAGACTATTGCTGGACTCTAATATGTGAAACCGAACCAACAAAATACAAAAGAAGTTCAAATAACACCATTCACTTTTGAAAATTCATTGATTTTTAAATAAACTAATGATTTTTTATGTAAAAAAACGAATAAAATCATTTTTTTTTGTATCTCGAGGTTATATATAATTTGTTTTGGTACTTCTCACACAAAAATGTCAAATAATATGAAAATTGATTAGCTCATAATTTTAATAAAAGTGCTTACAATTCGGAACAATCATGTAAATGTTTTCGTAGTTTAAGCAATTTTGTTGATCACTATGGACTGAGAAAAATGTTCCTAGTTCACCACAAAGTGGGAACATTCTTTGTAACAGTACTCACAAAGTAGGGTATACCTTAGTCGTTTTACTCAACTGAAACTTTCTTATACGTTTATCCAATAAAAGCGACATTCCCAGTCAAATTATCTGAAATTTCGCGTTTCCGTTTTATAACAACTTAAATTCTGCACAATGAAACTTTAAGATATCACGTTTCGATATATAGTGCCCATATAGAGGTCGCTCTTAAACCTAGTTAACCCATAGATGTCACACTTTCTAGACATTGTAGCTGAAACTTTGCATATTTCATCTTATTCTTAAAGGAATTTGCTACAATAAAAAACTATAAAGCTCAATGATTTGCTTTTTTTCTTTATAAACTATTTTTTCCGGTTATAAAATTGAATGTAATCTATGTTGGAGGAGGATTGACCTTACCTACCGTTCTTACAACTTTTTATTCTCTTGGTTAAATTGTTTTCACTCTCTAACAAAATTCTAAAGAAACTAGTAAGATTTTCACCTTTTTCTCTCTATAATTTCTATTATATATTATTTATCTTTTTTGTTTCAAAGCAACAAAATTCTAAACAAACTACTAAGATTTTTACCTTCTTCTTTCCATTATTATCACTAGATATAATTTATATTTTTTATTCCGAAGCAACTGTAACATATAAATTAAATTTTTTTTCTATAATTTCTCTAGCTTATTTCAAAAATTATGTCCTCTCTTGTTTGCTAAAGGAAATATCTTGAAAATAATCGTATTTGTTAACAGAACACTTACATCTGTAAACAAAAGGACACTCATGTACAACACTCAAATGTCGTAAAAATATAAATTAATAAACCTTCGGAGGGGGACGAGATTGTCAGAGGGAGGCAGAGAGCGAAAGGAAGTGATATGCAAACGAGCCACAAACCAAGAGCGAAAGTGTTGTAAATAAGTGTGAATTTGTGTAAAATCTCTTGTCGGTCTTGTGTAGTACTTTGTTTTTGTTATTAAAATCTAATAAAAAATCTTTTAAAAGTTTTCCATTATAATTTATTAAACGACAGAAAATTTGCAAAAATCCCAGACACATTTTTACAAAGCTCAACTATTAGTACATTGCATGCTGAGATTTTGGAGAAAGCCAAGTGTATCCCAGCAAAGATATTGGAGATAACTGTAGTGCAATAAAAAATATTAGATTAAAAATATAATCGAATACAATAAAGTTATTTTCTATTATAAAAGAATATTAAAAAAATTATTGTGCTAATTTATTTACATTTTGAAAAACAGGAGCCTACTACATTTTACTAGTTCAACAATTTTTACCATTTTTTCTATATTGTTGTTGTAAAAATGGTAAAAAGTAGTAACTTGTAGTAGGTAAATGAACAGAGCTAAAATATGGCATTTAATGTTCAAAGTTGCAATGCAAAGAGTTTTATTGACACATCACACAAAAATTAGACATTTATTCCTGAATAAAATAAAATCTATATTTTTTAAAAGTGCCAAGTAATAATTACAAAATTTAAAATTACATCTACGAAAATTGTTTAGCCAAATTTAATAGATTTATGAATTTGTCTCTAGCTTAACCGCTTGGAACTATTATAAATAAATTCCCAACAAATTGTTACGCTTGGCTCTTCTCAAGAAAAGTGTTTAAACTCCTCGAAAGATTTCGATTGTATGTGTGTCCACCTTTGAAAATCCTACCAAAGACAAGAATAAAGTATAAAATATTGTTACAACAAGAACAACAAAAACAACATTAAGAAATGAGTAAATACTCGTTTTATAATGGACATGTGTACATAATTTTTAGTACGAGCAGCAGCAACAACAACAACTACAACTAGAGCCGAAGAGTACTACCAAAGTAGTTAACAAACATGTCCGTCTAATGCAGTACACAACGACAACGATACAATCTAATTGTTGCAAGAGATGCAACATACGCACACACACACACTTGCAAAAATGTCCTTTGTGAACATTGTTGCAAAGAAAATGGATAAAATGCTCCTATTCCCATACTACTTCTCGTAGTACCCCAAGGAATCCGTTCAATAGACTGCCCCACATGAAGCGCAGAGCAAAGGCGTGGCTGGCGTTGGCTAAAAGCGTCTAACAGTTTTCAAATGGCTTGTAATTTTTAAAATGCAAAACTAGTTTCACAGCCTGCCATAGGTTTTTTCGCCACTTTCATACAGTGGCTCCAAAACTGTTCATTTTTCTAATGTGTAAAAAAATATGTTTTTAGCAGAAGCAAATTTATAACCGACACCAAATAATTCGCAGTAAATTTGCGAATTATTTGCATAGCGAAAACTTAAGATTTGCAGTAAAAAGTTAAACTTAAAATAATGCAAAATGTGTGAAAATTTACCGAATGTATTTTTAAAACAGTGAATATCAAAATCGATATACAATCGTAAATTATATTTTTTTTATTATTTAACTAATAAAAAAAATTGCATTTACATTGTATTTTTTTGTATTGCATTTTCGCTGAAAATAAACTTTTTTTAGAAAACTTTAGTGAAATTACATTTCTCTAAAAAATACGTTGGAATTGAATTTTTCTACAAAAATTCGCTGAAAACACATTTTTATCGAAAATTGCAAATTTATAAAAATTACATTACATTTTAAAAATTCTTGAAATTTTTATTTAGAAAATTCTTTACAAATTTCAATTTTTTCTACAAAAATTCTTCAAATTTGTATTTTTTCTAAAAAAAATTGTTTATATAACCTTTTTCTTCGAAATTTCGTTGAAATTGCATTTTTTACGAAATTTTGTTGAAATTGCATTTTTCTAGAAAATTCGTTGAACTGAATTTCCCTGAAAATATTGTTAGAACTTCATTTCTCTACAAATTATATTGAAATTAAAATTTTCTAGAAAATTTTTATGAAATTTCAAAGTCGATGAACGGTTAAAGGCCACTAATCAGGAGTCATCTTGCTGAGTCGTTTAAAGCAAGATGACTCCTGATTTGTTGCCACTGCCTGGATTAAAGGTTGTTGAATTTTTTGAAGGCCTATGAAGGAAATTTTGTGGAAATGTTAAATTTCAAAGAAATTCTATAGAAAAAATTAATTTCAACGATTTTTTATACAAACATTTAATTTCGAAGAAATATTCTAGAAATGCAAATTTTAAAGAAATTTTCGAGAAAAATTTATTTTATATATTTATTTCTTGAAAAATCCTTCAAATTCGTATATTTTTAATAAAAATTGTTGAAATCAAATTTTTCTACAAAATTTTGTTGAAATTGTATTTTTAAAAATTTCGTCGAAATTTTTTTTTTGGCGAAATTTTGTTAAAATTGCATTATTCGCAAATCCAAATTTGTAGACCTGCATTTCTCTAGCAAATATTGTTAAAATTTGTTTTCTCTACAAAATATATTGTAATTAAAATGTTCTAGAAAATTTTGTTGAAATTTCAATGGTTGATGAACGGTTAAAGGCCACTGAAGGGATTAAAGATCGATGAGTCGTTTAAACCAAGATGACGCGTGATTATTGGCCACTGCCCGGATTAAAGGTTGTTGACTTTATTAAAGGCATATGAAAAAAAATGTTGTGGAAAAATGAAATTTCGAAGAAATTGTAAAGAAAAATTCAATTTCAAAGCAATTTTCTAGAAAGAATAATTTTCAGAGAAACATTCTAGAAATGTACAATTTAACGAATATTTCTAGAAATAATTCAAAATCGATATCCTAAATTATATTTCTTTTTTAATTTGACTAATAAAATAAAATTGCATTTAAATTATATTTTTTGCTGAAATTTCTTCGCAAAGGCAATTTTCTGCAAAATTACGCTGAAAATACATTTTTTAAAAAGTTCATTCAATTAACATTTATCTAAAAATACATTGGAATTGAATTTTTCTTCAAAAGTTGTTTGAAAACACATTTTTCCGGAAAATTTTAAATTTATTAAAAATTTCATCGTAAATCAATTTTTCTACAGATTTCTAAAAAATTCCTTCAAATTTGTATTTTTATTGTAAAAAAATTTGATAAAATCAAATTTTTCTACAAAATTGCGTTGAAAAAACATTTTTAAAAAATTACGTCGTAATTGCATTTTTCGGCGAAAAGGTTATTGATTTTATTAAAGGCATCGAAGAAATTTTAAAGAAAAATTAAATTTCAACGAAATTTAACGCATTTTTCTAAAAATAAAACAAAATCGATATAATAAATTATATTTCATTTAATTTTCATTTAAAATGTATTTTTTCTGAAAATTTCCTCGGAATTGCATTTTTCTGCAAAATTTCGCTGAAAATGAACTTTTTTTTAGAAAATTTTAGTGAAATTACATTTCTCTTAAAAAATACGTTGGAATTTAATTTTTCTGAAAAATTTCGTTAAAAACACATTTTTCTCTAAAATTGCAAATTTATAAAAAATTTGATCGTAATTAATTGTTTCTAAAAAATGCTTGAAATTGCATTTTTTTAGAAAATTCTTTTGATTTTTGATTTTTCTAGCAAAATCCTTTAAATTTGTATATTTTTTAAAAAAAATGTGGAAATCAAATTTTTCTACAAAAATTGTAAGAAATTTTGTGGAAAATGAAATTTCGAAGAAATTCTAAAGAAAAATTAAATTTCAACGAAATTTTCTAGAAGGAATACATTTCAAAGAAACATTCTAGAAATGTACAATTTAACGAATATTTCCAGAAATAAATCAAGATCGATATCGTAAATTATATATATTTTTTAATTTTACAAATAAAATAAAATAAAATTTAAATATTATTTTTTCCTAAAATTTCTTCGAAAAGGCAATTTACTACAAAATTTCGCTGAAAATTCAATTTTTAAAAAATTTCAGTGAAATTAAATTTCTCTAAAAAATTCGTTGGAATTGAATTTTTCTAAAAAATTTCGTTGAAAACACATTTTGCTCGAAATTGCAAATTTATAAAAAATTTCATCGTAATTAAATTTTTCTAAAAAATTCTTGAAATTGATTTTTTCGAAAATTCCTTAATTTTTTTTATTTTGTCTGGAAAAATCCTTCAAATTAGTTTTTTTTGTAAAAAAAAATGTTGTAATCAAATTTTTCTACAAAATTTAGTTGAAAATTTATTTTTAAAAAATTTCGTCGAAGTTGCATTTTTCGCCGAAATTTTTTTAAAATTGCATTATTCTCGAAAATTCGTTGAACTGCATTTCTTTGGAAAATATTGTTAAAATTTGATTTCTTTACAAAATATATTGAAATTAAAATGTTCTAGAAAATTTGGTTGATATTTTAGAGGTCGATGAATGGTCAAGGGCCACTGAACGGATTAAAGATCGATCAGTTGTTTAAATCAAGATGACTCCTGATTATTGGCCACTGCCCTGATTAAAGGTTTTTGAATTTTTTGAAGGCCTATGAAGGAAATTTTGTGGAAAAGTTAAATTTCAAAGAAATTCTATAGAAAAATTCAATTTCAACAAAATTTTCTAGAAAGAATAAATTTCAAAGAAATTACGCATTTTTCTAGAAATAAATCACAATCGATATCGTAAATTATATTTCTTTTTTAATTTGAATAATAAAATAATATTTCATTTAAACAGTACTTTTTCCTGAATATTTCCTCAAAATTGCATTTTTTTGCAAAATTTTGCTGAAAATTCATATTTTAAAATATTTCTGTGAAATTACATTTCTGTAAAAAATTCGTTCGAATTGAATTTTTCTACAAAATTTCATTGAAAACGCACTTTTCTCGAAAATCAAATTTATAAAAAAAATCATTGTTAATTAAATTTTTCTAAAAAAATTCTTGAAATTGATTTTTTTTTAGAAAATTTCTTAAATTTTTTATTTTTCTAGAAAAATCATTCAAATTTGTATTTGTTGTAAAAAAAATTGTTGAAATCAAATTTTTCCACAAAATTTAGTTGAAAATGTATTTTTTAAAAAAATCGTCGAAATTGCATTTTTCTGCGAAATTTTGTTAAAATTGCATAATTCTAGAAAATTCGTTGAACTGCATTTCTCTAGAAAATATTGATAAAATTAGATTTCTCTACAAAATATATTGAAATTAGAATGTCCTATTTTGATGAAATTTCAAAGGTCAATAAACGGTTAAAGGCCACTGAACGGATTAAATATCGATGAATTATTTAAAGCAAGATGACTCTTGATTAGTGGCCACTGCCCGGATTAAAGGTTGTTGAATTTTTTGAAGGCCTATGAAGGAAATTTTCTAGAAAAATTCAATTTCAGCGATTTTTTATACAAACATTTTATTTCGAAGAAATATTCTAGAAATGCATTGTGCATTTCATTTAAAGAAATTTTCCAGAAAAATTTAATTTTGACATCATTTTCTAAAAAACGAAATTTAAAAAAAAAACAAGTAAGAAAGTTTCAGTCGGGTAAACCGACTAAGGTATACCCTCACTTTGTGAGTAATGTAATATTGAATATTACTCGAATTATTCTGTCAATTTGTGTGGGAGGTACCAGAAGGGGTTTATCAAATACACCTTTTTTTGCTGAACATTAGATACTTTAAATTCATTGCACTGTGCCGACTTATAAGCATTTATGTGCACTGGTATAAACGTTATGAGACATTAAATTGTGGTATGATTTGGGCATTTTGTGTGGGAGGTACAAAGAGGGGCGTGGCAATAACGCCCATTTTGCACAGGGCTATGGACACTATAAAAACATTACACTGTACAAAATTTCAAGTATTTTTATACACTGGTTTTAATGTTATAAGCTGTTAACTTTTGGTGCAAAAAGGTACCTTTGTGTGGGAGGTACCAAAAGGGGCGTGACAACAACGCCCATTTTTCCCTGGACTGTACGCAATATAAAAGCATAATACTGTACAAAATTTCAAGTATTTTTATACACTGCTATTAATGTTATAAGCTGTTAACTTTTGGTGCAAAATAGTGCATTTGTGTGGGAGGTACCAAAAGGGACGTGGCGACTTTGCCCATTTTTCTCGAGTTGATAACGACTAATAAGATAATACTATGTGTGGAATTTCAAAAGATTCGAATAAGTAATATAGCAGTTATTAAAGCATCAATATTTCACAACATTTTAACTCTTTGTGGGGGAGGTACTAGAAGGAGTGGACCAATATGGCCCATCTTCGAACTTAGCCGGAGATAGAAAAAAATATTACCACATACCAAATTTGAGGTCAATCGGTTACTCCTTTCGAGAGTTATCGTGCTCATCAGCCAGCAGACACAGACAGACAGACAGACGGACGGACATTGCTCATTCGACTTAAAATGACCCAAAACGGATTTCCTCCGAACATACTTGGGGTCTTAGGTCACTCCTTCGACGTGTTACACTTTTTTCCGTAGCAAATGATATATACCCTCGTCACACTAAAGTGAGGGTATAATAATTCTGACGAAATTTTCTAGAAAAATTCAATTTTGAAGACATTTTACAGAAAAATTAAATTTTGAAGACATTTTACAGAAAAATTAAATTTTCAACCAATTTTTTTACGAAACCTAAATTTTTGCGAAATATTAAAAATGGCTGTTAAAGTCGTTTTCAATAGAATTGCAATTTCTATGAAAATTTCAGTATAATCATATTTTTATGAAAATTTCAGTATAAACATATTTCTATGAAATTTTCAATAAAATCATATTTCCTCGAATATAGCAGTACTTAGCCCAGCAAAATGAGAGACAAAGTAATCAAAATAAAAAACACATCTGAAGTGTAAATGCATGGGAAAAGTAAGATGTTAAAGCTATTCTGCAATGGATGTACCCAAGAAAATGTTTGCACAATTTCCATTAAAAACGATTAATTCTTAACATTCACAAAAAATAGTAGTATAGTTATTAAATGCAATCACGGCTCCCCTTGAAGATCACTATCAATTTTCTTCGGAATGGCTTCACTTTATTCATTGAGCATAGTTCGATGCGTTTATTACGCGTTCATTTAAAAATTATTAGAATGTTCACCTGTAAGACAACGTCGAAACCACTGCGCCAATGACAGTATGTTATTAGAAGATGTTGAAGGCTGCATAGTTTTGGATTCTGTATAACTTTCCCGAACTAATATGTGTCTCAACCTCCCATTTTTTGTAAATCACGATTTATCGCGAGAACTACAGCTTATTCAAAGAAACTACATTTTAAGCAAAGAACTGTATTATCTCATATATCCAAATCGATAAAAAAAATGTTGGCCAGTACATTGAGAAGTTGTTTTATTTATTTATGGCATCATCCAAAATTACTGAATTTTTAATTCATATATAGCATTATTGCATTATTATCTATAATTATTTTGTATCACATTGTCATATAAGAATACGTAAACAATAATATGAACTACAGACAATGCTCTGGAATATTCTTCAATAATCTTGCACAAGTAATCAAGATATACAAGCATATTCAGGCACACTTTTACTGAAATTCTTCGACAAGAGAAATTTTTACTGTCAATATCTTGAGAATCAAAATTTTGATGTTTTTCCAAACACACATTTCAAACATCTCTAAATGAAGATATTTTTTGAAGTTTTGGGGTACTTGCAAAGTGTGGTCGAATTTTGTCCGTTCATTTTGGACTGGAATAACTCATATATTTTGTGAAAAATTCTTAAGTCGACATTAAGAACTCTGATCCACAACAAAAGAAAACTAAAGAAATTCTCCCATTCGTATTGAAGTCATAATTTTGGTATGCCTTGAAATACTGTACAAACACTTTTGCGCCTTGGTCATAATGGATGAGCCTAAATGTATTCGAGAACAACATGGACGCGAACAAGGAACGAGTTGTTTCTGCACTTTTGTGTGTTAGTTGGTCCGCAATAAAAACGGTGGTTTGGGGTGGTGGCGGGTCTCACCGGACACTGGCCTTCTCTATTTGCCATTCTATGCTCGACTATCGTCCGAGTTGTTGGTTGGGGGGTTTTCCTGTTTTGTGCAAAAAGGATCGCGTTGAAAACATGTGTTAAATCATCATTTAACACAAACGGGGCAAAACAGCACCAAACTACAACTCTACCAAAGAGAACAGCAATATGCATTAAAAAAATGCATGTTCTTACATGCTTTCAACATTTATTCAAACATGGCCAAGAAGCAGTGTCCATCTAGTCCAGTTCAGCTAACAAACGGGCACAGATAGACACACAGGCATTTGGCTGAGAGACGGAACGTAAACACGTCTAGGCCATTTGGCGTGAGTCAGGATGTGTGGTACACACTCACCGTTAACAGAAATCAGGCAAGAAGGAGGAGAAGGACATAGTTTCCGCCATCATAAAGGTGGTGGTCTTTAGTGTTGTTTTTCTTTCAGCGCAACATTTTTAAACAATGAAGTAGAACTATTTAAAAGTATTTTTAGTTGTTTGCGATTTTAGTTATACACGTGTAGCGACAACACTTCCTAAGATCTGTCAGAACATTTGGAAAACTGGAAAAACATTATTGCAATTAATACTGCTCAAGGAAGACCATAGGAAATGTATTGTTATTATTTTGCATACTTTTTCCAAATATAATCACTTTAGAATATCCAATTGTGTCGACTGATTTCAAAGAAAATTATGATGTGCGGGCGTTGCGACCATTTTATGGCAGACGAACTGGGCCTGTAAAATCGGCTCTCACAAATTTTTTGGTTGATACCCGCAACTCGAACCAACGTGAGATCGACCGATATCGTCGGGACTTAGGCCGTCTGCTTCCGTACAAGATCGAACCGACGCATTGGCTTAAATTAAATGACCAGAACCACCGAAATAGTGTTTCAAATTTAAGGAAAGTGCATCAAAAAGAAGAAAACCTACAGAGATTTGTCTACAATGGACACTCTTCAATTCTATTAAATCGGTTACTTTAAACCGACTTTTTAAAAACAAAATTTCCATATCTAAGAAAGATTCATAGAAAGTGGCGAAACTTTTTACTTCTATGTTTGAGAACAGCTTATTATATATATATGAACATATCCTTATAAAAGGAAATGATCAAAGTTTTATAATTTTTAATCATTCTTATTAAATTTTCGTCATTTTGTAACGGGTGATCAGTCAGTTTTTCTTGATATTCAAAGCTTAAGGACATTTTCGTTCGTTTGATATCCTTAGTACACATTACGTAATAGTTATACCCTACACCACACTGTGGTACAGGGTATTATAAGTTTGCTAGACCCACCTTAAAGTATACCGATCGACTCAGAATCACTAGCTGAGTCGATTTAAGCATGTCCGTCGATCCGTCCGTCCGTCTGTCCATGAAAAGTTGTTCGTCGACTACAGGTCGCAATTTCACTCCGATCGTTCTGAAATTTTAGAGTTTAGAGTATTTCGCAGCTGTTAAGATCGCTATTGAATTTGGTTGAAATCGGTTCAGATTTAGATATAGCTCCCATATATATCTTTCGTCCGATTTGGCCCTTTAGTCCTATAGAAGCTATATTTTACATCCAATCGTTTTGAAATTTAGAATGGTAGAGTTTCTTGATCCATGAACCAACACTGCCGAATTTTAAGAAAATCGGTTAAGATTTAGCTATAGCTCCCATATATATGTTTCGTCCGATTTGGCCATTTAGTCCTATAAAAGCTGTATTTTACATCCAATCGTTTTGAAATTTAGAATGGTAGAGTTTCTTGATCCATGAACCAACATTGCCGAATTTGAAGAAAATCGTTTAAGATTTAGCTATAGCTCCCATATATATGTTTCGTCCGATTTGGCCCTTTAGTCCTATAGAAGCTGTATTTTACATCCAATCATTTTGAAGTTTAGAATGGTAGAGTTTCTTGATCCATGAACCAACACTACCGAATTTAAAGAAAATCGGTTAAGATTTAGCTATAGCTCCCATATATATGTTTCGTCCGATTTTGCTCTTTAGTCCTGTAGAAGCTGTATTTTACATCCAATCATTTTGAAATTTAGAATGGTAGAGTTTCTTGATCCATGAACCAACACTACCGAATTTGAAGAAAATCGGTTAAGATTTAGCTATAGCTCCCATATATATGTTTCGTCCGATTTGGCCCTTTAGTCCTATAAAAGCTGTATTTTACATGCAATCGTTTTGAAATTTAGAATGGTAGAGTTTCTTGATCCATGAATAACATTGCCGAGTTTGAAGAAAATCGGTTAAGATTTAGCTATAGCTCCCATATATATGTTTCGTCCGATTTGGCCCTTTAGTTCTATAGAAGCTGTATTTTACATCCAATCGTTTTGAAATTTAGAATAAACAATTTATACACGAACTACAAAATTTATATTTCAGAGTTATTCAATATTACGAGAATGGTGTAGGGTATTATATAGCCGCCAGACTTTAGCCTTTCCTTACTGGTTTCAAATATAGTTCTTAGAAAGGCAGTTCAAATTGGATATATCGTACAACGTTTTAATCCGAGTTTCCCTACAAAGTTATATTGCCCTGAATATATATAATATTATTGAGATATCATAAATTTTTCACATAATTGGTATTATAATTTCTCAGCAATAAAAAGTTGTATTTGTATACCCTACACCACTATGTCGTTTAACGACCGAAAATATTGGATCTGAAGCAATAAAGTATACCGATTGATTCAGAATCACTAGCAGATTCAATATACCCATATCAGTCCGCCCGTCCGCCCGTTATTAGACAGCATTGCAAGATAGATTTAGGAATATTTCTGATTGGTATAAATATGAATACTAACACGAAAAGGAATATAAATAATGGATGCTTGTACTAAGATCAGACTACGAAGCCACCGCGCCGGGCGCAAAGTGGTTCAGAATCGTTTTTTACTGGCCAAAACTCTGTAACTTTGGAACCGATAGAGATATTTTAGTATTTTTTTTGTTCGACAGGTAACTCCTTGAGCTTTTCGCCAGTTTTTATTTCAATAAAATCGGGTCAGCAGTTATTGAGGAATTCAAAGCCAAAGTTGAACTTTTGAATTTTGTTTTATATTTGATGTGGAAATGTGGGGTTTTGTTTTGTTTTCATCTTATTTATTTATTAAAAGAATGTAATACGAGTACGTTGATAAATAAACCATTTTAAAAATAAATTTTGTACAACTAAAAAAAAAATTCCACGATGTTTAAAAATACACCTTGCATAGATAGCTAACTTTTTTTATATTTTGTATTTGAACAACATTAAGGGAAAGCATTTATTTATTACTTCTATATGAGGTATGTTCTAAAAATATCGCGAATTTTTAATTTCCGCTGGCTACGTGTATTTGATTCTTGATATTTTGTAGCGTTATGTTGGTACTCATGTCCCTTACTGATGCTGACAAGGTCCATTTTGGATGTTTAAAAATAAAGTGCGCTGACGTATTCCGAATGTTGACTGTGGCATATGGTGAAGCTACCTTAGACCAAAGCAACGTTTATCGGTGGTACAAAATGCTCTTAGAGGGCCGAGAAGATGCGAAGGACGAACAGCGTGCCGGACGCCCGTTTTTTCTTGCTCACAGTTTTATTTGATTGCAGGGGCGTGGTGCATTATGAGTTCTTGCAAGTTATGCGCAAATTGCGCGAAGCAATCCGCCAAAAACGCCCGGGTTTGTGGAAGAACAAAAACTGCACCATGATAACGCCCCTGCACACACATCGTTGCTTGTGCGCGAATATTTGGCCAAAAACAACACAGTAATGGTGCCGCAGCCACCCTGACCTAGCCCCCTGTGACTATTTTTTGTTCCCAAAACTGAAAAGGGGCCAGGAAAGGACGACGATACACCACGATTGAGGAGATAAAGACGGCATCGAAGGAGGAGCTGAACAAGATCACCAAAAATGATTATTTGAAGTGCTTTGAGGATTGGGAAAAAACTTTTGGCAGAAGTGTATTATATCCGGGGGGAATTACTTTGAAGGGGACAAAATAGATATTCATTATATATTCATATTTTTTGAAAAAATACAAAATTCGTGATATTTTTTGAACATACCTCGTATGTAACAAAAACAGTAAATTATAATTTTTATTCTTTCGGTTGAAAAATTGCCTGCAAATATTCCATATTTTGTTCCGTCCCGATGTTCTACTTTCCATTGATTTCGAATGCTGGAGATGAGGGGATCTGCCGTTGCCAACAAAATATTAAATAGATCTTCGTTTGTACTATTTCGAGATATTTTCTGGTATTGTGCTCTCTATAAAACCTGTAATACTTATTTGTTTTTTCCTGGACTTGATCTGATAGATCTCCGATTGGTACCAAATGATGCTTAATGACATCTCCTCCATGATAAAGAATTTTGTGAACTGTTCCAGACATATTTCTCCATGAATATTTGGTGTTATATATATATTCGTGCAGTTTCCTTGGTATATTCATTAATTTTTTAGTATCAATTTGTTTTGTGGCACGCAAGTGCATCGATAATTGTTTTAAATCTTGAAATGAGATTTATATCAACACCAGTTATTTCAGATGCTTTTTTCGGGATCAGAAAAGAACCTTCTTGCTGTATTTCCATCATTGCACTAAAAAAAAAAATAGTAATAAAACTAATGATAACACATTCTTATATTAAGTATGCTACCTCGGCATCAATTCAATGACAATTTTCATTAAAAGAATGAAAATTTACACGTTTTTTACGAAATTTTCCTTAATATAAAGTTTTTTGAATTTGAATTAATGTCTATCTAATCATTAGTTTTGTGTACGCCCTTCTTTAAATGTACGCATTTAAATTAAAGAAAAAAATCATTATTTTTGTGAGAATCCGCATTATTTTAAGTAATATTTCAATACTTTCAAGGATTTTCTACATTAACACTACGACGTAGACATGTCATAGTTTTAATGCCGAATCGGACTTAATTAACAGTATGAGATATTTGAGTAATAAATTTAAGGCTATGCTCCCCTTAAAGGAAAGGCTGTCTTGGTAATAAATTTTATGACTATTGTCATTATTTTTAAGAATACATACGAGAGAATTATACAATCTCTCCCTCCCTCTCTCGCTCGGAGAATCAGTTTTGTTTGGTAATGTGTGAATCAATAATTGTTATGGAATGCTAGAAGAGAAAATAGAGAACAGTTCTGTTCGTTTTCTTCTAAATCGTCAGTTATTTACAAGCGATGGAAGGAAACGGTTGCCTGTTTTCGGGACGCGGATTGTGAAAAAATTTGATTGCTGTGAATATGTAAGTATACGTGCATATTGCACCGACAATAATTTTAATATGGGCTGTTAACAGTTATTTTTGCTAAAGCATAGCAACAACAACAAATGAAACCGTCGTGTACATGTGTGTATGCATGTGGTTATGCCGTCGGCGTCACCATCGATCTCTGTGATAAGCGAGTGCGTGTGTTATAGTTATTTTTGCTGTATGTTATTTATGGCGATGTACATGCGTTTTTGAAGAAGATCTTGTTTGTTAGTCCTATGAAGAGATTTGTGCCAAATGGATGACAAAAATGTGAGTAATAGATTTTGTAATACTGAAAGAGACAATGGGAACAATTTTAGTTTAGGTACGTGAAAAATAATATTATTATCCTGAAATAAACATCTTATTGGCAATTACAAAATTAACAAAACACATTTTAATTGAAAGTATTTATTTATTAAAAATACCAGCGCATAATGCAGAAATGTAAAATTATTTGTGGCAATATAAAAATTTTTTATTAATAATATGTTATACATATAACTATCTTTTTTAATTTTTTAGTAAAACAATTTTAGAATGGGTCTTTTGTGAGAAGAGTGGCAAATTTTACTAAATATTTCAACGTAATATATGAACGGTTGAAATATTTCTCTTAGTTTTCATCGTTTTCCAATAGTGATATGATAAAATTTATTTGCATATTTTTTGTTTATAGATAACTTTATTTCATTTATTTTCAGAAAAAAATTAATTATTTTAATTTTAGATCACGCAATATTTAAAGATAAATGTGATGGATATATGAAAAATGCAGTGCTGAATGTCATTTATAACTTGCAAAAAATAAGTGAGCATACACCTACATGGGAATGTTTGAATTAAAAGGAAATAGATTTGGAAACAATATTTGTAAGTATTATGTATTTCTGAACAAATATATTTTATTTGAAAATCAAGAAATTTAAATTGGAACGCATATATTAATGTATTAGAACAAAATATATTTGCGAACTGACGTTTACATATAAAATACGTGTTTTCACACAAACAAAGTTATTGTTAAAAAGTTTTCCAATTTATTTAAAAAGATTTTTTCCTTTTTTTAATTTTAGTTTAAATTTTTCCTTGATTTCGTGTTCATAATTGCTTCATAAGTACTTCATAATTAAACCTGCTGTTAGATTAGGCCCATTTGGTCTAATTTTTGTATCGTTTCCTTTATAAACGGTAATATATGTATGTATATATATTGCCTTATAATTTTGTCCAAGGGATATTTTTGTTTTACTAAAATCAAAATAATAAGCGTTTTTGCTCAAAATTAATTGTAAATAAGCTGTTTTCTTTTCACGAAGTATTGAATAAAAATAAATATAAAATATTGTCTTCCATATTCATTTTATATGAAAAATGTAATGTTGACCAAATGGACTCTTAATCTAGGATTTGCTAATCTAACACCAGGGTTAAGAATGTCATAAGCAGCATTAGCTTTTGTTTTACAGAAGTAATTTTAAATACGTTTTTGTAGTTTTGTTTGCTAACAAAACTTAAGATTTTAAAATCTAAGTCACGATTGATTTTTTTGAGAAAATTATTTTTGATAACTCAATTTATATGAAAAATGTCACTTTCGCCCCTTTCAAAACAATCAGATTCTATTATTAATAATATCTTACATAAATATTTTTTTTAACTTTTAGTACAGCAAATAAATGTAAGAGTGACTCAGTGTAAGTAAGTATATTCCAAAGATTTTAATATATCACTTATCTTTCAACATTTTGTGACAGTTATATGATAAAATTTATTTTAATACTTTATCGTATATAAAACATTCTGTTTGATTTATATTCAAATTATTTTTATTTTAGTTCGCGCAATTCAACTTTATTTGGATATATGAAAAATGCAGTGGGGAATAAAAATTTACAAATTGCAGGAAATGAGTGAGCATCCAAATGATATAATAATATAATATTTGTTTTATATAATTTCTATTTAAATTCCAGTCAAATTCTAGGTTAAAAATCATTAAGGTCGGTTCCGATAAAAATTGTTCATGGACAACAAATAGAGAAACGAATCCCGCGAATCGATACATAACAATACAATATTCGAATAAAAGTCAAACTTCATAGTGTGTTGGCCGATTTGTCTTTATACAATTACATATTGTTTTAAGTTTTAAAATGTTCAAGGTTATCCGTAATATGTATTATATTTTTTTGTATTTTCCAATATAAAATATAACAAATAAAATATTTATTTAGAAAGATAAAGTGTTGTGTTATTGAATTTTCTATGAATAGTAAATGATTTCAAAGAAAATGATTCATTTAAAAGAGTAACATTATAATCAATATAATGTATCGAATTTTCCATACATATTTAAAAAAAACTGTATTTAAATTCATGTATGCCTTAAATTAATTACCAGTATATTCTTATATCAAGGACAAACATTTTAAATTTTATTACGATAATGTTTTAAATTATATGATATTTTACTAAAAATAAGCACGCGCCATACTTAAATTAACGCAAAAATGTGCTTATTTTAAGACCAAACTTAATTAGTTTTATTACCCAAAATTCTTAATTCTATGAAATGCATCCTCAAAACAAATACTATTCACGTCTTTAAATTAACTATAAAACCTTCTTATTTTTATAGCTATTGTCTTTGGCTCGAAATCATTGCCGAAATCTTAAACTTTACGAAAAATTCATTGATTTTCAGTACGCTTTTTTTTTAGTGTGGTATTGCCTGATCCTTGTTTTTGGTTGGTCTATAATCAACCCACATTTGAGAAATTCATCCTGAACATGTTTCTTTATCTTAAATCCTTGTTGGTGTCATTGTTTCTTATTGATCCTGTAGGTCCAAAATCCAAATCATAACTGATTTTAAGTATGTGTTCCATAAATCGTATTCTTGTATGTAGTGGCGATAACCAAAATTCATATGCATCAGTATTATCTACTGATTTTTATACCCTACACCACACTGTGGTACAGGGTATTATAAGTTTGTTTCACGGCAGATGTTTGTAACACCTGAAAATAACACAGCTAGACCCACCATAAAGTATACCGATCGACTCAGAATCACTAGCTGAGTCGATTTAACCATGTCTGTCCGTCCGTCCGTCTGTCCATGTAAAGTTGTTCGTCGACTACAGGTCGCAATTTCTCTCCGATCGTTCTGAGTATTTCGCAGATGTAAAGATCCCTATTGAATTTGGTTGAAATCGGTTCAGATTTAGATATAGCTCCCATATATATCTTTCGTCCGATTTGGCCCTTTAGTCCTATAGAAGCTGTATTTTACATCCAATCGTTTTGAAATTTAGAATGGTAGAGTTTCTTGATCTATGAACCAACACTACCGAATTTGAAGAAAATCAGTTAAGATTTAGATATAGCTCCCATATATATGTTTTGTCCGATTTTGCTCTTTAGTCCTGTAGAAGCTGTATTTTGCATCCAATCATTTTGAAATTTAGAATGGTAGAGTTTCATGATCCATGAACCAACACTACCGAATTTGAAGAAAATCGGTTAAGATTTAGCTATAGCTCCCATATATATGTTTCATCCGATTTGGCTCTTTAGATCCAATCGTTTTTATACCCTACATCACACTGTGGTACAGGGTATTATTTAAGTATAAAATGTCCCAAAAGTAAATTTATGTAAACAATTTATACATGAATTACAAAATGTATATATCAGAGTTATTCAATAGTACGAGAGTGGTGTAGGGTATTATATAGTCGGCCCCGCCCGACTTTAGCCTTTCCTTACTGGTTTTTTTTTAAACTTTTTCCAATTTGTTTAATAAATGTTACTAAACCACTGTTTCTAAGTGAAAGAGATGTTTCCAACATTGGTAGCCCACATTAATAGTTTCAATTTAACGTATAAGTCGACCTGATCGGGCATATACTCCAAAAATTATAGTGCTAATACTAAGGGTACCTTCGACGATAATAGAATTTTTAATAAAAAAAAATTTAAAAAAAAACAAGGAATCCATAAAAAATTTTTTGGTTTTGATTTTATATAACAATATGCCACAATCTATAGAAAAAAATAATTTTTAGGTCTAGGACACAAAAAAAAATTTTTTTTGTTGCGTAAAGTAATGAAGATAGTCTTACGGATTGTTCTGCAATAAAGAAGTTTGTGTTCTAAGTAGAGTGATCAAAACTGGTTTAAAATAAACCGGAAAGTGGGCACAGTGGGCTAAAATGGAAAAAAATGGACATAATTCTGCCATTTCAAAACCACTTATCGTATGGCGATGAAATTTTAGGTGTGTATACAAGAGGTGTAAGAGAGTTTAAGTTCGGAACTTGGGCCCCCTATCTCATACAGGGGCGGAGCTACAACGCCCTAAAGTTGACCACCTCGGGTATACAACATTTTCATCGGCTTCTGACTTTTGAATGGAGTGTCCGGTTTTAGTGGTGTTGAAGATATCTTGCATAGTTTCATAGTGGATTTTAAATTTGAATTTTTCATTTTTTCGCCGACTTTGCCTTGGAGTTTAGCCAATATCTCAGTCAAAGGTTTACAGATTTTGTTCGCGTATTTTTTTATAGATTGCCAATAAAATTTACAATATAATGAAAAAAAGAATCGATAACATATGTGAAGAAATAAGAAAGTTATGGCCCTATAAAGTAAATTTTTCGAAAAAATTTCATTTTTGGAGATTTTTTGGCGAAAAAAGTCCAATTCGGATTTAGGTCTTGTAGAAAAAGTTTGTTACACAAAGTATATCAGATTTATACTCATTTTAAAGGAGACATTTCACGGAATCTGCTGGAGAAAATCCGAAGACAAAATTTTAATTGGTGTGGTTGCCACCCTTCTCCGATTTGGGCCTTTTTTTTACATAAATTTCAAAAGTTTGATCGATTTTCTCCAATCGCGAAGCTAAATTGTTAAATTTTTTTTTATTTATTTGTATTAGGGTGTAAAAAAATCGAGTGGAAAGGGAATCCTGGGCTGTTCAGCCGTGAAAAAAAGATTGGACCCTTATGCACTAATGACATTTGTGCGTTGTTGTTTTTGGAGTAAAAGATTGGGTCCCAATGTTGCAATTATGTTAAGATTTAGTACAGTTTAGTTCTTACGGACACATTGTGGCCACGGGTTTTGTACTTTAAGTTCTGACTGAAAAATTTGCGGATAAAACATGTTTTGTTTCAATTTAGACAAATCTGTAATTAACTTCTGGATTAATCATATGTTGTTCCAAAAATGCATATTTGAAATGGGTAATGTCATTTTGAATTGGAGTAAGTAATATACTTTTGATGAAATCATGCCTTTTATTTCTTTTTTTCCGCTGTAATTATAAATATTTCGCAAAATTTTATTTTCGCTGAGTATTGAAATCAATCTACCAAAAGTGGAATAGTCAAGTTTTGAAAAATACCTATTAATAATAAATATTTTGATCTAATTTTATGGCTACCCTAGTCTCAATATGTTTGCTATTGAATGGCATTAAAATTTTAGAAATCGGCGATGACAAAAAATTTGACTTTTGGCAAGTAAAATTCAATTCTGAACAACAGTGCGCCGCCAACCTTAGCGGCTAAAATCGGCTCAAATACTGACTGATAGAATTTACACATTTGATAAGCAAATAACCATATAGCGGATATATGGAAAGTGCTGTCCGATTTGATTCGTTTTATTGTCACAAGAGGGAGCACAACATACATACTCGTATATTACAAATAAAAATGTTGATATTAGTAAATAATTATCAAAAACTTTTTTTTAAAGTAAATAGTATATTTTTTCTTTTTTATTAGATTGTGTATATAGAGATAGAATAATATTTTGGAATAAACAGCCGATTAATCCGATTAAGAAATATAAAAATCAATGGCGTATTACCTAATTGCATAACAAATTATAAATTATGCTAAGACGACTTAGCATGTTTTAATGGACATTGCTCTTCAAAGTCGTCTTAGCCGTCTAAGCATCTCTATAATTTTGAATTGGTTTCATTCTCTGACTATGATGTGATAAAGAAAATTTAAGTTTCATAAACGAAAATTGTGACTCGTTTATTGGGTATTTTTTATTTCCGCACCACACCACCTCAATGTAAAAGGGGTAAATATTTTCTAGTATTTCACGTCGACGGATATTTTTCCAGAAACGAAATCGCCATTAGAGATGAGAAGGGTGGTTTTGACTTTATTAAATATAAAATATTGGACCCATAAAGATGATGAAAAGAGTAACCGATTGACTTATTTGGTATGTGGTAATAATTTTTTTCCATCTCAGGCCAAGATGGCAGACGCGCCATATTGCTCCACTCCTTGGCGTACCTCCTCCAAAAAAAGGTTAACATTTAGTAAAATATTGATTTGTTAATAATTTCTATACTACACATTCGAATCTTCTGAAATTCCATCATTGGTTAGTTTATTAGTCGCTATCACCTAGAGAGCAAGTAAGAAAGTTTCAGTCGGGTAAACCGACAAAGGTATACCCTCACTTTGTGAGTAATGTAATATTGAATATTACTCGAATTATTCTGTCAATTTGTGTGGGAGGTACCAGAAGGGGTTTATCAAATACACCTATTTTTCGCTGAACATTAGATACTTTAAATTCATTGCACTGTGCCGAATTATAAGCATTTATGTGCACTGGTAAAAACGTTATGAGATATTAAATTGTGGTATGATTAGGCCATTTTGTGTGGGAGGTACAAAAAGGGGCGTGGCGATAACGCCCATTTTTCACAGGGCTTTAGACGCTATAAAAACATTACACTGTACAAAATTTCAAGTATTTTTATACACTGGTACCAAAAGGGACGTGGCAACTTCGCCCATTTTTCTCGAGTTGATAGAGACTAATAAGCTTATACTATGTGTGGAATTTCAGAAGATTCGAATAAGTAGTATAGCAGTTATTGAAGAATCAATTTTTCACAACATTTTAACCCTTTGTGGGGGAGGTACTAGAAGGAGTGGACCAATATGGCCCATCTTCGAACTTAGCCGGAGATAGAAAAAAATATTACCACATACCAAATTTGAGGGCAATCGGTTACTCTTTTCGAGAGTTATCGTGCGCACCAGCCAGCAGACAGACAGACAGACGGACGGACATTGCGCATTCGACTTAAAATGACCCAAAACGGTTTTCCTCCGAACATACTTGGGGTCTTAGGTCACTCCTTCGATGTGTTACACTTTTTTCCGTAGCAAATGATATATACCCTCGTCACACTAAAGTGAGGGTATAAAAATGGGCGAAGTTGCCACGCCCCTTTTGGTAGCTACCACACAAATGTCAACTTTTAAAAATGGAATACATTATTTTTAAAACATTTTTCTATTTTGTATGGGTTTTCATCAATTTTTTTTTAAATTTTTTTAACGACAGTTACTAAACCACTCTTTCTTGTGAAAGGGATATTCCCAACATTTTTAACCCTTACAACCTAATGCTTATCCCGGCTCAATCGGTCTTAAATTTCAAAAATTGTAGTCCATTTACTACAGGTAAAATTGGTATTAAAAAAATACCCTAACAAAAATTCGAAATATGTATACCCTCACTTTAGTGTGACGAGGGTATATATCATTTGCTACGGACAAAAAGTGTAACACATGGAAGGAGTGACCTAAGACCCCAGTATGTTCGGCGGAAATCCGTTTTGGGACATTTTAAGTCATTTGAGCAATGTCCGTCCGTCCGTCTGTCTGTCTGTCTGGCTGTAGCGCACGATAACTCTCGAAACGAGTAACGGATTGACTTCAAATTTGGTATATAATAATATATTTTTTTCTATCTCAGGCTAAGTTCGGAGATGGGCCATATTGGTCCGATCCTTCTAGTACCTCCCTCACAAAGGGTGAGTGAAATACTGATTATCTAATACCTTCTTAACCACTTTTCCGAATCCTATGTAATTTCGCACATAGTAATAGGTTATCTGTCGCTATCATCTTGAGAAAAATTGGTAAAGTGCCCGCGCTCCTTTTGGTACCTCCCACACGAAGGGACCATTTTGTACAAAAAGTTAACAGATTAGAACATTAATACCAGTGCATCAAAATACTTGATATTTGGCACAGGGTAATGCTTTTATAGTGCCTACAGCCTAGTGAAAAATGGGCGTTATTGCCCAGCCCCTTTTGGTACCACCCACACAAACCTACCAGTTTGTACAAAAATTTAAAGGTTTATAGCGTGAGTACCAATGCACGAAAATACTACAAACAGTGTAACGCTTTTGAAGTAATTATAGTCCTGTGAAAAATGCCCCTTTTTGTACCTCCCACACAAAATGGTCATTGAATAGCTCTTAACGTTAATATATACATAAGTGCATATAAACGCTTATAGTTCGGCACAGTGCAATGTATTTGCTGTAACTACTGTTCAGCGAAAAAATAGGTGTATAAACCCCTTCTGGTACCTCCCACACAGATTGACACATTAATTCGTGTAATATTCGATATTACATTACTCACAAAGTGAGGGTATTCCTTAGTCGGTTTTCGCGACTGAAACTTTCTTACTTGTTGTTGAAGAAAATATTTAAAAAAATGAACGTTGCAATTTTTAGCCAAATTTTAGGCCCCAAATTCTTCATATTTAAAATGTGGTAAAATGATTTATGGCTTACGGGGAATATAACAAAATATAAACTGACTAAATTTTTGAGATTAATTCTTGCTAAAATAGAATACAAACTGCAAAGTTTCAGGCAAATTGTTTAGAAAATGTGGTGTTTATGGCTTAAACAAGTGTTTTTGGGAGGGACATCTATAGATGGGCTACAACAAAATATGAACTGAATTAAAAAATGTTTACTGTGATGAATTCTTGTCTTACTAAAACACAAACCGCAAAGATTCGCTTAAAATGTTTAGAAAATGTGATATTTATGATTTTAATAAGCCTATTTTAGAGCGACCTCTATAGGGTGGCTATAACAAAGTGTGAGCCGATTTGCAAAATTTTTACTGTGATGAATTCTAGTCAAAATGGAATACAAACTGCAAAGTTTCATAAAAATTGCTTTAAAATGTGGAATCTATGGCTCAAAAACCGTATTTTGGGGCGAACTCTATAGGAGAGCTGTATCAGAACATTGACCGATATGGCCTATTTGCAATCCCAAACGACCTCCAACTATAAGAAGTATTTCTACCAAATTTGATCAACCTTGCTCTATTATTACGGACTGTAGCCTGATTTCAATAGACAGACAGACGGACATGGCTAAATCGTCTTAGTATTTCACGACGACCATGAATAAATATACTTTATGGGGTCGCAGATCAATATTTCAAGATGTTGCAATCGGAATGACAAAGTTAGTACACCACCATCCTATGGTGGGTAAAATTACTAAAGGTAAAATTGGTTTACAAAATATTTTTTTTTTGCTGTTTAGTACTGGGTAATTCCAACGGCAGTCGACCCACTTTTTAACACGACCCCCTCCGATTTCGATGAAATTTGGTACACGCTATCTCCTAGTGTGTACAATTTGTATGATGTCTATATTTAGTCCAAATTCGTTATGGTTCTTGTTTTACAGCGTCCGAAAGTTGGTCGAATCTCTACTTTTTTCTTAAAGGATACTGAATTCAACAGAGTATAACTTAAGAACGCGTTATCCGATTTCAACGATTTTAGTGTCATTGTAACCGGCCACACTAGTACTTCATAATTTATAATTTAAAAAAAATATTGTCCTTGTCGAAGGACATTAAAAATCTAAAAATTATTTTAATCCTTCAATATCTCGAAATGCACCTAATAGGTCACATAGAAAGAATTTACATTGTGTTTTATATAAAAATTCTGAAATATATGTAGGAGAAAACAGTAAAAAATCTGTATCTTTTAAACCAAAATGACCTCCATCCTGAAACTTATGTCACGTGTAAAGGACATTTAGCGGTTTAACTAAAAAAAATATGAAGAAAAAAAATTAGGTGCATTTTGAGATATTGAAGGATTAAAATAATTTTTAGATTTTTAATGTCCTTCGACAAGGACAATATTTTTTTAAATTATAAATTGAAGTACGACAGTGGCCGGTTACAATGACACTAAAATCGTTGAAATCGGATAACGCGTTCTTAAATTATACTCTGTTGAATTCAGTATCCTTTAAGAAAAAAGTAGAGATTCGACCAACTTTCGGACGCTGTAAAACAAGAACCATAACGAATTTGGACTAAATATAGACATCATACAAATTGTACACACTAGGAGATAGCGTGTACCAAATTTCATCGAAATCGGAGGGGGTCGTGTTAAAAAGTGGGTCGACTGCCGTTGGAATTACCCTACTGTAAATTACACCAGAAAATTGTATGTACATACATCCCTTCGACAAAATTTTTGTAATCTAGTATTATCTTCAAAGTCGGCTTTCTTTGTTCTAGCGTCAAGAAACAACTCTCTTTCTAATTTTGTATAAATTGGTTGACAAATGTTGTTTCTAATTTGTAAAAAAGGAAAAAGTGTATCTTTCCAGGTTTTTAAATGCAAGCTAAAATGAAAAATTTAATTAAAACAAAACAATAAATAAATTTACGAATATTTTTTGGGACTGAAGGTTAGGGGATTCGTAAGTCGGTACGAAAAGTATGCCAAGTTGAACTACAATCTTTTAATATGCACTGCATTTATAAAATCGAAATATTCTTCAATAACAATTTGGTGTTAATCCGTCACCCCAGGCCTATGCATATTTTTGGAACTTCGTCATTTTCTTTCAATAATAAACCATTTACCGCACTTACATCTCTACCCTCGCTCATTATAATTACACACTATTTATAGTGCGGATGCTCTTGAAAGCCTTGATAAACTCTCACGTTTTAACAATTAATGCCGCGCCGCACATGTTATGTGTTTCTTCTTGGCTCTCAGTCAGTCAACTATTCACATTAAAAACACAAGAACATTTCCTTGTCGCATTAATTTGTTGTCTAGCATTAAGAGTTATTTGGACAATAGTTTTGTCACTTGATGTTTAGTATTCCCTCTCACCAAGTGACATGAATTCATCAATTGCATCTTCAATTTTATTGAAGTGCTAAAGAAATAAATCTTTAAAATGTGTCACATTTTATGTAAAATCACATACAGAAAGGGCCAAAGGGGGGACTTTTGGACGAAATGTCAAATGTGTGTAAAATATACAAATGTTTTAATGTAAATTGGATGTTATTCGTCTCAATAAACACTTAGACAAAAATGAACACATGAACAGCTGAATATTAGAATAGTTGAGTTTTGTGGAAAATCTTTTGGCTTCGGCTTGTTCACACAATGTAATTTGTCAATTTTTAATTGTTCAATCAATTTGAAGTCTATGAAATGGAAAAGATTTTCGTCTGAAGAAGGTTCTTCTTATACTTTGTGATCACTATTGACTAATCCACTAAGATATTTTCAGAAAATCCAACCAGATTGCCCAGAGAAAGCCACTCCCATTATATACGAGTATAGCTTATAAAATGCTATTTAAAAAAAGACCTTTTACATAGTTTTTGGAATGAATGCTTAAAACTTAAATGGATCCCAGCAAAAATTCTCATTACCAAATAATCCGACGAGTAAGCAAAGTTCGATAATGGTAAGTACTTATTATTTAGCCACTTTTCTCATTATTTTAACATGGGGATGTCATTGGAGGAAAGTACTTCCCAAAAGCATACAATAAAGTAGCATAATAAGTACTTATTTGTAGCTCGATTTTATGTACTTGAATAATGCATTACCAATAAGTTATAAAATAAGATAAGTAGAAATGACCATTTAAAATAATTTTTTGCATATTGTCGCGCATATTTCTCGAAATAGATTCATTCATGCATATTTCCTCATGCCAGATTCGAATTTCTGGTATTTTCATTCAAATCTGCACATATTGTTTGAAAACATGTTGAAATATAAATAAATCTTGTACAAGAACCCACATATAGCCAAAATTGCATTATATTAAAATTTGCCAAAATGATTTCGATAAAACAAATTACTTATTTCTGTTATTATTGGTAAGTCATTATTAATAAGCCGAAAGTAATGCAGCGAATAATGAGATGTCATTATTTGGTAATGCAGGGAATAATGACAGGTACTTACCAAGATTTTACTGGGATCAGCTTATTTAAGGAACACAACATACAATAAATAAGCCGAAAGTAATGCAGCGAATAATGAGATGTCATTATTTGGTAATGCAGGGAATAATGACAGGTACTTACCAAGATTTTACTGGGATCAGCTTATTTAAGGAACACAACATACAATAAATTCCATTCCATATTGCTCTGCAAGTGAGACTATATTTCACTATATTTTCCGCCTGAAACTGTCTTAATTGTTTTAATAGAAGGGGTTATGGTAGAACATATCCTAAACTCAACCAATTAGAAATTTATTATCATTAGACACGTGCTACGTTCTGGTATTAACTATGTTCATCATTATATTATTTTTTGGAATTTGTTGTTCTGCCAGCACGTGGATAACTCTCTACAATACAAATCCTTAAAAATGCCATTTGGACATATCTATCATATAGATAATGTTATTTAACGCAGCTTGATGTCCGCTCAGACATATTTTTCTATGGCCTCAGTCTAATTCCAACAGATTTGTAGCATTAGTCATTTGTTAACAAATTTTTCAAAACCGAATTAAAATTTTTGATTAAGCCGCACAAAAAACACATTTGTCAATTTTGTGACTTTGATTTTTCTTTGACCATGCTGCCCAAAAACGGTCAGTGTGGTTGGTCACTAAACAAATATCAAACGCCTCAAGAGACACCACAAAAATAAACCCAAAGCCAAACACAAATCCATATCCAGACATAAAAGTAAACCAAATCAAACATTATACGAGTACATAAATGTTTGATACCTACTAAACCAAAAAGAAATAAGTAAGGAAAGACTAGAAGTGGACTGAGTCGACAGCATAATACACTACACTATTATGTACTTATATGATGATGAAAGCGTCTGAGAAAGGAAAAACTAATATATATATGAAAAAATATATACAAAAAAGAGTTTTTAAGTCTCGGAAATAAAAACTTTTTTGCATAGTGTATTTTACGCGTAACAGAAAATGTGTGCGTGTTTGTTTATTTGTACCAGTGTTCAGAAAAAAACAGTACGTTATAGCAACGGTTCCTTCAGGGAACACTAACGTTATTTATTTTTTTAGTGTTACTGTTCGCGGACGGTGCCACTATGATAACGTACCGTTCTTAGAACACGACAAACGGTATCACTACAATAACGTACAGTTCATAGAACAGTATCACTACGTCGTAGTGTTACTGTTCTTTTCAACAGAACACTAACAGTATACGTTTAGCGTTTCGTTCTTTTTATACCCTCCACAATAGGATTGGGGGTATATTCATTTTGTCACTCCGTTTGTAACACCTCTAAATATTGATCTGAGACCCCATAAAGTATATATATTCTTAATCGTCGTAAACTTCTAAGACGATTTAGCCATGTCCGTCTGTCCGTAAGATTCGGCATGGCCGAACTTAACGCTTTTACTTGTTTATATTCGACACCACAGTTCGCAAATATGAAGCAATCTTAATGAAAATTGGTACAGAGTTATTTCTTAACACAGGGACGATCCCTATTTAAAATGGGGCATATCGGTCCATACTTTGATATAGCCCCCATACGAAGGTCCCTTTTTTTAATTTTAACCGATCATGCCGAAATTTGAATATATGTTCATTCTATTGCATTCAATCATGCCTAGTGAAAATGATGCATAACGGTCCATTTTTTGATACAGGCCCAATACAAAGCATACGTTATAGAGGACGCATTTTTTATCCGATCATGCCGAAATTTAACTATGTGTGCCTTCTATTGCACCCAATCATGTTTAGTGAAAATGGGACATATCGATACATACTTTGATATAGCCCCATACGAGGGTCCCTTTCGATAAGACATATTCTCCCTCTAGAGAGCGCATTTTTTAACCGATCATGCTGAAATTTAAATATTTGTACTTTCTATTACATTCAAGCGTGATCACAATGTAATAAAAAGAACAAACATATACATCAATTTCAGCATGATCGGTTAAAAAATGCGTAAATATGTCTTATCCAAAGTACCTTTGTATGGGGGCTATATCAAAATATGGACCGATAGACCTCATTTTCACTAGACATGATTAAATGTTTCTATTGGATTTAGCATTTGTATTTGCACACATATTTAATTTCTGCATGATCGGATAAATAATGAGCTCTTTGTACGGGAGCTATATCAAAATATGGACCGATATGCCTAATTTTCACTAGGCACGATTGGATGTAATACACAAATGCGCTCTCTAGATATAAATATGGCTTATCGAAAGGGACCCTCGTATGGGGGATATATCAAAGTATGGACCGATATGCCCCATTTTAAATATGGATCGTCCTGGGTTAAGAAATAACTCTGGACCAATTTTCATTAAGATTGCTTCATATTTGCGACATGTGGTATCGAATATAAAAAAGAACCAAACGCTAAACGTAATGATACTGTTAGTGTTCTGTTCAAAAGGACTTAGTGATACTGTTCTATGAACCATACGTTTTCGTAGTGATACCGTTCGTCGTGTTCTAAGAACGGTTCGTTATCGTAGTGGTACCGTTCGCGAACAGTAACACAAAAAAATGTTTAGTGTATTCTGTTCTGTTGTAAGGGTTGCGATACTGTTCCGTTCGCGACGAAGGAACGGAACAGAACGCTAAGGAACCGTTCCTTAGTGTTTCTTTCCGAACTCTGATTTGTACCTTATAGGAGTCTAAAAGGCAGGACTCATCTCCTCGATATATTCGCAAAATGTAGCTGCATACCATGGGTGGATTGAGCTACTTTAGTTGTTGATATATAAAAAGTCACGTCGCCTTTTTTACTGGCTCAAATAATGGTAAAATTGGTACTCATCATATCTTAACAAACCACTTAAGATAAATAATAACAATATTTTTTTTATTTAGCTCTTTTGGACACGGCGATCGACCAAAAATAAACTACCTTAAACGAACGTTGTAAAATAGCTGTATAAAATTCGTTTATTAGGGAATCGAATTTCTAATAATACAGAAATACCAAGTCGGTAGAAAATTGCATTTGTATTATTCAAAAAATATATTTTTTATGCCTAAAACCGTTATTTTCAAATATAATAGCGGTGTTCCAAAAACAGACGCCTACGCTTAATGCCAGATAGCTGACAGAATTCTTAAAAAATACAAAAATGCATACTTATAAATTATAAATATTACAGCTATATGAGTATTGACAATTTTATTTCTGGAAAAAATAATTTAAGGTTGTTTATCTGGGGAAGCCCGTCACAAAATGTATCAAGTATCCTTTAAACGAAAATATATCGAAGGAAATTCTTCTGACAAATACATTCAATAAACTTTTTAAACGAAACAATACAGTACAACACTACGCAAAAACACTTTGGTCCACGTACCCGGCGTTTGACATACAGAAATTTTCTCTATTGAGTCTTCAACTATTTCTCACCATATTTTTAATCTACGCAAAATTCCCTTTAATTTGAAGGGCCGTACCATATATGGACGAAAAACCTATTTTTCAAGATCTTCTAGGGGGCTGTGTTGAGGGATCTTGAAACAAGTCCTCCCAGATTTGAATTTTGAATTGTTGAGGTCACGGAATAATTTGCATGGGGTTAAGAGTCCCGCGGTCCAATTGGGTCCAAATTTCAAATTTCTTAAATATGACCAAATACAACTTGGTACCAAATTTCATAATTCTGGAATTACTCCTTCTATTTTTATCACATCGATACATGCACTGTGCATCGGCCATATAACTTAATTTTGGAAAACGAGATATCTGGAGCAATTGTATAGTTATAATACTAAAAATATATACATATGCATCTGGTGGTAGGTAGTCTTCGCGATACGATAAATTTTTGAAAACGAAATATATAGATAAACGTTCCACCAACTGTCTTTATATTTGGCACTGAAGTATTTGACAGCAATATGCGTTACACAACAGAAATTGGAAGATACCGAATACGTGGGCGCGGAACAGCCCAAATGGCGAAATGTTTAAAAAATATATTTATAAAGCAATTTTGGAGTGAGAATGCTGAAAATTTTTACATATGCAAATGTTGGTAGGCTGCGTGATTTGAGTAAAAATTGGCTTGGTTCCACAAGCGGACTTGGCCACGCCCACACGATCCCATTTTTGAAAACGAAATATCTGGAGAACCATTGCACCCAGTGTATGTATATTTAGAATGGAAGTATTTTACAGCAATATTCGTAACCCAAGAACAAATTGGGAGATACTGAACAAGTGGACGTGCCCCGGCCATACGACATTTTTTTTGAAAAAGCAATATCTGGAAACCGTTGCATCTATTGTCTTCATGGAAGTATATTTCAGCAATATTCGTGACCCATCAATGAATAGGTGATATCGGATAAGTGGGTGTGGACACGTCCAAACAAACCATTTTTAAACACACAATATCTGGAAACAATTGCACCAATTGCGCTCATATTGGGCATAAAATATATTTCAGCAATATTAGTAACCCAACAAAGAATGGGCGCTATTATAAGTCTATATTTGAAAGCTCAGTATGTATCTGGAAAGAATTGTCTTCTTAGTTGACATACGTATACTTCAGTATATTTAAGTAATTTTCATAACCCAACAAAAATGGGAGATATCTAATAAGTGGGAGTGAAACCACACATGCAACTTATATATTGAAAATGAAATATGTTGAGAACTATTGTACGATTTGACTTCATATTTAGCATGGAAACATTTACAGCAATATTCGTGAAACTACAAAGAATTTGCGATATCAGATATATTGGCGAGTCCCAGCCCGTAATCCGTTATTGACAACAAAAATCGGTTAGGTTAGGTTAGGCAGTGCCGTGTGCAGGATTTTGTTTTGGTGGGGGGGGGGTGGGGTGTTGGGTTTTCACATATAGTACACGGAGAAAAATCGCAATTTTTGATGTGTTTGAATTAAAAGAAAATATATTTGGAACACAATTTTTTGAATATTATATTTTTGTGAACAGTAGGCCGGGTCGATGGGGAGGCAAAAAAGTCGCCATAGCTCAGTGAAAATCGTATTCTAGGGATCAAAATAAGAAACTTTGCCGAAGGAACCATACCTCTAAAACGAATTCTGATGTCCCGGAATTTGGGTCGAACTTTTGGGTAGGGGCAAATTTTGAAAAATCCCACTTTGACCCATTTAGAGTGCTCCAATCGAGTCCAAATGTATGACCGACCCCCACTAACTTTGGAGGCCCGACCCACCCATGCCAGTGGCACACCCCCTGGAACCCCCTGGGAGTTACATACATTTGGACTCGATTGGAGCACTCTAAATGGGTCAAAGTGGGATTTTTTCCGGGACATCAGAATTCGTTTTAGAGGTATGGTTCCTTCGGCAAAGTTTCTTAGTTTGATCCCTAGAATACGATTTTCACTGAGCAATGGGCGATTTTTAAACCGACCCGCCCTAGTGAACATATATAATATATTGCAACAATGTATATTTGCGAACTAATTTTCGCAACTAAAATATGTATTTACGTAAAAATAAAAATATTGCTTAAGAATATCTCCAAATATATTTTATTTAAAAAATATTTCCTAACTTTTCTGAATTTGGGCCATCAAGCAATTTATCGCTATGCAAGATTATATGATTTCAGTTATAAAAGAATTTTACGAAGATTGAGCTTTAAAGTACTGACTTTGCTTACAACTATGGTATCGATAAACTTTTCGAATACTTAAACGCAAATGAAATAATATTAGGATGTAAACAAATATTTCTTTAGAACAATGTCTTCCCAAACATATAATATTTGTTTTTGTCAAATATTCGTATTATACTCTAAACATATAAGTATATATTTCAAGTCGAATATTTTTGGGACAATATACTACAGAAGCGATTTTTTTTGCAGCGTGTACCCAATTTTTTTTATTAAAAATCAATGGTTGACATTTTAAATGCACATATGTATGTATATATATTTATAGTCATTAACATTAAATAAAACCTAGGTAATACTTTTAATAAGAATTATTTAAAGACAAAACTATAGTTTCTACCCTGTGCGTTTTTGAGTAAAAAATTTACTCCGAACAAAAATTGTGGACACTTAAATAAAAAAATCGTCTACTACTCCGTTAACATCTACTGGAATATCTCGATGAATATTCAGGGAAGCCAATCAGCCAAAAGAACTATCAGGCAAAATTGATGAATATTTTTCAAATAATTGTTTACAAATTCCATCATTTAGTACTGTCCTTTTTGTGTTAAATTTTTCAGTAATTAAAGTTAATTTTTTAGAAATTTTTCATATTCGTAAAAATAATAAATAATAATAATTGAAATCGTATAATCTTGGATCGAAATAAATTACTTGGAGGATTGACAACTAATTTTAAATGAATGCTTTAAAGGGGAATTTAATGCTGCATGTGGTATCATAACTGGGAGGTTCAATTTGAAGCCAAGAAAATCTGAAATTCGATAAATTCAACTAAAGTTTTGAAAATCTTTTTTAAATAAAATATACTTGGAGGAATTCCTAAACAATAATTTAAATTGTATTTGATATGTGTTTATTTGAGAAATTTAGTTTGCAAATATTATATGTTATAACATATTAATATACGAGTTCCAAGTATAATTTATTGATTTTCAAAAAAAAAATTATTTGCTCAGAAATATATAATATTTAAAATTTTTGTTCCAAATATATTTTCCTTCGATTCAAACATATCAAAAAAGGCGATTTTGCCCCGTGTAGGAATTGTCCTTAATCCGAAAGACAATCTAATATTTAGCAATTTGCGTTAATCTCAGTTCAACTTGCCCTGACGGACAGACGGGCTCAACTCTAAAAGTAAGTCTAAGGCAGTGTTCGGCGTAAAGAGAACGTGCCAAAATTGTGTCTGTATTGGTGTGTTTGCACTGAACAAAATTGTTGGTTTTGTTATTATGTGCTGTGTTATACAGAGTGGAAAATTATATTTTTACTGACTAAGTATAATGTGAATTGGTGTGAACGTTTTAATAACGCAAATGTTGCAAATTCGAATCAAAGTTTTTATTTTAAAAGAATTGAAAAATATATTTTAATTAAATAAAAATAACTTTCATTCCAGTTGATTACTACCAATGATATCGAAAAACAAAATTTTATTGATTAAAATGAAAAATTTTACTAATATTCTTAATGTACAAGTTTATTTTTTCCGTTGATAAAAATTAGAAATAATGTGAATGTTTTAATAAATTAAATGTTGAAAATTCAGTTTATTAGTCCTTCATTTTTAAATAGAAGTAAAGTTAATGTGCAAGTTTATTTTGATGCTCAATATTTGCTCCGCTTTGGAAATATGTATAATTTCTCAGTGTACCAACTTTCCGATAAAAAGCGACATGAACCTGCTTTGTTGAACGCTGATGAGCGACTGGCACATTTTTTTCTTACTTTTGTGCTCTTTGTTATGCTGTTCGTGTTGTGTACGTGTGAAAACCCGATTGCGTTCGGGGCTCGGCCTAACCAGCCGCCGAACACTGGTCTAAGGCTATCGCCACAAGAAACGCTCGCCTTCCGAGCGTTACAAACAAATGCCCAATGGCATTATATTCTGAACCACAGAGTAGTGTAGAGTACACAAATGGTGACAATGACACTTGTCAAATCTCTTGCTGTGATTTCAACTATTCCAACAACTTCAGCCTTAACAGATTAAACAAATATTATTTAATGCGGGCTTACCTCAAAAAAAAAGTACAAAACTAGAATTGATAGCCTGCAGTCAAGTCAGTCAGCTAAACAACGGAACTTGCGTGAAATCCCCAACAATAAAATAACAAAAAGGTTAACTCCAACAACAAACCGAATAAATAAATTGATATTGAAATGAATGTGAGAGAGATTGGTCACAAAGTAAAAACCTTTAACTGATGGCTGACTGACGGTCGCAGTGAATAAATGACTGACTGCTGCTGCGCGCCACACCTTCACCATCCATAGCCGATGACGACGACTACGACGATTTAAGCCATTACACTTTTTCACAGTAAACTGTCAAATTATGGTCCTTCGGTCATCTATCAAATAATTTCAAGAATTTCTGTGGTCACAAAGACGACCTCCCTTCCCGTCCTCCTCTCCATCACTACATTAAATCACAAAAGTGAAAAAGTGTTACTGTTCCATTTCAAATGGAATGGAATAATTTGGATTCGATTTATTGTACCTTAATTCTTGGCTTTTGTTTAAAATACAACACATGCAAATGGACCACCAGCCAAAAAATAAATAAATATTGATTGCAGCTTCTAGGTAACCTATGCATGGCCTTGTCCCGCAGATGAAATGCCACTACACCACTGATGTCTTTAAACGCACTTTTCACATTTGTCGGCCTGTCTGTCCGTTTGTCCGTCCATTTTGTTCTTCATCCTAAAATTGTTGGTCTTATCTCGACTAGTGCGAGCTTTTTTTTGCTTTACACCATTCAACCTCAGAGTCATCTTGGTTCACATTAACATGCGCGCATGCGCAACACGTTGCAGCCAAACAACACTCAGCCAGCCAGCCTTACGCATAGCCATGAAGCGACAGATGAGAAGATGGAATGGACTAAAATTGCACATCATTTCCATAATGGCGTCAGTGGGATTTCATTCATTACATTGCCAATGGCTCCACCAGCACCACCACCACCACCGCCAGCAGCAGCCACTTTGGATACATATCCATTCGGTTGTCGCAAACGTGTGTTTGTCTTTTCGCCCCAACTCGAAAAGGAAGTCCATGAAATATAAGACCAAATAAAAAACTCATTTGCGCACAAATTTACTTTGAATTGCATGAAATGACCATCATTTTCGTTTTGTTTTTTTTTTCGCTAGATTTTAACGTTTTAACTGTTTCTCGACATGAAATAAATTCTTACAATTTATATGAGAGTTGGTTTATGCCAAAGAGAAAAAAGCGTTGCATTTCGTTGTGGTAATTTTCAGCTTGAGAATATCTTTAAAATAATCTAGATGTGGCGCATGCTCAGTACATAGGGAGAAAACGGTTTGAATTAATATAATCAATATAAAACTTTTAGAATGGTTTCTAAATGGACTCAGAACAACTGTGAAAACTTAATATTTGTATACACTTCAAAAATCATAGGATAGAGGTACACAAACATTGTCACTATATTTGCAAAACCTTGATATATTGGAATCGTATACCATACATTTTATAGAATCTTGATCATCGTAAAAGTTTAAGACAATTTACCCATGTCCGTCTGTCTGTTGATATCGCGCTACTGTAGGTAATAAGATAGCTAAGTTGACTAAATTTGGCAGTAATATATCTTATAGTTGAAGGCTGTTTGGAATTGGAAAATTAACAATCGCCCTTATTCCAGTTGGCGTCGTCGACGTCGTCACATCATTTTCGTCTTATCTATGAAGATCTAGCTTTGTCATCTTTACGCCAAAACGAATGTTTTTGGTATCCATGAACTAACAAAAACCCTTTTTATAACTTAAAAATATTTAAAAAAAAATCAATATTGATGAAGTCGTCAATCTAAACAGTGTCGACTAAGAATCGACGTCGACGACGCCAACTGGAATAAGGGCGAATATCTATCAATTTTTCAAGTTTGTATTCCATATTTGTATAGTCTCCAAGTATTCCTTTTTAAGCCAATAAAACCAAATATTACTGTCAATAAGGCCCCTCTAAGCCCTAGGGTGATCAAAGAAACAGGTTATTTTGAAATGGCGGTTTTCGGTTACTTCGAATATTCATCTTTTTTAGAAACCGGTTTTCGGTTTAACGGAAAACACAAAACCGGTTGTTTTCGGTTTGTTCTTTTTCAATAAAAATACGCATAGAACATTGATTTCTGGAAAACAATTGCTTAATACAGGGTTTTCCAATAAGAGTGATATGAGTTCATTGAAAAAACACACTTACACACAGGAAAATAATTGGTTGGAATTCGATTGTAACAATCAAAAAATAGTACTAGCAACAAAAAGTATGTTGCCTACACCGTCTGTCAGTTGTATTTATATATAATTAGTTGAAACAACAATAATAACATGGATACGATAAAATGAAAATGCTTGCAACTAAATCGATGGTTGTATCAATCGAATTAAGATTGTCTTTTTCATTGACAATAGGTTAGTTGTGGTAACCAATTTTAAATTTTCATTATAGTACCATATGATCGATTTTTGGTTGTGATAACCAATGTTTTATTCTTGACAACAGAAATTGTATCAATAGACCAAAGATTATTATTGTAACGAATAATTGGTTACTGCAACAGAAAAAATATTAATAAATAATCGTTTTTTGGTTATCCCAATAATTTCCCAAATTTAGAATAATTAAATGTATTTGGGAAATACAACCGAAAGATTGGTTGCTGTTCTTGTGCTGATACATGACAAATAAAATTATTCGACATAAAAAATTTTCAACTTTTTTTTCAAGAACGGTATAGGTAATCAAAAATAATCTCGTGTGGATAATAATGTGTGGATTGCAGAATATGTTGTGCAAAATGTTTTTCATAAATAAACCAGTAAGGAAAGGCAGAAAGTCGGGCGGGACCGACTATATAATACCCTACACCTCCCTAACAATGCAATAAGGGTCATTGCCATAATAATTTGGAATAATTGGTAAATGGGTAGAAACGTATTCTAATTCTGAAACGATAATCGCTAAATTAAGCAATATTCGTTCCTAAAGTGAGAAACATCTTTCTGGAAAATTTTAATGATCGGAAGTAAAATACAACTTCTATAGCGGTTTGATACCAAATCAGGAGGAACATATATATGGAGCTTTAATGTAAATCTGAACCGATCTTCCCTGAATACTTATTCATGTAAAAAGACCTCCTTCTGTCGAATTTCATACTGATCGGATATAAAATACAGTCTCTACAGCGCTTACATGTCAAATCGGGGGTAACATATATATGGGAGATATATCTAAATCTGAACCGATTTTCTCCAAATTTGGCAGTATTCCTTCATGTAATAAGAAACCTCTTTCTGCCGAATTTCGCACTTATCGGATATAAAATACAGTTTTTACAGCGCTTACAGGTCAAATCGGGGGTAACATATATATGGGGGCTATATCTAAATCTGAACCGATTTCTTCCAAATTTAATAGTGTTCATCCATATAATTAGAAACCTCTTTCTGCCGAATTTCATACTGATCGGATATAAAATAAAGTTTTTACAGCGCTTATATATCAAATCGGGGGTAACATATATATGGGGGCTATATCTAAATCTGAACCGATTTTAACCGAATTCAATAGGGATCGTCCTTGGACCAAAAAAATGATGTGTGTAAAGTTTCGTCGAGATCGGACCATAATTGCGACCTGTACTTTGATTACAAGAATACATGCACAGACGGACAGACAGACGGACAGACAGACAGACAGACAGACGGACAGACGGACATAGCTAAATCAACTCAGAAAGTGATTCTAAGTCGATCGGTATAATAAACGATGGGTCTATTTCTTCTCCTTTTGGGTGTTACAAACAAATGCACAAAGTTATAATACCCTGTACAACAGTGTGGTGTAGGGTATAAAAATAAAAGCAACAATCATGAAAGTGAAAGCACAGGGTTAAGCGATATTTGCCTAAAAGTTTTGTGTTTTTGTTTCGTGTACTAAATAGTGTGTAAAATATTTCCACATCTCATAATAATGATGAATTTGTAATATGGGATTTTTAAATTTTGTTATGAATTGTTTTGTTTTTTGTTAAAAAAAAAAAATAAAAATTAATGAAAACTGTTTTTAATTAATTGTCCGTGGTATATGACTGACAAATTGTTAGAACAACCAATTTTTTAAAACAGTTGATTGTGGCAACTGCAACAGATAATTTAAGCCACCATTTTCGCAGTTGGCGCTACCAAATATGATTGTTGTCAACATGAAAGCATGATAGTAGACAGAACTACCAAAATTCGGTTGGCAAATAATTCGGTTGAGGCAACCAAACTGTATTCTGTGTGTATTGTTAAGAAAATTCAAAGTTGTTTTATTTAATGTGAAGTACAATTGATACAATTAAGTTCTAAATAAAACGTCATCAAATGGCCTCCACGACTTCTTCTGCAGGAACGAATTCGACGAACCCAATTTTCGAGCACTTTTTCCACGAAATCAGGTTATATGTCATGAATGGCGCGTTTAAAATTGACTTGTAAAACTTAAAGAGAGTCTGGTTTATTATAAAAGACCAATGACTTCAAATAGCCCTACAAGAAATAGTCTAATAGTGTTAAATCACAACTTCTTGGAGGCCATTCAGCATCACAATTTCTTGAAATAATCGAATCTCCAAACTTTTCTCGTAACAACTCAAATGTTTCATTTGCTGTGTGGTACGTAGCCACAATCGGTCAATGGCAAACAGATAGCTCTTAACGAGAGCTAAAATATTACTCATGGGTGTCAAGGTCGTAGGTCGACTGGAAACAGTTTTTTTTTTTGGATTTAAATAAAAATGGACTTAGCATCATTTTCTAATGTGAACGGAAAGTTTGTTTTTACTCTAGCTCCTTAACGGTATGTCGGAATATAGCTCTTAACGAGACCTAAAATATTGCACATGGGTGTCAAGGTCGACTGGAAAGTGTATTTTTTTTATTTTTAAAAAAATGGTGTTAGCCCTCGAAAAGTTGCAATAATAAAACTGAATAAGTTGTAAACGTAGTTCTTGCGTATATCTCTCCATGATGAAATTGTAAACACTACTGAATACAATGAAAAACAAATGACAGATCATGACATATTACAAATGGCCGAAACGTCACTTCAAAATTATATCATCCCTATTGGAAAACCCTATATATGCAAGTTCCTGGATTCGATGTTGGTTCGGAGTCGATATTTTTTTCACAAAACAAGAGAGAGGGGTAAAAATAAAACAAGTGTGTCAAACAATTTAGGAAGTTCAAGATTTTTTGTGATTTGTATTGCTCTGGTTTGATAAAAATAAGATACTTGTACTTTTCTTCAAGTGTATTCCTGACTTAAGCTTATGTCAGAAGCTATTTTATTCCGGATGCAGATAAATCTTAAAGTTGAATATTTTTATAAAAGGACCAAAGCAAAAAAAGAAAAATAACGCGCAAATCGGACAACTAAGCAAGTGCGGTCAGGCATCATCATCATTGTCGTCGTCGTCGTCAGCATCAGATTTGAAGTTGGTCCCCCGCCTCTTGCTTCATGTTGTTTGCATGAGATTTGTTGCCTATTGGATGCTGAGTGGTGACTGGTTGCTGCACTGCACCACTGTTGCTGCTGCAGCATGATTTCATTCATTGAGCAAAACAAACAACATTTTCACAAGTTGACAACAACGATGCTCGATCAACAAATCAAGATAAGCCTCAAATGGAGGAGTAAGTTAAGCTGTGTGCAACTTTTTGTTCTCTTGGCCCCCAAACCACAACAAAGAGCAACAAAAAGGCAAAAAAAAAACACAAACATTAACTTAATTGACCAGCTTGCCAATATTGTCGGAGACGGATGGACAGACACACATTCAGTTCTTATGCCAAAGTGGTGAGGGGGTGTGAGAAGTGGCGGCCAACAGGATAAATGGTTATAAATTGCATAAACACGCGCTTCAACTGCTGCAGCAAATCTCAAGAAATTGCTCAAGTCTCTCGGCGAAACCAAACTAAAGCAAAAAAACGAAAAAATTAAGAATTGATTATGGAAATTCAACTACGCACAGTGGGAGAATTGCAAAACTTGTTGGCGTCTTTAATTGCCTTAAATTTGACCCTCCTACGGTCAAGGTCTAAAACGCTATGGACACAATTTCAGGCCGAAAGCTCCGCAGGGCCAATGACACAAATATATAACTCCCACTAACACATTTGCCTATTCTGGATTAATGAGAGTGACACTATCACTCCCATGACCAAATAAAAATATTGCATCGACTTGAAAGTTCAGAATAAGCAGATTTGTTAAATTTTTCTTTCTAATTCCCCCACTGCTCTACCGAGCAACTGGTGCTATTTTAATTCAGAGATCTTGAGCGAGGTTTGCGTGTTTGGCTCAAGAAACACAAAAAATGTTTGCAGCCGACGACAAACAGGAGCCACTCACATTCAAATGCGACGACGGTTACAACAACTGATGGCATGAAATGATGTCCTGTCCTCGGACGTTCGCTGGATGTCCACACACACACAGCCCTGTTCTCCATATCCCCGAGAGGATAGAATAGCGATGGATGCGTTGGAGCGATGGATGGACACTTAGCACTGTTGTTCATCGTTTTTTTGTGCTCGTTTTTGTCTAGACACTTTTTGCGGTTATAGAAACACGCGTCCTGCCTTTTTTCCAGTAGTTCGGAACCTATACTCCCCCTGCCCTTTCCACGCCCTCTGTCTCCTTCACCCCAGAGAGCGAGGGGGGCGACATAAATGTGTATGTTTTAAATGTATAATGGCGTTGCTGCCACTTTTTTGTGGTTATAGGCCTATTTTACATATTAAAATAATAAATGGAAAAGCGAACAACACATCCACATAATGGCGTACTTCCATTGACCGAACATTAATGTGCTGAACCGAACGTACGACCAGTAAATACCGCAAAATCGATTTAATTTAATTTTTTCATTTTGCATTGCAAAAAAAAGGCCATCATTTTAATTTCTACCTTTTTACGCCTTGTACGGTGTGTGTGTCCGTGTGTCCCCACAAAAACATACTCACATCTCGTGGATGCCTGTGGCCTGACCTGGCGTGGTCGCCCGGCTTGGATTCGCTGGGTTTTGGTGGTTGTGGGGGTTTGCTGCCACCAGCCATGTCCCCAAAACGAAGACCACTTTAGTGTCATTTTGCGGTAACATTTGAATAAATAAATTAATTAGTTTTGCACGCACTGCAGCATTACCGTCACTCGTGGGCATTTATTACACTGCAAAAATTATCTTCGAAACATCAATTGATCATTATTACCAATATTTTTAGTGAGAGAGAGAGAGTATCAAAGCCCATTTTAAAATATAGAAGAACAAATATATATTGAGACATAATTCGAAATCTCAAATTTTTGCAGGCTTCGCGTAATATCTGTGTCTAGCATACGGTTGGCAAGCAGAAATACCTATGGGGATAATATTCGAAAATGTCTGTTGGTAACACTTAAAAATTTCGTAAATTATTCCTAGATTTTTTGTCAGTATATTTGCAGTGTCAAGTTATTCTGTACTTAAGTGCAATGAAGCCTGCATAACAGCACGTTTGTTAGGGTGTCCAAAAAACCGGTTGTTTCGAAAACACGGTTTCCGGTTTAACCGAAATATTACTTTTTTTAAAACCCGGTTTTCAGTTATTATTTTTTGTCGAAACCGGTTAACCGGTTTTAGGTCGGTTTTTAAATAATATACGAAAGTGATTAAAATTTCATTAAATGTTTATTATAAAATAAAAAAACAACTAACAATCATTTGTAGTAAAAATTAGTAAACAAAAATAGATTATTATTACGTTTATAACAGGTTTAATTTTTTGGTTTACTTTAAATAAAAAGTATTATATTTCTGAAATTACCTTAAAAAATAATAAATCATTTAGAATGTTTTTTTATAATAATATCTTAAAAATAGAATACAATTTAAATGATTATTTTTAAACGATTTTTCTTTAAATTTTATATGTAACTTGACGTTGAAAAAGCTCACAAACGTTGATGAAGTCAATATTAGTCCGTTAGTCATTCTTAAACTTTTCAAAAAAAGCAAAGTCATCATACAATGTTGCTTGCCTTTAGTTTTTCGATTCTGTGTGTGATTATGTCCAAAATTAAATTATTTGACTCATCAATATAACAACTTATATATCAAACTGAAGCAAAGGTATCTGGCTGTTCTGCCTGGATTTAACATCGCAAAAAAGTCGAAGCTATTTGACTTTCCGTTCTTGAACGTATGCATGAAGTGTTCTGTGCTTCATGGACGACTTATTGAATGCTTTGCTGTACTTCTTGACTTTATTTATTACATCATGGATATCAGGAATAACGCCAAAATCATTTTCAAGATCAGTGAATTCATATTCACTTTCAGAATATTCAGAACAACTGTCAGAATTATCTACCTCATCGTCGTTATTTGTTGCATTTTGTATAAATGGTATCAACAATGTTTTAAACAATAAATAAAAAAACCGGTTAACCGACATGAAAAAACCGGCTTTCTCGGTTAACCGAAAATGCAATTTTTTAAGAAACCGGTTACGGGTTTGGGTTGCAGAACCGGTTAACCGGTCCCGGTTTTGGACACTCTAACGTTTGTGCGTATTAAAGAGTGTGTCTAGTGAAATGGAGGGGAATGACTGAATATTTTGAGGGGATATGATCGGGAACGAATTATGGATGATGATTTGATGTATGTAGACTGTACTAATCCTATCTTTCAATGGTTCAAATTGAGTTAGTCTGTAATTGAGAAATGTCAAATGAAATGCAGGAAAAAACTAGACGTTTAGGTGTGGTTCACATTCAACATCGGCCCTTACAATTTAACCACCCAGTAAAAGGGGCGTGGCAACCTCTCCCATTTTTTCTCGAGGTGATAGTGACTAATAAAATTGTACTATGTGTAGAATTTCAGAAGATTCAAGTAAGAACATAGTATAGAATTTACTAAATAATCAATAATACGCTAAATATTCACCAATATGGTACATCTTCGAACTTAGCCGGAGATAGAAAAAAATATGACCACATACCAAAGTTTGATGTCAATCGGTTACTCCTTTCGAGAGTTATCGTGAGCACCAGCCAGCAGACAGACGGACGGACATTGCTCATTCGACTTAAAATGACCCAAAACGGATATCCGCAGAACATACTTAGGGTCTTACGCCACTCCTTCGATGTGTTACACTTATGGCCAGTAGCAAATGATATATAGTGCTTTAAAACACAAGTTATTACTGCGCATATACTCGTAGGTCATTATACCCTACACCACTCTGTGGTACAGGGTATTATAAGTTTGTTTCACGGCAGATGTTTGTAACACCTAAAAATAACACAGCTAGACCCACCTTAAAGTATACCGATCGACTCAGAATCACTAGCTGAGTCGATTTAAGCATGTCCGTCCGTCCGTCCGTCCGTCTGTGGATGTAAAGTTGTTCGTCGACTACAGGTCGCAATTTCACTCCGATCGTTCTGAAATTTTGCAGTTTAGAGTATTTCGCAGCTGTTAAGATCGCTATTGAATTTGGTTGAAATCGGTTCAGATTTAGATATAGCTCCCATATATATCTTTCGTCCGATTTGGCCCTTTAGTCCTATAGAAGCTGTATTTTACATCCAATCATTTTGAAATTTAGAATGGTAGAGTTTCTTGATCCATGAACCAACACTATCAAAACTTTGTAAAATACAGCTTTTATTGGACTAAAGGTCCAAATCGGACGAAACATATATATGGGAGCTATAGCTAAATCTTAACCGATTTTCTTCAAATTCGGTAGTGTTGGTTCATGGATCAAGAAACTCTACCATTCTAAATTTCAAAATGATTGGATGTAAAATACAGCTTCTACAGGACTAAAGAGGAAAATCGGACGAAACATATATATGGGAGCTATAGCTAAATCTTAACCGATTTTCTTCAAATTCGGCAATGTTGGTTCATGGATCAAGAAACTCTACCATTCCAAATTTCAAAACGATTGCATGTAAAATACAGCTTCTATAGGACTAAAGGGCCAAATCGGACGAAACATATATATGGGAGCTATAGCTAAATCTTAACCGATTTTCTTCAAATTCGGCAATGTTGGTTCATGGATCAAGAAACTCTACCATTCTAAATTTCAAAAAGATTGGATGTAAAATACAGCATTTATAGGACTAAAGGGCCAAATCGGACGAAATATATATATGGGAGCTATATCTAAATCTGAACCGATTTTCTTCAAATTCGGTAGTGTTGGTTCATGGATCAAGAAACTCTACCATTCTAAATTTCAAAATGATTGGATGTAAAATACAGCTTCTATAGGACTAAAGGGCCAAATCGGACGAAAGATATATATGGGAGCTATATCTAAATCTGAACCGATTTCAACCAAATTCAATAGCGATCTTAACAGCTGCGAAATACTCTAAACTGCAAAATTTCAGAACGATCGGAGTGAAATTGCGACCTGTAGTCGACGAACAACTTTACATCCACACACGGACGGACGGACGGACGGACATGCTTAAATCGACTCAGCTAGTGATTCTGAGTCGATCGGTATACTTTAAGGTGGGTCTAGCTGTGTTATTTTTAGGTGTTACAAACATCTGTAAAATAGTTTAGTAAAATAATAGAAGAAATATATGTGTAATATTTTGGTATACGAGTTAAAAATATGAACGAACCGTTGACACCTAATATTTTGTGTAATTCGTGCCATGTAAATCTTACTCGATGGACTAGTGGAAGAATGCGATAAGTACTTTAAAATTCATGTATTACAATGTTTTGTGGAATAAAACGTTTTAATTTAGACTTCACGTGCAATTTGGAATGCCAATGATTTGGAGACAACCATTCATTCACCATACGGACTGCTATTTTTGTCTAAGTTAATAGATTGGAGTAGGAAGTGTCCAAGTATAGCTAACAGCCTTATTACGGAAACGTCATCAAGTTCAACTGAGTACCCAACTCTTTCCGTCCGTCCGTCCGTCTGTCCATGTAAAGTTGTTCGTCGACTACAGGTCGCAATTTCACTCCGATCGTTCTGAAATTTTGCAGTTTAGAGTATTTCGCGGCTGTTAAGATCGCTATTGAATTTGGTTAAAATCGGTTCAGATTTAGATATAGCTCCCATATATATCTTTCGTCCGATTTGGCCCTTTAGTCCTATAGAAGATGTATTATACATCCAATCGTTTTAAAATTTAGAATGGTAGAGTTTCTTGATCCATGAACCAACATTGCCGAATTTGAAGAAAATCGGTTAAGATTTAGCTATAGCTCCCATATATATGTTTCGTCCGATTTTGCTCTTTAGTCCTGTAGAAGCTGTATTTTACATCCAATCATTTTGAAGTTTAGAATGGTAGAGTTTCTTGATCCACGAAACAACACTACCGAATTTGAAGAAAATCGGTTAAGAACCAACATTGCCGAATTTGAAGAAAATCGGTTAAGATTTAGCTATAGCTCCCATATATATGTTTCGTCCGATTTTGCTCTTTAGTCCTGAAGAAGCTGTATTTTACATCCAATCATTTTGAAATTTAGAATGGTAGAGTTTCTTGATCCATGAACCAACATTGCCGAATTTGAAGAAAATCGGTTAAGATTTAGCTATAGCTCCCATATATATGTTTCGTCCGATTTTGCTCTTTAGTCCTGTAGAAGCTGTATTTTACATCCAATCATTTTGAAATTTAGAATGGTAGAGTTTCTTGATCCATGAACCAACATTGCCGAATTTGAAGAAAATCGGTTAAGATTTAGCTATAGCTCCCATATATATGTTTCGTCCGATGTTGCTCTTTAGTCCTGTAGAAACTGTATTTTACATATAATCATTTTGAAATTTAGAATGGTAAAGTTTCTTGATCCACGAACCAACACTACCGAATTTGAAGAAAATCGGTTAAGATGTAGCTATAGCTCCCATATATATGTTTCGTCCGATTTGGCCATTTAGTCCAAAAAAGCTGTATTTTACATCCAATCCTTTTGAAATTTAGAATGGTAGAGTTTCTTGATCCATGAACCAACATTGCCGAATTTGAAGAAAATCGGTTAAGGTTAGCTATAGCTCCCATATATATGTTTCGTCCGATTTTGCTCTTTAGTCCTGAAGAAGCTGTATTTTACATCCAATCATTTTGAAATTTAGAATGGTAGAGTTTCTTGATCCATGAACCAACACTACCGAATTTGAAGAAAATCGGTTAAGATTTAGCTATAGCTCCCATATATATGTTTCGTCCGATTTGGCCCTTTAGTCCTATAGAAGCCGTATTTTACTCCGATCGTTTTGAAATTTAGAATGGTAGAGTTTCTTGATCCATGAACCAACAGTGCCGAACTTGAAGAAAATCGGTTAAGATTTAGCTATAGCTCCCATATATATGTTTCGTCCGATGTTGCTCTTTAGTCCTGTAGAAGCTGTATTTTACATCCAATCATTTTGAAATTTGGAATGGTAAAGTTTCTTGATCCACGAACCAACACTACCGAATTTGAAGAAAATCGGTTAAGATGTAGCTATAGCTCCCATATATATGTTTCGTCCGATTTGGCCATTTAGTCCTATAAAAGCTGTATTTTACATCCAATCATTTTGAAATTTAGAATGGTAGAGTTTCTTGATCCATGAACCAACATTGCCGAATTTGAAGAATATCGGTTAAGATTTAGCTATAGCTCCCATATATATGTTTCGTCCGATTTGACCCTTTAGTTCTATAGAAGCTGTATTTTACATCCAATCGTTTTGAAATTTAGAATGGTAGAGTTTCTTGATCCATGAACCAACATTGCCGAATTTGAAGAAAATCGGTTAAGATTTAGCTATAGCTCCCATATATATGTTTCGTCCGATTTGACCCTTTAGTTCTATAGAAGCTGTATTTTACATCCAATCGTTTTGAAATTTAGAATGGTAGAGTTTATTGATCCATGAACCAACTCTACCGAATTTGAAGAAAATCGGTTAAGATTCAGCTATAGCTCCCATATACATGTTTCGTCCGATTTGGCTCTTTAGATCCAATCGTTTTTATACCCTACACCACACTGTGGTACAGGGTATTATTTAAGTATAAAATGTCCCAATGAATTACAAAATTTATATATCAGAGTTATTCAATATTACGAGAGTGGTGTAGGGTATTATATAGTCGGCACCGCCTGACTTTAGCCTTTCCTTACTGGTTAAACATACAATTCAAAGGAATGACGGTTACTTGTTGACAGCAGTAAAGGATGTTTGAAAGCAGTACTGTTACACAACGGAAATCAGAAACCGTCGATCTCCATTGCTCATGCTGTCAACACTAAGGAATCATACGAAACAATGGCTAAATTGATAAAATACATAAAATATGAATATGACTGGAAAATTTGTTGCGATTTGTAGTTCGTATGTTATGCCTCTGGGATAGCAAAAGTTTAGTTAAAAGTCTTTCTTTTAAAAAAATCGAAGAAGGAGTTTTTGATGGGCCTAAAATTGATGAAAGATGTGAATTTCGAATCATATTTGACGTCGGATTAAATTGCAGTTTCAAATTTCCTTGGATCCAATAAAAGCCCGCAATATGAAACAATGATTAATGATTTGTTAAAAAATTATGAAAAAATTGGTTAGAAATATATTTTTTTATATTTATGTATATAACACATATGTATGTATTCTTCCAACTTATTTTTTGCTTTATGTATTCCAACAGGTGTAAATATGTCCCTCAAAATTAATTTCTTGCATTCTAATTTATACTTCTTTCCCGAGAATCGTGGCGACGTAAGTGACGAACATGGCGAAAGGATTCACCAAGAATTGAAGTTCATCGAGCGGCGTTACCAAGGGCACTGGGATGAAATAATGATGGGAGATTATATTTGGTTCCTCATGAGGAAAACCGATTCCGAAATCTACAAATGTCAACAAAGAACTCACAATTACTTCTAATGAAACTTGTTCATGTAAATAAACTCAAATGTACATAATATACTCGTAAATAAAAGTAATAAATAAAATCACTATTTAAACAGAAAAAAAGATTTTTTGAAATTCTCTTACCTCTACCAAAAGGGGTATAATTTCTACATTTATCCAAAGTTTTTTTTTAAATAGGCATTATTTTCTTCGCTAGGATGCAAACTTTTAAAAAATAAAATATTTCTTTCGATTTTTATTTTTTTAATGACTGTTACTAAACCACTGTTTCTAAGTGAAAGAGATATGTCCAGCATTGGTAGCCCACATTAATAGCTTCAATTTAACGCATAAGTCGACCTGATCGGGCATATACTCCAAAATATAGTGTAAATACTATTTTTACGATTTGTCAAAATAAAATATGTATCTCTGGTTTGAGATATACTGCACTTTGAAAATATTTTTAAAGCGCTTGTCAAGGAAAGCGGGGTGTTGGTAAAGCTGTGTATTCAGAGACGTTGTGTAGTTATGAAATTTGTTACTTTTGTATTTTCGCAAATTCACGTTGGTTAGTTTCTTATGTTCATCAATTTGTAGTATCCTTTTGAATCCTGTGGACTTAGCAAAGTAATCGCAATTTGGGCACAATCTGGGGGTGTATGTGTGACCATTTACAAATTACTCCCGCTAAAAAGGATGCATAGGCTCGGTTTCAAAAACACACACCCCCTCCCCTCCCCGTTTATTTTCCAATTGCTATTGCTCCTGTAGTTGTTGTTGTTGCATGTTAATGCAGTTGATTTTTTTGCCTTTTTTGGTTAGCGACTTTTACCAATGCCCACTGCAGTGTACACAACCAATACACGTTTAAACATTGCCAAGTACAAGTGTAGATGAATGTATGTCCGACTATTTGAATGTAGTTGGCTGTGTGTATGTGTTTGTATGTGTGTGTCTGCATGTGTGATTGTGTTTGTGCGGCTGCATGCAGTCCCAAATGAATTATAGCTGTTGTTGGCGATTTTATTGCCGCAACGCGGTCATAAACTATGGTAAATTATAGAGGTTTGTTGTTTTGGCCATTTTGTTGTCATGTTGTTACGCATCCAAATAAAAACGACTCCCCAGCCCAAAACCAATTGCATTTTTCAGAGTATGTGTGTGTGCAACGGCGGTGAGCCAATCTCCGCCAAAATGCCCAGTGCACCACCCACCCACCACCTACCCACCTATCTGAGGTCCACCTTTATGTTTGGTGGTTCCGGGCAAAACCAAACCGTATAACGTTTAACCAGGCGTTCGGTCGGTCTGTCGGTCAGAGGCAACAGAACAGAAGAAAAAAAACGCCATAAACAAACAAACGAATCGCATTGCAGTCAGTCAGACGATGGCACATGCATTTCGCATTAGGTTCCCCATTTTTCGCATTCATAGATTTTGCAAAATGCAGTTGGAGGAGCTTTAGTCCATATGCCACCCACCCTAGAGGTGGTTGCCATAGTTTCCACTCTACAGCAGTCAGAGAGACCCACCACGAAACACAGACCCCAAAGGACAGATGAACGACGGACATTTAGCAAAACAATCAAATGGAGCTCAGTGCGCTGGAAAGGACTTCGAGAATGGAGAGAGAGAGAGAGAGAGAGGCTCGGGGAAAGCATTGTTTTTAACATGTGTTTATTTGGGTTTAACCCTCAATTTAACAATTTGTGCGGTTTGTATTTATTGCCAAAAAATAGTGGCATTTTAACTTTAAAATAAATTTTTATTAGCTTGGCTCATTCTGCCATTTGGCTCGGGCTCGATCGTTGGCTTGCTGGTCATTCATTCGGAGGCAATGCATCTTCTTTGGGAACACAGTGTCGTTTTTTGCATTTAAGGTAATGGCAGAAAGGACGGGGGGAGAAACTGTCGCATTCGTTTCATTTCTGCGTTAAATTAATTTTTATTGTCTGCATTTATTAAAATGAAATTTATTACCACATTTGTTTGAAATAATGGGAGAGCGCCCAGTGAAATGCAGAATTTATGGTGAGCGGCATTCTTAAATTGAGGGAATTGATTAATTATATTAAGCATCAAAAGACAAAGACATTTTCAGACATAAACATAAGTGTCAGAAAAATAGAAGTCTTAAAATCCTCTTAACATCCTCCTCATAGAACATTTTTAAGCGAGAGAAGACATCCCTCAATTTGGTAATACAGTCCGGGGAATGGTCGAAGGCATTTCCATACAGATATAGCTAAAATTGTATAAGACACTTTAAGCGATTATATCACTCAGCAAATACTCGACTGCAATTTGATGGTCAAAGCGTTGTACTAAGAAGCGTAAGAAAATGAAAAAAAAAATATTTTTGGAAACATCGACTTGTCATCGGTATCAGTATCTTCGGTTTGGAAGTCGCCCGAACTTTCTTTGCGCTACGATCTATGTTAGCCAGCGGTGATCTCCAAAATGAATATACCGATTGTGGTTATTTTAACACAATATGTTCGTGTGTCTATGGTTCGTGGGTATGTTAAGGTCCGTTACACAGAAACGTTTTAAAATGTTTGTCATAAATATATATAGATTAGACTCAAAGACGACACTTATTTATAAAACCAGTAAGGAAAGGCTAAAGTCGGGCGGTGCCGACTATATAATACCCTACACCACTCTCGTAATATTGAATAACTCTGATATATAAATTTTGTAATTCATGTATAAATTGTTTACATAAATTTACTTTTGGGACATTTTATACTTAAATAATACCCTGTACCACAGTGTGGTGTAGGGTATAAAAACGATTGGATCTAAAGAGCCAAATCGGATGAAACATATATATGGGAGCTATAGCTAAATCATTACCGATTTTCTTCAAATTCCGCAATGTTGGTTCATGGATCAAGAAACTCTACCATTCTAAATTTCAAAACGATTGGATGTAAAATACAGCTTCTATAGAACTAAAGGGCCAAATCGGACGAAACATATATATGGGAGCTATAGCTAAATCTTAACCGATTTTCTTCAAATTCGGTAGTGTTGGTTCATGGATCAAGAAACTCTACCATTCTAAATTTAAAAATGATTGGATGTAAAATACAGCTTCTTCAGGACTAAAGGGCCAAATCGGACGAAACATATATATGGGAGCTATAGCTAAATCTTAGCCGATTTTATTCAAATTCGGTAGTGTTGGTTCATGGATCAAGAAACTCTACCATTCTAAATTTCAAAACGATTGGATATAAAATACAGCTTTTATAGGACTAAATGGCCAAATCGGACGAAACATATATATGGGAGCTATAGCTAAATCTTAACCGATTTTCTTCATATTCGGTAGTGTTGGTTCATGGATCAAGAAACTCTACCATTCTAAATTTCAAAATGATTGGATGTAAAATACAGTTTCTACAGGACTAAAGAGCAAAATCGGACGAAACATATATATGGGAGCTATAGCTAAATCTTAACCGATTTTCGTCAAATTCGGCAATGTTGGTTCATGGATCAAGAAACTCTTCCATTCTAAATTTCAAAACGATCGGTAGTAAAATACAGCTTCTATAGGACTAAAGGGCCAAATCGGACGAAACATATATACGGGAGCTATAGCTAAATCTTAACCGATTTTCTTCAAATTCGGCAATGTTGGTTCATGGGTCAAGAAACTCTACCATTCTAAATTTCAAAACGATTGGATGTAAAATACAGCTTCTATAGGACTAAAGGGCCAAATCGGACGAAAGATGTATATGGGGGCTATATCTAAATCTTAACCGATTTCAACAAAATTCAATAGCGATCTTAACAGCCGAGAAATACTCTAAACTGCAAAATTTCAGAACGATCGGAGTGAAATTGCGACCTGTAGTCGACCAACAACTTTACATGGACAGACGGACGGACGGACGGACATCGTTAAATCGACGGACATCGTTAAATCGACTCAGCTAGTGATTCTGAGTCGATCGGTATACTTTAAGGTGGGTCTAGCTGTGGTATTTTCAGGTGTTACAAACATCTGCCGTGAAACAAACTTATAATACCCTGTACCACAGTGTGGTGTAGGGTATAAAAAGATAGATTTTGTACCTAGAACTATGCAAATTTACCTTTTATTTATGAAACTTAGCAATGTCCGTCCGTCTGTTTTAATCACGCTTCAGTCCGTAATAAAAGAGCTAGGTTGATCAAATTTGGTATAAATATTTCTTATAGTTGCAGGTTGTTTGAGATTGCAAATGGGCCATATCGTGCAATGTTTTGATATAGCTCCCCTATAGAGGTCGCTCCGAAATACGGGTTTTGAGCCATACATACCACATTTTTAAAGCAATTTAGCAGAAACTTTGCAGGTTGTATTCTATTTTGACAGGAATTAAACACAGCAAAAGTTTTACAAATTTGTTCATATTTTGTTAGTCACCCTATAGATGTCGTTCCTATTTAAGCCATAAATACCACATTTTCTAAGCATTTAAACTGAATCTTTGCAATTAGTATCTAATTAAGACAAGAATTCATTGCAGTAAACATTTTTTAAATAAGTTCGTATTTTGTTATAGTCCACCTATAGATGTCGCTCCCTTACATCTATAGGTGGACTTATATATTTCTGAATAAATAAATTTTATTTGAAAATCATTAAAATTTATTTGGAGCGCATATGTTAATATATTACAACAAAATATATTTGCGAACTATCTTTCTCAAATAAAATATGTGCTTACATACAAATAAAATTATTGTTTAGAAATTTCTTCAAATATATTTTATTTAAAGTTATTCAAAATTCTGCTGAATTTTTCGAATTTCGTTTTTAATTTTTCTTGATTTCGAGTTATGTCTTTCAGTCAAAAATTGCATCAACTTTTTAATGCACTAATTTTTTATTTTTAAATATTCCAAGACATCATTTGTTGTAAATCCATATTATCACCCATCTTATCATCTCATCATTTATAGTTATATTTCAATTATAATGGAATTTTACGAACATTAACAATTTCTAAAAAAAAAAGCTTTTTGTTACTTAAAACTTGCATTCAGTTTAAGATATCGATATATCTTCTGAATGCTTAAATGAACATAATTCTGTGTTTAAGAAGTCTCAAATAAAAAAATATTAGTTGAAAACAAGAACAACATATTTCCAAATATATAATAGTTGCGTGAATCAAATATTGTATATTTAGAGTGTACCCTAAACATATATGTATATGTTTCAAGCCGAATATGTTTAGGCCAATATACTACAGAAGCGATTTTTTTCAGCGTGTATTAAAATGCCCTTAAGTCAAGTTATTTAATAAAAATTCAACGAAATTTTCTAGAAGATTTTTTCAATCTTAACAAAATTTTTATAAAAATTGCAATTTCGATAAAATGTTTTAGCAAAATGCAATTTCAACAAAATATAGGGTGATCCAAGTAGAGATACTTTTTTCAATAGCCTTTTTTGACAGATCACGTGTGAGTCGTGTCATACTGTCTTGTTATTTTTGTTAGGTATTGTTTGGCATTTCATCATGGAAAGACTTACGCCTGAACAACGTCTCAGATGGTCCATCCGTTGAGTCCAATTTTCGATGACTCGATTATGTTGACCATAAGTTGAGCGAAGTGCATGAAACACACTCCTCACAGAACGTGAATTTTCGTAATAAAGTTGAACGATTTGTAAACGTTGTTAAGGCGTAAGACTTTCTATGATGAAATGCCAAACAATACTTAAGAAAAATAACATGACAGCATGACACGACTCATACCTGATCTGTCAAAAAAAGGCTATTGAAAAAAGCATTTCTACTTGGATCATCCTATATTATAAATATGCAATTCCGACGAAATATTTTAGAAAAATGTTAAATTAACGATATTTACTAGAAAAATGCAATTTTAACGAAATTTTCTAAAACAATACATTGTTGACGAAATTTCGGATCAGTAAATTACTGATAGGATTACATATAATTGATCCGCCAATAAAAAACTATTCTACAGATTTCGAAGACATGTTCTGATAAAATTAAATTTTTGTCAATCTTTTTGATAAAAATGCAAACTCTACAGAAGTTGCTATAAAAATTTTAATTTTCTGCAATACTGAAACTTGGAGAGAAAATTCGACAAAAATTACATGGATATTAAAAAAAATCGTTAAAAAAACAACAATAAAAGAAAAAGTGCTACAAAATTTCTTTATAAAATTTTGAAAATATGCAAAAGAAATTTTCTAGAAAAATGTATATTTAATCAATTTTTTAGGAAAATGACAAAACATTGCTGTTGCCCAGATTGTAATATGAAATATCCTACAAATATGCATGCCCGACTACAAAGTAAGTAGAACAAAGCAATTTGGAAAAAATTACTATAAAATTAAATAAGAAACAAAATTGAAACGTAATTTCAACAAATTTTCTATAAAAGCGAAATTTTGTCGAATTTTTGTGTCAGTGTCCTCTGATTAAACCCTATTGCCCGGATTGAATATTTTTAATCTGGAAATTAAAATGTTGTCTCTATACTTATATGTATATAACATTTTGAAGAAATTTTTTGGAAAAATTATATTTTCCGCAAACTTTTTTGTTAAAACGCAAAATCGTCAACATTAATTTACAAATAAAAATCGAGCAGAGTTTCAGCGAAATTTTGTAGAAATTCGCATTTTTTACTTCCTTTATCGATAAAATGCAATTTTTTAAGGCAATTTTGTTTAAAGCTATTTCGACAATTTCGAAATTTGCTATTTCAACGAAATTTTTAGAAAACTGAATTTAAAAAAAATAATAATGATATATTGGTATTGACAACATTTTGTAGAAAAATGCTTTGTTGCTGCCCAGAATGAAAGTCATTGACCTGGAAATTCAAAAAGTTCTAACAATGTTGGCGTAATTTTTGTTTGACAAAATCTTTTATAAATATTAAATTTCGCATAATTTATGTACGAAATTTTCTAAAAAAATGAAATTTTGACGACATTTATTAGTTAGTTAGAAATTTCCAAAAAAAAATTTCCAGAAAATCTGCAATTTCGATAGAATCTGCAATAAATTTTTAATGAGACTGTAATATCGGTGAAATTTTCTATAAACTTTTTTGTTTGTAAGAGCATTATGTTCTAAAGCTGCTGAACCGATTGTCACGCTTTCAGATATTTTCGCGGTGAGCAGATAGACCAAAAGAGATATTCCGTATGGTATACCGACAAAAAAAAATAAAGAAAAAGGTCAAAAAATCCACCTTGAGCAAATAAAATTCGTATGGCCATTAAATTATTAATTGAGCCAACTTGACTAAACTTTCGGGCTACTTTCACGTCCAATACTCAGAATTGCTGTACTGTGTTTATTTAGAATTTTATGATTGAGAGGTTGAGCGATCAAGATGAATATTTCAAAGGGTATTACATTTTTGCCAATTTATTATTTCAATTAGAAAGGCGGACAAATCGTTCCCTATTAATGCTGAAATCTGCAGATCTTCTAAAATTTAAAACTTTGTTTTATTATTACACTTGAAAATTTAAAGACAAAATTAAAAATGTTTAACATTTGCAAATTTTTTGCTCACTTTACTTTTTGTATATTAGATTAGATCTATCAAATAAAACAACTGAAATTTCCTACAGAAATAGCAAACATTTGAATAGTACTGGTACGTTTTTATTAGCATTACCAAATTATGCCTTTAAAGCATGCGTTGTGTTCTTGTTTTTCGCATTTAATTATTTTTATGATTTTAACCACTTTTTTTGCTTGCGACTCGGCTCAATTCAACTCGTTTACGCTACTGCATTACGCTTAGTATTCTTGAGTTTGCCGGGGAGTTATATGTGTGATTTGAAGAAGAACATTAGGAACATTAACATGGTTAACATAATCAACACATATTCGGGTAATAGTAATTAGCAAATTTTTACCATTAAAATCCGTAAGAGAGCATATTCGGGTAGAATCAGACATACATATAAGTACATATGGCTATAAAAATGATGCGTATAAAGAGTGCTTGTAGTTGATTAACATATATTCGCGTATGCATACATACGAATAATTGTAATAGATGGGGTCGAAAACTAAAAAGGCAAATTGCCAAATTCTAGTCCAATCGGGTGGGACCTTTGTTGTGGGTGGCCTGATAAGAATGTGTACCAATGAGGCTCATAACTCTTGTAAATTTTTTCCGAAGAGTCTTGAATCTTATAAATCTTTTATCAAGGAAATCTTTAGAAAATTCAAAACTGTCGTTTCAAAATGCCATTTAGGAAATATAAATAAATATTTCCAGTTTAATCTTGTCACTATGCATTTTTTAATTTTAAAAGTATTTTTCTATGTCAAAGTAATGAAACTAAAAGATTAGCGTCTCAGGTCATAGTGGCTTTATATCACCCGTGGAAAAATGTCACCAGATATGTACAATTTGTTGAAAAAACACAGCAAAAATATTTCGGGATTAATTCACCAGTAGAAACTCAAGATTATTTGGAAGCCATAGCCTACGCAGACAATTTCAATTTGATCTAAACTTTTACATAAACAAGTTGCCGCAATTGACATTGCAGTCAGAAAAGATTCAAATATTATATATAAAAGTTGCATAAATTGACACTGTAGTCAGGGAAGCTTCAACAAGTAAGAAAGTTCAGTCGGGTAAACCGACTTATGAATCCCCTCAAAGTTATAAGCTGGTAACTTTTGGTACAAAATGGTGCATTTGTGTGGTGGTACTAAAGGGGGCGTTGAAACTTCGCTTATTTTTCTCGAGGTAACAGAGACTAATAAACTATTACTATATGTACAATTTCAGAGGATTCAAATAAAGCTGAGTATAGACGATTGCCAGATCGGCAAACGTTATCAACCCTGTTAAAGTGCCGCAAATATACGGACAATGACAGACTGTTAGGCAAAGGTGAATTGACAGTTTAGACGATTGCAAGAAAACCTTATAATTTCATATATTTTCAATATATTTTGTAAATATTTATATGCAGGATTGCCAATAAAAATACATTATAGACAGTGTTGCAAATAAAATGTTTTTCTGGCAATGGCGCCGTTGTCACATGCATAAACTTCGCACATATAACAATCTTCAAATTATCTCGCAATGACTTTTCTGCTAACGTTGCAAAACAAAAATTGTATGTTCACACGGTTGTAAATTCACAGGGTTGCATCATTCGACTTAAAATGACCCAAAACGGATATCCGCCGAACATACTAAGGGTCTTAGGTCACTCCTTCGATGTGTTACACTTTTGGCTCGTAGCAAATGATTTCTCTAAATTTTGTACCCATAACATAAAATTTTAAAAAATTCAAAAGCCATTAAAATAAATGTTCAAAAATTTTATGGTAAGAATATATTGAGATATTGCAAATAAACAATATATGATTGCATTCAATTGACTGCAAGATATTCTAGTGTTGAAAAAGAACATTGATACATACAATTACATAATTTGAAGTTGAATTATTGGTTCTACTGCAGTTTCGTATCTGAAAAAAAGAAACAAATTAATTATCCCCTCAACTTAGAGAGGAGGGTATATACACGGGGCAAAATCGCCTTTTTTGATATGTTTGAATCGAAAGAAAATATATTTGGAACACAAATTTTTAAATGTTTTATATTTCTGAGTAAATAAATTTTATTTGGAAATCAATAAAATTTACTTGGAACGCATATATTAATATATTACAACAAAATATATTTGCAAACTAATTTTCTCAAATAAAATATGTATTTATATACCAATAAAATTATTGTTTAGGAATATCTTCAAATATATAATTTAAGAAAGATTTTCAAAACTTTGGTGAATTTTTCTAATTTCATTTATAATTTTTCCTTCGTTTCGAATTATTTCTCCCAGTCAAAAATACCATTAGCAGCATTGCATTCTGTTTTAAGGGACTCATTTTAAATTTCTGGGTATTTCAGGTCAGCATTTTTTCAATCCTTCGAGTGAATTAATGTTATCAAAAATTATACGATATCAATTAAAAATTTCTAAAAATCTATCATTAAATTACCGAAAAACTTAACACAATTAAGGTTCGATATTATCGGAATACTTAAATTTAAATAAATTTTTGTTTCGGAATTAAAATCCAAAATAAAAGGTATTAGGGTGAAAACAAGGATTTGTTTAGAACAACATCTTCCCAAATATATAATTTTTGTGTGTACCAAATATTATATATTTAGAGTGTACCATAAACATATATATGCTTCAAGCCGAATATGTTTGGGACAATATACTACAGAAGCGATTTTTTTTCAGCGTGTATCATTTGCTACGAGCCAAAAGTGTAACACATCGAAGGAGTGATCTAAGACCCTAAGTTTGTTCGCGGGTATCCGTTTTGGGTCATTTTAAGTCGAATGAGCTATGTCCGTCCGTCTGTCTGTCGGTCCGTCTGTCGGTCTGCTGGCTGGTGCGCACGATAACTCTCGAAAGGAGTAACCGATTGACTTCAAATTTGGTATGTGGTAATATTTTCTCCTATCTCCGGCTAAGTTCGAAGATGGGCCATATTGGTCCACTCCTTCTAGTAACTCCCCCACAAAGGGTTAACATTTAGTGAAATATTGATTATTTAATAACTTCCATACTACTTATTTGAATCCTCTGAAATTCTACATATTAGTATTAGTTTATTAGTCACTATTACCTCGAGAAAAATAGGCGAAGTTGCCACGCCCCTTTTGGTACCTCCCACACAAATGGACAATTTTGATTCAAAAGTAAACAGCTTTGAACTTTAATTCCAGTACATAATTTAAAGTTATTAAATGCAATTTAAATTTATAATAATATAAAAAAAAGCAAAAAAATAAATAAATTTACAACTATTTTTTTGAGACTCAAGGTGGGGGTATTCATTAGTCGGTTTAACCGACTGAACTTTCTTACTTGTTCAACTTAAATTTTTTCACATAAAATATATATTAACGTACAAGTAAACATCTTGCGGGGACTTTTATATGGGGGCAGTAGCAAAACATGGACCGCTGTACCCCAATTTTACTAGTGACGATAAGGTGCAATATAAAGAATAAATTCCTAAAATTCATCCTGATGTATTGCAAAATGTGTTCTCTAGAGCATCAAAAAGTTACATGGGGACCTTAATATAGGGGCTATATAAAAAATGGACCTATCTATCCCATTTTCAATAGGGATCGTTCCTAGTCTATGAAATGAAAGTTTAGATCGTTTGAAATAAAACATAACGGGCTATTTTTAATGGAATTAAAAAAAAAGATTTTTTTTTATAAATTGCTACATTCGTGCATCCTTCTGCACATATGAATTTTAAAATCCCTGTTTTATGAAATTTTACACGCAGTGTTCAAACGACATATACTTTGTAAAAATCGGTTCTGCAGTTCAAGGGAAATTAATTTCGTAAAACCCAAAAATGATTTTTTCTCAATTTTTTTTAAATTTCTAATCCCCATAAAATTTTGTAAAAAATTTTTTAAAAATCTTATTTTTCCATTTAGCTATTTTTTATAAGAATTTTAGGCAACAAAATAAATTTCATAGGTTAATATTAAAAATGCTGACCCAATACGCTGTAACACAGTGTGGTGTCAGGTGAAAAATAGCATTCCACAATACTACAGATTTTTCTAAGATTAACATTTGTATTCACAAAAGATAAATAAATGTTAAGCATAACAAAACAAAACTATGAAAGAAGATTTAGTTTTTTTCTATTCTTTTTTTCATTTTAGTTAAAATCGTAATTTCAGGTAAAAATCTGCAAATCTTTATTATTATTTCTGACAATAATGTTAGAATTTCGATAAATTCGACACAAGTCTGTCTTTTCATAAAAAGCCAATTAACCAAACTTCTAAACTATACATGGGCGAAGCTACGGGGATTCTAACTAGCCAACATCCGATACAACTTTTAGGTTCCCTCAGCTCTCAGATCATATTAAAGAAATCACTTGGAGAGGATTATACTAATCAACCTTGAATTTTATTTTATAGTTTTAGAGATATGTCGATTAAAAATTAAAATATTTAACTTTTTTCTATACTATCCTAGTGTAGTATTTTTATAATATATATCAATAATTATCTCGTTTTGGTTTTTATAAATAAACATACACATTTGCTATAAGGTGGAAATGTATTAACACATACTCGTATATCTACTCAATCAAAAGATACGGCAATTTTAATTTACTTTTTAAAAAAATTTAGATTTTTTGTAACATTTTTGGGACTCAATTCTGAGATTTGGATGTGAAAGTAGCCCCAAAAATAAGAAGTTCTGCATCATTTGTTTAGTCAAGTTGGCTCTGTTAATAATTTAATGGCCATGCGAATTTTTTTGCTCAAGGTGGATTTGTAGCATTTTTCTATATTTTAATACGTTAATATCTTGTAATTATTATTATTCTCTGTTGTGTCTGAAGCAAAGTTGTAGATATTGAATAGGAGAAAAAAATGCTGAACAAACTTAATCGGAAAAAGGTGCATCCAGTGCCTTAAAAATCGCTCAATAACTGGATTACATATTCACAAATATGTAGTTTTTTCTTTACAACATTTTTTTTGCATTAAAATAAAAATTTTGCATGCATTAAAAATTCATATTACAGCTAATCTTATACAGAAAATATGAGATTTTTATACAGGGTTTTCCACCAAGAGGTGTTATTTTGAATCACCCGGTATTTCGGTAGCTGTCACTTTTGAAGCTTTTATTCTTTGACATTTGACAAGTAGAAACTACGCCCTTACTAAAAATGGAACGATACACGATTCAACAACGCATTGAAATTATTAAAATTCGAAAAATCGAAAATAGTCGAAAAATCATCTTGACTGATGAGGCCCATTTCCACCTCGGTGGCTACGTCACCAAGCAAAATTGTCGCATCTGGGGCTCGGAAAACCCCAGAGTTATTTTTGAGAAGCCTCTCCATCCTCAACGTGTGACTGTTTGGTGCGGTTTATGGTCCGGCGGGGTCATTGGACCTTACATTTTCGAAAATGAGGTTGGATCAACAGTTACGGTGAATGTATTGCGCTATCGAGAGATGATTAATGATTTTTTATGGTCGGAGTTAGATAGTATTGATCTGGACAACCTTTACTTTCAACTACGTGCCACAGCGCTACGTGCCACAAACGCAACGAAACCATTGCTCTGTTACGGGAAAAGTTTCCGGACCGTGTTATCTCTCCAAGAGGTGATCCCATTCGGCCACCGAGATCTTGTGATATAACATTTTGCGACTTCTTCCTTTGGGGCCACGTGAAAGACAAGGTCTACGCCAACAGCCCAGCGTCGATTCAAGACCTCAAAGATAGAATTCGTGAGGCTATCGAGGACATAAGGCAGCCACTTTGCGATTTGGTTATGGAAAATTTCATGAAAAGGATATGGTCCTGTACCTTTTCATTATTAACGTCATATCTTTGAATACCAAAATAACACCTCTTGTTGGAAAACCCTTTATTTAGATTATGGTATTGATTTATCAAGGTGAAAACCAGTATCCTTACTGATTTTATATAATTTGATAATTTAGACACACTTCCTCGAATCACTAGACTCCATTTATCATTTTTAATATGACAGACATAGCGAAAAGCATTATTTGAGATTTTTACAATACAAACAAAACTAAAAATAATATTTTAAGATTTTTTGAATTTTACGTTTTACATTTTGCTCTGAAACATATTTTCTTTAAAGGTTTTTTCCGTGCGGTCCTAGTGGAAAAGTAATGATATTGAATAGTTGTCAACAAAATGTACGAATATGAGTGCTCGGCCGCATCTAATGTTTAATGTACCTATATGTGTAGCACATACCTATATGCGTGTGTACATACATACGCCTGCCACAAGTTCACGGAATAGGGGGTGGTGGTGGTGCTATACGGGTATATGTATATTAAGATTTTTTTCTCTCCAGTTCAAACCATGTTCCATAACAAGTTTTTTTAATGACATCAAGTCTCTTATGGAACAGCTAATGATACCCTTTATACCCATAAAAGTCATTTGAATATGAGTGACGGTTGCGGCAACTGAACACTCTGTGTTCGAGTCAAATAATAAGTGAGTTCACATTTGAAAATATTCTTAGAATTAATGGAAATTATTGCATGTGTGTGTGACTGTGTACGAGTATGTATGTGAATGAGTGCAAATGTTAATTATGAAAATTAATAAATTTTATAACTAATGGTTTTAATATGCTAAAGAGATACATAACGTTTTAACAACAACATTCGGAGAAAAGTCATATTCTTGTTTTTTTTTCTGGTATATTTGTTGCTGAGCCAATGACGACGAATGTATGCTTTTAATTACCAAAAGAAAAAAATATTACAAGTAACATTGCTTTCATATCCATTTCATAGTCAACTCTCATCACATATCAGCTCTTCTTCACAAATGCGAATGTGAACATAAAAAAATAAATAAATTTTTGTCTGAAAGCAACTCATCTCACCTGTTTGGCCACGCCTTTGGCGTCAAGGCAACTGATCAGGAAGGTATTTTCTATGAGAGTCTAAATCGTATGACTAGATCAGCTCAATGACAGTCAATATACGAAGATCATATAAATTGAATCATTGTGACAGTGAATGCAAACGAAAAACTGGTAAGAAATTTGGATACTCGTATTAATGTCCGTAACTTGAATGGCAGAGTATGTTGACAAAAAATGTTAGAGATCAGTAGTTATTTCTTTACCAATAAAAATTAGATTCAATAATTTAACTAAATTGTAACCCTTTCTGGAAAGTTACCAGAAGGAGTGGACCAATATGGCCAAAATTTAGGATAAACCTGCGTTAGGAAAATATATTACCGCAAATTTAATTTGAGGCCAATCGGTCACTCCTTTCGAGAAATATCGTTCAAACTAACAAGACGGACGTAGCTCAAAGGCCTAAAATGCTCTATAACGGATTTCTACTTATGGCGATTTCGTTTCCGGGAAAATTGTTGCCCCGTAGACGTGAAATACTAGAAAAAATGTGCACATTTTAAGTCGAGATAAAGTAGATCCTAGAATTTAACTTAACTCCAATTTTCAAAATTCAAAAATGTGTTAGAAAAGAGCTATTTTCGGAAAAAGGACAAAAAAATGCTGCACTTTTTCCAGTAACTAATGGTGTTTTCTTTTGTGTCAAAAAATGCTACATTTTGTCTGCCTTTCGCCCCAAAAATGCCTTTTTGTTTTCGTTTGTAAAAAAATGCTGTAGGCAACATTATTAAAATGCTGCTCTCTGACAGGGCAACATATTTTTTAGGAATGAAAACAATAAATCGCCACTAGTGTCTTAGACCACTCCTTTGATGTGTTATACTTTTCGCCCATAGCAAGCCATATAAACCCTGCTCTCCACTAAAGGGAGGATATAATAAAACATACAAATTTATTCTGCTCATTGTCCATTTAGTACCTTTTTAAATTTTGTTAAAATATATACTATTTCCGATTAAAATCTGCTATAATCAATACAAACCTGCCACTATGTATGGCCCAACAAAATTCCGCCTTTAACCACTGTCCGATCTCTACGGATGGACATTTCAGTGTTGTTATGTTCGTATGCACACCGTCTAATAACAAGTCTATGATTAATGATGTCTATGTTGTTTATATAGAGCCTGTCAATAGTTTAATTTCCAATCGAAGGTTTATCAAATTCTGTCAGTTTGTTAGTTTGTTTTTATTCATCCCATTGCGATAGTGGTTACGGCCCTGAATGACTGACGGACTGACTGACTAAGTAACTCAATGAATGAGCGAGTGCCGGATAAGATGCCGGACTAGTGTGTTCCTTGGTATGTTTATGAGGTGCTATGATTGTGCAGTTTTTTTCCAAAATCAAATTTCGAATCACCGTTTGTAGTTTTTAAAAATAATTCATCAATTCCGAAATCGAATTTCGAGTTACGAAGGGTTTTAATATATATTTTGTAGCTTTCACCGTTGTCGTGTTTTTTCCTGAAATAATTCATCAATTCATGAGCTGTGTTAAAACAAACGTGAGAAATACTATGGGAAAAATGAAACAGATGATTTTTTGAATTTTGAAATGTGAACGGGTTGATGTCATACTGAGAGTGTGTGTGTGGCAAACTGTCTTGTTTGTCTGGCAACCAAAATTATTTGAAAGATGAATGTATTTTTTTGTGGTCTGAAATAAAATGATTGAACGCCATCAAATGATTGAAAAACTGATGCAGATTTTAATTTAATGAAATCATCGCTTGTTTTCTATGAGTAGATATTGGCGAGGAGAGATATTGATTTAAAAATCCAGCTTTTTTTTTAAAAAAAATACAGTAGTTATAAACTTTTTAAAAATAATGTATTGAAACCCTACACCACGCTGTGGTCCAGGGTATTATGAGTTTATGAAGGAAAAGAGATAGACCCATCGTTAATTATACCGATCGGCTTGGAATCACTTCCTGAGTCGATTTAACCATGTCTGCCTGTCCGTCTGCAGATGTATCGTTGTAATCAAAGTGCAGGTCGTATTTATGGTCCGATTGTGATGAAACTTAGCACAGAGCTCTTTTTTGGCCCAAGAGCACTGTTTGGTGCTTCTAGTAGTTGGACTAAATTTTTTTAATATAATCCCGATAGAGCTGGGATATGCATTAAATTTGAAAACATTATGACGGCTACAAATGTTAGATATTAACGTACAATGTTTGGTATAGTAACCCTCATCAAACATATGAAAATCCCATTAGGGAAAGACAGAAAGTCGGACGAGGCCGACTATGTAATATCCTACACCTCCCTAGGAATTCAAAAAGGGGCATTGCGATATTAATTTTAAATAACACTGTGCAACAGTGAAAAAAATACACGGATCTGACGGTATAGGTTCGATTCTACTGCCAAATGGTAGTATAACCCTATACTCAGTTTGGCGAGATTGGTGACCAATTTCTTTTTATGGGCCTCGAAAGATTCGGAAAATCAGTGGACCCCTTGAAAAAAGGTGTCATCGGTTTTTGAGCAACAGCTACTTCAGACTTGGTGATAGCGCTTAACTATATTTGGTAATAATGTAGCTAAGAACACGTTGAACAAAGTCTGTTAACATTTCATGCCAAAAAATTTTTTTTTCCTGCACTTTTTTTCGAAAAACATGGGATTCAATTTATTTTTTTTTCACTTTTTTTGGCATAACTTTAAGGTATCGCTGATTTTTTACTAACAATATTTGGCAATATTGTAGCCACGGTAAATCTGAACAACTTTTATGAACATATCAATACAATCTGAACGTGTCTAGGCAACTTAAATAGCTCAAAAATCCACATTGTACCCCAAAAATGTAAGTATTTCACTGTTATGTAACAAAAATATATTTTTCTGGTATGGGGTATGTTCAGCAATTTTATAGAAAATATTAAGGCCAATATTTTTGTGGAAAATTTTAACCCTCTAGCTCCCCCACATAACTGTAATTTTTGGCCCCATTTTAACAAATCGTAAAAAACACCCATTAAAAGGGGGAGAGCGGGGATGAAATGTTCTACAAAAATGTTCGCTATAAAATTTTACTATATGTGTCAGAACACACCAAAACCCAAATCTTAACACAAAAACCCAAAAAACGGTCAAATCGTGGCTACAATATTGCCAAATATTGTTAGTAAAAAATCAGCGATCCCTTAAAGTTATGCCGAAAAAAGTGAAAAAAAAAATAAATTTAATCCTAAGTTTTTCGAAAAAAAGAGCATGAAAACAAATTTTTTTTGCATGAAATGTTAACAGACTTTGTTCAACGTGTTCTTAGCTACATTATTGCCAAACATAGTTAATGATCTTTATGCGTTTCTTTTGAAAGGCCTATCGATTCAATTATTTGTGGACTTCAAAATGTAAAATTTTCCATGACTCTGGGTCATAAATCAGGCTGCGTTTAACCGGTGGCAAGGGTTATGTTTGCCTGGAGGGCCGCTATGGTGAGGCCTTACTGCCAAACATGATTTTTCCATGAAAATTAAAAACTAGTAATAAAATGTCAGTCGGGTAAACCAAAGTATATAACCGAAGTATACCTTTACATAGTGAGTAATGTAATATGTTACATTTGTCTGTCTAAAATCATTCGAAATGGTGTCTTAAATAAAAAAATATGAAAATATTTAGAAGTAATTTATGGGAATATTGTGATCGAATGATGATTTCACCCAATTTTCTCAGGGTGATAGCTACATATAAACTATTTCTATGGGTGGAATTTCCGATTATTAGTATAGAATTTATTTGAGAATTAATATTTCACTAAATTTTTACAGCTTGTGAGGTTCTACTAGAAGGAGTAGACTAAGATGAGCGGACAGACGGACGGACGGACATTTCTCAAATGACTTAAAATGTCCTAAAAATGATTTGCGCCGAACATACTTTGGGTCTTGGGTCTATCTTTCTAGGTGTTACACTTTTGGTACGTATCAAGTTATATAGTGCGACAAACTCAAGTAGAAAAGCAAAGGACGCGATATTATTTTTCCTGTAAGTCTTGTCAAGTAAAACAAGATTTTTTTTTTTAAATTCCTCGTTGTTTGCACTTAAACGCCAATAACTTTGTTAATTATTAATCAATTTTCAATCTCCAAACAAATTTGAAAAGAAGAAGAGACTAAAACCCTTCAAACGATATAAGGGATGATCCATTTCGAGGTTCCCTACTTTTTTAAAGAAAAAAACACAGAAAATTCAAATTGAATGGGGAATGTTTATTATCAATTGAAAGAACAATATTTGGCATTTATTTTTTGAAGATTGTGTCTGTCTCCAAGGGCTGAATCGAAGCGGGTTTGTCCGCATAAACTTTAGACTTTACTTATCCCCACAGGAAAAAGTCTAACGGTGTGAAATCACACGATCTTGGTGGCCAATCGACCTGCCCAAAACGTGAAATTATCTGCTCACCGAAGTGTTCTCTCAATAAATCCATTGATTGATGTGATGTGTGGGAAGTGGCGCTGTCTTGTTGAAACCAAATGTCGCCGAGATCACGAGCTTCAATTTCAGGCATCAAATAGTCGGTTATCATGGCACGATAACGGTCGCCATTGACGGTTACGTTCTCTCCGGCATAATTTTTGACGAAATATGGACCGATGATTCCGGTACGTCGGATCGGGAATCGGTCAATGGCAAAAAGATAGCTCTTAACGAGAGTAAAAATATTGCTCATGGGTGTCAAGGTCGCGGGTCGAATGGATTTAAAAAAATTGACTTAGAGCAATTGCCGAACGATTATTTTGATAATAAAACTGAATAATTTGTAAACGTTGTTCAGGCGTAAGTCTTTCCATGATGAAATGCCAAACAATACTTAACAAAAATAACATGACACGACTCACACGTGATCTGTCAAAAAAAGGCTATTGAAAAAAGTATCTCTACTTAGATCACCCTATATATGTTGTTTATATAAAAATTTAGGAATTTATGTTTATTTCTGCTAAAAACAATTTTTTTAAATTTTTTTCGCCATTTTCTAGTTTAGGCAATGTTTTTGCCAATTAGTTTGTGAGATAACCCCTGCGCACGGATGTCTTCAGTAAAATCATTTGAGGAATATTTTTATCCCATCACCTTAGAGAGGAGGGTATATATATTTCATTTGCTATGTGTCAAAAGTGTAACACATCGAAGAGTGACCTAAGATCCCAAGATCTTTGGTGGAAATTCGATTTGTGTAAATTTAAGTCATTTGAGCAATGTCCGTCCGTTCGTCCGTCTGTCTGTCTGTTGGGTGTGCGCTCGATAACTCTATAGACGGCTGAGTTTAAAGATGGGCCATATTGCTCCACTTTTCCTAGTACCTCCTCCACAAAGGCTTAAAATTTAGTGTAATATTGATTCCTTAATAAATCTATACTAATTACTCAAATCTTGTGAAATTCCACATATAGCATTAGTTTATTAGTTACTAGCACCTCAAGAAAAATGGGCGAAGTTGCTACTCCAGTTTAGGTACCTCCCACACAAGTTTTGCACTAAAAGCTTAACTGTTTATACTTTGATATCAGTCTATACAAATACTTAACATTTTGTACAGCTTTTATAATACCTAGAGTCCAGAGAAAAGTGGGGGTTATTGGCAGGCCCCTTTTGGTACTTCCCATACAAATGAACCATTTTGCACCAAAAGTCAACAGCTTACAACTTTAATAGCAGTACATACTTTAAAGTTATTAAGTTAAATTGATAATAATTAAATAAAACCAGTAAGGAAAGGCAGAAAGTCGGGCGGGGCCGACTATATAATACCCTACACCTCCCTAACAATGCGATATGGGTTATTGCGATAATAATTTGAAATAATTTGTAAATGGGTAAGAACATATATATGCGGATATATCTAATTCTGAACCGATAATCGCTAAATTAAGCAATATTCGTTCCTAAATTGAGAAACATCTTTCTAGAGAATTTTGTAATGATCGGAAGTAAAGTACAACTTCTATAGCGCTTTGTAACCAAATCAGGAGGAACATATATATGGAGCTTATATATAAATCTGAATCGATTTTCCCTGAATACTCATTCATGTAAAATAGAAACCTCTTTCTGTCGAATTTCGTACTGATCGGATATAAAATACAGACTCTACAGCTATTGAATTTCAAATCGGGGGTAACATATATATGGGGGCTATATCTAAATCTGAACCGATTTTCTCCGAATTTGGCAGTATTCCTTCATGTAATAAGAAACCTCTTTCTGCCGAATTTCGTACTGATTGGATATAAAATACAGTTTCTACAGCGCTTACATGTCAAATCGGGTGCAACATATATATGGGGGCTATATATAAATCTGAACCGATTTTCCCCAAATTTTGTATTGTATCTAAGTGTATCACGAGACTACTCTCTGTCATTTTTTGTACAAATCGGTTACAAAATGTTGCTTATACAGTGCATATATGCCAAATCGGAGGTACATATATATGGGAGCTATATGTAAATCTGAACCGATTTTAACCAAATTCAATAGGGATCGTCCTTGGGCCTAAAAAAAGATATGTGCAAAGTTTCGTTGAGATCGGACCATAATTGCGACCTGTACTTTGATTACAAGAATACGTCTACAGACAGACAGACAGACAGACGGACAGACAGACGGACAGACAGACGGACAGACAGACGGACATAGCTAAATCGACTCAGAAAGTGATTACAAGTCGATCGGTATAATAAACAATGGGTCTATCTCTTCTCCTTTTGGGTGTTACAAACAAATGCACAAAGTCATAATACCCTGTACCACAGTGTGGTGTAGGGTATAAAAATAAATAAATGTACGAATATTTTTTGGGACTGAAGCTGAGGGGATTCTGAAGTCGGTTCACCCGACTGAACTTTCTTACTTGTTGCAGAACATTTTCATCGAAATACTCAGTTTAACTCAGATTGTTATTCGACACGTTTCTAAAAATATCAAAAACATATATAAGATATTTTTTGTAGACAAATTATAAAAACAACATTATTATGAAAGAAATTTCCAAATGTCCCAACTCTTTAAAATTAAATACTAATTTTCTTCCTCCAAACGACAAAAAATATTCACTTTAAATTAATTCCAATAAAATGCATTATCAATATTTCAATTTCCCCAACTATACCTCCATTTAGACACTACTACACAAGTGTCACGTTCCATTTTAATGTCAATCTAAAATCTGAGGCTTGGCTGGAGTTGACAGTCACATGCAATATTTAAAAATGAATTGTTAATTACACAAATTAACACAAATTTCCGTACACATACATAGATCGATATTGATAACAAATTTTTATTGTTTTCATTTAATGTTTATTGTTCATGCAAAATTGCTTTTTATGCCATATCCAAAGCGTCGGCTGCGGCGGCAATAATGGCTGTCCATAATAATGGGTTTGCATTTCACAAGCTAAAAGTGACAATTTGTTTAAAATGATTTAGTATTCACATTTGCAGCAAATTTTTAACTGCGAAAAAAAGAGTACTGCATGTTCTAACGTTAATTACATGTACTATGGTAGTGTGATAGTTAAGTGAAAACGGAAGGGAAATGAATGAATGAATATTTTGAGGATGAGGGAAAAATTCAATGGAATTTCATTTTTATGTATATTTAATATACATATCATTTTTGCAAGGGAGTATTTTAGAATTTGCAGATTTTTCAATTTTAAGAGTAAACTTTAATTTGGTACAAATTAAAAATGTAACAGAATAATGTATACCTTATAATATATATTAATAGGTATTTTAGTGTTTTACGATTTTCGATATGTCTTTACCTTGTAACAATCTAATCCCACCAATTGAAAAGAAACACACACAAACTGATATTTGATACTATAGCTTATCATATTACCCAGGAAAATGTCTCGAACTTACCATTGTCTGGAAACACATAGAATACTTATTCACCTGTTATTAACCGTTTCTATTTCGGTTATCTCTTTGAGTCTAACTATCTCCGTCATAGGAAGAATAAATGTCAACCATAACATTTTCTGTCAAATCAACTAGAAACGATTCATAAAATCACAAAACAAAAATAATTCCCATAAAACGCTGCGCATAAATGTTGTAATCTTCTAAAAATAACGTTAAACGTACCAATTTTAGATAATGAAATACCATTAAAACAATTCCAATTGATAAGCAATGTCATCCAATTCCTCCCTCTCCACCATCCAAACTCAACGAACGGACGGATGGAAATTCGTAATACAAAAAACCCAGCGAAAACCCAAAAAAAATCTCCACTAACGGTAACAGGTATCACATAGCAATTAAGCCAAATGATAACACAGTCTACAAACAAAATTCGTGCAGACTAGTCTAAATACACTCGCAAAGACCGGGTCGTCTTTCACCAATGGGTATCATCCTCAATATCTCACGTGCGTGCGGTCGACAAGACAAATAGACCAATACAAATAGTACGTCCCTCTCAGCACATAGAAGTTGCACAGTGTGATGGGTAATACCCAAGCATAAAGGACAAAAAAATCGTTTCTATTGTATAATGTCGCACATTATTCTACAAGAAACAAATACATTTTTACAGTACACTCTCTAATATCTTATTGTTCGTAGGTAATTCGTTATATGCTGTTTACTTTTAACGCAAAATAATCCATTTGTGTGGGATTTACCAATAGGAGGATGTCAATAACGCCCACTTTTCACTGGACTCTAAGTAGTATACAATTATTATACTGCAAAATATTTCAAGTATTTGTATGAACTGATATTAAAGCTATAAGCAGTTAACTTTTGGTGCAAAATGGACCATTTGTGTGGGAGGTACTAAAAGGGACGCCAGTTTTTATCAAGGTGATACGACTAACAAACTCATATTATGAGTGGAATTTCAGTAGTATAGAAGTTATAAAAGAATCAATATTTCACTAAATGTTAACTATTTGTGGGGCAGGTACTAGAAGGAGTGGACCACTATGGCCTACGGAGAAAAATATTACCGCATAGTAACAATCCCACGGCAGCCAGTTATTTGTACCGGATTGACCCGAAGCAGCAATTCTTCGACCAGGGGCTGCCACCTCAATGCTATGTGTTTTATGTTCGTCCATTTTTTTTCGCTTTGGAAGAGGCACTTCCCGGAGTGCCTGCTCCGAATTCTTCTGGTCCGTGCCGGGACCGAACAAAATCCCGGACCACAAGGTTTTTTTTAAATTATTATTTTCTTTATTTGCAATCTATTTACAATATAAATATTAAGCAAATTTTTATAAATACTAGATAATGACAGAGAGTTTAAGATCAATTGATCATAAACGTGATTGAAATTGATACATTATTTTTAGTTTAATTTAAACATATAAATAAAATTACAATAAAATTTATATAAAAGGGAGATCAAGGATGTGGTTTCTTTTCAGTCTTCTTGTTTCATCACTATCATCTAACAAAGTTATGGCTAACACATTTGGATGTAAACATAGTCTATTGGATAGTTATTAGAATATCTCTTGATTTCTTCTCTTATTGTAGGAATTTTCAGGTCGTTATGTATAGTTTTATTACTAACGAACCAAGGAGCATTGACCAATAATCTTAGAGTTTTAGACTGGTACCTCTGCAATATTTCAATATTTGAGTTACTCGATGTACCCCAAAGTTGGATACCGTATGTCCATACAGGTTTTAAAATAGTTGTATAAATCAATAACTTGTTTTCTAAACTGAGCTCTGATTTAGATCCTAGCATCCAAAATAATTTTTTAGTCTTCTGATCTAGTTGTTTACGCTTGTATTTAATGTGTTCTTTCCACGTCAAGCGGCGGTCTATTTGAAGCCCCAAGTATCTAACACTTTCGGATTGCGGTACTGAAACTCCATCTAAAAACACCGGAGGGCAATCATTTTTCCTGAGACTAAACGTAACATGTGTGGATTTATTGGCATTGATTGTTATATTCCACTTCTTCAACCAAATCTGCATATTATAAAGTTGCCTTTGCACCAAATCTGATGCCTCAATATGGGATTTACTCGTAGCTAAAATTGCAGTGTCATCAGCATATGTAGCAGTTGTCACATCAGTCCCTGTTGGCATATCAGATGTAAATAATGTATATAGCACTGGTCCCAAAACGCTTCTTTGTGGGACACCAGACTTTATTAATCCAAATTCAGGAATTTCATCATTTAGGTTTACATAAAATCTCATACCTTGAAAATATGATTTAATAATCAAATAGAAAGGGGCTGGAAGCATCTGTTTCAGTTTAAATAGAACCCCTGCATACCATACACCTGCGTACCATCAAACGCCTGTTTTACATCTAAGAACACTCCACAGCAGTAGCGCTTGTGTTCTAAAGTTTCTCTTATTTCCTTGATAATCCTGTGGCATTGCTCCGGAGTTCCATGGCTATTTAATGATTCGAGGATAGGGAATAATCTTTTCTGAAATAATATTTCAAATAATTTTGAAAGTATGGGAAATAAGCTAATTGGCCTGTACGATGAAATATCATTCTAGGGCTCGGTCGCTGCGATCCAGGAAACAAAGCTGAACGACACATGCTGCTTGCACAGTTGTCAGGGTTACAATGTGCTACGTTAGGATCGCACCAGCAGTGGAGGTGGGGACTGGCTTTCCTATTACACCATTCTGTGCAATACAGAACTATCTCGCCTGAGCTTGACTCTAGAGACCTATACATGCAATGTATGTGGGTAGCAGTTAAGTCCGGGGCTGCCGAGATAGAGCTGTACAACGTATCGTATATGTATATACCGCCGATTGATAGCTGTTCTCCGCGTTATTTGCCGGACATCAGTCCGTTACAGCAAGGCAATAACCGCGAGGTCCTAGGAGAATGCCCATCACAATCTTTGGCATTCTCTCCTAGCTAATGACCAACGAGGCATAGCTTTGGCGGAGCAAATAAATGCCTCTACGTTCTGCACAGTGAATAAGGACGCCTCCACACGGATTATGGGTGATTGCAGTAGCTCGCCAGATATCACCTACACGATGGTGTAGGCCTGGTCTGATAAATGACGTCACCTGGCAGCCCGTCACTTCATTGGGATCAGACCACCTCCCCATAATCCTCTCCATAGACAGACCAGCCGATTTCATGATCCGGCTGAGCCGTACTCTCCTGAATCAAAGGAAAGCGGACTGGAACGCGTTCAGAGAAATCACCAACCGCAGCTTCAGTGAACTCAGATGCTCGGGTAGCTGAGAGGAAATTCTGAGGCATCATCAACGCAGCAGCCGCTTGCTTTATCCCTGCTGGTCGAATACCCGAGATACGACCTAATTTCCCAGCAGATGCAGCGGGACTCGCGGACGAGGGTGATGAACTGTTAAGTCACTCTCGAATCCTGGCAGGAAAGACGATGTGACTGACCCGAAGAGGTGCGCGCGTTATTTTAACCTGAAATTTATAGAGAACCCCGTGAGTGACAGAGCGAAAAGGAGAGTGATGCGTCGTATCAATGCTCTCCGATCTGAAAAACGAACACCATAAATTAGAGTTGGAGAAGTTGCAGATGTTGAAGCAGTTGGACATACGAGGGCTGCTACATATATTTCTGGCCTAGTAATGAAAATGCGAATATTTATCATCAAAAATGGTTTTATTGTTTTTCAAAGTATTCTCCAGCTTGATTTATATACTTTTGCATGCGCTCAAACCAATTGTCGAAGCACTTTTTCCACTCCGATTGAGACACCTCCAAAACATGGTTTTTGAACGCTTCAACAGCATCTTCTGGCGACGAAAATCGTTGACCACTCATTTTTTTCTTGATGTGCGAGAATAAAAAGAAGTCTTGGGTGCCAAGTCAGGGCTGTACGGCGGATGACCCATCAACTCGACGTTTTGGCCGATCAAAAAAGCCCTGGTTTGAGCCAATGTTGGATAGCTCGTATTGTCACGGTGCACAATGATTCGTCTTCTCTTTGTTCGTTTTTCGAATTTCTCCGAAGACTTCAGGCAAACAAATTGTGGTGTACCACTCAGAATTGACCGTCCTACGTTGCTTAAGCGGAACAGTCGCCACATGACCACTTTTGCCGAAGAAACAGGCGACCATTTGTTTCGAAGTGCTTCTTCCACGAACAACTTTCGTTGGATTTGGCTCGTCTTCGAAGACGCACACGGTCGATTGCTGGTTTGTTTCGGGCTCATACGCATATATTGTTACCTGTGAGAATCTTATAAACGTCATTTGAAGCACCGCGATCGTATTTTTTCAAAATTTCTTTGCACCAATCGACACGAATCGTGTCACATGCTGATGACTGTACGGTTCTGGCATCGGGTCCATTGATCCATGACATATGTGGAAGGCTGAATGTCTACCTGACTGAGATTGCCAATTTCTTCGCTGCGAGGAACATGAAAATATCCGCCACCAAATCATCGGCCAAACTGTTTTCTGCATGGATAGCGCAAGTGAAGGAGCAACTCAATGTGATAGTCGATGACACAAGAATTCCGACCACCAACTACCCTAAGGTTCTTGGTGTTATATTTGATAGTCTATTCAGGTCTAACGGGCATGCTATCTGTAATAAAATGAGAAGTAGGATAAAGGTCCTCCAGTCGTTAGACGGCAGAACTTGGGGAACAGATAAAGAACCCTTGTTGACCTCTTACAAAGCGATAGGTCTGTCTGTTGTAAACTATGCAGCACGAATATGGTCACCAAATGTGAGTGAGACGCAGTGGAAGAATATACAGACCTGCCAAAATGCCGCCCGGAGAACTGCGACAGGGTGCCTCCTCATGTCTGCTGTGGACCACCTACATGAGTAGACGAAAATCCTAACCTTGCGACGACACCATGTTTGCTGTCGAAGCAGTATCTGCAGATAGCAGATAGGCTTCCCCCTTAGAGGCAGATCAAGGAAAGACCTTTATGATATAGATCGCGAGGTTTAACGCTACAAGAGAGAACCTCTAGATCAAATAGCTTATTAGGCAGGTCTGGCTGACATACACTCTGATGCAGTCGCTGAAGCCTTGAATAATTACAGAGTCAATGTCATGCTAGGAGATCACCCTCCACCAGTGGCCTCAAAGAAAGAGGAATTACCACGACAGACACGACTTTTAAGCATTTATACTTTATATTGCACTTAATAGTTCCTAGAGGAAATGGGAAACAACGGTTCATATTATGATATTGCTCCCTTATAAAGGTCCCTTCCGAATAGACTTCTTAGCATTCTTGAGGATGCATATTTTCACCCATCATGAAGAAATTTAAGCTTTTGAAATTCATATTGAATTAAATGCTCACTAGTAAAAATGTAGCAAATCGGTCCGTGTTTTGATAAGTACAAGCTCCCCATGAAGGTCAAGTTTTTTAACATATGTGTCTGGAATTTAGAAATGTATTGTATTTAAACTGCAACTGTTAATATTAATAATTATTATCCGTGTATTTGTTGGCAAACAACGTTGGAGGGTATTATACAGTCGGTCCCGCCCGACTTTAGCCATTCCTTACTGGTTTTTGTTTTGGAATATCAAAAAAATCAGAACTTTGCTTTGATTTCAAATTAAAGTTACAAATTGCATTAGCCTTTGTTTAATTACTAAATATTACAATATCTCAAGCCTTTTGTTGTCCATCCATCGAAGTCGAATTAAAGGTAATGCAAGATTATAGAATTTTAGTTATAAAGGAATTTTACGAACATTTACAGTTTCTAAAAAAGTTACTAAGAATTGCTAAATAAACTTTAAATATTGCTTAATGTTAAGGTATCAATATATTTTTTCAATACTGAAATGCAAATAAATCTTTATTTCGGAAATAAAAAAACATTGGGGTGGGAACTTACATTTTTTAGAACAACAACTTCCTAAATATTTAATATATATTTGTTCCAAATATTATCTATTTAGAGTGTACTCTATACATTAGGCCGGGTCGATTTGTGGGGAGGCAAAAAAAGTCGACATTGCTCAGTGAAAATCGTATTCTAGGGATCAAAATAAGAAACTTTGCCGAAGGAACCATACCTCTAAAACGAATTCTGATGTCCCGGAATTTGGGTCGAACTTTTGGGTAGTGGCAAATTTTGAAAAATCCCACTTTGACCCATTTAGAGTGCTCCAATCGAGTCCAAATGTATGACCGACCCCCACTAACTTTGGAAGCCCGACCCACCCATGCCAGTGGCACACCCCCTGGAACCCCCTGGGGGTTCCATACATTTGGACTCGATTGGAGCACTCTAAATGGGTCAAAATGGGATTTTTTCTGGGACAGCAGAATTCGTTTTAGAGGTATGGTTCCTTCGGCAAAGTTTCTTATTTTGATCCCTAGAATACGATTTTCACTGAGAGGGGGTCGGTCATACATTTGGACTCGATTGGAGCACTCTAAATGGGTCAAAGTGGGATTTTTTCCGGGACATCAGAATTCGTTTTAGAGGTATGGTTCCTTCGGCAAAGTTTCTTCGGACGAACGGACATACGGACATGGCTAAATCGTCTTAGAATTTTACGACGATTAAGAATATATATACTTTATGGGGTCTCAGATCAATATTTAGAGGTATTACAAGCGGAGTGACAAAATGAATATACCCCCATCCTATGGTGGAGGGTATAAAAACACCAAAAAATATAGTAGATGAGAACAGTAGGAATCACAACAAGATAGATGATATATGTGGGAGCTGTATCTAAATATTGACCGATATCGCCCATTTTCAATCCCAAGTTACCTGCAGCTATAAGAAGTATCTATACCAAATTTCAGCCACCTAGCTCTATTATTACGGACTGTAGCGTGATTACAACAGACGGACGGACGAACGGACAGACGGACATGGCTAAATCGTCGTAGAATTTTACGACGATTAAGAATATATATACTTTATGGGGTCTCAGATCAATATTTAGAGGTATTACAAACGGAGTGACAAAATGAATATACTCCATCCTATGGTGGAGGGTATAAAAACACCAAAAAATATAGTAGATGAGAACAGTAGGAATCACAACAAGTTAGATGATATATTTGGGAGCTGTATCTAAATATTGACCGATATCGCCCATTTTCAATCCCAAGTTACCTGCAGCAATAAGAAGTATCTATACCAAATGTCAGCCACCTAGCTCAGATCAATATTTAGAGGTGTTACAAACGGAGTGACAAAATGAATGTACCCCCCATCCTATGGTGGAGGGTATAAAAAGGCAAATTAATTTTTTTCAGACCCATTGTGCATCATGTCGTAATTTCTATTGATAAATACAACACTACTATAACACACGACAAGAACAACAGTAACAATAATAATATCCAGACAAGTGCAAAGATAAACAAAAAATCATCTTTGGCAAAAAAGGACTCTTCTTCACCCCTCTTCATCGCTCACTCACTCTCCCTCTCGTTCACCCTCTTCAAGGTTTAACCGATGTATTAACTATGGTTAGTTACAAATAATGTTTGGTGCCGTTTCAATGACAAATGCTCTTCTATGGAGTTAACTGCGTATCTTTTGTCCCCTCTCCCGCTGAGTCTTTATTCTGTTTGTCGGCAATATTGTTGCTGTTGTTGCACCTTATCTCTTCGACTGAGAGTGTGTTTAGTTTATGTTGTTCGTTATACTCGTACAAAAAAAGGACTTTGATAGTTGCGAAATCAAATGTCTTCAATATGTTCACGAAGACAAATACGTAGACACAGGTGCCTTAAATACACAAACTCATTGACGCCTACAAAAACATTGACATTTTGCGGCACGAGGGTGGTCCAGAAAGGTAGAGGCTATTTATTTTCATGAAAGGAGCAACGGAAGATAGTATTTTAATTTGCCATGAAATCAAGCAGCCCATCAATGAGGCTAAAACGACTGTGAATTGAGGTCTAGAAGTCAAGATAAGGATGTAAGGAATATAAGAATTTAAAAACATATAAATTACAGAAATTAAATGAATTAAGTAGCTTCCAGATTTTAGTGATTTTTGCTTTGGAGGTATGTTTATTACTACGTACAGAAATAATTTTAAACTTTAACACAAAAAATTATTAACTATCAAAACAAGTAAGAAAGTTTCAGTCGGGTAAACCGACTAAGGTATACCCTCACTTTGTGAGTAATGTAATATTGAATATTACTCGAATTATTCTGTCAATTTGTGTGGGAGTTACCAGAAGGGGTTTATATAATACACATTTTTTTCGCTGAACATTAGATACTTTAAATTCATTGCACTGTGCCGACTTATAAGCATTTATGTGCACTGGTATAAACGTTATGGGACATTAAATTGTGGTATGATTTGGGAATTTTGTGTGGGAGGTACAAAAAGGGGCGTGGCAATAACGCCCATTTTTCACAGGGCTGTAGACACTATAAAAACATTACACTGTAAAAAATTTCAAGTATTTTTATACACTGGCTTTAATGTTATAAGCTGTTAACTTTTGGTGCAAAAAGGTACCTTTGTGTAGGAGGTACTAAAAGGGGCGTGGCAACAACACCCATTTTTCCCTGGACTGTAGGCAATATAAAAGCATAATACTGTACAAAATTTCAAGTATTTTTATACACTCTTATTAATGTTATAAGCTGTTAACTTTTGGTGCAAAATGGTGCATTTGTGTGGGAGGTACCAAAAGGGACGTGGCGACTTCGCCCATTTTTCTCGAGTTGATAGCGACTAATAAGCTAATACTATGTGTGAAATTTCAAAAGATTCGAATAAGTAGTATAGCAGTTATTAAAGAATCAATATTTCACAACATTTTAACCCTTTGTGGGGGAGGTACTAGAAGGAGTGGACCAATATGGCCCATCTTCGAACTTAGCCGGAGATAGAAAAAAATATAACCACATACCAAATTTGAGGTCAATCGGTTACTCCTTTCGAGAGTTATCGTGCGCACCAGCCAGCAGACAGACAGACAGACAGACAGACGGACATTGCTCATTCGACTTAAAATGACCCAAAACGGATTTCCTCCGAACATACTTGGGGTCTTAGGTCACTCCTTTGACGTGTTACACTTTTTTCCGTAGCAAATGATATATACCCTCGTCACACTAAAGTGAGGGTATAAAAATAAAGTATGTATCTGCTGAACTATTTTCTGCATTATATGAAAATTAATTGTACTAACTTTAATTAGCCCTATCGACACATATGGTCGGAAATAGGAAAATGTGGCCAAAATGCTGTAAAATCGACAAAAATGCTTCGATTTTTATGAAATTTGTAAAGAAGGCAAATATACCTTTGTGCCCGTCTGCTGGCTGGTGCACACGCTAACTTTCGAAGGGAGTAACCGATTGACTTCAAATTCGGTATGCGATAATATTTTTCTTTATCTCCGGCTAATTCCGAAGATGGGTCATATTGGTGCACTCCTTCGAGTACCTCTCCCACAAAGGGTTAACTTTTTGTGAAACATTTATTCTTTAATACCTTCTTTATCATTTACTCGGATCTTCTGAAATTTCATACATATTATTAGTTTGTTAGTCGCTAACACGTCAAGAAAAATGGGCGAAGTGACCACTCCCTTTTTGGTACCTCCCACACGAATGGACCATTTTGCACCAAAAGTTAACTGCTTATGGCTTTAAAACCAGTGCATATAAATACTTTTGTGCAGTGTAATGCTCATATAGTACCTAGAGTCCACAGAAAAGTGGGATTTATTGACACGCCCCTTTTGGTACCTCCCACACAAATTCAATAATTTTGGAAATGTCAAATCCAGGGTAAAATTAAATACAATTTATCACACTTCAGCCCGACCAATTGAAATATGTGGTTTTAGGGCGTTACAAGTGAAATCGGCAGTTACCGATATTGGCCACTTTCGATCGCAAGAAGGCGTAGCTATAAGAGGTATATATTTGTAGCAAACATCATTCACATTGTTGCTGGAAATGTGGAACTCATTTTTAAGATTTTTATGGCCAAAAGTAGAAATTAAACTGGAGTAAACTTAACAAAATCTAAAATCTCTAGCTCCTTCGTGGGAGCTCCTTCACCAAAGCATTTTTTCAAACTACTGCCGTCATCTATACGTCTGATCGGCTAATTTTGGGACCGCCCCCATTCTTTATGGAGTCTAAAAAATATTTCGAGGTCAATATAATCAATATGTCGAGGTATCACAAATTGTTTGTGTGAACCCCCATACAACACGACTATAATACGACGGTCTTAGATCACTCCTTCGATGTGTTACACTTTGGCCCGTAGCAAATGATATACGAGTATTCACTTTAATAAATACATATATACCAGTAAATGGTGAAGGGTAATAGCAGTTACATACTCGTATATCCTTATTAAAAAATTCATCCCAATCAAATTTCGGCGAGCTAGGTCGGACATCGGGACATTTTAGTCTTAATTCTGAATCATCGATAAAATGCACCTTATGCAGGGTTTTCCAATAAGAGTGATATGATTTCTTTGAAAAAAAAAACACACTTATTTTAAAGGAAATTCAAAAGTTTTTCATTTAATGTGAAGTACAATCGATACAATTAAGTTCTAAATAAAACGTCATTCAAATGGCCTCCACGACTATTTCTGCTGGGAGGAATTCGATGAACCCAACTTTCGAGCACTTTTTGCACTAAATCAAGTCGTTTGTCATGAATGGCATTATTGACTTGTAAAGCTTGAAGAGAGTCTGGTTTATTTCGAAAGACCAATGACTTCAAATAACCCCACAAGAAATAGTGTGTTAAATCGCAAACTTCTTGGATGCCATTCAATATCACAATTTCTTGAAATAATCGAATCTCCAAACTTTTCTCGCAACAATTTGATTGTTTCATTTGCTGTGTGGCACGTACCCACAATCGGTCAATGGCAAAAAGTTAGCTCTTTACGACAGCTTAAATATTGCTCATGGGTGTCAAGGTCGTAGGTCGACTGGAGAAAAATTATTTTGGTACGAGGGTTGCTATTTATATTTCAGTCCTGGCAAGGCTGGTGTTGCTAGATGAAAACTGGAACTTCCATTGGAATGTATGAAATTTTTTAGCATAACTTCACTCACACCGTTTTGTCATTTGAGCGCGAATTGTTTTGGTTACAGTGTGTTGAAAATTCACCTCCAAAACATGGTTTTTGAACGCTTCAACAGCTGCTTCAGGCGTCGAAAAACGTTGACCAAGCAGTTTTTTCTTGACGTAAGTGAATAAGAAGAAGTCATTGGGAGTTAAATCAGGGCTGTACGGCGGATGACCCATCAATTCGACGTTTTGGCCGGTCAAACAGGCGATGGTTTGAGTCGATGTATTAGAGCTCTCATGGTCATGGTGCACAATGATTCGTTTTCTCTTGTTTGTTTTTCGAATTTCTCCGAAGGCTTCAGGCAAAAAAATTGTGGTATACCACTCAGAATTGACCGTTCTACGTTGCTCAAGCGGAACAGTCGCCACATGACCAGTTTTACCGAAGAAACAGGCGACCATTTGCTTCGAAGTGCTTCTCCCACGAACAAATTTCGTTGGATTTGGCTCGTCTTCGAAGACCAACACGGTCGATTGCTGTTTTGTTTCGGGCTTATACGTATAGTTCCAAGATTCGTCACATGTGACGATCTTATAAAAGTCTTTTGAAGCACCGCTATCGTATTTTTTCAAAATTTCTTTGCACCAATCGACACGAGCCGTTTTTTGAGCGATTGTCAAATTGTGCGGGATCCAACGAGAACAAACCTTTTTTACGGCCAGGTGTTCATACAATATCGAATGTATGCTGGTGGAAGAACTGCCCAAGGATGCCTCTATCACACGGTATGTCACATGATCAGTTCACGTACGGCATCAATGTTCTCTGGCACAACGGCCGTTTTTGGACGACCTTCGTCCTTGAGCGAGCGTCGGCCACGATTGAATTCATTAAACCAGTTTTTCACAGTGCTATAGGATGGTGCTTCATCGCCATACAAAGATTTAAGTTCATCGATGCACTCTTGTCGTGATAATCCACGTCGAAAGTTGTGAAAAAATATCGCACGAAAATGTTCACGAGTTAATTCCATTTTTTTGGAACGTGTAAGGGAGGCCATATTGGAACGTGTAAGGAAGGCCAACGTCGCCTTATATTCCTGCAAAAAGGCTGTAGGGTCGCGGTGGGGACTCTCTCTAAAATCGTCCACTGGATATATATAGCAGTAGTTCGTCCAATACTGTTATACCGTATTGTGGTATGGTGGACGGCAACTGACAAACTAACCATCACCAACCTACTAACAAAGGTTCAGAGAACTGTCTGCCTGAGCATAGGCGAAGCCTTAAGGACTACAGCGACCGAGTCTCTACAAGCCCTACTCCATATACTGTCGATTAATATTGTGGCGAGAGAAGTTGCAACCAAAGCGGCAATGAGATTAAACTGATTATCAATGTGGAGGTACAAGAACTATGGTCACATGAGGATATCAAAGTGTAGTGCTATGGTAACCCACCGAGTGGACTATATACCAACTGTGTACACCTTCGAGAGCATAGGGATATCCCGGGGAACTGCAAAGCCGATGAACTTGCTAGGAAAGGGACGACATTACAAATTCTCGAAGAATTTGAATATATTGGTGCGCCACTATCCACGTGCAAGCTTTGGCCTAGGCAAGAGGCAATCAGGCAGTCCAACGAAAGATGGACAGAAATCGGCACATGCAGGGTAGCTAGACAAATCTGGCCAAGGTATGACCTGAGAAGGTCAAAATATCTCCTCGCACTAGAGAGGAAACGATTGTCTACGTTAGTACAGGTTCTGACGGGACACTGCATGATCGGCGAACACGCCAAAAGATTGGGTATTGACTCCAATGACTCCTGCCGAAGCTGTGGAGATGAGGAAGAAGTGGAGAGCATTGAGCACTTGCTTTGCGACTGTCCCGCTTTGAGTAAACGACGACTGGACATACTGGGGTCAGCCTTTTTAGGCAGCCTAACAGATTTTTCCAGTACTGATATTCGTACTATCGATAAATTTATATATCAAACAGGTTGGTTTCGATGAGGGGCATTTCAGCCCGTGGTAACACTAGTCTATGTGAGCTTGTAAAAAAAAAAATACGGCTTCCACCCTAACCTAAACCTAAACCTAATTCCATTTTTTTTGCCAAATTGATTTTTTCAAGTCACTGTAAACAACACAAATGATTGTCGTACGTCAAAACGTTCTGAGTACATTTATGCTAAACAAATATAAAACTTTCCAATGGAAATGTAAGATGGCGCCAGGCAGCACTTAGTGATGCCTAGGCCACATATATATATAGCAACCCTCGTAATCAAACTGAAAAGCTTTTCTCTGCAAATTTTGAGAAACATTAAGTCATTTCTGATAGGTTTACCACATGGGGTAAAAAAAGCTGGTAATAATTCCTTGTCATTTATTACTTTTTTGGGTTCGGATATATAACAATTATTGTACCAGAATAAATTTTTGGATATAGCTTCAGAAATGGGGCAGTTATTGGACGGAAATGAATCACTAAGAAAATTTAAGAAAAATCAATAATGAATTTTTGAAAATGTCCCATCAATAACAAGCCGACATGGACGTATGTATCAATGAAGATCAACAATCTTATCATGCCACCATGGCTCGTCCGTCCATCTTCTCCTTATCTTCATTGACTTCAAATATTATCTTATAATAGTATCGATTCTATTGTACCATCTCTTTACTTGCCGCCATGTCCCCCGTTGGTATTTGCAGAGAGAAGAAATGCCGCAAAAGACAAAAGGAAACATTAAAAGAAGAGGTTGTAACTATTTGTATTTGCTGTTCTAGTATTTGTAGTTTTAGTCGCAGTTTATGTGTATTTTATTTTCGACTTTACCTCGCACCTCTTACCGTTTTGATACCTAATAAAATTTGTTTGATTTCTGTTTGTGTTTATTTTCCTCCTCATTTTTCCTTGTTTTTTCTTTATGTTTGCAATGGGTTTTCCTTTTGGTTCGGGCGTATATTTTGTGTGCATTGTTTGCTTAGAGCCATTTAATGTCTTTTTCAAATGTTTGTCTTCCAATGATGGGACAATAGAAGCGGAAGAGAATTGAAACTATTCAATGAAAATTCTATTATGTTCTTTGGTAGGGCATTGGTTGGTAGGTTGACTATCTAGTTGGCAGGTTGGTGAAGGTGAGGAAAATGGGCGTAAATTGAAAATACACCCATTTTCTGTGGTTTTTGTAATGAAACAAAAGTTTTGTAATTAATTTAAGTCACTCAAGTGACTTGTGCCAAAGGTAGGAAGAATGGTTGTTTGCTAAGAGCGATATACGAGTAGTGCAGAACTAATGAAGTTTTCTGGAAGGATTTGATTGTGTCTCTAGCTAATGGAAACTATTTTAGGAAACATAGAAAATGAGAGCGGTTGTTAATTAATTTTACAATACAAAATTAAAATGTGTTCAATATTTACGGAACTGATTTATCTTCCTAAAAGAATATTTAGGTATAACAAGCCATAATACGAAATATATTTTGACAATATTGAACAGGCAATAATAGGAGAGAAAAAGACTATTTCATTATAGTAAAACGACTGAAGTCGGTACTTTGTCCTGAATCAACACTACCCAACCGACCCAGGAGACATTTGACAGTTTATATTTTATTTGGCCCTAAACCATTATTGGTAAAAATGGACCATATTGGAACACATTCAGATTCAGATATATCCCACATATATATGTTTCTGTAAAGGAAGCTAAATTTACATCTAATCTTTAAAAAATCGGCAGAGAGGAGTTTCCTGATACAGAAGCTTTCATTGTCATGTTTGAAGAAAACAAGTAAGAAAGTTTCAGTCGGGTAAACCGACTAAGGTATACCCTCACTTTGTGAGTAATGTAATATTGAATATTACTCGAATTATTCTGTCAATTTGTGTGGGAGGTACCAGAAGGAGTTTATCAAATACACCTTTTTTCGCTGAACATTAGATACTTTAAATTCTTTGCACTGTGCCGACTTATAAGCATTTATGTGCACTGGTATAAACGTTATGAGACATTAAATTGTGGTATGATTTGGGCATTTTGTGTGGGAGGTACAAAAAGGGGCGTGGCAATAACGCCCATTTTTCACAGGGCTATAGACACTATAAAAACATTACACTGTACAAAATTTCAAGTATTTTTATACACCGTTATTAATGTTATAAGCTGTTAATTTTTGGTGCAAAACGGTGCATTTGTGTGGGAGGTACCTAAAGGGACGTGGCAACTTCGCCCATTTTTCTCGAGTTGATAGCGACTAATAAACTAATACTATGTGTGGAATTTCAGAAGATTTGAATATGTAGTATAGTAGTTATTAAAGAATCAATATTTCACAACATTTTAACCCTTTGTGGGGGAGGTACTAGAAGGAATGGACCAATATGGCCCATCTTCGAACTTAGCCGGAGATAGAAAAAAATATTACCACATACCAAATTTGAAGTCAATCGGTTACTCCTTTCGAGAGTTATCGTGCGCACCAGCCAGCAGACAGACAGACAGACAGACAGACGGACGGACATTGCTCATTCGACTTAAAATGACCCAAAACGGATTTCCTCCGAACATACTTAGGGTCTTAGATCACAACTTCGATGTGTTACACTTTTTTCCGTAGCAAATGATATATGCCCTCGTCACACTAAAGTGAGGGTATAATGAGTTCAGATTAACATAGGGAACCGGATTGAACGTTCATGGGCATGACATAGCTTCTTCCACAGCTATGTAAAGTACAACTTTTATAGCGCTTTGTAACCAAATCAGGAGGAACATATATATGGAGGTTATATATTAATCTGAATCGATTTTCCTGAATACTCATTCATGTAAAATAGAAACCTCTTTCTGTCGAATTTCGTACTGATCGAATATAAAATACAGCCTCTACAGTGCTTTAATTTCAAATCGGGGGTAACATATATATGGGGGCTATATCTAAATCTGAACCGATTTTCTCCAAATTTGTCATTATTCCTTCATGTAATAAGAAACCTCTTTCTGCCGAATTTCGTACTGATCGGATATAAAATACAGTTTCTACAGCGCTTGAATTTCAAATCGGGTGTAACATATATATGGGGGCTATATCTAAATCTGAACCGATTTCCCCCGAATTTTGTATTGTCTCTAAGTGTATCACGAGACTACTCTCTGTCAATTTTTGTACAAATCGGTTAAAAAATGTTGTTTATACAGTACATATATGCCAAATCGGAGGTACATATATATGGGAGCTATATGTAAATCTGAACCGATTTTGACCAAATTCAACAGGGATCGTCCTTGAGCCTTAGTTAAGATATCTGCAATGTTTCGTTGTGATCGGACCATAATTGCGACATGTACTTTGATTACAAGAATACATCTACAGACAGACAGACGGACAGACAGACAGATGGACATAGCTAAATCGACTCAGTAAGTGATTACAAGTCGATCGGTATAAAAAACAATGGGTCTATCTCTTCTCGTTTTGGGTGTTACAAACAAATGCACGAAGTCATAATACCCTGTACCACAGTGTGGTGTAGGGTATAAACATTATCTGATCCGACACCTTCAATAGGATCTTCGTACCCTTAAGAAACCATGGGTGTGAAATTTTGTTAAGATCGATGCATATTAATGAAATAGACGGATAAATTGGGGTAAATTAGGGCGGATCCGACTATATGATACCCCACACCAACCCTATCGGAGCAGATTAAGTAGAAATATTAAAAAATATTGAAATATTTTATAGCGTTTAAATTCAAAATCCGGATATAAGTATATATAAGCTATATATAAAGCGGAAGCGAGTTTCTTCAAATTTAGCAACCTCCATTCTCGGTTCAAAAAACTACTATTTTGTAAATTTTATAAAGATCTGGAAAAAAATTTGATTATATTAATCAGAACCGATATTCTTAAACATTGGCAAATAACGTTCTTGGTCCAAGAAGTTGTTATCTCGTGGGCTTAATGCTATTTTGTCTATACGCCATTTTGTATTATCTGAAGAGTTACAAAACTTTTTATTCCATAGGGTTCCCTACTGTCTTTGTATGATTCTCATGCATTTCTATGCCATTACATTTACAAATAAGAAAGTTACAAGTAAGAAAGTTTCAGTCGGGTAAACCGACTAAGGTATACCCTCACTTTGTGAGTAATGTAGTATATAACATTACACCAATAAATCTGTCAATTTGTGTGGGAGGTACCAGAAGGGGTTTTCCAAATACACATATTTTTCGGTAAACGGTACATTCTTAAATACATTGCATTGTGCTGAACTATAAGCGTTTATGTGCACTGGTATATTAAAGATGCGAGCTATGTAATTTTGGTATGATTTGGTCATTTTGTGTGGGAGGTACAAAAAGGGGCAAGGTGATAACGCCCACTTTTTACAGGACTATAGGCACTATAACAGCATTACACTGTACAAAATTTCAAGTATTTGTATGCACTGGTATTAAAGTTACAAGCCGTTTACTTTTGGTACGAAACAGTCCATTTGTGTGGGAGGTACCAAAAGGGGCTGTACAATAATGCCCATTTTTTACCGGACTATAGGCGCTACAAAAACATTATACTGTAGAAAATTTCAAGCATTTTTATGCACTTGTATTAAAGTTATAAGCAGTTAAATTTTGATGCAAAATGGTCCATTTGTGTGGGAGGTACCAAAAGGGGTATGCCAACTTCACCCATTTTTCTCAAGTTAATAGCGACTAATATACTAATATTATGTGCAGAATTTCAAAAGATTCGAATAAGTAGTATAGAAGTTATTAAAGAATCAATATTTCACTAAATTTTAACCCTTTGTGTGGGAGGTACCAGAAGGAGTAGACCAATATGGCCCATCTTCGAACTCATCCGGAGATAGATCAAAATATTACCACATACCAAATTTGAAGTCAATCGGTTACTCCTTTCGAGAGTTATCGTGCGCACCAGCCAGCAGACACACAGACAGACAGACAGACTGACGGACATTGCTCATTCGACTTAAAATGACCCAAAACGGATTTCCTCCGAACATACTTAGGGTCTTAGATCACTCCTTTAATGTGTTACACTTTTTTCCGTAGCAAATGATATATACCCTCGTCACACTAAAGTGAGGGTATAATAACAATTTTGTACATGGCATTTTGGTCCATATCCACTTTTGTTTTATTATTTTTTTGTATTTGTATTACATGGACCACAAAGAGGGTCGCTATGGAAGGAGAGTAATTTACATATTGTGATCGAAAAAACGTAAAATAGTGAGTACAAAATATAGGGCGATAGAAAAATGGAGAACAGAAATATCAAAATTATTTCCCGCAAATGAGAGTTAAATCGATTTACCCTGAATATATCTCGAAAACTAGACAAGATAGAAAAAAATGATTGCAGATTCTTAAAGAGCATGATTGAAACCCATATTATCAACTTTTAAGTCAAAAAATACAAAAATGGCGTATGGACCAAAATAGCATTAAGCCGACGATCTGCTAAATTTTATAAAGTTCTGTTCAGAAAAGCGAATTCTGTAGCCCTTATGGGGAACATATTTAAAACAGAACCGATTTTTCAAATTTGGCAGGGTTTATTGTCGGTGCAAACAACTTTTCAGTATCAAATTTCGTAAATTTGAGGCAAAATATGACTTCTACACCGCGTTGATGCCAAATTGGGATGCACATAAATGTGGGAGCTACACACGTGGGAAAATCGCAATTTTTTGATTTTTGAATTGAAAAAAATATATTTGGAAACAAATTTTTTAAATATTATATCTTTGTTAACAAATAAATTCTATTTGAAAATCAAAAAATGTTGTTCTGAATGCATATATTAATATATTAGAACAAAATATATTTGCGAACTAACTTTCACAAATAAAACACGTGTTTACACACAAACAAAGTGATGGTTTAAGAAGTTTTTCAATTATATTTTATTTAAAAATTAGTTGACTTTCGATTTTTAGTTGAAATTTTTCCTACATTTCCTGTTATACTTTACAGTTAAAAATGTCATAAGCAGCATTACATTTGGTTTTACAGCGCTTATTTTAATTTATAAATTTTCAAATTAAATTTTTTCCAATGTCTGATTTTACAAACATATAACATTTCTAAAAAATTGCCCTTTTAACTTCTGAAAAACAGAAAAATTGCCTTAAAATGAAGGCATTGATACATTGCCAAAATACTTAAATACAAATTAAATTAATAAAATATATTTGGATGATAACATACTCTGGTTTAGAATAACATCCTCTCAAAAATATAATGTATTTCTGTGTATAAAATATTATGTATTTGGAGTGTACCCTAAATATATGTATGTTTGCAGCTGAATATGTTTGGGACAATATAATACAGAAGCGAATTTTTTCAGCGTGTATATATATAAATCTGAACCGATTTGAATGAAATTTGTCTGGGGTATTATCAGCACCACAGAACTTCACTGTGCTAAATTTCGTAAAGAACTGCCAGAAAATAAAGCTTTTATACCGATTAAATACAAAATCGGGATTTACATATATATGGAAGCTATATCTAAATCTGACCCGATAAAACTGACCCCTATATATAAATCTGACCCTGAAATTTAGCAGAGACAGTCATCGAATTACTCTGTGCTAAATTTCGTAAAGAACTTCCAGCAAATAAAGATTTTATACCGATTAAAATATAAATCGGGATGTACATATATATGGAAGCTGCATCTAAATCTGACCCGATTTTTATGAAGGGGTATTTACAGCCTCATAGAACTTCCCTGTGTTAAATTTCATAAAGATCTGCCGGAAAATAAAGTTTATATACCGCTTAAATGACTGATCGGTAGGTACATATATAGGGGAGCTTTATCTAAATCTGAATCGTTTTTAAAGAAATTTGGCAGTGGTAATTGTTGCCTTATATGACTTTCCTGTTCTAAATTTCATAAAGATCTGCCAGAAAATAAACCTTTTACGAGTATACCGCCTAAATACCAAATCGGGATGTAGATACAAAATAAAAAATAGTGACGAGTTCTTATATGTTAACGCCATACTCGCAAAATTGGTAATGATATACATTCTCGAAGATGCTATATTTATATAAAAACAATATTATACCTGATATTTCTACCTGATACATGTAATATGGGAAATTACAAAAATCATATATGAATGAATATTATTAACTATATGAATGAACATTAGAACAAATATGTATTTTTATATTTATATTCGTACTTAATGCAAGAAGATACTCTGTACCAAATTACGTCAAGATCAGAGTTAAATTGCGACCTGTACTTAACGTTCAAGCATAAGATGGACAGACGAACAGAGAGACAGACATGGCTAGATCAAATATGCTAGTGATTCTTAGTCGATTGGTATACTTTAAGGTGGGTCTAGTTCCAAACTTATAACACCCTGTGCCACAGAGTGGTGTAGGATATAAAAATACAGACAATTTCGTTGTAACAGCATCAGGAAAAATCACCGCAATGTTTTTAAAAATATTTATTTATTTAAAAGTTTCTTGCCTCAAGAAACTGTTATCTGATAAAGTTTAAACGGATCTGTTGTGAAATGTTTTTGGAACATTATACTTTTATCCGCTAATATGGATAAAGATCTGTTGATAAATTAAAAATCGGTATATATTGTAAAGGTATTCCAATAAGAGTGATATGATTTCTTTGAAAAAAAAACACACTTATTGTTAAGGAAATTCAAAAGCTTTTATTTAATGTGAAGTACAATGAACCCAATTTTCTTGCACTTTTTCCACTAAATCAAGTCGTATGTCATGAAAGGCACGTTCAATATTGACTTGTAACGCTTGAAGAGAGTCTGGTTTATTTCGAAAGACAAATGACTTCAAGTAACCCAACAAGAAATATTCTATTGGTGTTAAATTACAACTTATTGGAGGTCATTCAATATCACAATTTCTTGAAATAATCGAATCTCCAAACTTTTCTCGCAAAAATTTAATTGTTTCATTTGCTGTGTGGCACGTAGTCACAGTCGGTCAATGCAAAAAGATAGCTCTTAACGAGAGTTACATATTGCTCATGGCTGTCAAGGTCGACTGGAAAGTGTTTTTTTTTTGTTAAAAAAATGCACTTAGCTTCATTTTCAAATGTGAACAGAAAGTTAATTTTTGCTCTAGCTCATTAACGGTATGTCGGCTCGGGAATCAGTCAATGGCAAAAAGATAGCTCTTAACGAGATATTGCTCATGGGTGTGAAGGTCGTAGGACGGCTGGAAAGTGTTTTTTTTTTTTGGATTTTAAAAATGGACTTAGCGCACGAAAAGTTGCAATTGGAGAACGATTATTTGGATACTAAAACTGAACGTTGTTTTTACCTATATCTCTCCATGATGAAATTGTAAACACTACTGAATACAATGAAAAACAAATGACAGATCATGACATATTACAAATGGCGAAACGTCACTTTAAAAACATATCATCCCTATTGGAAAACCCGTTAGTATACACCCAGCGAAAAACAAGGCACATACGTGCTTAATCATTGCACATTCGTTTATGGGAGGTACAAAAAGGGGCGTGGTGATAACGCTAATTTTTCACTGGACTATAGGCATTATAAAAGCATTACACTGTACAAAATTTCAAGTAATTGTATACACTGATATTAATGTTATAAACTGTTAACTTTTGATGCAAAATGGTGCCTTTGTGGGAGAGGTAACAAAAGGGGCGTGACAATAACGCCCATTTTTCAATGGACTGTAGGCACTATAAAAACATTACGCTCTATAAAATTTCAAGTATTTTTATACACTGGTATTAATTTTGTAAGCTGTTAACTTTTGGTGCAAAATGGCGAATTTGTGAGGGAGTTACCAAAAGGGGAGCGGCAATAACGCCCATTTTTCACTGGACTGTAGGCACTATAAAAGCATTACACTGTACAAAATTTCAAGTATTTCTAAACACTGGTATTAATGTTATAAGCTTTTAACTTTTAGTGCAAAATGGTGCATTTGTGTGGGAGGTACCAAAAGGGGCGTGGCAATTTCGCCCATTTTCCTCGAGTTGATAGCGACTAACAAACCAATACTATTGTCAGAAGATTCGAATACGTATAATAGCAATTATTAAAGAATCAATATTTCACAACATTTTAACCCTTTGTAGGGGAGGTACCAGAAGGAGTGGACAAATATGGCCCATCTTCGAACTTAGCCGGAGATAGAAAAAAATATTACCACATACGAAATTTGAAGTCAATGGGTTACTCCTTTCGAGAGTTATCGTGCGCACCAGCCAGCAGACAGACGGACGGACATTGCTCATTCGACTTAAAATGACCCAAAACGGATTTCCGCCAACATATTTGGGGTCTTAGGTCACTCCTTCGATGTGTTACACGTTTTTCCGTAGCAAATGATATGTACCCTCGTCACACAAAGTGAGGGTATAAAAATAGCGTTAATTTTAATAAATGTATATTTATTAATTTTATAATTAAATTAAACTTAAACAAAAAATAAAATAAATAAAACTTTAAAAATAATAATAATAAAATTAAATATTTATCAATGCTACACAGTATTACAACTGTAACCGCAACAATTTTTCTCGGGATTCAGTACGTAACCCTAATGGTGGCAAGGTCTAGTTGAAATCATTCTCCTTCACCTGGCTTGTGCGATTGAAAAAACACACGTACACTCATTATTAACGTTTATATATTCTAAGCTTTTTAAATAGTCGTAGGCCAACTTCATTTCTATTGATTCCAGAAATTTCATTATCCTTCTCACTTCATAGCCCAGAGAAACACTCACAATTTCGAACTGGTCATTAAATTTTATTTCTTCGTCGTTCATTATCGTTCATTCATTTTATTTGTTCACGTCTTTATATATCACAAATTACCTCGGTGTTTCTTCTTCTAGGAATAGGCAATAACAAATCCAATGAACAATACAAAGCCGAACAAAAAAATCATCAACCTTACGGCGACAAATACACAATGCAACGCCGGTCCAAAAACCACCCCCGTTTCGGTGATAATTAATGAACGAATCAGGGGGAATTTTACATGCACGTTACGTTGATAATGTGTCCCCAAACGGTGTTGATTTTGCAACATCTTTTTTCTCTCAGTGTAGGGGCTATATCGTTATCTGTATCGATTTTCTACATATTCGGTAATGGTCTTCCTAGAAACAAGAAACTCTTCTCTGCTAAATATTATGATTTTCGGTTTTCAAATACAGCTTCTATAGATCTTAGATGCCAAATCGGAATGAACATATATATGTATATGGGAGATATATGCAAATCTGAACCGATTTTGTTTCAAATTTGGTGGCATCTCTGCTTGGCTAAAGAGCTTTTTAGTGTTCAATTTAATACACATCTGTAGCTCTAAATCGAAGGGAATATATATATGGAGGTTATATTTAAATCTATCTCTTACTTCGTTCGACCAATGTTCGTAATAAACGGGTGTAAAATACAGCATCTAAAGAGTTTACCAAATCGGAAAAACAATATATATATGCGGAGGCTATATATAAAACTGAGCCGATTTCTTTCAAATTTGGTAGAGTGTATTTTCCGGTCAAGGGACTCTCCCCTGCAATATTACATAATGATCGAATGTAAAATGTAGCTTCTATGGCGCATAGACGACAAATCGGATATTAAATATATATGGAGGCTATATCTGAAATCTGAACCGATTTATTCAAAAATTGGTAGCGCTAGTTCCTGCAATAGGTGATATACTTTGACCAAATTTCATCCAGATCGGTGAAAATTTGAGATTTTACAGTTTCTACATGGCAAATCGGAGGTACATATAAATAACTAACTCTGAACCGATTTCCACCAATTTCAATAGGGATCGTACTTGGGCCAAAAAAAAACACTAATTTTTATTTTATATGACTGAGAAATTGTCAGAACAAACTACAACAGATAATCTAAGCCACCATTTTCGTAGTTGACGCAACCAAATATGATTGTTGTCAACATGGAATCAGAAGTATACCACGGTTGTCCCGATGGAATCGCATGATAGTTGCAAGAACTACCAAAATTCGGTTGGCAAATAATTCGGTTGAAGCAACCAAACCGTATTCTGTGTGTATATATCAGTTCTTTGGAAGCGCGAGAGTTTTTTACATTTACAATTTACATACAAAATTTGTACGAATAATCGGAGCTCCCTCCTTTCAAACAAATAATTTAAAAAATAAAGGTTTCATCAAATAAAATCCCTTTGAAAAGTATTTGTGAAAGACTATTATAACTTTACATTCAATTATCTTTGAGGGAAAAAATGCAAATCTTAAGCTTTATTTATTGTTTGTTACCCATCCTGGACATTTCTTGTTCTTCCAGTGTCCGGCCCAACAAATTAGAAGTGAGTTGGTGACAAACGTTGATTACCAACACCACCGCCAGTGGTGGTAGTAGTAGTAGTTGAAATAGAAAAAACGTTGTTTGTGTACTTCGTCCGGAATGAACGGATAAATGTACAACATCGAAGTATTCGGGCACGATGTACTACGGAGAGAGAGCATTGTAGCCCTAACTCGTCGTACTCGTTCGTACATATTGCTTGTATTCACCAAGGATTTGTTGTGCAGTTACAAAACGTAACGGATAGTCGAACAAATTAAAATCCTATCTTTATAGATCTACTACCGCTAGTACCAGGACCAGTAACACAACTACAACTACATTCACGTCTACATGAACACACACACACACATACTCAATTGCAAAAGTACTCCCTCCGATGAACAATAATGTCCTTTTGCGTTGCCATTATGTTCAAGTGAGTGAATGAATGAATGGACGAACGAACGAATGACATAATACAAGCAAAAAAGATCTTTACCAAAATCTCCCAAAAAATCACAAAAGAAGCAAAAAAAAACGAGTGAAAGCCCTCCATTCAAACAGGACTACGAATGAGTTGACACAAAACAGGAACACATCCAGAGAAATGGTGGAGACTAGCAAGCGAACGAATGGGGCAAAAAATAACGCAAAGCAGGAGATGAAAGTTAAAACCAAAAGCCATTTGTTAGCTAATTCAACAAGATGTTTGCTCGTTCAGCAGAATGAACTTAGTCCATGTCCTTGTATGTGTTGAACATACAAGGACTACCACTAACACACTTGCACTACCATCACACACGCACGCACACACTCTACACTCTGATACCAACTGCAAAAGGAGCAACACCAAAATCATCACCATTGTCATTGAGAAGTGCACAGTGGGACGTCATAGATGGGGAAAAGGAAATGAATTTTTAAGGAAAATTATATTAAACTATCAAGTTTTAGGGGTTTTGAAATTTTATAGAATCGTTGATATCTTACGAATTCATATTAAGAATGAAAATACTAAGTAACATGACTTTGCACCCACACTGAAAAAAGTGTCATAATATTAAAATCAGATCAATATTTCAATTAATGGCAATTTATTAGGTTATACAAATAAACTTTTGTTTATGGGGTTTGGTCCTATTTCACGCCTGTAAATTTTTCCAATATTTAACAAATTTCACCATTCTAGCTTAAGCCGTTTGGTTTGGTTTCATATCAGTTCAGTTGAAAGATATTTCCGATTATAGAATTGAATGCAATTCACGCTGCTCGCAACTTTTGCGGCCGTATTTCGCCAATAACTCGTCGAATGTTAATTTCGAGGTATTCAATTGTCTCTGGTTTATTGGTGTAGACGAATGACTACATACCCCAAAGAAAATAATTCAATGGGCTTAAATTTCATGATCTTGGTTGGGGCTATCTATTGCAGAACATCGGTGCCGACAAAAACTGTCAGACTTCTTAGAAAGGCCGACCGCAGTATATCCAGACGTCGTTTACAAAATGCAGGATAATAATAAAGCAGTTGATCAATGCTCTCCACTTCCTCCTCAACTCCACAGCTTCAGCCTAAGTCATTAGATTCAATTACCAACCTCCTGGAGTGTTCGACGAGCAGGCAATACTAACGTAGACAGTATTTTCCTCTCTAGTACGAGGAGATATTTTGACTTTCTTAGGTGGTACGAGTTTTCCAATAAGAGTGATATGATTTCTTTGAAAAAAAAACACACTTATTGTTAAGGAAATTCATAAGTTTTTTATTTAATGTGAAGTACAATCGATACAATTAAGTTCTAAATAAAACGTCATTCAAATGGCTTCCACGACTTCTTCTGCAGGAACGAATTCGATGAACCCAATTTTCGAGCACTTTTTCCGCTAAATCAAGTCGTATGTCATGAATGGCACGTTCGATATTGACTTATAAAGCTTGAGCGATTTCGAAAGACCAATGACTTCAAATAACCCCACAAGAAATAGTCTTATGGTGTTAAATCACAACTTCTTTGAGGCCATTCAGTAACACAATTTTTTGAAATAATCGAATCTCCAAATTTTTCAGGCAACAATTCAATTGTTTAATTTGATGTGTGGCACGTAGCCACAATCGGTCAACGGCAAAAAGATAGCTCTTAACAAGAGCTAAAATATTGCTCATCAATGCCGTAGGTCGACTGGAAAGAGTTGTTTTTTATTTAAATAAAATGGACTTAGCATAAATTTCAAATGTGAAAGGAAAGTTTATTTTTGCTCTAGCTCCTTAACGGTGCGTCGGATCGGGAATCGGTCAATGGCAAAAAGATAGCTCTTCACGAGAGCTAAATTGTAATATTGCTCATGGGTGTCTAGGTTGTAGGCAGACTGGACTTAGCGCACGAAAAGTTGCCATTGGAGAACGATTATTTTAATAATAAAACTCAATAATTTGTAAACGTTGTTCTCTCTCCATGTTGAAATTGTAAACACTACTGAATACAATGAAAAACAAATGACAGGTCATGAGATATTCCAAAAGGCCGAAACGTCACTTCAAAATCTATCATCCCTATTGGAAAACCCGTTATTTCAGCCAGAATTGTCTAGTTAACCTGCAGGTATCGATTTCTTTCCATCTCGCATTTGACTCCCAGAATGCTTTTCCCTAAGCCAAAGCCTGCATGTGGACTGTGGCGCTCCAATATATATGTATATATATATATACATAAATTATTATTATAAATTATTTGAGAATTTGTAATGTCGTCCCTTTCCTGGCAAGTTCATCAACTTTGCATTTGCCCGAGATATACCCTATGCTCATGTATCCATATGAGGTGTATGGTAAACTGATCAGCCTTAATACATCTGCGGCTGTTGAGGGCTGTTTGTGAATTAAGCTATGTGACCTATAGAGAATTGTTGGCAGCTTGGCTGTCCGAGTAAATGACAACGACAGTGTTGGTCACTATGTTGCGTCTCAGCTACTTGGCGACTTCCCTTATTGTCATTAGTACGGCTTAATAGACACTGCAGGTATCTGGTAGTCTGTAAGCTATATCATGACTGATTTATTCACAGTAGGAAAGCCAACCTTATCATCAAGCTTTGAATCACTCTTATACTCGTACAAGTGTAGAGAGTTTCTATTACCTGGTAGTCTGCCAACCAATTCCTCTTTGGCAGGTATCTTAGAGGTGAAGTTCTTCTCGACGGTGTACACCGTTGGTATATAGTCCACTCGGTCGGTTACCGAGACACACTCTGATATCCCTGTTTGACTATAGTTCTTGAACCTCCTCATTGATGCACAGTTTAAACGTAATGGCGCTATGTTTGCAACTGTCTGGTCACAATATCAATCGACAGTAGATGGATTAGGACTTGTAGAGACTCAGTCGATGTAGTCCTTAAAACTCCGCTCATTCATATGCAGGTAGTTCAGTTTATCAGTTGGCATGCACCACACCACAATACCGTACAATAGTATTGGGTGAACTGCTGCTATATACTTATATATATTCAATGGACGATTTTAAGAGAGAGCCTGTAATGTGACCCTAAGCTTTCCTGTAGGAATATAAGGCAACGTTGGCTTCCCTTCCAGTACATTAAGTCCGAATGACAATTTCCTATCTAGAATTATCCCTAGATATTTTGCACTTTCAGAAAATATCTGGATGGTCCACATGTGGGACCTTATTCTTCCTAGTAAAGAAACCAAACTCTGTCTTATTTGGGTTAACGCCCAAACCGCTGGTTCTGACCTATCTAGCCAATGTGTTCAGAGCCACCTGTATGATGTCTCTGAGGACGTCGAGGAATCTGTCACTTACTACGACTTAACTCCTCATTCTGGGGTCCCTCTGTTCACAAATCTTGCTTGGGTTGCGGACCAAAGACTTGCGGTTATGCGTGCTTTATTCAGACTTTGAATAAGGCTAATCAAGCTAGAGTCCACACTTAGATGTGACAGGGCAGGTCCCTCCGTTCACAAAACTTGTTAGGGTTGTGGACCCAAGACTTGCTGTTATGCGTCTTTTAATAAGCAGGCTTTGAATTAGTTTGATCGACCTAGAGTTCACCATTAAATGTGACAGCGCCACAATTATCGCATATGAGTGATTGTTTTTCAAGAAATGCCATCATAGCGAAATCCTCAAAATGTAGGGCAGATTCTGTAGACTAGCTGTTATTGTAAGCATGCTCGTTCCTCGACAGGAGTTTTGAATCCAGGGTTTCTCTAATGAAATAACCTTAAAGTCTTTCCAGATATTTCATGAGGAAGGAGGATAGGCTAATTGGCCTGGAGTCCTTTGGCCTAGTGTGCGATATATTTACTGCTTTGGGTAAGAATACCACTATGAGTCCTTCCATCGGTGATTTAAATGGTTCAAAGTTTTGATCGACTCAGTCAATAAACTCTCTCTCTCGTTGGTCCTGCTGTTCTTCGACTTATGTCGAGTAATGTGTGTCGAGCAGTAGTTTCAGCGACCGCTCACCGTTAATTGTCCACTTGTTGACCTCATCCTGCAGATAACCCATTATCATACGTAGCCTTGCGGCATCCAAGACCTTTTCCACTTATCCACACAAGTTGTAAAGGGTTTTCCAACTAGAGGTGTTATTTTGGTATTCAAAGAAAAATGTAATTTTTGAGATAATTGATCTGATTTTTATTTCATAATAAAGAGGAAGGTATGCCGTTAATAACGAAAAACAACATCAGCCAAATGGCCACCACGACCACGCTTACAGGACCATATCATTTTCATGAAATTTTCCATAACCAAATCGCAAAGTGGCTGCCCTATGTCCTCGATAGCCTCACGAATTCTATCTTTGAGGTCTTGAATCGACGCTGGGCTGTTGGCTTAGACCCTATCTTTCACGTGGCCCCAAAGGAAGAAGTCGCAAGGTGTTAAATCACAGAATCTCGGTGGCCAATTGTGATCACCTCTTCGAGAGATAACGGAAATTTTTCCCGTAACAGAGCAATGGTTTCGTTGCTTGTATGGCACGTAGCGCCGTCTTGTTGAAAGTAAACGTTGTCCAGATCAATACCATCCAACAGCGACCATAAAAAATCATTAATCATCTCTCGATATCGCAATCCATTCACCGTAACTGTTGATCCAACCTCATTTTCGAAAATGTAAGGTCCAATGACCCCGCCGGACCATAAACCGCACCAAACAGTCACACGTTCAGGATGGAGAGGCTTCTCAACAATAACTCTTGGGTTTTCAGACCCCAAGATGCGATAATTTAGCTTGTTGACGTAGCCACCGAGGTGGAAATGGGCCTCATCAGTCAAGATGATTTTTCGATGGAATTCCGGATCAATTTCATGCATTTCAAGGACCCAATCAGCAATGACACGACACGTTGTTGAGGATCGGCCGGCTTGAGTTCTTGTGTTAACTGAACTTTATAAGCCTTAAGACCCGAGTCTTTATGCAAGAGACGGTGTAATCACGTTTGTGGAATGCCCAATTCCAAAGAACGACGAGGAATGGACAAACCTGGGTTTTCTTCAACACTTTGAGCTACAGCAGCAATATTTTCAGTTGTTCTTAAGCGACGTGCACGGGTTTTATTCTTCACATTCACATTTTTCCACCAATTTCTGTATTGCGGTCCGACAAGGTGCTTCACGACGACCCAAAAATCCTTTAGTTTTGCGAACTGTGACTGCAAGATTTTCACCATTTTTGTAGTGAATTTTAATAATTTCAATGCGTTGTTGAATCGTTTATCGTTCCATTTTTAGTAATGGCGTAGTTTCTACTTGTCAAATGTCAAAGAATAAAAGCTTCAAAAGTGACAGCTACCGAAATACCGGGTGATTAAAAATAACACCTCTTGATGGAAAAACCTACCAAGATCGTCTTTGTGAAGGAGATTCTTTTAAATTTTGTGTTCCTCTTACTAGGCATCCCAGTCATTAGTGACTCCAGTAGATTTGACCTTATTGAATCGCTTGTTGTTGGTCTTTTTTCTAGCCTTTAACTCAGAAGTACACCATTGTGGTTTAGTTTTGCCCTCGTACCTTGTTTGTGGTCAGACGTCTTTAAGGGAACTATTTAATGACGTAGTGATGTGCTCGACCAGATTATGCAGAAGTTTAGAATTGAGGACGTACAGAAGTTTAGAATTGAGGACTTTTTTAAAATTGTTCTCATACAGTTGTCACGTTGTCTTCCTCAAATTTCTGTGGACGGCAGGTTTTAGATACTTTTGCAGCGAGTTTGTACTCTATATAACGGTAATCTGAGAATGAGTGGTCGCTCAGTGCATTCCAACCAATAATTTTTTTCTGACAGAGAGTCAGCAGCGAACGTGACGCTGCCTGTGGACAGCTGCAGCAATAGAGACGCTGATGCTGCTTTAGCGTGATAGAGATTTTACAATATGATACAATTCTTACCACCATTGGTAACCGACAGATGTTATCGCACTCGTCGTCCGAATCATCGATGATCATGTCCCCGTCAGATGCTTCAAAGAGTCCAGAAACACTCCTCAGCCCTTCAGTGGCCAAAGTCGTTCTCTCGTCCTCAGATAAAGGCATCACCCAAAGCTATGACCTCTTGTCTTGCTACTGGCATCCTTCATCGTTGCAGATTGGTGGTGTGCCTATCATCACTCTAAGGACACATGACTCCATTAGACCTTGGGGATGGTGCCATCGTCAATACTTCTGTATAAAACGGTCATCACTAGAATCTCCTTCGCCACTTCATTAAATCGCTTGGTGAGTGTCCTGTTAATAGTAACATTACGACTGACCTCTTGCCTTTTTTAAAGGCAGAGCTCCATCAGGTGATCTGATTCATTTGACTATATTAAGAGTCATTAACACAGCTGAAGTCAAGGCTTTTACAGCCGCCGACTCAGTGGCTTTGGAGCATCTATGACGCTCTTAGTCCGGTTAAACGATTCTTTTTGTTTTTCGGTAAGAGTCGAGACCTAAACAGACTCCAACTTCATCAAAACTCTGAGCGCTTTCCGCTGCTCATTGCGCTTGGGGTATGACAGTCGGACATGACGATTTCCCCTCACCCTACCACCTGCTGTGGTCGGATTTGACCAAGACCAACGGCATGAAGGTTCTTCCTGATTGCGGTTGGATTCAGAGACCAAAGACCGCGTTTGTTTTTCTTGTTTCGTTTGCTTATTTATATCCATAATGTTAATAATGATAACACTCCTTGTACCCACTGTTCATTCACCGGACGGAAAAGGCCTTTTCGGGACAGTGCGATGCAACCAACTGCAACTGCATGAATCTACACGAGTCCTCGATGGATGACTGCATGGGTGTTATCCTGACATCACCTTCCATTCCAACAGCCCCATCTACTGGACCACTTCAGCACAGCACAGAACAGCTCAGCTCCAAAACTTTTACTCATTCTAATGCTGTGTACGGTCCATGTTCGACGATGTATTTGATGTTGTCTGATAGTGAGTGAGTGTTCTCTGTATAGACTTTTCATTTTGTCCTTGTTTTTCTTCTTCCTTTCTGTTGATGTAGCTGGATGATGTCCTTTCTGTAGGGGCTGGATGGAGTAAGGGGTGCTAACTCTATTGAAAATTTGTGTGCACAAATATGATGACATGTACAACACTCCTCGACAAACATTAGTGTGGAACACCACCACCACCACAGAGAGTAGCACAGGATCCTATATTCCGTAGTCGGCATCCCTCGACATGTGTATGTTTTCTTTTGTCGAAACTTGAGTTAACGATATTTACAGGATAATATGCATGTGAAAGAAGCTTTTTTGGTGTTACTGCTGTCGTTTTGTGTTGTGTCCCATTCATTCGTCCATCCAACCATTCACGTATGTACTCGGGGTGCACGCAACAAAAAAAATCCTTTAACGAAACATTATGTTAACGCATATTTATGCAGTTTGACTTGAGTTCATCTCTCAACACGATGTACACTTTTTTTTGGCAAAACAGAATTTAATTTGAAAGGAGTTTAATTATTTTTTGGGAAACTAGTACAAGGAAATGAAATTCTAGAGTTTGAAAACAATACAATCATAGGAGATATTCCAATTTCCATGATGTAAGCAGAGATAAGTATATATGTATGTTAGGAGGCCTTTGAAATAAATTATGTGTGTCTGGCCAAATAAACCCCAAATATATATATTTTTGAAGCTAAATGATTCGAAGTTTAAATAAGTTTGGAAATAATATTATCCTATATAAAATATGAAATTGTGCGGTCACTCCTTAAGAAAATTGTCGCACTCACTAACCCATATAGACCAACGGAGGGATATACGATTATCTGAAATAACCGAAAGTGTTCTGGAACCGCTTCAACAAATGCATAGTACACCCCTTTCATTTTTATCTGTACAAAGTGATATAGAGTGAGGGTATGCATTTTTATAATTTTAATCTAAAACCAGTAAGGAAAGGACAGAAAGTCGACCGGGCCGACTACATAATACCCTACACCTCCCTAACGATGCAAAAAGGGATATTGTGATAATAATTTGGTATAATTGGTTTCGTTTCAATTAAAATGTGCAGTATTCTTTCATAGATCAAGAATCGGAAAGCACAAATAGAAGTTACTATACATAATCTAAACAATTAACTTGGATCAAAAACCTTTCTGGCAAATTATATAAAGATCGGACGTAAAATACAGTTTCATTAGCGGTTAAATACTAATTAGACAGGAACATATATATGGGAACAATATCTAAATCTGACCCGATTTTCGCCAAATTTAGCAGTAGTCGTTCCTAAATAAAAAAACTTTTTTATGCCAAATCTTTTAATGATCAGAAGTAAAGTACAACTTCTAAAGCGCCTTGATACAAATCAGGAAGTAACGGGTGATCCAAGTAGAGATACTTTTTTCAAAAGCCTCTTTTTGACAGATCAAGTGTGAGTCGTGTCATGCTTTCATGTTATTTTTGTTAAGTATTGTTTGGCATTTCATCATGGAAAGACTTACGCCGGAACAACGTTTACAAATCGTTTAACTTTATTACGAAAATTCACGTTCTGTGAGGAATGTGTTTCGTGCACTTCGCTCAACTTATGGTCAACATAATCGGGTCTTACGATCACATGTGAGTCGTGTCATGCTGTCATGTTAGTTTTGTTAAATATTGTTTGGCATTTCATCATGGAAAGACTTACGCCTTAACAACGTTTACAAATCGTTCAACTATATAGCGCTATATATAGCATGATCCATTTCGAGGTTCCCTACTTTTTTAAAGAAAAAATCACAGAAAATTCAAATTGAATGGGGAGTGTTTATTATCATTTGAAAGAACATTCTTTGGCATTTATTTTTTGAAGATTATGTCTTTCAACTGTTGGCCGCGGCTTCGTCTCAGATGGTCCATCCGTTGAGTCCAATTTTCAATGACTCGTTCGAGCATTTCGACTGGTAACTGGCGAATGACACGCGTGATGTTTTGCTCCAAGGCCTGAATCGAAGCGGGTTTGTCCGCATAAACTTTAGACTTTACATATCCCCACAGGAAAAAGTCTAACGGTGTGATATCACACGAGCTTGGTGGCCCATCGACCGGCTTATCTCTGATCTGCTCTCTGAAGTGTTCTCTCAATAAATCCATTGATTGATACGATGTGTGGGAAGTGGCGCCGTCTTGTTGAGACCAAATTCCACCGGCCCACAAACCACATCAAACCGTTGTTTTTTCTGGATGAAGTGGCAGCTCTTGAATCTCTTCAAGTTGCTCTTCGTCCCCAATGCGGCAATTTTGCTTGTTTACATACCCATTGAGCCAGAAATGGGCCTCATCGTTGAACAAAATTTGGCTTGAAAACGTCGGATCTTCTTGGAACTTTTAGAGAAAAATATTACCGCATTCCAAATTTGAAGTCGATCGGTTAATCCTTTCGAGAGTTTTCGTGCGCACCAGCCAGCAGACTGGCAGACGGACATTTCTCAAATGGATTAAAATTACCCAAAACGGATATCCGCCAAACATACTTGGGGTCTTAGGTCACTATTTCGACAGTTGGCTCGTAGCAAATGATATTTTCCCACCTCTCTAAGGTGAGGGGATAAAAATGGGCCATGTGATCCAACCTTTTGTTACCTCTCATTCAAATGGACCAAATCGTAATAAATGTATCATAACTTTTGTATACTCATCCGTCCAGAATCGAAGTCCAAGGTAAAAATGATGTACCTTTTGGTTTAGTTGAGCTTATTAAATTCGGAAAAAACCCTGATTTCAGACAAGGACCAGAGGTTTCTTTTGAAATGCAAATATATTGATTTTTGACGAGTGACCCGAAAAAAGTGCTTCCAGTGCCTCCAAAATCGCAAAAATGCTTACAAAGTCATAAAATATCTGTCAGTAAAATATTGAAAAATAGGTATACACGCTGAAAAAAGTCGCTTCTGTAGTATATTGTCCCAAACATATTCGGCTTATATATATGTTAGGGTAGACTCTAAGCATGTAATGTTTGGTACATACAAAATTATGTATTTGGGAAGATGTTGTTCTAAACAAATATTTGTTTACATCCCAATTTGACTGCTTTTTGTGAAACAAATATTTATTTGCATTTAAATATTTAAAAAAAATAAATAAATTGTGTCAAATTTTTCAGTAATTCAAAGTTAAATTTTTACACATTTTTAAAGTTCGTAAAAAAAAAATTTAAATCATATCGCTCACTCACTTCAAGAGTGACATAACTCAAATTGAAAATTGCCAAGATGTGTAACTTTAAGTACGTATAAAAAGAAATAAGATGTTAAAAAACGCTTGAATAATCCGAAATATGGTTGTTTACTTATAGACCAAATTTCGCTGAGATTAATTTATGGACATTTGCAAAATTCGCATTTTTGTAATGTAACCTCAAAAATTTTAAATTTTGAGTTATGACACTCTTGAAGTGAGTGAGCGATATAATCTTGGGTCAATATAAAGTACCTAGAGAATTGACAACTAATGATGGCTTGGAATACTCAGAAATTTTAAATGATTGATTTAAAACAGAAGGTAATGCTGCATATGGTATCATAACTGGAAGGAACAATTTGAAACCAAGGAAAAATTTAAACTGAAATTTGAAAAACTCAGCAAAAGTTTTGGAAATCTTTTTTGAATAAAATATATTTGGAAAAATTCCTAAATAATAATTTTATTTGTATTTAAACACATATTTTATTTGAGAAATTTAGTTTGCAAATATAATTTTTTGTACTATATTAATATATGCGTTCCAAATATATTTTATTGATTTTCAAATATAATTTATTTGCTAAGAAATATAAAATATTTAAAAATTTGTGTTTCAAATATATTTTCTTTCGATTCAAACATATCAAAAAAGACGATTTTGCCCCGTGTACGTAATACGTATAAGTTTAAAATAGAACATTATAAAACAGAACAGAACATTTTTGCGATTTTTAAGCACTGGATGCACTCTTTTCGGCTAGGTTTGTTCGGCATTTTTTTCTCCTATTCAATACCTACAACTTTGCTTCAGACACAAAAGAGATATTCCGTACGGTACACCGAGAAAATATAGAATATAGAAAAAGTGCTAAAAATCCACCTTTAGCAAAAAAATTCGTAGGCCATTAAATTATTAATTGAGCCAACTTGACTAACCGAATGTTGCAGAAGTTCTTATTTTTGGGGCTACTTTCACGTCCAATTCTCCGAATTGAGTCCCAAATCAATGAGCTGAAAAATGGTTTATATATACCCGGAATCCGTCACACGAACAACGGTAGTCATAGGTCCATGTTTTGATATAGCCCCCATACAAAGGTCCCTCTAGATTTGATATTGTAACGTCTGAAATTCCGTATAACGAGTTTTAAACTTTTCTGACATGAACAAAAATTGCTATATGATAAAAACAAATTTCAACACTACGAGGTATGTTCAAAAAATATCGCGAATTTTTAATTTCCGCGGGCTACGTGTATTTGATTTTTGATATTTTGGTAGCGTTATGTTGGTACTCATGTTCCTTACTTATGCTGACAAGGTCGGCCATTTTGAATGTTTAGTTAATTTTTGACAGCTGTTGTTCTTGGATGTGTTTTAACTTGTCTTCGACTTTTATCTATTTCAGAAAATGGATCAAAGAATCTGCATCAAATTGTGTGTGAAAAACAAAATAAAATGCGCTGACGCATTCCGAATGTTGACTGTGGCATATGGTGAAGCTAGCTTGGACCAACGCAACGTTTATCGGTGGTACAAAATGTTCTTAGAGGGCCGAGAAGGTGCGAAGGACGAACAGCGAACCGGACGCGCGGTTTTAACAGTTTATGAGTTCTTGCCACAGGGTAGTACGGTCAATAAAGATTTATTACCTGCAGGTTATGCGAAAATTGCGCGAAGCAATCCGCCAAAAACGCCCGGATTTGTGGAAGATCAAAAACTGGCTTTTGCACCATTATAACACCCCTGCACACACATCGTTGCTTGTGCGCGAATATTTGGCCAAAAACAACACAGTAATGGTGCCGCAGCCACCGCATTCCCCTGACCTAGCCCCCAGTGACTATTTTTTGTTCCCAAAACTGTAAAGTCCCATGAAAGGACGACGCTACGCCACGATTGAGGAGATAAAGGCGGCATCGAAGGAGGAGCTGAACAAGATCACACAAAAATGATTATTTGAAGTGCTTCGAGGATTGGAAAAAACGTTGGCAGAAGTGTATTATATCCGAGGGGAATTACTTTATAATTAATAGATATTCATGAATAAATAAATACTTTTTGAAAACATACAAAACTCGCGATATTTTTGTGATTTTTATATGTATGTATATGTGATTTTTGCCATTTATATGAGAAAAAAGTATACATATATCGTATTTTGGTGTTATAGCTAAAGTTATTTAAAAAAAAGAATAACATCCTGACGAATTTTTTTAGTAGATTCAAAGTTATCACTGGTATTGTTGTAAAGCTTTTGCATTTTCGAAAATCGCAAAGCTACACGCTGAAAAGAAGTCGCTTCTGTAGTATATTGTCCCAAAAATATTCTGCTGGATACATAAATATCCAAATATATAATATTGTTCTAATGTTGTTCTAAACAACGGTATTTTTTATCCAAATATTTTTATATTGATTTTGTCACTCCGTTTATAACACCTTTAAATATTGACCCCATAAAGTATATCTATGTATATTCTTAATCGTCGTAAAATTTTAAGACGATTTAACCATGTCCGTCTGTCCTTCCGTCCGTCTACAGTCCGTAATAACAGAGCTTGGTTGATCAAATTTGGTAGAAATATGTCTTATAGTTGCAGGTTGTTTGGGATTGCAAATGTGCCATATCGGTCAATGTTTTGATATAGCTATATAGGGATACACAGGTCGCTCCAAAATACGGCTTTTGAGCCATACCACATTTTTAAAGCAATTTAGCAGAAACTTTGCAGTTTGTATTCTATTTTGGAAAGAATTCATCACAGCAAAAATTTTACAAATCGGTTAATATTTTTTTATAGTCACTCTATAGAGGTCGCTCCAAAATATACGTATTTTAGCCATAAATACCATATTTTCCAAGCATTTGAACTGAATCTTCGCTGTTTGTATTTAATTAAGACAAGAATTCATCGCAGTAAAAAAAATTTAAATCAGTTCATATTTTGTTATAGTCCACCTATAGATGTCGCTCCCAAAAAGGCTTAGTTAAGCCATAAACACCACATTTTCTAAGAAATTTAGCTGGAACTATGCAGTTTGTAGTCTATTTTGGCAAGAATTTATCTCAATAAAATTTATACAAATCAGTTTTTATACTGTTGTGGTCCCCGTGTAGATCTAGTTCTCAAATATGCTAATAAATACCAAATTTTTCAGCGTTTGTTTTTATACCCTACACAACACTGTGGTCCAGGGTATTATGAGTTTGTGCATTTGTTTGTAACACCCAGAAGGAGAAGAGATAGACCCATCGTTTATTATACCGATCGACGTGGAATCACTTCCTGAGTCGACTTAACCATGTCCGTCTGTCCGTCCGCCCGTCTGTAGATGTCTCGTTGTAAACAAATTAAGAACAGTGTTCTTTTTTGGCCAAAGGACGATCCATATTTAAATCAGTCAAAATCGGTTCAGATTTAGATACAGCCCTTACACTTTTTGGTATATTTGAGGTCGAAGAAAATATATTTGGAACAACAAATTTTTAATATATTACAACAAGATATATTTCAGAACTAATTTTCTCAAATAAATTAAAATTACTATTTGGGAATGTCGCCAAAAATATTTTATAATAAGAAAGATTTTCAAAACTTTGTTGACTTTTTCTATTTTCAGTTTTAATTTTTCCAGGATTTCGAATTATATCATACAGTTAAAATTGGCATATGTCGCATTAACTCATGTTAAAAGAAACAATTTTTAATTTCTAAATATTCTAAGTTATCATTTGTTGTCAATTTATCGTAATTCAAGATTATACGATTTAAATTATAAAGGACTTTTGACTTTTTTAAAACAACATTTACAATTTATAATTAAATTACCGTAAAACTCTAAAGTTGGCATACAATCGATATACGAATATTTTTCTGAATTTTTAAATGCAAATAAATCTTTGTTTCGGAAATAATAGTCCCAAATAAAACAAAATATTAGGACGAAAACAAGGAATTGCTTACAACATTAACATCTCAAATACATATATAATATTTTTGTGTTTCAAATATTATATATTTCGAATGTACCCTAAATACATATATGTATGTTTCAAGCATAATATATATGGGACAATATTCTACAGATGCGATTTTTTTTCAGCGTGTATATCAGGGATGTAACGAATATTCGCATTCGCAAATGCGAACGCGAATTATTAGCATCATTTTAACATTCGTAAAAACAATCTTTGGATTTTTCGCATTCGCTTTCGCAAAAATATATTTCAGTATTCGCTTCCATTTGCTAAAGTGTTATATCTTCCTATTCGCTTCGCACATTTTGATGATATTAATACCAATGAAAACCTCTGCCACTTCTCTTCAAAACAGTTGAAAAATATGTTTGTCCTTGTGGTAACAGGAGGAAACATTGTTAATACTTGAATATCCTGGAAAAGTATCAATTCAGTTCCTTAATTTGTTGGTACTAAAGGGTTATACTAATATTCGCATTCGCAAAAATTCATATTTCACTATTCGCTTTCGCATTCGCAAGAAATATATTTCAATATTCGCTTTCGTATTCGCTTTCGCTAAAGTCATTTTCGTTACATCCCTAGTGTATGTATATATATGTTTTACCCGATTTGATATGTAAGCGCAGTAAAAACCGTATTTTATATCCGATCAGTACGAAATTCTGCAGAGAGAGTTTTCTGCCAAATTCTTATCGCAATGCCCATTTTAGCATTGTTACACGGGCCAAAATTGCATTTTACGATGGTTTGAATCGAAAGAAAATATACTTGGAAAACAATTTTTTAAATATTATATATTTCTTAGCAAATAAATTTATTTGAAAATCAAACAGAAATTAGTAAAGTATTTTTTGTGGGAAACTAAAAATATTTTTATTTTTATATATTTTATGGATTTATCAAGCTTTTGAAAAAGTTTTTTTTTCCCGTTTTCTTCCCTGAATTGATAACCAAATTTTCTATTTGCTAAGACAAAAGTTATGGTCATGTGAAGTTACACTTTCCAAAATATGTATATTCTTTGTCAAAAAGTATAACTTCAAACGGCCATGTATATTTGATGGCAGTTTGTATAAGTACATTTGTACAACTTAAGAAAGTTAAGTTCGACCGGTACTAATTAAATACACTCCACCATGGATTACTTTCAATTCTATAATCGGATAAATGTTGAATTTTGTTGTTGTGGCAAAGTCTTTTGAAATTACATAAATACTGCAAAGTTTCAGCCAAATAGCTTAGAAAATGTGGCGTCTATGGCCTAACCAAAGATTTTTAGGAGCGAATTCTATGTGGGGACTAAATCAAAACATAGATTGATGTGATTAATGATTAATCGTTAGATTGATGATTAATCGTTATGCAGAATTTTGGTATAAATAAAATACAAGCTGAACAAAAAAATTTTTTTGTGTCCTAGAATTAAAAATCATTTTTTTGTATAGATTGTGGCATACTGTTATATAAAATCAAAACCAAAAATTTTTTATGGATAATTTTTTTATTAAAAATACTATTATCGTCGAAGGTACCGTTAGTATTTGCACTATAATTTTTGGAGTATATGCCCGATCAGGTCGACTTATATGTTAAATTGAAGCTATTAATGTGGGCTACCAATGTTGGAAATATCTTAGAAACTTAGAAACAGTGGTTTAGTAACAAAAAAAAAACATGAAAAATAGAAAAAAATTTAAAACTATTTTTTATTTTTTAAAAGCTTGCATTATAGCGAAGAAAATAATGCCTATTTAAAAAAAATGGCTCATAACTTTTACATCTATCCATAGATTTTTTCAAATAGACAGTTTTTTCTTCGTTAGCATGCTGGCTTTTCAAAAATGTGAAAAAAATATTTTTTTCGATTTTTTTCTATTTTTTATGGTTTTTTTTGTATCAGAAAAAAGTGTTTTTAAAAAAAAAATAATTTTTCATCATATGTAGCCCTCATAATTCCCCTTAATTTGAGGCATAACACGGCTCAATCAGGCTTATATTTGAAAAATTATGGTCCAAATACTGAATGTACTTTCCATGAAAGCTGGATTTTAAAAACAAAAAGTTAAAAAAAAATCAGCATAAAATTTTTTTTAATATTTTTTTCTTGTTTGTGACACCTAATTGCACCAGAAACTGTTATCCACATCATTTGGACAAAAATGTTGTTGCATAGTGTTATTGGTCATTAACATTATTTAAAAATTTTCCTCACCTAGTCTCTCCAACTATGCAGCTCTACTAATGTAACCGACTAATTCGTACCTGAAACGGAAAGAATATAAAAAAGGAAAAAATCAATACAATAAAATTTATTTATTTTAAAATGCTGTTCATTATAGTTTCTTTGGCGTTTAGAGTTTGTTTTCTTAAATGTCGTTTTTCTTCCCTGTCCCAAACTGTCTGCTTTATGAGGGTCTTTAGTCTGTGGAAACATTTTATTTTATTTTTGTTTCTTAATTTTTTGTTTGTTTTTTTTTGGGTTATAAGTCCCTACAAAAAGGGTTTCCTTTAAACACACGACCATACAATATTGATGAGATTTTGGTTTTCCATTGACATATTTTATGTAGGCTGTTGAAGAGTTGATTTTTTTCCCTAACTTTTTCAGATTTCAAACCGCCAAAAAGCCATTGGGACCACTAACGCTATTAAGAAAACCTCATTTAGTGGGTCAAAGTGCCCTGATGATGATGATGATGGTGTGAATTTGAAGATGATGAAAAAAACAACAAACAAAAAACGATACTTTGGGTGTTAAGACATTCTTTTTCCATTCCTCAATCTCAATCCGAAGAAATGGAGGTGTGCAAACGCGGATATCAGTTTACTCAAAAGAACTTTTAGCCGCCGCCATGTGCCGCCAAGCTGGCTGGTCCAGTCCAAGTCCAAGTGGTTGTTGGTCTCTCAGTCAAATAATAAAACAAATAAAAAATCAACGACAAAACAACAATTTTAATGATAAATTATATAAAACAGCCACAATGTTGTTGTATATTTACTTTTCTCATTTTATTTTTTAGTTTTTGGAGGATCCTGTTTGAAACTGGTATATTTGATGATTGCTGTGAACTTTGCATACGTTCCAGCTAAAGAGGTGGACGATGAGGCTTTCATGGACAAGCCAAGGAGGATTGCATGAATGAATGAGGACACAGTGTGAAATGATCATCCGGAGTATCTCAAGTTGAGCGACTCATCAGCAGTGCACATTGATAAAACGATGGATTGTTTAATTGACTTGGAAAGATAAGCAACAAACAAAAGCAGAGAACTGCATATTCGCGACTACGAGGGTGCAGTGAGTGGATTTCTTTCCACTGTGAAATATGGGATTCATAAAGACTGCAGTATCTTTGATGCAGTTCAGTTCCTCATACACGGGCCAAATTTGCATTTTTTTATATTTTTGAATCGAAAGAAAAAATATTTTGAGCACAAATTTTTAAATATTACATATTGCTGTGCAAATAAATTTTATTTGAATATCGTTAAAATTTATTTGGAATGCATTTATTAATATATTAAAACAAAATATATTCGCAAACTAATTTCTCAATTATAAATATATGTGTTTATATACAAATAAAATTATTGTTTAGGAACTATTTTTGTTTAAAATAGATTTTCAAAACGTTTTTGAAGTTCATTTTTTATTTTTCTTTTATTTCGAGTTATACCTCATAATTTAAATGACATAAGTACACGCTGAAAAAAATCGCAACTGTAGTACAGGGTTGCCCATATTCGACGGACCCACGGACTCGTTGGGCCCATTCCAATCGACGAGGCTTGTCCGCAGGCAACAATCTTTGCGTCAATTGAATTTTGTACGGGAACAAATGCAAATCAACGCGAATAATCCGTTGTAAAGTGGACCGAGCCATGCCCAACTGCTGAGAACGGCGTTTTTGGGATGTTCTTGGGGACCTCTCAACACTGGCTCGTACGGCAGCGATATTCTCGGCCGACTTTTATTTGGCCTCTTCGGATTAGAAAGAGCCTCATCAGTCGAAAATTTTTCGTATAAACGCTTAATGGTGTTCTTAGAAGGCGCACTTCTCACATTTTTTAATATTTTAAAAGCACGTTGACTTGACTTCTTCTGTTGAATGTAAATTTCAACTATTTCAGAGCGCTCGCTTGGCGTGTATTGTTCCATGGTAAAAATCTTGGACTGACGCTTCAAACGCGGTATGTCATTAAGCGATCTGACATCTCTGTCAAAAGTTATGGCGTTGCCAGATGGGTCCGTCGAATATGGACAACCCTGTATATTGTCCCAAACATATACTGCTTGAAATATAAAAATACTAGCTGGCCCAGCGAACTTCGTTCCGCCCAAATTTGCTTCCTGTTATTCGGCCAATTCAAATTATTTGCAATGCTTTGTATTGTATTAAATACAATGAGAATAACTGAAGTATATATATCTCAAGTCGTATTGAAGCACTGATCACTTTTTAAGAATGCCATCAAAAACTCCAAACTTCAAGGCAAATGATGCAATGGTTTAGTATTGGATTCAAAGGGTGGTTAAATTGTAAGGGCCGATGTTGAATGTAAACCACACCTACCATACTTCTTCGAAATGAGGCCGGTCCGGATAAAGAACTTTTTATTGCCCGAATTGGAAGATATTGATGTGAACAATATGTGGTTTCAACAGGACGGTACCACTAGCCACACAGCTAACGAAACAATGGCTCTTTTGCGCAACAAATTCAATGGCCGTGTTATCTCACGTCGTGGCGATGTCAATTGGACGCCAAGATCCTGTGATTTGACACCGTTGGACTTCTTTCTTTGGGGTTATTTGAAAGAAAAGGTGTACGTAGATAAGCCAGCAACAATTCAAGAGCTAAATGATGAGATAATTCGGCACATTAACGGCAGTTAACCTCAATTATGCCTCAGCGTACATACATAATTGGACCATACCAATATTGTCATAATAAAAAGAAATGACAATAATTTTCTAAATAATTTGTGTTTTATTCAAAATCAACATCGGCCCTTAAAATGTATCCACCCTTAATTTTTTTCTCCCGAATTGTCCCAAGACCGCCTCTAGACCGGCTACTTTGTGGAAGCAATAAAAAGCTAACAAAAACTTTTTTTGTAATTAAAGCAGTGTTTTTCGACCTTGTCCCAGACCTAAAAATTATTTTTTTGTATAGATTGTGGCGTACTGTTATATAAAATCAAAACCAAAAATTTTTTTATGGATAATTTTTTTTTTTAAATTGTTTATTAAAAATACTATTATCGTCGAAGGTACCCTTAGTATTGCACTATAATTTTAAAGATAATTTCAACAAATCTTTTTTTTTTAATTTCTGTTTAAATAGCTATTTTATTTATTACTTTTATTTATATTATGTATAGCTGAGCCCGGTGCGCTTCGCTGCCCATGTCAAAATTAGCGCTGTAGAAACTGTATTTTATATCCGATCAGTACGAAATTCGGCAGAAAGAGGTTTGTTATTACATGAAGGAATACTGCCAAATTCGGAGAAAACCGGTTCAGATTTAGATATAGTCCCCATATATATGTTATCCCCGATTTGAAATTCAAGCGCTGTAGAAACTGTATTTTATATCCGATCAGTAAGAAATTCGGCAGAAAGAGGTTTCTAATTACATGAGGGAATACCGCAAAATTCGGAGAAAATCGGTTCAGATTTAGATATAGCCCCCATATATATGTTACACCCAATTTGACATGTAAGCGCTGTAGAGACTGTGTTTTATATCCGATCAGTACGATATTCGACAGAAACAGGTTTCTACTTTACATGAATGAGTATTCAAGGAAAATCGATTCAGATTTATATATAACCTCCATATATATGTTCCTCCAGATTTGGTTACAAAGCGCTATAGAAGTTGTACTTTACTTCCGATCATTACAAAGTTCTCCAGAAAAATGTTTCTCAATTTAGGAACGAATATTGCTTAATTTAGCGATTATCGGTTCAAAATAAGATATACATACACAAACACACAACATATTTACCAATTATTCCAAATTATTATCGCAATGACCCTTATCGCATTGTTAGGGAGGTGTAGGGTACTTTCCTTACTGGTATTAGTAATAAATTCACTGAATGAAAAAATACCGAATTCAGTGGAAAGTCCAGAAAATAGAAATGTATACTTATAAAATTTCCAAATTCTTGTTTCATTGGTCATGCATCACATTATCATATTGCGATTGTATTGGAGTGAGCAGCTGTAATTATCGCATACCGAGCATTTATGTTCATGTATTTCCTATATTATACATGCAAGATATATTAAAATATGGGCTGTGCCACGCCCACTGGTCCTATTCCGCCCATTTGTAAGGCAATCACGTAGACTGCTACCAGATACATATACGCAAACTTTCAACACTCTCGCTAACAAAATGAGCAAGATAATTAAATTTCAAAATTTGGCTTATATGGGCGGTGGCACGCCCATTGGTCAGATCCCGCAAATTTTTGGACCAATCACGTGGACTTTCATCAGATACATATGTACAACATTACAGCACTCTAGATAAAAAATTGTGCAAGATATATCAATTTCGAAATTTGGCTTATAAGGGCGGGGCCACGCCCATTTGTCCGATCCCGCCCAGTTTTAGACCAATCACGCAGACTGCCACCATATACATATACACAAAATTCCAGGTCTCTCGGTAAAAAAATGTGGAAGATATCACATTTTTAAAATTTGGCTTATATGGGCGGGGCCACGCCTATTGGTCCGATTCCGCCCATTTTTGCACCAAGCACGTAGACTGCCACCATATACATGTACACAAAATTCCAGCACACTCGCTAACAAATTGTGCAAAATATTTCAAATTCAAAACTTGGCTTATATTGGCGGGGCCACGCCCATTGGTCCGATTCCGTCCATTTTTGAACCAATCACGTAGAGTGCCACCAGATACATGTACACAAAATTCCAGCACACTCGCTAACAAATTGTGCAAAATATTTCAAATTCAAAATTTGGCTTATATGGGCGGGGCCACGCCCATTGGTCCTATCCCGCCCATTTTTGGACCAATCGCGTAGATCGCCAACGGATATATATGCACAAAATTCCAGCTCTCTCGATAAAAAAATGGGGCAAGATATCTCAAATTCAAAACTTGGCTTATATTGGCGGGGCCACGCCCATTGGTCCGATTCCGTCCATTTTTGAACCAATCACGTAGAGTGCCACCAGATACATATCCACAAAATTACAGTTCTCTCGCTAACAAATTGTGTCAGATATCTCGATTTCAAAATGTGGCTTAAAGGGGCGGGGCCACGCCCATTAGTCCGGCCCCGCCCATTTTTGGACCAATCACGTAGACTGCCTCCATATATATATATACAAATTTCTAGTTCTCTTACTAACAAATTGTGCAAGATATCTCAAATTCAAAATTTGGCTTATATGGGCGGGGCCACGCCCATTGGTCCGATCCCGCCCATTTTTGGACCAATCACGTAGACTGCCACCAGAGACATATGTACAAAATTGCAGCACTCTCACTAACAAATTGTGCAATATATCTCAATTTTAAAATTTGTCTTATGTGGGCGGGGCCACGCCCACTTCATATATCGAAAATTCAAGTACCCTATTTTCACCACGCCGCACACATGTACATTCTGTGAAAATTTCAAGAAGATCGGTTCAGCCGTTTAGACGTCTATACGGTACAAACAAACCAACAAACAAACAAACAAACAAACACACATTCTTCTTTATATATATAGATTTATGTTATTATGTCAAGTTTCATTCGAAATAATTTTGAGTTCTTTGTTGACGTTTGTAGATTTCGGAATCTGTTTCTCTAATGAGGAACCAAATATAATCTATCATCATTCTTTCAACCCAGTGCCCTTGGTAACGCCGCTCGATGGACTTCAATTCTTTGTAAAACCTTTCGCCATGTTCGTCACCTACGTCGCCAAGATTCTCGGGAAAAAAGTTTAAATGAGAATGCACGAAATGAATTTTTAGGGACATATTTACACCTGTTGGAATACATAAAGCGAAAACTAAGTTGGAAGAATACATACATATGTGTTATATACGAGTGCATAAATATAAAAAAATATATTTCTAACCAATTTTTTCATAACTTTTTAACAAATCATTAATCATTGTTTCATATTGCGGGCTTTTATTGGACCCAATTTGCAATTTCATCCGACGTCAAATATGATTCGAAATTTACATCTTTCATAAGTTTCCTTATTTTAAGCCCATCAAAAAAGCCATCTTCGATTTTTTGAAAAGAAAGACTAATAAAACTTTTTAAATATGAGAGTGAATTGCTATCTTTCCTTAAGGCTTTAACAAAATTGTTAAATAGCCCCAGCTTAATATGCAATGGTGGCAAAATAAAAAAAGAAAACATTATTTTTAGACGAGAGGTGTGTATTTTATGTTGTTGTTTGGCATAAAATACCAACTACTTTTAAATCGCAACAAATTTTCCAGTCATGTTCATATTTTATGTATTTTATCAATTTAGCTATTGTTTCGTATGATTAATAGCAGTCCGTATCGTGAATGAATGGTTGTCTCCAAATCACTGGCATTCCACATTTCACGTGAAGTGTAAAATTAAAACGTTTTATTCCACAAAATATTGTAATACATAAATTATAATATTGTAATACATAAGTACTTACTGCATTCTTCCACTAGTCCATCGAGTAAGATTTACATGGCACGAATTACACAAAATACTAGGTGTCCACGGTTCGTTCATATTTTTAACTCGTATACCAAAATATTACACATATATTTCTTCTGTTATTTTTCCGCAGATGTAGCAGAAATTGTCGGGATCATTTACACATTGAAAAGTTCTTTGCTTTTACTCATACTTCGAAATATAACTTTGTAATATTTCTCAGAAAATCGACTTATCTCTTTAAGGCACTGAATTACACTAATTTATTAATAAGAAATTTCATTCATAAATTCCGGGTTTAAGGTTTATAAGTTGCAGTACCTGTAGCTGACATATATTTTGCTTCGAAAGTAGACACCCAATATTTTCAAGGATCTCATCCAATATAGCTCTCACATTGTATATCATGTTTTATGGAGGGTTACGAACGGCCATAAAACCTCGTCCTCTCTATAATTTTATAATGTCTGACATCAATCCTCATAAAATAAAATGAAGTGCAATGTCTCTTATATGTCTCTCTCACATATGGCGATTTCAATATAAGCAAAAACATCATTTAAAAACGAAAAAATATGAAACAAAATTTTTTGAATTTCCCTAATATTTACAAAATGGCTCATAACTTGTACATCTCTACATAGATTTTTTTCAAATATACAATGTTTTCTTCGTTAGAATAAAATATTTTTTTTTCGTTTTTTTTTCTTTTTTTTACGGTTTTTTTGTACTAGGAAAAAGTGTTTTAAAAAAAAAGTTTTTTTCTCATATTTTTGACGACTGTTACTAAACCAAAGATTCTACGTGAAAGCGATATTTACCGCATATGTACCCCTTATAGTTCCCTTTAACACGGCTCAATCAGGCTTATACTTGAAAAATTAGGGTCCAAATACTGAATGTACTTTCCACGAAAGCTGGAATTTAAAAAAAATTATATTTTTTAGTGTTTGTGACACCTAATTGCACCAGAAACTGTTATCCACATCCCTTGGATAGTGTAAATAAAAATTAAAAAAAAAAAATTCTGCAACGTTGTTAAAATCTTTTTTAAACAAAATATACCTATTAGGAGAAATTTAATAAACAACAATTTTATTTTTATATAAACAAATATTTGATTTGAGAAAATTACTTTGCAAATATATTTTCTTGTAATACATTAAAATATGCATTCCAAATAATTTTTTTTTGATTTTCAGCAAACTTTCGACCAATTTTTGTATTTGTTTCTATTACTCTTTTTCCAATAGACAGAAAGTAACTGAAACATATGGTCTTGAACCAAATAAATTCTGACTGAATAACAAAAGCACAGACCAACAATAAATAACAACAAAATTTTCAAATAATTATTTATTTGCCCTGAAATATATAATATTTAAAAATTTGTTTTCCAAATATATTTTCTTTCGATTCAAACATATCAATGAAGGCGATTTTGTCCCGTGATTGTACATATTAAGGCCAATTCCGCATTCGAGTGAATGCAGATTCGCCACTCTTCAAAAGGTTTTCATGTAATACACAATATAAAAAAAGAGTAACAAATGCAATACCACATCACACAATAATAATTGAATTTAAAATACCAAATGAAACAACATAAATTCAATTAAGATTCCCCAACAATTCCCCGGCTTGTTGAACAAAATAATTAAATGTGTATTTTTAACACCAAAAGAAAATACTTACAAAGAAAGGTAACATTAAAATGAAATAACAATAGAAGAGGTAAAAAATATAAAAGAGGAAAAAAGCTAGGCAAATTGGAAAAGCCCTCCCTCAAAATGCAGAGAAAAAATATGGAAAAAATTGTTGGCAAAGAGAGAGGGGAAATGACGAATTTCTTCTCCTAATTCACACAACGACAAAAAATAATAATACAATCGAAAAGTCTGCATTAATACAATTAGAAAAAGAAAAGTGTAAGAAAATAACAGAATTGCATTTCCAATAAGCCAATCACAGAAACAACAACAACAGTCTTTAAAACAATTCCCCATTACAAAACGACGATTCAATTGTTGCTATAGTTTTCCCCTATTTTCTTGGAAAATCTTTAAAAGAAAATTCCAATTGCATTTTGCAAAGGGGCAACATTTTCTTTCTTCAATCATATGAGAGTAAATGAAACAACTCTATAGGTGGGATGAGAGATAGAGAGCAATGAGAGAGTGACATTATAATATTATGATTTAAGTGCTCGCTACTCATTGCAGTTATTGGTACGAAGCCTGTGTCACGAAGTGAAATGGTTGAGAGTTCGAGTTCCCACAATCAGCGAGTGACGAGTAAATTAATTCACACTCTCACCGCTTGTCTGGTAATGGTAGCGCTAGTGTTTCCCTCTTTAAATTTGGCGAGTTCAACGAATAGGCGTTACTTTTTTGTTGGCCTCGCAGGCACGTGTAAGAGCGAAAGAGAGTGTCTCTGTTGGAACTAACCCCCTCTAGTGACGATGGCTTGGAGTGCTGTAAAGCATAAACTAACGAGTGTTATGATTAATGGTGTTGTTGCTGCCGGGTGAAGGTAACAAACAACAACAATTGCTTTATTGATACTTCTCTCTCTTTCTTTTCAAAGGTTTTTAGGGGTTTTTGGTGTCTTTTCTCTTTTGTTGAAATGAGGTGGTCGTCGTCATACATAAAACACGCAAGTCTCTCCATGTGTTGGGTTATGTTGGTATTGTTTTACTTTTTTTCTTGGTTTTCTTTTGTTTAGTAATTTTTTGCTTTTCCTTTTTGACTGTGTTTGTGTGGACTCGTTTAAGGCTTTGTGGCATAGTGTTTGACTCTTCTGTTGCATGGTTGGCGTTGCTCTCAACCTTAAGACAGCTCGCAACTAGTTTGTGCTCGAACGTTAAATCGCGCGCATCAAGGCAAGAGAAGGCACGCAAAAACAAGTTTGAGTTTTCAAACCGTTGTCCGTCAACGCAAAGCAGCGGCAGGTCTACTAAGCATAGGAAACCCAAAATACACGACGACAACGATGATGATGAGCTCCAACTGGAGAGGCGAGCAGACTAGACTCCTCCAATAGGAATTACAACAAAACGCAACTAGGCGCGTACCCCCATAAGAAATAGAATCAAATTGGATTTACGCACACGGTACGTCGTGAACGGCGGCGGTTGGTGCTTTTCTTATTGGGAAGCGGCCTAAAGACGACGACCAAATATCGAAGAAATACCGGAAATCAGACTCCTCGCCTGCATACACACTCGCACTCACACACCTACATATGAATGTATGTATGTGAACGAACAACCATACGCATGCATGGACGTACGTGCGTCGTAAATTAATCCTCACGACGTATAACGTATGAACGGCAACTGGATTTAGCGTCCATTTAAATGACTTAAAACCCAAAACGTAACTTAAGCTAAGTAACTAACATAAAAGCCGTCGGTAATTTTGACAAGTGTTGAATCAGTAAAAAAAACACACACAGAAAAATAATTGAAAAATAAAATAAAGCAGAAGACAACGCAAAAATAAAACTAACATCAAAAGAAAACTAGCAAATTGATATAATTAAAATAATAAAAAACAAAAATTCCTGACCTTGTCTGTTACACAAATTCCGAGGGGGGTAAAGGTTGTCGTCTCCGTCGTCATCGTAAACGTGCTAATGCTAACGGCGGTGGTGGTGTTGGTGGTGGTTACCGTGTCTAAGGTCTAAGGCGGGAGACCAGCTTAATACGTCACACGCCACACGCCGTTTGTCGTTACTTAAAATCAACAGCGAAAACGAGAGCCAACAAACATCACACGTTCAAACTGACCTTTTGAACGTCAAACAAGTGTCAAGTTATTATTAGTAGTACGGTTATTGTAGGTATTTTAGCGTTGACATTTTCGTTGGCGTTTCGTTAGTTCTCTGTCTGTCCCGTTTTACTAATCTTGGCTGTCGTCTACTGCTCGTATTCGCATAATTCTCCAAAAAAACATTTTGCTTTGGCTACTGATTCCATTTTTTGGGTTAGAAAGAAAAAAAAAAAACAAAAAAATAAAGAGAAAAAAATACCATCAACGTCATCGTTGCTCTGTCAGTCACTCTGTCTAAAAGTGACACTTTTTAGTTGCTATTGTTGTATACCAAAAAAAAAGTGTCAAATTCCAAAACCGGCAAATACACACCTACACCACCACTTAGGTAAATAAAGTTTTGAAAAATAACAAAACCGGTTTCCAAATATGCAGAGAATAAACCCTTAATAATTTTTAATGAGTTACGGTAAAAATCCATAATCGTTACTAAAAATACAAAAAAAAAATTAAAATAAGTGTTTTTTTCGTTGAGTATAAAGTTGTTGTTTTTGCCGGTTTATAAACAAAATGATATACCACTTGTTTGCCGGTTAAATAGTTTATTAATATTGAAATTAAAAGCAAGAATTGAAAGAGTGATCGACCGAATAGCAGCATGTCTTCATATCAAATCGATTGTGGATATCCGACGGCAAATCAGGTAAGAATTGTTGCTGTTTCGTTTTTGTATTGTTTTGGGGCAGACCAATTATAATTGTCACAAATTAGGTCAATAGTATTAAAATGTGGCGAAAATAACAAATAAAAAATAAAATGATAATAAATATTTATGCACTGAAAGACCTTAATAAAATCAATAAATACATACATTACACTGATGAAAACGGACATTGTTTTTTGGGGTTAAGGTAGAGCTTCATTCATGAAATTTACAAAGTTAAATTAAACGAAAAAAGTAATGTAAAATATTCCATAGACACAGCGTACCTCAAGGGTTAAAAAGTTTGGCTAGTTTGACGCCAAAAACTGTTAATGAGGTTTTGTCCAGGATTATCCCCTCTACTCAACTGTGAAGAGATCAAATCTGGATCTGCTTCGCTTCGCGAGATATCGCGAAAATTGTAAAAGCACGATGCACAGTGCTCTGTCTTCATGTATCGATGTGACAAAAATAGAAGGAGTAATTGCAGAATTGCGAAATTTGGCACCAAGCTGTATTTGGTCATAGTTAAAAAAAATTTTAAATTTGGACCCAATCGGACCGCGGGGCTCGTAACCCCATGTAAATTATTCCGGGTCCTCAAAAATTCACCAGACTATAACACGAAATTGGAGCATTGTATATTTATGAAATTTAACATGTCATAATATTTCATATATATCAGTTGCGGTGCAAAATTTCGATGGGATATAGCGAGTCCTTTTGGTACCTCCCACACAAAGGGGTTCAAATAACTTAAACATATATATATATATATATATATATATATATATATATATATATGTTTGTCCATCGCATAGTTTGGGGACAGGAAAATTCATTGATTTTTTTAATGTAGCATTATTTTTTACCACCTATGGATCCTAAATATACCGATTATTCCACTATAACCTATAGAAATCGGTATATATAGCTAATCTACTATCCACCGCATAGTTCCAGGTCCTTCATATATGTACCGCATACTTTGGGGACAGGTCCTCATAGTATGCGATAAATATATGTTGCCAGATTGTTCACGAAACTAGACGCGATGGCTATCTTTATAAGAGCGGCTTTGACTTTCTCTTTCAAAATTAACGGTTTTTTTTATTCAAACATAAGAAGTAGTACGATATAACTCCATTTTGAAATAAATAAAGAAAAAATAACTCAAATATTATTTTCAAGTTAGAGGATGTTAATATACGTACGAATATTCATTTTATGTACATTTTCTTCGAACATTTAGGAGAAAAACAGAAAATTTTATTATTACTATTTTTTTTTTACTTTTTATATTTTTTTTTTTTTGGAAAAAATACTACTGTTAAGATTGTTCCAATTGGATTATTCTGGGAAATGCTTATATTTGCATATTATTTATTATATTACTTTCTTCAAATATTTGTTAGAAAACAAAACAGGGAGGAGTTGAAGAAGTGTTAGGAGAAAATTGAAAAATATAGTTTTTATTTTTTTAACTTTCTATAGTTTTTTTTTTGCAATAATACAACTGTAAGTTTGTTCCACATTGATTTTTTTGGGATGAATTCCTCTTTCTATTGCGCATGCCTCTCTGTCTTATGATGGGCAGGGTCGTCGCAACTGGAGTTGCCTTATTCATCCCTTATCCTTTCTCTCCTGACACTCGCTTGTATAAAAATGCTTCGTGTGAATCAGGACATACATTTGAAATTGATTGTGAAAGCGTCTGTGTTTTTGTAGCTGTAGCACATTTCCATAGTTATGGATCACACGAGACAATTATTGCCAAGTAAGTAGCAGTGTATGTAGGAGAGTGAGGCAAAGAGCCTAACAAATAATGCTCAAATACAACGCTGGATGCGTTTGACATTTTCTTGTCAAAATCAAATGTTGCATAAGCAAAATATTTTCCTATTATAAAAACTGACTGTTAACTGTAGTAACAAGCGAGTGTCAAAGTTTGTAGGAAAGGGAGCTCTTTCCGCCTGCCTCTCTCTCCAACAAACTTTGACACTCGCTTGTAAAAAAAGGCTTCGTGTGAATCAGGATATACATTTGAAATTGATTGTGAAACCGTCTGTGTTTGGGTAGCTGTAGTACATTTCCATAGTAATGAATCACGCGAGGAGAGTGAGGCAAAGAGCCTAAAGCAAAGTATACACGATTGCCAAATCAGGCAATATTGTCAGAAAAATGGCAGAAAAATGCAACCCTGTGCACGTGAGATGTTTATACATGTGACAATGGCGTCATTGCCAGAGAAACATTTTATTGGCAGCACTGTCTATAAAATATTTTTAATAGCAATCGTATATATAAATATTTACAAAATATTGTAAATATATGAAATTGTAAGGTTTTCTTGCAATCGTCTGAACTGTCAATTGACATTTGCCTAACAATATGTCATTGTCCGTACATTTGCAGCACTTTAACAGGGTTGATAACGTTGTCCGATCTGGCAGTCGTCTGTACTTAGCTTTAGCATAACAAATAATACTCAAATACAACCCTGGATGCGTTTGACATGTTCTTGTCAAAATCAAATGATGCATAAGCAAAATATTTTCCTATTATAAAAACTGACTGTTAATGTGTCGTATGATCCTCCTTCGGAATCGTGTGATCCCCTCAAAAGTCGTACGATTGTTTTTCAATCGCCCTTTTACACCAAAAGGACTGCACTGCCAAAGTTGTATTTTTGACATATCGTGCGATTCGGTCCTGCTTCACACGAATCATTTTTTTTACAAGCGAGTGTCGAAGTTTTAGGACACTTGCTTGTAAAAAATGCTTCGTGTGAAGCAGGACTATTTAAATGTACTACTGTTGCCCAAACACCGGACGCTTTGACGGGTTTCACACAAGGCAATTTTTTCCAAGCAAGTGTCAAAGTTTGTAGGAGAGAGAGGCAGAGAGCTCTTTCCGCCTGCCTCTCTCTCCTACAAACATTGACACTTACTGGAAAAAAATTGCCGAGTGTGAATCTGAACTTATATTGGCATTTAAGTAATTCCCTAATAGGCTGCTGTGTAAGTTCCGATTCACACTTGAAATTTTTGTCAGCTGCTTATTCTCCAAGTTCAGATTCATACTCGGCAATTTTTTCCAAGCAAGTGTCAAAGTTAGTTGGATAGAGAGGCGGGCGGAAAGAGCCCTCTGCCTCCCTCTCCCTACACTTTGACACTTGCTTGGAATAAATTGCCGAGTATGAATCTGAACTAAGATCATCAGCACATGAGGCAACTCTAGTTGCGACGACTCTGCCCATCATAAGAAATAGAGGCATGTGTAATAGACAGAGGAATTCATCCCTTATCCTCTCTCTCCTGACACTTGCCTGTATAAAAATTCTTCGTGTGAATGAGCACATACATTTGAAATTGATTGTGAAAGCGTCTGTGTTTGGGTAGCTGTAGCACATTTCCATAGCTATGGATCACACGAGACAATTATTGCCAAGAAAGTAGCAGTGTGTGTAGGTGAGTGAGGCAAAGAGCCTAACAAATAATACTCAAATACAACGCTGGATGCGTTTGACATTTTCTTGTCAAAATCAAATGTTGCATAAGCAAAATATGTTCCTATTATAAAAACTGACTGTTAACTGTAGTACATTTCCACACTCCTGCTTCACACGAAGCATTTTTTACAAGCGATTGTCAAAGTTTGTAGGAAAGAGAGGCAGAGAGCCAATTCCGCCTGCCTCTCTCCCCTACAAACTTTGACACTCGCTTGTAAAAAAATGCTTCGTGTGAATCAGGACATACATTTGAAATTGATTGTGAAACTGTCTGTGTTTGGGTAGCTGTGGTACATTTCCATAGTTATGAATCACACGAGGAGAGTGAGGCAAAGAGCCCAAAGCAAAGTATACACGATTGCCAGATCAGGCAATATTGTTAGAAAAATTGCGAAAAAAATGCAATCCTGTGCACGTGCAACCGTGTGAACATACAATTTTTGTTTTGCAACGTTGGCAGAATGAATAGTCATTGTGAGATAATTTGTAGATGTGCGTAGTTTATGCATGTGACAATGGCGCCATTGCCAGAGAAACATTTTATTGGCAACACTGTCTATAAAATATTTTTATTGGCAATCCTGCATATAAATATTTACAAAATATTGTAAATATATGAAATTGTAAGGTTTTCTTGCAATCGTCTGAATTTTTAATTTACATTTGCCTAACAATCTGTCATTGTCCGTACAATTGCAGCACTTTAACAGGGTTGATAACGTGGTCTGATCTGGCAGTCGTCTGTACTTAGCTGTAGCATAACAAATAATACTCAAATACAACCCTGGATGCGTTTGACATTTTCTTGTCAAAATCAAATGATGCATAAGCAAAATATTTTCCGATTATAAAAACTGACTGTTAATTTGTCGTATGATCCTTCTTCGGAATCGTGTGATCCCCTCAAAAGTAGTACGATTCTCTCTCGAAAACGTTCAATCGCACTTTTACACCAAAAGGACTGCACTGCCAAAGTTGTATTTTTCACAGAACTTGCGATCCGGTCCTGCTTCACACGAATCATTTTTTTTTACAAGCGAGTGTCAAAGTTTTAGGACACTTGCTTGTTAAAAATGCTTCGTGTGAAGCAGAACTATTTAAATGTACTACTGTTGCCCAAACACTGGACGCTTTGACGGGTTTCACACAAGGCAATTTTTTCCAAGCAAGTGTTAAAGTTTGTAGGAGAGAGAGGCAGGCGGAAAGAGCTCTCTGCATCTCTTTCCTACAAACATTGACACTTGCTGGAAAAAATTTCAGAGTGTGAATCTGGACTTACATTGGTATTTAAGTAATTCCCTAATAGGCTGCGGTGTAAGTTCCGAGTTACACTTGCAATTTTTGTCAGCTGCTTATTCTCTAAGATCCTCAGCACATGATGCAACTCTAGTTGCGACGACTCTGTCCATCATAAGAAAGAGAGGCATGCGCAATAGAAAGAGGAATTAATCCCTAAGCCTCTCTCTCCTGACATTCGCTTGTATAAAAATGCTTCGTGTGAATCAGGACATACATTTGAAATTGATTGTGAAAGCGTCTGTGTTTGGGCAGCTGTAGCACATTTCCATAGCTATGGATCACACGAGACAATTATTGCCAAGTAGCAGTGTATGTAGGAGATTGAAGCAAAGAGCCTAACAAATAATGCTCAAATACAACGCTGGATGCGTTTGACATTTTCTTGTCAAAATCAAATGTTGCATAAGCAAAATATTTTCCTATTATAAAAACTGACTGTTATCTGTAGTATATTTCCATACTCCTGATTCACACGAAGCATTTTTTTACAAGCGAGTGTCAAAGTTTTTTAGGAAAGAGAGGCAGAAAGCTCATTCCGCCCGCCTCTCTCTCCAACAAACTTTGACACTCGCTTGTAAAAAAAGCTTCGTGTGAAGCAGGACATACATTTGAAATTGATTGTGAAACCGTATGTAGCTTTTTTTACCAGCGAGAAGCTTTTTTTACAAGCGAGTGTCAAAGTTTTTTAGGAAAGAGAGGCAGAAAGCTCTTTCCGCCTGCCTCTCTCTCCTACAAACTTTGACACTCGCTTGTAAAAAAGCTACATACGGTTTCACAATCAATTTCAAAAGTATGTCCTGCTTCACACGAAGCATTTTTATACAAGCGTTTTTTTTATACTCTCGAAAACGTTCAATCGCACTTTTACACCAAAAGGACTGCACTGCCAAAGTTGTATTTTTCACAGAACGTGCGATCCGGTCCTGCTTCACACGAATCATTTTTTTTACAAGCGAGTGTCAAAGTTTTAGGACACTTGCTTGTTAAAAATGCTTCGTGTGAAGCAGGACTATTTAAATGTACTACTGTTGCCCAAACACTGGACGCTTTGACGGGTTTCACACAAGGCAATTTTTTCCAAGCAAGTGTTAAAGTTTGTAGGAGAGAGAGACAGGCGGAAAGAGCTCTCTGCCTCTCTCTCCTACACACATTGACACTTGCTGGAAAAAAATTGCCGAGTGTGAATCTGGACTTACATTGGTATTTAAGTAATTCCCTAAGTCAGCATTTACATGATACTTTTTTTTTAAGTATTAAGTATACTTATCGGCGTTTTGTGGGCGAGAGAGGCAGTCGGAAACGGGGGGAAAAAAGTATGCCGTACTCGTACTTGTCGTACTCATCCGTTTTGTTTTTTCGTTCGCACTTGGAAACAACAACAATTCACACAGGAAAAGCCGAAACAAAACAAATGAAAATAAGTATAAGTATTAAAAAAAAAGTACGTGTGTGAACGTAGAAACTTTTTCAAAAGAGAATAAGCCGATAAGTTACTTAAAAAAAGTACCATGTACCACTTGTGCTTAAAAGTATTAGTTTAGTACTTAGTCCTGATTCATACCCGACAATTTTTTCCAAGCAATTGTCAAAGTTTGTTGGTGAGAGAGGCAGGGGGAAAGAGCTCTCTGCCACCCTCTCTCCTTCAAACTTTGACAATTGCGTGGAAAAAATTGCGGAGTGTGAATCCGAACTTACCAAAAAATTAATTTTTCATCCCTGCTTGTAATTGGACGTCAATTTTGTCATGTGATCCTCTGTCGGGGTCGTGCGATCCTCGTTTAAACCTAGAAGACTAGTCGCCCAGGGATGTATTTTTGACAGATCGCGCGACGAAATTTCATGATGTAAATAGGCCCTTGGAATGATACAGTTTAAGAGCTTATCCACACTCGGCAATTTTTTCTCTAATTCTCTCTCCTACAAACTTTGACACTTGCTTAGAAAAAAATGCTTTGTGTGAATCAGAACATACATTTGATATTGATTGTGAAAGCGTCTGTGTTTGGTTGGCTGTAGTACATTTCCATAGTCATGGATCACACGAGACAATTATTCCCATGTAAGTAGCAGTGTATGTCGGAGAGTGAGGCAAATACAACCCTGGATGCGTCGTCTGATTCTCTCTCGAAAGTCCCTATTTAGACTGGCTATTTTTTTCAGCAGATTATCGGCGTTTTGTAGGAGAGAGAGGCAGTCGTCAAGAGGGGGGAAAAACTCTCCCTGTACATTTCGAGTACGCAGAGGAAAGCTGAAAAGAGAATTAGCCGATTATCTGCTGAAAAAAATTGCCAGTCTAAATAGGGACAAAACGTTCTAACGCCCTTTTACACCAAAAATACTGCACTGCCAATGGTGTATTTTTGACAGATCGTGCGATCCGGCCGTATAACACTATACAATGATAGTAAATCGCAATCTTAAATTCGAGTGAAAGCGTACGACGTCTGTAAAATTATTGCATATGTCATGATTCACACGAAGCAATTTTTACAAGCTTCTATCTAAGTTTGTTGGAGAAAGAGGCAGGCGGAAAAGGCTCTCTCCGTCTTACATTCACAGCTACTTAATTGGCAATAATTGTCTCGTGTGATTCATGACTATGGAAATGTACTACAGCTACCAAACACAGACGCTTTCCGAATCAATTTGAAATGTATGTCCTGATTCACACGAAGCATTTCTTACAAGTGAGTGTCAAATTTTGTGGGAGAGAGAGGCAGAGAGCTCTTTCCGCCTGGCTCTCTCTCCTGCAAAATTTGACACTCGCTTGTAAAAAATGCTTCGTGTGAATCAGCACATACATACTAATACATATTCCTTATTCACACTTGCAATTTGTTTCTGCTGAATTGCAGTGTTTGTTGGAGAGGGACGCAGTCGGTAAGGGGGGAGAAAAAGTCTTCCGTACCTGCAATTTTTTGCAATGCGTTTTGCGTTTTCTTTCGCTGTAAAGTTTTTTGACATTTCCACATTCTTTTTCATTTGATATTCATTGTTTTGTGCGCAGTTCAACATATGTTAATTTGTGCGACATACTTTTTTTTTACAACAATTATAATTAGACATTCCGCTTACAGCATTTTTTAAATATAATTTTAGAGAATTGTGATCGCTATTCCAAAAGAATACTTAAAATTTGTGAATGTGTTCGCCAAAATATTAATAAAAATCTTACAGTTCATATCCTCTTGATATAAATAAAAATGGAAAATAAACACATTTTTAGAAACTGATGTCACCCGTACCAGGTTACCATCGACGTAGATTGTTTTCAAAATAATTGCCTATTATGGTATTACTTAAATACCAATGAAAGCGTCCGGTGTGTGATCAGCTGTAGTACATTTCCATAGTCCTGATTCACACGAATCATTTTTTTACAAACAGTTTGTTGGAGAGAAAGGCAGTCGGAAAGAACTCTCTCTCTTTGACACTCGCGTGTAAAAAATTCTTCGTGTGAATCAGGACATACAATTTATGTCAGCATACGAGGAAACTCCAGTTGCTCTGAAATTGTTTCCAAGCCAGTGTCAGTATTTGTCTGGTGTGAATTAGGACTATGTAATTGTTCTAGACGTACCGAAATACGCTTTCATAATATCGAAAAATCAAAATTGACAGAACGTATTGCAAGAAAACAATACTTGCTCTCATGATAAGTCTATATTCACAAGCAGCATTTTCACCCGCTGCAACTCTGAGTTCATGGGAGAGAGAGATATGAGGAATAGAAAGAGGAAAAATCTTTCTAGTACTGGCATCCCGTTGTGTGTTTTTCATACGCATTCAAGATGACAGCTGCTTTTTGGTATTTCTTTATATTTTTGTCATTCGTTGTTGTGTAGTCGGTGCAAATTTAAATAAATTTGTGCTAAATTAGACGTGCTACACACTTAGCAATTTTTCCAAGCAAGTGTCAAAGTTTGTAGGAGAGAGAGGCAGGGAGCTCTTTCCGCCTGCCTCTCTATCCTACAAACTTTGACACTTGCTTGGAAATAATTGTCTTGTGTGAATCCCGACTTAAACGTTTAGTCGTCCTTTTACACCAAAAAGACTGCACTGCCAAGGGTGTACGAGTATTTTTGACAGATCATGCGATCCGGTCGCATAACTCGATGCACTGATTGTAAATCCCACTCTTAAATTCGAGTGAAAGCGTATAACGTCTGTAAAAATATTGCATATGTAGAGAATTCTGCCAATCATAGGTGCGAGGAAAAGGGATGAATTCCTCCTTCTATTGCGCATGCCTCTCTATCTCATGATGGGCAGAGTCGTCGTAGTTGCCTCGTGTGCTGAGGATTTTACAGAATAAGCTGACAAAAATTTCAAGTGTGTGTGTTTCACCGCACCCTATTAAGCTATGTATAGACGATTGCCATATCGGACAATATTGTCAGAAAAATGGCGGAATAATGCAACCCTGTGAACGAACAATCGTGTGAACATGCAATTTTTGTCTTGCAACGTTATTAGAAAAGTCATTGCGAGATAATTTGCAGAATGCTAGATGTGCGAAGTTTATGCATGTGACAACAGCGCCATTGGCAGAAAAACATTTTATTGGCAACACTGTCTATAAAATATTTTTATTGGCAATCCTGCATATAAATATTTACAAAATATATTGTAAATATAGGAAATTGTAAGGTTTTCTTGCAATCGTCTGAACTGTCAATTCACCTTTGCCTAACAATCTGTCATTGCCCGTACAGTTGCCGCACTTTAACATGGTTGATAACGTTTGCCGATCTGGCAATCGTCTGTACATACCTTTAGGGTATTACTTATATAGTTCTGGTTCACACTCGCCAACTTTTTCCAAGCAAGTGTAAAAGTTTGTTGGTGAGAGAGGCAGGCGGAAAGAGTTCTCTGCCTCTCCCTTCTACAAACTTTGACACTTGCATGGAAAAATTGCGTAGTGGAAATTAGGACAAACCAACGAAAGCGTCCGGTGTTTGGGCAGCTGTAGTACATATTCATAGTCCTGATTGACACGAAGCATTTTTTACAAGCGAGTGTTACAGTTTAAAGGAGAGGAGGCAGGTGGAAAGAGCTCTCTGCCTCTCTCTCCTACAAACTTTGACACCCACTTGTAAAAAATGCGGACGACTTTTGAGGGGATCACACGATTCCGAAGGAGGATCATAAGACACATTAACAGTCAGTTTTTATTATAGGAAAATATTTTGCTTATGCATCATTTAATTTTGACAAGAAAATTACAAACGCATCCAGGGTTGTATTTGAGTATTATTTGTCAGGCTGTTTGCCTCTCTCTTCTACATACACTGCTACTTACATGGCCATAATTGTCTCGTGTGATTAATGAATATGGAAATGTACAACAGCTACCCAAACATAGACGCTTTCATAATAAATTTCAAATGTATGTCCTGCTTCACACGAATCATTTTTTTAGCGAGTGTGAAAGTTTTTTAGGAGAGAGACAAACAAACTTTGTCATGTGATCCTCTCTCGGGGTAGTGCGATCCTCGTTTACACCTAAAAGACTAGTCGCCCAGGGATGTATTTTTGACAGATCGCGCGACGAAATCTCATGATGAAAACAGGCACTTGGAGTGATACAGTCTAAGTGCGGATTCACACTCCGCAATTTTTTCCAAGCAAGTGTCAAAGTTTTTGGGAGAGAGAGGCAGGCGGAAAGAGCTCTGTGATTCTCTCTCCCACAAACTTTGACACTTGCCGAGTGCGAATCAGGACTAACAAAAACACGCAGTAATATTTGGATATTATAAATGTGCTTTTGTGATATTTTTAAGTTACACCCCTGTTCTGTATTCAGAGAACGGATTGAATCCCAATTTCCAGTTCATAAAATTGTAAAGGTAGTGCTTCTAGCCCAACAAATACGAAAATACACCCTGGGGGTGTTTGGCTGTTCGCTGTGCACTACCTGTATTAATTGAATCATGGTCAAATACAACCAGTCTGCCATTTGCTTGCCAAAATAAATTGATGTAAACACAAGACTTTTATACATCAATTTATAAAAACGAAATCAATGTTGTCCTGTGATCCCCCACACCGCCGACTTTGGACATACCGTGGAGTAGAAAATTTATAATCCCGGCCGAGTGAAGTAAACAGTTTAGCCATCTTTGAACATACTCCAGAGGAGAAAATCTTCGATCCCGACCTAAGCCGGCTGAGAACATCCGTGTAGCCGTCTTTGGACATACCCAGAGGAGAAAACGTCTGATCCCGGCCAAAGGCCGTCTACCCAAAACGATATTCATCCCCTCACCTTACAAATAGGATGGTATATGTAATTTGATACGGGCCAAAAGTGTAACACACTGGAGGAGTGACCCAGAACAGTTTTGTGTCATTATACCCTCACTTTAGTGTAATGAGGGTATATATCATTTGATATTGGCCAAAAGGGTATCACATCGAAGGACTAATATGTATAAGATCCCATGTATGTTCGGCGGAAATCCCCTTTGGGTCATTCGAAAAAATACTTGATGCTTTTATAGTGTCCCTTTTGACTTCCCACGCAATGATACCATTATGTACATAATTAACAGCTTGTAGCGTGAGTACCAATGCACTAAAATGCCACAAAACGTTGCACACAGTAACGCTTATAAAGTACCTATAGCCCTGTGAACATTAGGCGGTATCACCACTTTAGGTACCTCCCACACAAAATGCCACCTAAGAGTATTCCTTAGTTAATTTACTCGACTGTATTTGTCTTGCTTACTTCAAGTCATTTGAGCAATGTCCGTCCGTCCTTCAGTCTGCTGGTAATCACGATAACTCTTGAAACGAATAACCGACTGACTTCAAATTTCGTATGTGGTAATATTTTTCCCATCTCATACCAAGTTCAAAGATTTTCAATATTGGTCCACTCCTAGTGCCCCCCATAAAGGATTAAAATTTAGTGAAATATTGATTAATTAATAAGACCCAATTTACAAAGCAACTGCGACACGAGTTTGTAAAAAGTGTAAAGAAGCTTCCGGGGTAGACAAATTTCTCGAAATAAAAATATGTATGTATAAGGACAAACTGACATTTCATTTTATGAGTGACTGAATACGAAAAACAAAATAAAATAAATTTGTTCCGTGTTTGCGGAAACTAATGACTCACCGTTTAAATGAGCATAATTTTAGGTAGGGATTTCAAAAAAGTCGCAGGCGCGTTGCTTCGTATACATTGGGTCCAACTTATACTCGCCCTTATTCCAGTTGGCGTCGATTCTTAGTCGACACTGTTTAGATTGACGACTTATAAATTTTGAAAATATTTATACCCTACACCACACTGTGGTACAGGGTATTATAAGTTTGTTTCATGGCAGATGTTTGTAACACCTGAAAATACTATAGCTAGACCCAGCTTAAAGTATACCGATCGACTCAGAATCACTAGGTGAGTCGTTTTAACCATGTCTGTCCGTCTGTCCATGTAAAGTTGTTCGTCGACTACAAGTCGGAATTTCACACCGATCGTTCTGAAATTTTGCAGTTTAGAGTATTTCGTAGCTGTAAAGATCCCTATTGAATTTGGTTGAAATCGGTTCAGATTTAGATATAGCTCCCATATATATCTTTCGTCCGATTTGGCCCTTTAGACCCATAGGAGCTGTATTTTACATCGAATCGTTTTGAAATTTAGAACGGTAGAGTTTCTTGATCCATTGACCAACATTGCCGAATTTGAAGAAAATCGGTTAAGATTTAGCTATAGCTCCCATATATATGTTTCGTCCGATTTGGCTCTTTAGTTCTATATAAGCTGTATTTTACATCCAATCGTTTTGAAATCTAGAATGGTAGACTTTCTTGCCCCATGGACCAACAATGCCGAATTTAAAGAAAATCGGTTCAGATTTAGATTTAGCTCCCATACATATCTTTCGTCCGATTTGGCCCTTTAGTCCTATAGAAGCTGTTTTTTACATCCAATCGTTTTGAAATTTAGAATGGTCGAGTTTCTTTATCCATGGACCAACATTGCCGAATTTGAAGAAAATCGGTTAGGTTTTAGATATAGCTCCCATATATATGTTTCGTCCGATTTGGCCCTTTAGTCCTATAGAAGCTGTATTTTACATCGAATCGTTTTGAAATTTAGAATGGTAGAGTTTCTTGACCCCTGGACCAACAATGCCGAATTTGAAGAAAATCGGTTTAGATTTAGATATAGCTCCCATACATATTTTTCGTCCGATTTGGCCCTTTAGTCCTATAGAAGCTGTATTTTACATCCAATCGTATTGAAATTTATAATGGTAGAGTTTCTAGATCCATGGACCAACATTGCAAAATTTGAGGGACATCGGTTAAGATTTAGCTATAGCTCCCATATATATGTTTCGTCCGATTTGGATATTTAGTCCTGTAGAAGCTGTATTTTAAACCCAATCATTTTGAAATTTAGAATGGTAGAGTTTCTTGATCCATGGACCAACAATGCGGAATTTGAAGAAAATAGGTTCAGATTTATATATAGCTCCCATATATATCTTTCGTCCGATTTGGCCCTTTAGTCTTATAGAAGCTGTATTTTACATCCAATCGTTTTAAAATTTAGAATGGTAGAGTTTCTAGATCCATGGACCAACATTGCCGAATTTGAAGAAAATCGGTTAGGATTTAGATATAGCTCCCATATATATGTTTCGTCCGATTTGGCCCTTTAGTCCTATAGAAGCTGTATTTTACATCGAATCGTTTTGAAATTTAGAATGGTAGAGTTTCTTGACCCCTGGACCTACAATGCCGAATTTGAAGAAAATCGGTTTAGATTTAGATATAGCTCCCATACATATATAACTTTAGCTGTACATACAAATACTTGAGGTTTTGTGCAGTGTAATGCATTTATATATTATACCCCCCCACAGAATTGGATCATTTTGCACTAAAAGTTAACAGCTTTTAACTTTAATACCAGAACATGCAATTTACACTGGCAATAATATAATTAAATAAAAAAAATATTATATTTATTTCGTTTATATGTTGCAAAAACCAAGCAACGAATATAGTTATTTATTATGTATTAATAAAGTACAATAAATGGAAAATTAAACTAAAAAAATGTAAAATTAAGTAATAAAAAATAACTAAATTACTATTTTTTTGGGCTGAAGGTGAGAGGATTGGTAAGTCCGTTTACCCGACTTATTCTATACCGCTTATGTGAAATCACTTTGCATTGATCATGCAAATCGCTATTTTATACCCTCATTTTAGTGAAACGAGGATATATATCATTTGTAAAGAACCAAAAGTGTAACACATCGAAGGAGTGACCTAAGAGCCACTGTATGTTTGACGGACATCCATTATGGTAAATTATAGGTCATTTGAGAATTGTCACTTCGTCCGCCTGTCTAGCGCCCACTATTACTCTCGAAATGAGTAACTGATTGACTTAAAATTTGGTATGTGGTGAAATTTGTTTCGATATTATGGTGTTTCTTTTTTAAAACAAGATTTTGCCTTGTTAGAGAGCAGGATTTTAATAATGCCGCCTACAACATATGATACTGCTGCATTTTGTGATGGTCGGAATCAAAAGCAAAAATTCAAAAAACAAAAGAAAACACAATTAGGCTTAGCTTGAAGATGGGACATACTGCTCCGCTCCGTCTAGTACCTCTACCACAAACGTTAAACAATTTTTGAAATATTGATTCTTTAATAACATCTATACAACTTATCGGAATCTTCTAAAAAACCTACACATAATATTAGTCTTTCTTTTTCTATCACCTTGAGAAGAATGGGCGAAGTGGCTCCGTACCATTTGTTACCTCCCTCACACATGGACCTTTTTAAACCAACATTTAACAGCTTATAATTTGAATACGATATACACAAATTCTTAAAATTGTGTGCAGTGTTATGCCTTTACAGTATATACAGTTCCATATGAAGGTCACAGACGAATTTGACTTCTTGGCGGTGTTGATCATACGGTTTTAACCGATGTGATGCAATTTAAAAATGTACTATTATCTACAAAAATTCTTAGTAATAATGGAATGATAGGGCCCTAAATATTTTTCCTTACACCCCCTTACCCCTTAAAATTGCCCTATAAAAATAGTAATATATCAAAAGTTGTCGAAATCGTTGGATTCTTTGCATGATGTATTCGACAAAATGATTCCCAGTAAAATCACAATATGTCTGCTCAACACACTTTGATGTAAAATTAGTGGTTTTTATGTACGAGTATATCGTAGACTCAGGAACAATATAAATACAGAAGGCTTCGACATAGACGTTCCATGTCAAAAATCTATATGAAGGAGACATTTCAGGAGTCATAAAAACCTATATACATTAGGGCGGGTCAAAAAAATATTGCGGTTGTCCGCATGTCAACTGAAAGCTTTTTTTGTTTAATGAATATTATTAACACCTTGCGACTTCTTCCTTTGGTGCCACGTGAAAGATAAGGTCTACGCCAACAGCCCAGCGTCGAATCAAGACCTCAAAGATAGAATTCGTGAGGCTCGAGGACATGGGGCAGCCACTTTGCGATTTAGTTCTGGAAAATTTCATGAAAAGAAAATGGTCATGTAAGCATGGTCGTGGTGGCCATTTGGCTGATGTTGTTTTTCATTATTAACGGCATACCTTCCTCTTTATTATGAAATAAACATCCGATCATTTATCTCAAAAAATTGAATTTTTCTTTGAATACCAAAATAACACCCCTTGGGGCCAAAATATTGTACTGTTTCATCCGAGATGCAAGTAGTTCTGCCTTATCTTTGTTCAGTTTCAAATCTCTCACTAGATCATTGAGTTGAAACTGAGGTAAAAGCGATGACTTCTGCCTCAAACTTGAATCGCTCAGAGTTTAGTACTCAGTTGAACTTGATGATGTTTCCGTATGTTAGCTGTTAGCTATACTTGAACACTTGGGAATTGGTATTGTTTCCGAATGTGCAACTGGCAAAGTGACAGATTTTACTTTAGCATAATTCCAGCGAATGCTCCTTCCTACTCCAATTTGTTTACTTAGACAAAAATAGCAGTCCTTATCGTGAATGAATGGTTGTCTCCAAATCATTTGCATTCCAAATTGCACGTGATGTCTAAAATTAAAACATTTTATTCCACAAAACATTGTAATACATTAATTGTAAAGTATTTACCGCATGCTTCCACTACTCCATCGAGTAAGATTTACATGGCACGAATTACACAAAATACTAGGTGTCCACGGTTCGCTCATATTTTTAACTCGTATTCCAAACTATTGCACATATATTTCTTCCATTATATTTTCCGCAGATGTACACGTCATCGATTTCATGAAAAAATAAACATAAACAGCTGTGACGTACATATGTTGTGTCTAAGCCACTCAACATTTTTGAAAGCAACGGCGTCAAAATGTAATGTTTTTTTGTTCAGGTGGCAAGGCCAACGATTGAAAAATTATCTTTAATTTCAAGAAAATAGCATTTAGTGTTTATATATAAATAAAAGGAGTTTATATATAACCTTAGGGGATTGGGCGGATTAAAATTTAATACAAATTACAATTTGTATAAAAAATGTCCCCAAACTATCAATGTCCCCATAGTATGCGCAAGATATGTGAAAATAATGGGGACTGTCCCTGAACTATGCAAATGTCCTCATTGTATGCGGTATATCAAAAAACTGTCCCCATACTATGCGTTGGACAAACATATATATATATATATATATATATATATATATATATGGAAAAATGTTTGTATGTATGTAGTGTTTTATAGACGCTTAAACCACTGGACCGATATTAAATTCTTTTCTTTTGTTTGAAGCTATTTGGTCTGAGAAGAGGTTTTGGAAAAAAAATGTTTGCAAAATGTGGCCGTAACAAATCGCCCGCTTGACCGATGAGGCTCCTGCTAGAGCTAGAGAGCTGACATTTTGCATACACAAAGACAGGATTTTTGTATAAACCACGTGATACTCACTTAATCATTTTTCGGCCTGTGGCCAGTTCTAGCGCTGTCAAAAACTTGAGTTTTGTTTTTGTTCTTTCAGAAGCCTTTTATAAAATACAAAATTAAAAATTTGCATATATATGAAAACGGCAACGGCAAATATATGCGCGAAAAATAAATTTTAGTTCTCTGAATGTGGTCAACGTAGCATTGACCAAAAAATGTTCATTATTTTACTGATTTTCAAAGTTCCTTAAGAGGTAAGGATATACAAATGTATATGTAGACTAGGGCGGGTTGATTTTTTTTTAAATCGTATAGCAAAAACGTAAAATTCTAAGAAAATTCTCCAAAGAAACCATGTATCTAAAATAAAATCCAAATCCGCGCCTCTCGACTTGAAATGTATATGCCCGCCTTTGGCAAAAAAAATAAATGTAAGAAAAAATATCTTTTTCCAAAAAGAAATCGAATTTTCTGAATAAAATTGTTTAGTAAGGTAGTTCTTTTGCACTTTATATCTTTTCTAAACTAAAAATTTGTTTTCATTAAAAAAAATTTCACCCAAGTAAAAAATGATTAAAAAAAATGATAAAATGATTTGTCCATTTTGTGTGGGAGGTACCAAAAGGGGCGTGGCAACATCGTTAATTTTTCACTAGATTGTAGGTACTATGAAACCATTACACTGTACACAATTTTAAGTCTTTTTGTGCATAGATATTTAAGTTATAAGCTGTTAACTTTTGGAGCAAAATGGTCCATTTGTGTGGAGGGTACCAAAAGGGGCGAGGTAACTTCGCCCATTTTTCTTTAGGTGATAGTGACTAATAAAATAATATTATGTGTATTTCAGAGGATTCAAATAAGTAGTAAAGAAGTTATTAAATAATCAATAATTCACTTAATATTAACACTTTGTGGGGGAGGTACTAGAAGTGGTGGGCCAATATGGCCCATCTTCGAACTAAGCCGGAGATAGAAAAAAATATTACCACATACCAAATTTGAAGTCAATCCAGCACCAGCTAGCAGACAGACGGACGGACATTGCTCATTCGACTTAAAACGACCTAAAACGGATATCCGCCAAACATACTTAAAATCGTATGTCACTCCTTCGATGTATTACACTTTTGGCCCGTAGCAAATGATATATACCCTCGTATCACTAAAGTGAGTGTATAATAAAACATAATATATTTCAAAAAAATAAAATAATTTAAGCGAAAGAAGAGGAAAACATTTTCAAGTCGAGAGGCGCGGATTAGGTTTTGATTTTAGACCCAGGGTTTCTTCGGAGAATTTTCTTAGAATTTAATGTAGATTACGTTTTTGCTATACGATTTTCAATTTTTTTTTCCATACAAATCAACCCGCCCTAATGTAGACACTGATATCCATATATCGTGCGACACATCCAATTAAAGGGAATTTTTCGTAGATTTAAAATATCGTGAGAAAAAGTTAAAGACTCAATAGGGAAAATTTCTATATGTCAAACGTCGGGTATGTGGACCATATTGTTTTTGCGTAGAATTGTACTGTATTGTTTCGTTTTAAAAGTTTAATGCATGTATTTCTCAGTTGTATATGTATCTTCGTTGACTTCTAAAATAATATTATTATCTTCGTCAAAAATTTAGTCAAAAAAAATCGCATAGATATATCTTCGTTTAATGGATACTTGATATATTACTCTTAAAAATATTGGCAATGTTAAGATTTTTAAACCGTATTTAAGTTATAATAGGATCAGAATTTATTGTAAGGTACGTCATTAAATCTTTGTTTTTGTTGTTTGGACAATTTTTTCCTGGTATGGAACACGTTAGCTTCACAGATAATTTTGTGACTGGCTTCCTCAGATAAACAGCCTTAAATTAAATAAATGTTTCCGAAAAGAAAAAACTCAATATTTATATACCTACTGGCAAATTAAAGTTACTAATAACATCGTAACCATGAATTAGTACTTTATGTATACTACTGGCATATAAGATCATTGGAAGCGCATCAAATTATTATCCTTGTTGCTATTGGAAACTCCTTAAATGTATTACTGTTAATTTGTTGTCTGAAGAAAATTTTAGACCTAAAAAAAGTACTTTTTCGTAATATTTTGCACGAATAATAGGAACTTTTACATTTTATTTGTAAGTAGGATATGGCATTAAAATTTTTTTTTGCGAAAAAATTTAGATTTTTTCCGATGACATTAAATATTATTTTTGATTTTTCGACATTAAAACACCCAATTAAAAGGAATTTGTTAAAAATGTTATCAAAAATATTTTATAAATATGGTTTTTTGTATTTTTAAAAATTATGTCAACTATCAGGCCCAAAAATGTTATGGATTTGTTCTACAACTTAAAGGAGATGATTTTTGGAATACCACCTAAAAAAATGTTTAGACCTAAAGCAAAATTACTTTTTCGAAATTTTGTGTGCGAATAATTTCATCTTTTATATTTTATGTTTAAAGAGGACATACAATTAATAGTATCTGGCGAAAAAAAAATTGGGATCTTTACGATTTTTTTTTTTCCGATGCCATACAATATTTAATATTTTTTTGATTTTCGGCATAAAACCACTATATTAAAAGCGACTTTTTTATGTTTTTCTCAACAATAATTTATAAGTATGATTTTTTGTATTTTTTAACAAATCTGTCGGCTATATGACACAAAAAAAATTTATGGGTTTGGTCTACACGTTAAGCGTTAGTGACTGTTTTTGGAACACCCCTACAAATTATATTTGAAAATAACGTTTTTAGACCTACAAATATATATATTTTTTTTAAACTTGTGCGCTTTTATTTTAGGTTTTTATATTTTTTATTTAATAGTAACAGTACATATATTGTTTTTAAAGAATACAATTTTAGGGATCTGTTCCAACTTATTTTTCTCATTCCAATTGAATTTCAATTTTTTTCACTTTAACAAAAAATACGAATTTTCCAAAGCAATTTTGAATAGTAGAAATGCAATTTTCTGCCGACTAAGCATTTTTGTATTATAAGGAATTCGTTTAACTATCATATACAAAAAGTTTGGTTTAATTTCCTTAATAAACGAATTTTATACAGCTATTTTACAACGTACATTTATGGTAGATTATTATACCCTCACTTTAGTGTGACGAGGGTATATATCATTTGCTACGGAAAAAAGTATAACACATTGAAGGAGTGATCTAAGACCCTAAGTATGTTCGGAGGAAATCCGTTTTGGGTCATTTTAAGTCGAATGAGCAATGTCCGTCCGTCTGTCTGTCTGTCTGTCTGTCTGTCTGTCTGTCTGTCTGTCTGCTGGCTGGTGCGCACGATAACTCTCGAAAGGAGTAACCGATTGACTTCAAATTTGGTATGTGGTAATATTTTTTTCTATCTCCGGCTAAGTTCGAAGATGGGCCATATTGGTCCATTCCTTCTAGTACCTCCCCCACAAAGGGTTAAAATGTTGTGAAATATTGATTCTTTAATAAATACTATACTACTTATTCTAATCTTCTGAAATTCCACACATAGTATTAGTTTATTAGTCGCTATCAACTCGAGAAAAATGGGCGAAGTTGCCACGTCCCTTTAGGTACCTCCCACACAAATGCACCGTTTTGCACCAAAAATTAACAGCTTATAACATTAATAACGGTGTATAAAAATACTTGAAATTTTGCACAGTGTTATGCTTTTATATTGCCTACAGTCCAGAGAAAAATGGGCGTTGTTGCCACGCCCCTTTTGGTACCTCCCATACAAAGGTACCATTTTGCACCAAAGTTAACAGCTTATAACATTAATACAAGTGTATAATAATACTTAAAATTTTGTACAGTGTAATGTTTTTATAGTGCCTATAGTCCTGTGAAAAATGGGCGTTATCGCCACGCCCCTTTTTGTACCTCCCACACAAAATGGCCAAATCATACCACAATTTAATATCTCATAACGTTTATACCAGTGCACATAAATGCTTATAATTCGGCGCAGTGCAATGAATTTAAAGTATCTACTGTTCAGCGAAAAATATGTGTATTTGTTAAACCCCTTCTGGTAGCTCCCACACAAATTGACAGAATAATTCGTGTAATATTCTATAATACATTACTCACACAGTGACACAAATTGACAGAATAATTCGTGTAATATTCAATATTACATTACTCACTAAGTGAGGGTATACCTTAGTCGGTTTACCCGACTGAAACTTTCTTACTTGTTTTTTGGTAGATTTGCGTATACAACAATTGAATTTGGCGCCCTCTCGCGGTTTCAAAAAGAGCTAAATAAAAAAAATATTGTTATAATTTATCTTAATTGGTTTGTTAAGATATTATGAATACCAGTTTTACCATTATTTGAGCCAATTCATTATTGTCGATTTTTGTCAATGGGACAGAGCACTGTTCGACCTTAGTTACAATGAACTATACAAAAAATCGCGGAAATTTAGAACTGTAAAAAAAATGTGTAATTGTAATACGTTTTTCAATTTTTTTGTTAATATATAAAACTGCCTAACATTTTCGTATTATTAGAATTTAATTTTCCAATGCATCTCATTAATAACGGGGTTTCCAATAGGGATGATATGATTTTGAAGTGACGTATCGGCCATTTGTAATATGTAATGATCTGTTGTTTGTTTTCATTGTGTTCAGTAGTGTTTACAATTTCATCATGGAGAGATATACGCAAGAACAACGTTTAAGTCCATTTTTTTAAATCCAAAAAAAAACTTTCTAGTCGTCCTACGACCTTGACACCCATGAGCAGTATTTTAGCTATTGTTAAGAGCTATCTTTTTGCCATTGACCGATTCCCGATCCGACGTGCTGTTAAGGAGCTAGAGCAAAAATAAACTTTCCTTTCACATTTGAAAACGATGCTAAGTCCATTTTTTTTAAATCCAAAAACAACCACTTTCCAGTCGACCTACGACCTGAACACCCATGAGCAATATTTCAGCTCTCGTTAAGAGCTATCTTTTGTCATTTGAACAATTGAATTTTTGCGAGAAAAGTTTGGAGATTCGATTATTTCAAGAAATTGTAATATTGGATGGCCTCCAATACGTTATGATTTAACACCATTAGACTATTTCTTGTGTGGTTATTTGAAGTCATAGGTCTTTCGAAATAAACCAGACTCTCTTCAAGCTTTACAAGTCAATATTGAACGTGCCATTCATGAAAGACGACTTGATTTAGTGGAAAAAGTGCTCGAAAATTGGGTTCATCGAATTCGTTCCTGCAGAAGAAGTTGTGAAGGCCATTTGAATGACGTTTTATTTAGAACTTAATTGTATCGATTGTACTTCACATTAAATAAAAAACCTTAAAATTTCCTTAACAATACGTGTGTTTTTTCAAAGAAATCATATCACTCTTATTGGAAAACCCAATACTTTAATGTACCGTTTGTTTCAATCAAAAAATTTGAACCGTTTCGTCACAAAAAAATCATAAAAATGTGCCTCTTTTTGCACGCATTAACGAACTGGGCGAGCATGCACAGGTGTTTTCACATCTCCTACAGACCCGGTTTGCTGAAATTTGCGCACAATTCTCCCGATTGTGGACCCATTTGGTTGATTATGCTGAGCAAAAAAACATCACGAAGTGCATTTTGATTTAAACGCCCATTTTCGTAAAAGGTTTCAAAATCTTTAACGCGTTGCTCGATTGAATATCTTTCCATGGTTCAAATTAAGTTAGTCTGAAATTGAGAAATGTCAAATGAAATTCAGAAAAAAACGTGACGTTTAAGTTTGGTTCACATTCAACATCGGCCCTTACAATGTAACCACCCTTTACAATAATAAAATAATTCGGAGATAAAAGTGTTTTTTCTTGAAAGTTTTTCATCGCGGAATGGCTATCGCGAAAAATTGTATATCAATCTATTTGTCAGAAATCATAGATTTCGACTATATAAATCTAAAAACTCTCACCATAATATTTTTTTTTAAACTTGCCGGTGTTTGGCAGTTTTATAGATTACAAACCAGTAATATCTGAACCGATTAGTCCCAAATTAAGCAGTATTCGTTCCTAAATTAGGAAACTTCTTTCTGTACATTTTTGTAATGATCGGAAGTAAAGTACAACTTCTATAGAGCTTTGATATCAAATCGGAAGTAACATATATATATGGGGCGATATATAAATTTGCACCGATTTTCCCCAAATTTTGCAAATTTGGTGTTAATTTATGTAATACGAAACCTCTTTCTGCCGGAATTCGTATTGATGGGATATAAAATACAGATTCTACAGCGCTGACATGTCAAATCGGAGGTAACATATATATGGGGGATATATCTATATCTGAACCGAGTTTCCCCAAATTTGGCAGTGTTAATTTATGTAATACGAAATCTCTTTCTGCCGAATTTCGTACTGATGGGCTATAAAATACAGTTTCTACAGCGCTTACATGTAAAATCCGGGGTAACATACAAAGTTTTCCAACAAGATGTGTTATTTTGAATCACCCGGTATTTCGGTAGCTGTCACTTTTGAAGCTTTTATTCTATGACATTTGACAAGTTGAAACTACGCCATTACTAAAAATGGAACGATACACGATTCAACAACGCATTGAAATTATTAAAAGTCACTATACACAAAATTCCGGAATTCCAACGAAAAATCATCTTGACTGATGAGGCGCATTTCCACCTCGGTGGCTACGTCAACAAGCAAAATTGTCGCATCTGGGGCTCGGAAAACCCAAGAGTTATTGTTGAGAAGCCTCTCAATCCTCAACGTGTGACTGTTTGGGGCGGTTTATGCTCCGGCGGGGTCATTAAACTTAACTTTTTCGAAAATGAGGTTGGATCAACAGTTACGGTGAATGGATTGCGCTATCGAGAGACGATTAATGATTTTTTATGGTCGGAGTTGGATGGTATTGATCTGGACAACGATTACTTTCAAGAAGACGGCGCTATGTGCCACACAAGCAACGAAACCATTGCTCTGTTACAGGAAAAGTTTCCGGACCGTGTTATCTCTCGAAGAGGTGATCACGATTGGCCACTAAGATCTTGTGATTTGACAAATTGGAACTTCTTCCTCTGGGGCCACGTGAAAAATAAGGTCTACGCCAACAGCCCAGCGTCGATTCAAGACCTCAAAGATAGAATTCGTGAGGCTATCGAGAACATAGGGCCAGAGCCCTATGAAATTTTCAACAAAATTGCAATTTCTATGAAATTGTCGATAAAGTTGCAATTTCTATGCAATTTTCTATATGCTTTGGAAGGCCTGATCTAGTTTTGGCCTCCAAAGCAGGGCAAATTATAAGCATTCAAATATTAATTTTTATAATTTTCTTATTTTTCTAAACAGCAATATAGACGTACAAATCAGATTGGTTTTCTTTTGAAAAAGATTTAGGAACATCAGTTTTGTCATTTCTTAATTTAATGATAAATTATATTTTTTGCCAACATAAAAAAAACGAGAATGCCAAAAATTGTCCGCCCCTCATGTGCCTTGCGCCCCGGGGCTTTAGCCCATATGGTAGATCAGGTACTACATAGGGCAGCCACTTTGCGATTTGGTTATGGAAAATTTCATGAAAAGGATATGGTCCTTACTGGTTTTATGTTGGCACACTTTTCTTGAAAATGTGTTCTTAGTTGAGTTTGTTTGTGTTTAGTTTACTTCGTCTGTGTGCTCGTTCGGAGATCGGAAATCACTGGAAATGTTGAGAGTGGCATATGGTGATTGTAACCGGGTCCGAAAAAATGTTTACAAGTGGTTAACACTTTTCAAAGAAGGTCGAGAAGATGTGAATTCGTCCTGAAAGATCTGTCAAATCAAACCCCGTTGAAAATGTTAAGAAAATGAAGAAAATTGTTATGAAGAATCATCGAATCAGTATTAGAGTTGTATTAGATTGGCTCATGCCATACAATTTTTTCAGAAATTTTGGGCCTGAAGAGCGTGGCAGCGAAGTTCGTTCCAAAACTGCCGAATTTTGAACATAATTACGGTATCCTTTTTGGCCAAAAAGGATACCGTAATTATGCCTGAACCTGTTCCCAAAATTTAAAAGACCCATGAAAGGACGTTTTGCGACGATTGAGGAGATAAAAACCGAAGCGCCAAACAACCAAAACACGTCTAACAGTTATGTCTTTCACAATCAAACTAAACTGAACACAAACTTAACTAAACACAAACAAATTCAACGAAGAACAGGGTGTCGAGACAAGTGTGGCAACTTAAACAGCTTACCAAATGCACATAGCCCGAGAAATTTCATAATTCACGTTTTCTATTGAATATACCTCGAATGATGAATATATTTATTATTTATTTTTCGTGATTATTAAAAACACCATCAATGAAACACGTCCCATTCCCCTGATGACACTATAGAATAGCATCAACTGCAAATCTTCTTTCAATCAATACCTTAATTCCAAAGTATGCTAAGTCAACTTAACATGTTTTTAAGGACATTGTATTTCTGAATTCTCAATATTCCAAATTGTATTCAGTCAACATTTGGTGTTTATCCGTCAAACCAACCCAAAGTTATGCGAAAGACAATAGAGGTCATTCGATTCGAGTTATAAAGTAATTCCACCGCCTCTCCTGAAAAACTACCTGTTTCGACTTAGCATACTTTGGAATGGAGGTACCGAAAAGGCGGCGGCATTACATTTATAACGATTGAAGTTTAACAAGTCTGCATTTACACCATGCAACAGAGATTTCTCAAATTCTTATGATTCTTATAAAATAAAGGAACCCGAGTTCGAAGATAATTTTTCACACCAATGTTTAGTTGTGGTTCAATTATTTTAATATCGAAAATTGTTTTTTGCATTTAATGTTTACAAATTATTTGTAAATGGGATAAGATTCGTTCACTATATATATTTTTTTAATATTTGTATTTTATGTGGAGCTGTTTAGAGAGTTTTAAGAGGACACATTAACTACACTATGCAACAGTGAAAAAATGCACGAACTTGATAACCCTATACTCGGTTTGGCGAAATTGGTGACCAATTTTTTATGGGTTTCCAAAGTTTCAGAAAATCAGTGGGCCCCTCGAAAAGGTGTCATCAGATTTTGTCCAATAACTAATTCAGACTTGGTGATACCGCTTAAATATATTTGCCAATAATGTAGCTAAGAATATGCTGAACAAAGTTTCTTAACATTTTTGAAAAAGTGAAGGAAAAAATATATTTTTTTTCACCTTTTTCAGCATAACTTTCAGGGACTCATAATTTTCACTAACAATGTTTGGCAAAATTGTAGCCAACGTAAATCTGAACAACTTTTGTGAACATATCAATACAATCTGAACGTGTCCAGGCGCCGATATTATTTTTCTTGTAGGTCATGTCGAGCAAGCATCTGTTTTTTGAAATTCCTCAGACCCCCCTCCCCAAAATCCGGACTTTCAGGTAAAAGAAACCGGCTTCCGTGACTTTGGGCACCATTACGTCCGTATCTTAGTTTATTATCAACTTATTTCCAATATCTGAAACGATTTGAAAGAAGAAGAAACTTAGACCTTTTGAACGATATGTATGATGTTTATTTAAAAATGTAGGAATATAAGCCTTCTTGTCCTGCAAACAAATTTTTTTCGCTATTTTCTAATTTAGACAAAGTTTTTACAAATTATTTTGTGGGAAATAAAAATCTAAGACACTTCAGGGTTGAATCTGACCGGACAAATTTTCGGGTCTGAGAAAAAATTTAAAGGACAAATACACCATGTTGTTAAAAATAGTTTTTTATTTTAGTACCGAAAAATTTATTCTTTCAGCCATTGAGGAATCTTGATTCCTAAAATCAGCAGGGTATTATATTTCATGGATATTTATTATATCCCCACGTTAATGGTTGAAGGTATTTATCATTTATATTATTTAGCGGAAACCCGCTTTAGGACATTTTAAAGGTATTTGGGAAATGTCCGTCCGTCTGTCTGACAGGTGCGCACGACAACTCTGGGAAGAAGTTAAGGATTAACAATGTTCGAAGAGGGACGCACTCCTGCCGGTACCACTATCCAATAGTGTTACAATTTAGTGAAATATTTATTCTCTAATAACTTCTATACTACCTAATCGAATCCTCTGTACAGAGTAATAGTTCATCTATCGATATCACCTTAAGGAAGTGGTCCCGCTCTTTTTGGGAATTATTGAAAGGGATTTGATATATTTTTTAATGTCTTTGTAGTTCTTTCGCTGGAGTCGAGCTTAAAAAAATCAAAGAAAGGTTCCGAAGCCAACATTATACGAGTAAACTTCTCATTAAACCTGCTGCATGGTTTAATAAAATGTGTATAATATTGGCTTCGTCGTCAGTCTAGTTAAATTTAATATAAATTAATGTATACTAATGGTTTCTTTAAATTAAATCGCATTAACCAGCTTCCGTACTTGTGTAGAAAAATCAAATTAAAGTTACTCATACTTCTTAGAAGTTCTGCCGCTATGATCCCAAAAGGTGCGAGTAGTTAATTGGTCTGTACTCTCCTCCGGTAAATGCAGAAGACAGTAGTTAACACTGGAATTTTGTGTATAGACAAAGCTTCTTCTATTGCAGAATTTATACGTTGCAAAACAGTGCAGAATGCAATATTATCTACCGTATCGGTTAATTACTTTCAATCACGTTATTACAGTAAAGTATGTAGGTAGCAGTAAAAGAGTTAAGTTTTCATCCCAAATACTTATAATGTGTACATGTCATCATCAAACGTATTCTTTAATCTTGATGTAAGACATTTCCTTCTGAGTTTCAGGTGAAGTGATGAAAATCGGAGTAAAACCTTTGTCACGTGTAATATGTAATGTAATGAGCAATATTCCTCCTACCACGTATTGTTTAAATAATCTTTTGTTTTTTAAATTAAAAAATTATTATTAAAAAAATCTAATAGGAGTTCACATCGTGTGTGAATTTGTTATATTTTTCTCATTTACCGGATAGTAATGGAACACACTGTTATGTAGACGATTCGCAGAAATGCGAAAGAGCTACGAAATAAAGCACAAGAAGGCCAAACAAACATATTACACCAAATTCCCAAATTTAGTAGCTTTTTATTCATAACTGAATGATTTTGCAAAATAACGCTCTTTTTGCTGTTTTCGAATTAATAAATTTCTCTGCTGATTTATTTTTAAATCATAATTCCTGTGAAACATATCGTAATATGTATAAAATTTTACAAATATTATGAGAGTTTATAAAAATGATTTATAAACATTTTGGATTTCATAGAAAAAATGTTTCCTGAAATTAAAAGGCACTTCATATGTCACTATCGATATTGACATATCGTCACATTCGATATTATTTTAATAACTCTTTAAAACTTTGCAAAGAGTTTCATAAATACAATGGCATATTTGAAAAATGCTATGAAATGTTTCATTAATTACCATTTTATGAAAATTGTTTTATAAAAACTATGAAAAATCTTCTTGAAATTATATTGTTGTTATTCTTGTAGCAGTTTGTATGTAGACCCTGAGATGGTAATCCTTAAGACGGAACAGGTAGTTTTCCAGGAGAGGCGATGCAAGTTTGATGAACTTATTAAATTTGCATGAAATTCCTTTATAATGCAAATCGAATGACCTTTATTGTTTTGTACATAACTTTTGATTGTAGTGACGGATAAACACCAAATTGACAGAAATGACAGAATATTATTTGGAATATCTAGAACTTAAAAATGCAACATTCCTGAATACTTGGTACTTTGTAATGAGGTTATGGCAGTGTATTACCGACTTCCTATCGACAAACATTCGATTATGCGATAGAACCTTGTGTAATTTATAAAAATATCACTTTATGTTAAACTAAAGGAATGAGTGTTATCGTTACCATTCTCCACTGAGGGCGGTGCATTTATTGTAATTGTCGTAAGATTGTCGCTCATGAGTAGACCTCGGATTATATGCAACTGCATATTTTTTTTTGCGGATTGATAGAAAAATTCTTATTTGACCAAAATTCATTTCAAAAAAAACAGGAATCGAAAAACAGGTGCATATTTTTCATTTTTTTTGCATATTTGTGATAGGCAAAAAATATGCAAAATATACAAAAAAAAATTTGCGATATATCAATCAAAAACACGAAATTTTAGAAGGATATGTCAATACTATTTAAAAAATCATGACACAAAAATGGATAATTTAAAAAATCATAAGTAAAGGCAGAAAGTCGGGCGGGGCAGACTATATAATACCCTACACCTCCCTAACAATGCGATAAGGGTCATTGCGATAATAATTTGGAATAATTGGTAAATGGGTAAGAACATATATATGTGGATATATCTAATTCTGAACTGATAATCGCTTAATTAAGCAATATTCGTTCCTAAATTGAGAAACATCTTTCGGTCGAATTTTGTAATGATCGGAAGTAAAGTACAACTTCTATAGCGCTTTGTAACCATATCAGGAGGAACATTTATATGGAGGTTATATATAAATCTGAATCGATTTTCCCTGAATACTCATTCATGTAAAATAGTAACCTATTTCTGTCGAATTTCGTACTGATCGGATATAAAATACTGTCTCTACAGCGCTTAGATGTCAAATCGGGGCTAACATATATATGGGGGCTATATCTAAATCTGAACCGATTTTCTCCAAATTTGGCAGTATTACTTCATGTAATAAGAAACCTCTTTCTGCCGAAATTCGCTGCGATCGGATATAAAATACAGTTTCTACAGCGCTTACATGTCAAATCGGGGGTAACATACTCGTATATATGGGGGCTATATCTAAATCTGAACCGATTTCCCCCAAATTTTGTATTGTCTCTAAGTGTATCACGAGACTAGTCTCTGTCAATTTTTGTACAAATTGGTTCAAAAATGTTGCTTATACGTTGTATATATGCCAAATCGGAGGTACATATATATGGGAGCTATATGTAAATCTGAACCGATTTTAACCAAATTCAATAGGGATCGTCCTTGGGCCTAAAGACAGATATGTGCAAAGTTTCGTTGAGATCGGACCATAATTGTGACCTGTACTTAGATTACAAGAATACATCTACAAACAGACGGACAGACAGACAGACGGGCATAGCTAAATCGACTCAGAAAGTGATTACAAGTCGATCGGTATAATAAACAATGGGTCTATCTCTTCTCCTTTTGGGTGTTACAAACAAATGCACAAAGTCATAATACCCTGTACCACAGTGTGGTGTAGGGTATAAATAGTACTAGCTACAAAAAATACAAAAAGAATTGCATTCACCGTATGCCTGTTGTGTTAAGATATAAAAGTAAACAGTTAAAACAACAATAATAACACGGATACGATCAAATGAAAATGCTGCAACTAAATCGATGGTGGTATCAATCGATTTAAGATTGTATTTTTTTAGTTTGTTAGTTAGTTGTGGTAACTACTTTACATGTTCATTATAGCACCATTTGATCGATATTTGGTAGTGACAACGAATGTTTTACTCTTGACAACAGAAATTGTATCAATAGACCAAAGATTAATATTTGCAACGAATAATTGGTTACTACAACATCAAAAAATATTAATTAATAATGGTTTTTTGATTATCCCAATAATTTCCCAAATTTCGAATAATTAAATATATTTTGGGAAATACACACGAAAGGTTGGTTGCTGTTCTTTTGTTGATACATGACAAACAAATAAAATTATTCGACATAAATAAATATTCAACATTTTGTTAAACAACGGTACGAGTATACACGGGGCAAAATCGCCTTTTTTGATATGTTTGAATCGAAAGAAAATATATTTGGAACACAAATTTTTAAATATTTTATATTTCTTAGCAAATAAATTTTATTTGAAAATCAATAAAATATATTTGGAACGCATATATTAATATATTACAACAAATTATATTTGCAAACTAAATTTCTCAAATAAAATATGTGTTTAAATACAAATAAAATTATTATTTAGGAATTTTTCCACATATATTTTATTTAAAAAAGATTTCCAAAACTTTTGCTGAGTTTTTCAAATTTCAGTTTAAATTTTTCCTTGGTTTCGAATTGTACCTCCCAGTTATGATACCATATGCAGCATTACCTTCTGTTTTAAATCAATCATTTAAAATTTCTGAGTATTCCAAGCCATCATTAGTTGTCAATTCTCTAAGTACTTTATATTGACCCAAGATTATATGATTTCAATTATTTTTTTACGAACATTAAAAATTTCTAAAAATTTAACTTTGAATTACTGAAAAATTTGACACAATTTATGTATTTTATGAATATTTATATCCAAATAAATATTTGTTTCACAAATAGCAGTCACATTGGGATGTAAACAAATATTTGTTTAGAACAACATCTTCCTAAATACACAATTTTTGTATGTACCAAATATTACATGCTTAGAGTCTACGCTAAACATATATATGTTTCAAGCCGAATTTGTTTGGGACAATATACTACAGAAGCGATTTTTTTTCAGCGTGTATGTAGTCAAATATAATTTATTGTGGACAATAATGTGTAAAATGCAGAATATGTTGTGCAAAATGTTTTACATAAATAAAACCAGTAAGGAAAGACAGAAAGTCGGGCGGGGCCGACTATATAATACCCTACACCTACCTACCAATGCGAAAATGAGCATTGCGATAAGAATTTGGCAGTGTTCATACATGTAATAAGCAAACTCTCTCTGCCGATTTTCGTACTGATCGGATATAAAACACGGTTTCTACAGCGCTTACATGTCAAATCGGGTGTAACATATATATTGGGACTATGTTAAAATCTGAACCGATTTTTCCCGAATTTGGCAGTGTTCATACATGTAATAAGAAAACTCTCTCTGTTAAATTTCGTACTGATCGGATATAAAACATGATTTCTACAGCGCTTAAATGTTAAATCGGGTGAAACATATATGTATATGGGGGCTATATCTAAATCTGAACCGATTTTCCCCGAATTTGGCAGTGTTCATACATGTAATAAGAAAACTCTCTCTGTTAAATTTCGTACGGATCAGATATAAAACACGATTTCTACAGCGCTTAAATGTTAAATCGGGTGAAACATATATATGGTGGCTATATCTAAATCTGAACCGATTTTCCCCGAATTTGGCAGTGTTTATTCATGTAATAATAAAACTCTCTCTGCCGAATTTCATAAAGATCGGATGTAAAATGTGGTTTCTACGGCGCTTGCATGTCAAATCGGGTGAAACATTTATATGGGGACTATATCCAAACCTTAACCGATGTAAACCAATTTCAATAGGGATCGTCTTTGGGCCAAAAAAGAGCACTGTGCTAAATTTCATCACGATCGGATCATAAATACGACCTGCACTTTGATTACAAGAATACATGGACAGACGGACAGACGGACAGACGGACATGGCTAAATCGACTCAGAAAGTGATTCTGAGTCGATCGGTATATTAAACAATGGGTCTATCTCTTCTCCTTTTAGGTGTTACAAACAAATGCACAAAGTCATAATACCCTGTACCACAGTGTGGTGTAGGGTATAAAAATAAAAGCAACAATCTTGAATTGAAAGCACATGCATTGTACTCTCGTGTACTAAAATTTGTGTCAGATATTTCACATTTCATAATAGCGATGAATTTGTAATATGGGATTCTAAATTTTGTGATGAATTGTTTGGAATTTTTGTTCAATAAATAAAATAAAAATTAATGAAAACTATTTTTAATTAATTATATATGACTGACAAATTGTCAAAACAACCAATTTTTAGTTGGTTGTGGCAACATACAGCAGATAATTTTAGCCACCATTTCCGTAGTTGGCGCAACCAAATATGATTGTTGTCAACATGGAATCAAAAGTATACCACAACCAAAATGTTGGTTGTCCTGATGAAAGCGCATGATAGTAGACAGAACTACCAAAATTCGGTTGGCAAATAATTCGGTTAAGGCAACCAAACTGTTTTCTGTGTGCAGAGATATTTAAGGGCGACGTCTTTATGGGAATACATGTATGTTAACGTATATGACAATCTGCAAAGTTACAGACAAATTTATTGGTTTGCCTTTATGACAACAGTTATGACGAGCATATCAAAATATGTATCGATATGGTTCCTTTTTATACCCGACACCACACTGTGGCATACTCGCAGAATCACTTTTTTAGTCGATTTAGGTCGCAAATATGAAGACATCGTTATGAAAATTGGTACTGAGACATTTTTTAGACTAGGGACGATCCCTATTAAAAATATGTCTTATCGGTCCATTCTTTAATATAGCGCGCGCATAAAGGTCCCCACCGATGTCAAAATGGGGCCCATCCGTCTATGTTTTAGTATAGGTCCTTTGTGATGTCACTTCTTAGGGCTATAGGGAATGTATTTTTCTTTGATCTAACTGAAATTTAAGAATTTTTACATTATATTGGACTTAATCGTCCCCAGTAAAAATGGTTTACATCGGTCCATGTTTTGGTATAGCCCCAAAATAAAGGTCCCCTGTGATGTCATTTGATCTGGCTGAAATTTAAGACTGTATACTTTACTATGCAGATCTACCCGTTCTGTTTGGGATGAGTGGATTTGTTATTTATTGATATTTCGTTTAAAAATTCATACATTCCTATTGGACATACGTCCAATACCGGATAGAATCATACATACCATCTATTTTCAAGACAAATCACATACTTATGCATTTTCAATTTCAGTATAGTCGCTCTGGCAATTTGCAAATATATTCACCATCGTTTGTTATTAATTGATATTTCATTCATAAATCCATACATTCAGAGTTTCAAGAAAAAACCACGATAAATATGTATATTGGACATTTATGTACAGCGCCATCTGCGGGGTAGAATCATTCAACAAAATATTATCAAGACAAAGCAAATATACATTTTTAATTTCAGTTAAATCGATCTGTCATATATTGCATTGAAAATAATTCTCAAAAACACAGATGATCCCGAACTAAGTCCACTGAATGTGCAAGTTTTAGCCCATTTGCTCTTATGGTTTCGGGGATCATGCGTTGCAAACAAACGTACAAGGGATTTTATATATAAAGATAGTGCTCTTAGTCGCCCCTAATGAAAAAGGGGAACACCGGTCCATGTTTTGATATGGATGATATAAAGGTCCCTTCCGATTAGACTCCTTGACGTTCTAGGGTACGCATTTTTAAACCCAACATGCTGAAATTTAAGCATTTGGACTTTATATTGCATTAAATCGTTTCTAGTGAAAATTTAGCTACTGGGTCCATGTTTTGATAAGTATGAAGGTCTCGTTTTTTAACCTATCTGCCTGGAATTTAGAAATGTAATCTATTTCTACCTAAACTAGACCTATAGTCATTTTTCCCGAGGAATATTTTTCTCATAAAATCCAACTGAAAATGTCGTCGATTTGTATAACTTTTGACATATGATAAGATTTGATCGCAATTTGATAGGGGTAAGGGGGTGAGAAGCGAGCGCGACTATTTTGAGAGAAATAATTCTCCAAGGGTTCATTTCGTTCTTTGGTCTGAAGTGAGTATTCCGAAGTCTTCCAGCTCAAAATCACCTCAGAGATAACTAACCTCTCTGATTTCCATGAATAATTTGTAGCCGAATGTCGCGAAAACAAGAGCTAACCTAGAAAAACGGCTAGCACCACTGGATTCAGCAAGGTCCAAATAGGTATATTCATTGGGTCTCCTTTCAGTTAAATTTTTAAAGTGTCGATTTCGAGCATAGTGTAATCAATATTTCTAACTCTGTTATTATGGTCTTAGAATTATATGACGATTAAGAATATATATAGCTTAGTCTTAGTTCTCACTAGTCTCGTCTCCGGCCAAACAAGAAGAATACTCAAGAAAATTCCCAAAATATCCCCGAAGACGTTGACCACTGAGGATCCTATATGAGCTATAAAGCTCAAATTTTGCACAACCATAGACAAGAGTGTTGTATAAACAACGGACTTTTCACGTCATCATTTTTGGACCTGTGGTCAGTCCTTGTGCTATCAACAACTCGAGTATTGTATTTGTCCTTTCAGAATCATCTTATAAGATCAAAAGCTAAAATTTTGTAAATATGAAGTACTATACATAGACGTCAAATATAAACGCGAAAAATAATTTTGAATTCTCTGTGTAGCAGTAACCACATTTTTTGTCATTATTTCCGTAATTTTAAAATTTATTTAAGAACTAAGAATCTAAAAATGTAAATGTACATACATATTTCAAAAGGTATTCGAAAACAACTATTCAATGTTCAGCCTTAGGTCAAACTGCAGTGACACATTCATTACAAATAACCAGATTAGAGCAGAAATAGAATTCCGAAGCGGTGAATTTCATTTGAAATGAATGATTTCCATTGACGATTCTTGCAGTGTTGTATACAAAATTCTAACACGACCACATTATAATATTTGTTACATTTGATTTTATGATAAATTCCTGAGAAGTGTTTAAAAAGCAACTCAAACTTTTAAGTGCGGAAATCCACAAATTTGTGCTCATCAACCGATTTGTCTTACAGCATTCTCGTTCGTATGTGTTTGTTTATATTATATATGTCTTGTCCCTAGCTTGGCATTTCCTTTCAGAATTCTCCACTTAAATATTCACACAATCCGAGTATACAATTTCACATAATTGTATTACATGAAAATATCAAGGATGGCACCCATAGCTCCAGTCATCCAAGCATGTCTACCACCGTCTTATGAATAGAGGAGTAGCAGGGCCGTTGATGCTGGTACTGGTGCTGCAGCTCCTACTGATATTGTCGCCAATATCTACTGTGTGGCTCCATACCATAACTAAACATCAATATGTAGTAACCAATTCATTAAATATTTTTCCAACTTGTTTGTCAAGAACACATCATCATCCATCGGTTTTTTCTTACTCTCTGTCCTGCTGCTGTCACTGTCACCACCACGACTGCCGTTGGTGATAGTGCTGCTACTAGCAATAGGCTCAGGAGGCACATACAAGTCGACTCACATATGGATGCGAGTTTGGCGGGTTAGCTAGCTAACTGACTTGACTGCGTTGGCAGTCAGTCGTTCGTGGTCGTGGTTTTGGCCAACATTTGATAATTTCTGCTCATATATCATCACTATAATGATGATCTGTCATAATTCCATCAGGCATATTTTGACAAGCGGCATGCATGGAATAACAAATAGTTGCCACAAAGAAGGTGGAAAGGGGGACACAGAGAACAAAAAATGCTTCCATGCAAGCCGAGGTATTGCTCGTGGAAGACAGTGATGAGTGAAGTAACGCAGCAGTATTGTGTATGCTCGTATGCAGTTGATCTGTTTCCTGTTCAATGGCTGCTTGGCTGTCCAGCCGTTCGATCGGGAATGGCTCCTTTGCTCCTTATACAGTGACATGCCAATGATGAGAGTGAGAATACGATCGATTTATATCACACGAATCAATTTAAAACAAACTGCCTGCCCCGCGAATGGCATTCAAAAGCTTTGGGTGGCTGTCTCGCTCGCTGGACGTTGGCTTCGTTGTGGCTTGGACGGTTGGGTGCTGCCCCTGCTGCAGATGATGATGATGATGGAAAACGAAGGAGGGAATCACGTCTCAATGCCTTAAAGCATGTGATGGGAATTTACATTGACATTTTCCAAATGCATAACGTTGGAATGGAATAAAGTTCTTGTTACGTTTCGTTTTTGTTTTTTATTTTGGTCCGACTGTCGTGGAATTGTCGTTCACAAAAGGCGTCCTCCGTTCTACCAATTTAGGCAACTTGTATGCGCATTTAACATTTATGACCATTTTTTGTCATCCGAGTCATGTTCGGGCATACCTACAGACATACGAGTATGCGTGCATTATGACGAGGAGATCTTTTGTGGTATATGAATGTCTCACAGTAGTTCAAATAGGGGACTATAGTTGGCAAAGAAATGGAATAATATAGCAGCGGAATTCTATAAATATTAATACATTTAAATATCTACTTAATAGTCGGAATGTAAGGGTTGGAGTTGAAGTTAGCTCGGAAACGGCATCAAGTGCAGAATGAATTTGAGATTACATTTTCGCGGATTAAAAAAGATATAAAAAAATATAAGTCTGAACTAATATCCGTAAACACATAGGACATAAAGAAAGATCTGAGGTTAAAAGTGGCAGACTGTAAAACAGACTCACTTAGACTTTACCGTCCAATGTATTACCACAGGGACGTAAGGGAAAACATAAGTCAATCCTAGCCCCTCCCGTTGAATAAATTTGATTACTTTAAAAATCTAAAAAGTTGGCGGATTACAACGTCAATCACGTTAGTTAGTAGACTAAGGTTACACGCCTTCTTCTGGATAGAGCAAGGCACATACACAAAAGGTGTTCTATTGATTTCTCATCCTCTTCGTCTCCACAGCTTCTGCAAGTCATTAAGCGAGACCTTCAATCTACGTGCCGTCCAACAAGCCACTAACCCGTCATGCCAGACACGATATGTGAGACGTCCGGTCTCGATAACGACAGCTGTTTCTTTGTGCCTGAAATGTATGCAGTTTCTGACTAGTGACCACCTTTCACGTGTTGACGCAAAGGCACCACTAACTCTAAAGAAGAGCTTGCAGGTCGCTAGAAGCATGTCTACATATATATCCCAGTTCCCTGTAGCGTGTAATGTAATTCCTAGTCTTGCAAGTTCATATGCTTCAGGTGAATATTGAATTGTTCCGCCATCTCGTTAAGAGATCTGCGACAGTCGGGGGCAGTTTTTGAATTCGGGAATATAGTTTCCAGGGACTTGATAGTAGTCTGACTATTAATACCGACTTTGGTCAGAACAGTCATTTTCAGCCACTCCGCTAAACATAACAGTGATCAACTCAAGTTCCTCTGAAAAGACAACAAATTCCACTTGGTTGTTGAGTTTGGAACCGTCTGTATAGACGTTAACGAAACTCCTCTCTCTCCTGGGAAACGACCATTCCATTCTGATCATCAGGTATAATAGTGAGATACTTCTTGTCAAAGACTGTCCTGTGTCTTGGGATACGACTATTCCATTCTGATCTATCAGGTATACGAGTGAGATACTTCTTGTCAAAAAGTGGTCCAGTCATAGTCTAATCAACAATGCCCGGAAGGTCAGACATTGTGTCTAGAATGTCTGTAGCCAGAATGTTGCCATTTTACGCTCCATTCGATCGTCTGATTCGATTGACCATGGATCGTTTCCTTATCTTCAGAATCGGCAAAAATGTCGTACAGTGCGCAACCGAATTATTTGCCAACCGAATTTTGGTAGTTCTGTCTACTATCATGCGATTCCATCAGGACAACCAACCCTGTGCTTTCAATTTCATGATTGTTGCTTTTATTTTTTGTTTATATAAAACATTTTACACAGCATATTCTGCATTCCATACATTATTTTCCACATGAGTTTATTTTTGACTGCATATACCGTTCTTGAACATAATGTTGAAGATTTATTTATGTCGAGTAATTTTATTGTTTGTTTGTCATGTATCAGCAAAAGAACAGCAACCAATTTTTCGGTTGTATTTCCCAAAATACATTTAATTATTCTAAATTTGGGAAATGATTGTGATAAACAAAAAAACGATTATTTATTAATATTTTTTCTGTTGTAGTAACCAATAATTCGTTGCAATATTAATTATTGGACTATTGATACAATTTCTGTTGTCAAGAATAAAACATTGGTTGTCACAACCAAAAATCGATCATATGGTACTATGATGAGTGTTTAAAATTGGTTACCACAACCAACCGAGTGTCAATGAAAAAAACAATCTTAATTCGATTGATACAACCATCGATTTAGTGGCAAGAATTTTTATTTTATCGTATCCATGTTATTATTGTGTTGCAACTATTTATATATAAATACAACCGACACACGGTGTAGACAATAAACTTTTTGTTGCTAGTACCTTTTTTTTTGTTACGATCGAATTCAAACCAATTATTTTCCTGGGTGTAACGATGATGACCCAAATGAGCAATGGGAGTTGTATAGATATCCAATATCAGAACGGCGAGGTCTATATCGTCAAAGGGGACCGCCATGATTGCCGATTATTTGGTAGCTCAATTATATGGAATGTTGATTGCAATCAACATATTGAAGGAAACATTTGGTACGTCTATTATTTCTCAAAATTAGCAACTTAAATGGCCATCTGGATAAGGTGATTTAACGCGTCAGTCTAAAAGGGGTGCGACAATTTCGCAAATTGTATCTTGTTGATAGTGACGTAGATAATATTGATATATACGAAATTACAAAAGATTGGGATAAGTAGACTAGATGTTAGACGGGATTCAATATTTCACTAAATGTTAACCCTTTGTGGTAGATATGCAACAAGTAGTAGATTAATATGGCCCTTCTGAGATAGATTCTCAGTCTGAGATAGATTTGAAGGTAACCGCATATAAAATGCTAAGTCAATCGGTCATGCGCACTAACCAGATAGATAGAAGGGCAAACAGACGGACATTGTTCAAAGAACTTAAAATGTCCTTAGGGTATTATAGCACTCCTTCGATGTATTACACTTTTTGTCGTGCTATTGATATATACCCTCCTTCACTAAAGCACGCTCACTACAATATAATAACGCCATGCAGTGCGCACCGAAGGCGCTATTGCTGTGGAGCAGAGTATCGAAGAACAACCGAATGAGTTCATCCGCCATCGCGCTCGACAATTGGAGCTGTGCCCATCCACTTTATGGAAGATTTTGCGGAAGGATCTTGGTTTGCGGGCTTACAAAATCAAACTCGTGCCGGAATTAAAGCCGAACCACAATCAAGCGCGTCGCACGTTCGGTGAATGGGCCAAAACGAGATGGCCACCGATCCCGATTTTCACAAGAAAATTTTATTCTGCGATGAAGCTCACTTTTGGATCAATGAGTCGTTAATATACAAAATTGTCGCATCTGGAGTAATGATAATTCACAAGCCATTGTTTTGACGCCGTTACATCCACAAAAAGTCACTGTTTGGTGTGCTCTATGGGCAGAGGGAATCGTTGGTCCATATTTCTTCAAGAATGAAGCCGTCCATAATTTTACAGTCAATGGGGAACGCTATAGAGCAATGATTAATGACTTTTTCGTGCCTGAATTGGAGGAAACGACCTTTGGTTCCAACAAGACGGTGCTACATGCCATACAGCCAACGAAACAATCAATTTATTGAAGGAAACTTTTGTTGAGCGCATTTTCTCGAGTCGTGGGCCTGTGCCGTGGCCTCCAAGATTGTGCGATTTAACACCGCTGGACTATTTTTTGTGGGCCTATATGAAATCGTTTGTCTACGCAGATAAGCTCGACACGATTGACGCTTTGGAAGAGAATATTCGGCGCTTTATTGCTGACATACAATCCCAAATGCTGGAAAAAGTTATCGAAAATTGGGCCTATCGGCTGGAATTTATTTAAGCCAGCCGCGGCGGCCACTTGCCCAAAATCATTTTTAAAATCCCAAACCCTTATCTTTATAATAGAGCTAAATTCTTGGCCATAACATTAAATTATATGCGTTTTATTTCTTCTTGAAAAGCACACATCTAAAAAACACTCTGTATATACCGCAATTTGGACACTTTTGATTACGACATTTAATATACCTTCACTTTCAAGGATAAAGTGTGGTCCAACCAAAACGCACGCTGTTAACTGTAAATAAAACAAAAAGTTTTCAGAGAATTATCTTAATGATTATCTTTATTATGATAGAAGGTTCTATGACAATTCTGAGTGATACCAGATATCTGCTAAATGTTCGCAATGGCCTATGTGGCATACCTCTACCAGATGGTCCATATTTTCAATGACTCTGAGACATATTTGAGGTTCAATGTCGTTAATTTTTATCATCTTTTAGCACTTGAATTGTTCTGGGCTTATTCACGTACACTTTTTCTTTTAAATATGCTCAAAAAAAGAAATCCAACGGTGTCAAATCACATGATCGTGGCGGAGATAACATGAGATAACACGGCCATTGAATTTCTCGCGCAAAAGAGCCATTATTTCGTTGGCTATGTGGCACCATCCTGTTGGAACCTCATATCGTCCAGGTCCATAGCTTCAATCTCTGACCACAAGAAGTCCGTTATTATCCCGCGATGGCGAACGCCATTCACGGTAATGCTTGGCCGACCTCATTTCCAAACATTCGGCGTATTAACACATCCAAGGAGTGGTCTACGACCCCAAGTTTGTTTGTCAGAAATCCGTTTTAGGACATTGAAATCCATTTGCGCAGTGTTCGTCCGTTTGTATGGCTGGTACGCACGATAACTCTCGAAGGAATTAAACGATTGACTTCAAATTGTGTATGTGGTAATATTTGTCCTATTTTTATACCCTCACTTTAGTGTGACGAGGGTATATATCATTTGATAGGACGCCAAGTATGTTCGGCGGAAATCTGTTTTGGGTCATTTTAATTCGAATGAGAAATGTCTGTCCGTCCGTTTGTCTGCTGGCTGGCTGACTTCAAATTTGGTATGTGCCAAAATTGTTTTCTATCTCCGGCTAAGTTCGAAGATGGGCCATATACTCCTTCTAGTACCTCCCCCACAAAAGGTTAAAATGTAGGAAAAAAACATAGATTCTTTAATAACTGCTATACTACTTATTCGAATCTTCTGAAATTCCACACATAGTATTAGTTTATTAGTCGCTATGAAGTAGAGAAAAATGGACGAAGTTGCCACGCCTCTTTTGGTACCTCCTAAAAGTGATATGATTTCTTTGAAAAAAACACACTTATTGTTAAGAAAATTCAAAAGTTTTTTATTTACTGTTAAGTACAATCGATACAATTAAATTCTAAATAAAACGTCATTCATTCTGCAGGAACGAATTCGATGAACCCAATTTTCGAGCACTTTTTCCACTAAATCAAGTCGTACGTCATGAATGGCACGTTCAATATTGACTTGTAAAGCTTGAAGAGAGTCTGGTTTATTTCGAAAGACCAATGACTTCAAATAACCCCACAAGAAATAGTCTAATGGTGTAAAATCACAACTTCTTGGAGGCCATTCAATAAGACAATTTCTTGAAATAATCGAATCTCCAATCATTTCTCGCAACAATTCAATTATTTCATTTGCTGTGTGACACGTAGCCACAATCGGTCAATGGCACAAATATCGCTCCTAACGAGAGCTAAAATATTGGTAATGGGTGTCAAGGTCGTAGGTGGACTAGAAAGTGTTTGTTTTTGGATTTAAAAAAAAATGGACTTAGCATCATTTTCAAATGTGAATGGAGTGTTTTTTTTTCCTCTAGCTCCTTAACGGTATGTCGGATCGGGATCCGGTCAATGGCAAAAAGATAGCTCTTAACGACGGCTAAAATATGTGTCAAGGTCGTAGGTCGACTGGAAAGGGGTTTTTTGGATTTTAAAAAATGGACTTAGCGCACAAAAATTTGCAGTTGGAGAACGATTATTTTGATAATAAAACTGAATAATTTGTAAACGTTGTTCTTGCGTATATCTCTCCATGATGAAATTGTAAACACTACTGAATACAATCAAAAACAAATGACAGATCATGACATATTACAAATGACCGAAACGTGACTTCAAAAATCATATTATCCCTATTGGAAAACCCGTTACAAGTGCACATAAATGCTTTTAATTCGGCATAGTGCAATCAGTGTATTTAAAGTATCTACTGTTCAGCGAAAAATAGATGTATTTGTTAAACTCCTTCTGGAACCTGAGGATATACATTAGTCGGTTTACCCGATTGAAACTTTCCTACTTTTTTAACGCAAATTTATAGATTCATTCTAACACAACTTCCCATAACTTTTGTAACAATCATCTAAATGTTTCCATATTCTGTATTTTTGAAAACTTTTGCAAATACCATCGACTGAGCAAAATGTGTCCACCTTTCTGACTCTAACACAATGTACTATAATCTATGTCTCGTTACTCACAATAGGAGGATATATCGACTGAAACTCTCGTACTTGTTTTTATACAATTCACCATAGGATCCTAACCATTGTATATGTATAAAATTTTATTCATCTCGTTTGCAAAACCTGGAGATATCACCTTGAGATATAGATAAAGTACATATCTTATCCATCACCGTATTCTAATATACGTTCAAGGAACGCTACAATCCTCAATAATAAAGCTTGGTTGATCAATTGCTTTAGGTATTTCATACTCTGAAACCACTGTGCGGGCGTCACATTTATGAAATCAATGAAGTTTCGTTATGATTGGAGTTTCAGTGGACATTGTTGCACAGCGTTTGTCACCAACATTTCAGCAGCAGCAAGTGAGTGATGTTGGCGACAATAGGAATTGTTGCTACCATTCTTTGTCGTGCTGGCCGAATTTGCTTCTACGCAAGCTGATGAAATGTTTATTGTCACTTGTTGTTGTTGCAAGTTGCTTCCTCTGCTCTTTATGGATTGTCCATTCTTATGCTTGTTGTTGTTGCTGGAGTTCAATAAATTATTTTAAGTAAAAAAATTTTGTTTATGTGATTTTGTTGTTGTTGTTGTTATTATTGCTGTCTCTTCAAACATCGTAAATCATTCATATATTCATTCATCGAAAGAACAGTGGAAAAAATCAAGACGACGATGATGAAGCACCAGCAGCAGCAGCGGCGGCAGCAGGAGAGGAGGAAAAAGATTATTTATTGTCGTTATCGCAGCATCGGACATGATGCACTCGACGACATTTTTGTGTCGCACTGAAGTTGATCAATGTGGCAGGGTCTTGGACATGGAGTGGACTCGACTCGCCTCATCTGAACTGAACTGTTCATACGTTCCAGCGCAATTGTTGATATTGGTTTTTAGTCGAAGTTTTTGTTGCTGTCACACTTGCTGTGGCCGGATGGTATGTGAATGATGTTAAATGCTGTGTTGTTGAATCTCTTAAGACCAATAATATGCTGTTGTTGCCATCACCAAAGCTTTGCAGGCTGATGATGATACTCCTCCCGTCCTCATCTTCATCATCAGCATCATTATCTTCACCGTGTCCTTTGGACTACTCCATCGTCCATGCCCCACCATGATAATGATTCTGCGATGCGATGCCATGCTCCAGATGAGAAGATGATGATGCGATTGATTCCGTGGCTGATAAGAGTTTCATGCTGCACGCGTGCATGTGCGTCTGTGTGCCCAGAGAGCTTCTCCATGCTCCAGCCCATTTTTCTCCAGTCCTTTAGTTATTTATTTATTTATTTATCAATGACCGCGTCGCAGCGGCCATGCGATAGAGTGAGCCTCGTCTGACTGGTGGTTTGGTGTTAATGTTTATTGATGGTTTTTCTTTTCAGAAAAGAGATTTTTAACACTAAAGTAATTAGTTTTGCAATTAATTCACATTAAACGCAAAGTGGTAAATTGGCATCATCTGTTATGTTATTATTATTAGCACGACTACTAATGCGAACGACGAATCTATTTAGTCCTAAACGATCGCTGATGTTATGCATAAATAATTGAGTGTTCAATTCGAAAGGGAAACTCATATTGTTATCTAAAGTGAATCGTTAGTAATCTTTTATCGAGATCTGTATTGAGTGTTCGTCTCATATTTCCAGTTGATATGGTTTTCATTGCAAATAAAGACAAGTAAGAAAATTTCAGTTGAATAAATCGTCTAAAGCAAACCTTCACTTTTTGAGAAATGTAATACCTTCATTCCAAAACATGCTAAATCCACATAGCATGTTTTCAAGGACATTGCACTTTTAAATTCTAACTATTCCAAACTATATTCAGCCAACATTTGGTGTTTATCCGTCTAATCGATCAAATGTAATGTAGTAAACAGAGAAGTGCATTCGATTTTCATCATAAAGGAATTCCAGACAAATTGAAAAATTTCATAAAACTTCGTTAGCATCACCTGAAAGGCGATATATAGTATGATCTGCCGAGTCAGTGTTTATTTTTATGGGAGTTATACTGATTCAACGCATATTTCCATCATTTATAAGTGAAACTTCTTCGGGTAATCTTACTCATCACACATAATTTTACCAGACACCACACTCGGGTACTGCGTATGATGACTTTGTGCGTTTTCCCCCAAAGAGAAGATATCGATCCATAGTTGTTATACCGATCGACATAGTGTCACCTTTGAATCGATCTAGCCACGGCTGTCTATATACTGTTGTGATCAAGGTGCAGGGCGCATTTGTTAGGACTAGGAACGATCTCTATTGAAAATAAGACATATTGATTCAAGTTTTTATGTAGCCTCCATATAAATGCCCCATCCGATGAGAGTTGTTTTTGCCCTAGAAGCCACAGGATACAATCAATCTGGATGATATGTGGTAGTTTAATGTTTAGTTCGTCTGATATAACTCATAGCCAGAATGGGTCATATTGGTCCATGTTTTGTTAGAGTATCCATACAAAAGCTCCTTCCGATTAGACTTCTTGTAGCTCAAAAGAACACTTTTTTTACTTGATATTGCCTTGATATTTTCGTATGGACTTTATACAAAGGTCATTTCCGATTAGAAGTCTTGACGCACAAAAGAACGCATTTTTAACCGATTAGCCCGAAACTTAGTCATTTATATTTCGATTCAGGCTGAGCAACACTCTCTGTAAAAACAGTTCATAACCTTTTACGTTTTGATATAACATCTTGTTTTTGCCCGATCTGCCTGGAATTTGGAAATCTGACCTGTATTTAACCTACACGCAAAAAAAAAAATCGTTACTCCTAAACGAAAAATTAGACAACCGAAATTCGTTTGCGGTCTATGTTTGTCGCAAAACATTTTTGTTTATCCCAAAACCAAAAGAAACGTTTTTAGCAAACGTTTTCACAAACCCTGTGAAACGTTTGCTGCAAACGGTTATTGCGTTTGTGACGCGCTATGCCTTTTTATCCCAAACCTTATGAAACGTTTGAGGCCAACGGTTATTGTGTTTGTCACAAGCAATGTCTGTTTATCCCAAACCTTATAAAACGTTTGAGGTCAACGGTTATTGTGTTTGTCACAAGCAATACCTGTGTGTACAATTCCTCGGAATTGTTGTTTGGCAAATAATCATAATGCCCTAGCTTGACTTTAGTTTGTCCTTACTGATTTTTTAATGGAAGAGTGGGAGTTCGCGGGTTCACAACTTTGAGTTGGTAACTGCTTTAATAACCAATTAAAAGCCAATTAATAACCAATTTAAAGGCTGATACGAGGTGGTCCCAAAACCAGCCTTCCTCACAAAGAAAACCCAACAAATTTGGGAATTTTTTGTATCTCACAACAGTATCTCTTTTAACTCGATACACTTTTTCCAGCGTTTTTCAATAGCCTCGATCCCCTGTTTATAGCAACAAAATATCTAGCTCCCGAAAATATCCAAAAACCTTTCATTTTGTATGTTACATGAAAATTGGAATTTTACAAAAAATTTAAAAAAAGCTTTACCATAAAAACGTTGTTTTGGTTTCATAAAAAACTATGCCTCAATTTACAGTACATATGTATGTATATTGTCCCAAAAATATATGTTTAGGTTTCGCTCCAAATATTTATTATTTGGAAAACACAAATATTATATGATTGGGAGATGATGTTCTAAACAAATATTACTATCCATTCTAATATTTCTTATTTGTGATTAATTTTTTCGAAACAAAGATTTATTCGCCATCGAGTAATCAGAAAATATTCATATATCGATACCTTAATTGTATGCCAAGTTTAAAGTTTTTCAGTAATTTAAATAAAAATTTTCGTAAATTCGCTCTTGCCTTTAAAAATTATGGTGTCACAATTCGAAAAGTTCAGTCACAGTCGCCATTGGTCAAAGTATTTCGTCAGCTCTAACATATACTCGTAAGTGTTTATCCTAGAGTTAACACACCCAGGAAAATAACTGGTTGGAATTCGATTGTAACAATAAAAAAATAGTATTGGCAACAAAAAATATATTGCCTACACCGTTTGTCGGCTGTATTTATATATAAATAGTTGAAACAACAGTAATAACATGGATACGATCAAATAACAATGCTTGCAACTAAATCGATGGTTGTATCAATCGAAATAAGATTGGATTTTTCATTGACACTCGGTTAATTGTGGTAACCAATTTTAAACTTTCATTATAGTACCATATGATCGATTTTTGGCTGTGAAAACCAATGTTTTATTCTTGACAACAGAAATTGTATCAATAGAATAAAGATTTTTATTGCAACGAATAAGTTACTACAACAGAAAAATTATTAATAAATATTCATTTTTTTGGTTATCCCAATAATTTCTCAAATTTTTAATATTTTGGGAAATACAACCGAAAGATTGGTTGCTGTTCTTTTGCTGATACATGACAAACAAAAAATAAAATTACTCGACATAAATAAATCGTCAAAATTTGTTCACGAACGGTATATGTAGTTAAAAATAATCTCGTGTGCATAATAATGTGTGGAATGCAGAATATGTTGTGCAAAATGTTTTACATAAATAAACCAATAAGGAAAGGCTAAAGTCGGGCGGGGCCGACTATATAATACCCTACACCACTCTCGAAATATTGAATAACTCTGATATATACATTTTGTAATTCATGTATAAATTGTTTACATAAATTTACTTTTGGGACATTTTATACTTAAATAATACCCTGTACCACAGTGTGGTGTAGGGTATAAAAACGATTGGATCTAAACAGCAAAATCGGACGAAACATATATATGGGAGCTATAGCTAAATCTTAACCGATTTTCTTCAAATTCGGTAGTGTTGGTTCATGGATCAAGAAACTCTACCATTCTAAATTTCAAAACGATTGGATGTAAAATACAGCTTTTATAGGACTAAAGGGCCAAATCGGACGAAACATATATATGGGAGCTATAGTTAAATCTTAACCGATTTCAACCAAATTCAATAGCGATCTTAACAGCTGCGAATATAAATCTGAACCGATTTCAACCAAATTCAATAGCGATCTTAACAGCTGCGAAATACTCTAAACTGAAAAATTTCAGAACGATCGAAATTGCGACCTGTAGTCGACGAACAACTTTACATGGACAGACGGACGGACAGACATGCTTAAATCGACTCAGCTAGTGATTCTGAGTCGATCGGTATACTTTAAGGTGGGTCTACCTGTGTTATTTCCAGGTGTTACAAACATCTGCCATGAAACAAACTTATAATACCCTGTACCACAGTGTGGTGTAGGGTATAAAAATAAAAGCAACAATCACGAAATTGAAAGCACAGGTTTAAGCGATATTTGCATACAAGTTTTGTGTTTTTATTCGTGTACTATTTTTTTTTTTTCAAATATTTCCACATCTCATAATATTGGTGAATTTGTAATATGGGATTTTTAATATTGTTATTAATTGTATGTTTTTTTGTTTTGAAAATTAATGAAAACTGTTTTTAATTAATTGTCGGTAGTATATGACTGACAAATAATAGCAACCAATTTTTTAAAACAGTTGGTTGTGGCAACACACAACAGATAACTTTAGCCACCATTTTCATAGTTGGCGCAACCAAATATGATTGTTGTCAACATGGAAACAGAAGTATACCACAACCAAAATATTGGTTGTCCTGATGGAATCAACTGGCAATCCATAACAGTCACATGGGTGGTGGAGATTGGTGAATTTAAGTCTAGCTTGGAGCTTTGGTTGTGTGACATGTATGATTTCTTCGTAGGTATATAATTCGCAAATGAGATCCCAGGATCGAAATACTAATAAGGATATGTGTTTATATGGCTTCGACATTTAGTAATAGCTTTTTTGTCGCTACAGTTTTAAAAACTCGTAAGAATAATTCCAGTGTCAAATACTTGCAATGTTGTTTAGTGTAATACAGTCCTGCAAACCAGTCAAAGCAAAAGGGCGAATTGGGGCAATTGAATAGCTCATAACTTTAATATCAATGCACATATATAGTGCAATTCCTTTAACGTATCTGTTCAGCGCAAAAAAGGGAATTTTTCTGGTACACCTTATTTACATCATTCATTTATATCGATACTTTCGTTCCAAAGTATGCTAATTCGACTTAGCAGGTTTTTTGAATACACCGTGTTTATACCCTACACCACACTGTGGTACAGGGTATTATAAGTTTGTTTCACGGCAGATGTTTGTAACACCTGAAAATAGCACAGCTAGACCCACCTTAAAGTATACCGATCGACTCAGAATCACTACCTGAGTCGATTTAACCATGTCTGTCCGTCCGTCTGTCCATGTAAAGTTGTTCGTCGACTACAGGTCGCAATTTCGATCGTTCTGAAATTTTTCAGTTTAGAGTATTTCGCAGCTGTTAAGATCGCTATTGAATTTGGTTGAAATCGGTTCAGATTTATATATAGCTCCCATATATATCTTTCATCCGATTAGGCCCTTTAGTCCTATAGAAGCTGTATTTTACATCCAATCGTTTTGAAATTTAGAATGGAAGAGTTTCTTGATCCATGAACCAAAACTACCGAATTTGAAGAAAATCGGTTAAGATTTAGCTATAGCTCCCATATATATGTTTCGTCCGATTTGGCCCTTTAGTTCTATAGAAGCTGTATTTTACATCCAATCGTTTTGAAATTTAGAATGGTAGAGTTTCTTGATCCATGAACCAACATTGCCTAATTTGAAGAAAATCGGTTAATATTTAGATATAGCTCCCATACATATCTTTCGTCCGATTTGACCCTTTAGTGCTATAGATGCTGTATTTTACATCCAATCATTTTGAAATTTAGAATGGTAGAGTTTCTTGATCCATGAACCAACATTGCCGAATTTGATGAAAATCGGTTAAGATTTAGCTATAGCTCCCATATATATGTTTCATCCGATTTGGCTCTTTGGATCTAATCGTTTTTATACCCTACACCACACAGTGGTACAGGGCATTATTTAAGTATAAAATGTCCCAAAAGTTAATTTATGTAAACAATTTAGCCTTTCCCTACTGGTTTTAATTTCTAATTATTCAAACTATGTTCAGTCAAAAATTGGTGTTTATCCGTTAACCCAATCAAAAGATATGCCCGAATTCCACGCAAATTTAAAAATTGCATACAATTTTCATCGCTTCTCTTAAAAAACTACCTGTTTCGACTTATCATTCTTTGGAATGGAGGTATTGATATACATTTATGTTTTCATATTCTGTATTTCTGCAACGACTACATACTGAATCATAATAAGCAAAATGTTCCATAGTTCTGGTTCCATATTCCGTTCCATATTTTCTAAGTTTCCTCTTCTTTTCGAGATCTGCGCCCAATAGGTTTACTGAGAAAGCAGAATGGTTATTTATCTCGAGGGCAATTTGAAGCGACTGGCTTCGAAATACAAGCTGCAGTCCAAAGAATGAAATAAAGAGGACCCTTGAGGAATTATTTCTCTCGAAGCTGTTGAGCCCCTTTACCACAAGAACTTTGCAATCAAGTATCATAAAAAAAAATATTATTTTTCAGTTGGTGCCTATTGTAAATACAGAGCTAACCTACAAAATCTGCGAAATAAATCCTGTGGATTTTTTTATACCCTACACCACACTGTGGTACAGGGTATTATAAGTTTGTTTCACGGCAGATGTTTGTAACACCTAAAAATAACACAGCTAGACCCACCTTAAAGTATACCGATCGACTCAGAATCACTAGCTGAGTCGATTTAACGATGTCCGTCCGTCCGTCCGTCTGTCCATGTAAAGTTGTTCGTCGACTACAGGTCGCAATTTCACTCCGATCGTTCTGAAATTTTGCAGTTTAGAGTATTTCGCGGCTATTAAGATCGCTATTGAATTTGGTTTAAATCGGTTCAGAGTTAGATATAGCTCCCATATATATCTTTCGTCCGATTTGGCCCTTTAGTCCTATAGAAGCTGTATTTTACACCCAATCGTTTTGAAATTTAGAATGGTAGAGTTTCTTGATCCATGAACCAACACTACCGAATTTGAAGAAAATCGGTTAAGATTTAGCTATAGCTCCCACATATATGTTTCGTCCGATTTGGCCCTTTAGTCCTATAGAAGCTGTATTTTACATCCGATCGTTTTGAAATTTAGAATGGTAGAGTTTATTGATCCATGAACCAACATTGCCGAATTTGAAGAAAATCGATTCAGATTTAGATATAGCTCCCATATATATATTTCGTCCGATTTGGCCCTTTAGTCCTATAGAAGCTGTATTTTACATCCAATCGTTTTGAAATTTAGCATGGTAGAGTTTCTTGATCCATGAACCAACACTACCGAATTTGAAGAAAATCGGTTAAGATTTAGCTATAGCTCCCATATATATGTTTCGTCCGATTTGGCCCTTTAGTCCTATAGAAGCTGTATTTTACATCCGATCGTTTTGAAATTTAGAATGGTAGAGTTTCTTGATCCATGAACCAACATTGTTGAATTTGAAGAAAATCGGTTAAGATTTAGCTATAGCTCCCATATATATGTTTCGTCCGATTTTGCTCTTTAGTCATGTAGCAGCTGTATTTTACATCCAATCATCTTGAAATTTAGAATGGTAGAGTTTCTTGATCCATGAACCAACACTACCGAATTTGAAGAAAATCGGTTAAGATTTAGCTATAGCTCCCATATATATGTTTCGTCCGATTTTGCTCTTTAGTCCTGAAGAAGCTGTATTTTACATCCAATCATTTTGAAATTTAGAATGGTAGAGTTTCTTGAACCAACACTACCGAATTTGAAGAAAATCGGTTAAGATTTAGCTATAGCTCCCATATATATGTTTCGTCCGATTTGGCCCTTTAGTTCTATAGAAGCTGTATTTTACATCCAATCGTTTTGAAATTTAGAATGGTACAGTTTCTTTATCCATGAACCAACATTGCTGAATTTGAAGAAAATCGGATAAGATTTAGCTATAGCTCACATATACACGCAAAGAAAAAAATCATTTCTGCGAAACGAAATATTAGACAACTACAATTCTCGTTTACAACGACTGAAATTTCTTTTGGTCAGAATATGTTTCTGTCGCAACAAACGAAATTTCAGTTCCGGCAAACGAGAATTGTAGTTGTCTAATATTTCGTTTCGCAGAAACGAATTTTTTCTTTGCGTTTATATGTTTCGTCCGATTTTGCTCTTTAGTCCTGCAGAAGCTGTATTTTACATCCAATCATTTTGAAATTTAGAATTGTAGAGTTTCTTGAACCACCACTACCGAATTTGAAGAAAATCGGTTAAGATTTAGCTATAGCTCACATATACATGTTTCGTCCGATTTGCCCCTTTAGTCCTGTAGTTTCAATCATTTTGAAATTTAGAATGGTAGAGTTTCTTGATCCATGAACTAGCACTACCGAATTTGAAGAAAATCGGTTAAGATTTAGCTATAGCTCCCATATATATGTTTCATCCGATTTGGCTCTTTGGATCTAATCGTTTTTATACCCTACACCACACTGTGGTACAGGGCATTATTTAAGTATAAAATGTCCGAAAAGTTAATTTATGTAAACAATTTATACATGAATTACAAAATTTATATATCAGAGTTATTCAATATTACGAGAGTGGTGTAGGGTATTATATAGTCGGTCCGCCCGACTTTAGCCTTTCCTTACTGGTTTTAATTTCTAATTATTCCAAATTATGTTCAGTCAAAAATTGGTGTTTATCCGTTAACCCAATCAAAAGATATGCCCAAAACTATAAAGGTCATTATATTTGCATCATAAACGAATTCCATAAAGAGGACCCTTGAGGAATTATTTCTCTCGAAGCTGTTGAGCCCCTTTACCACAAGAACTTTGCAATCAAGTATCATAAAAAAAAATATTATTTTTCAGTTGGTGCCTATTGTAAATACAGAGCTAACCTACAAAATCTGCGAAATAAATCCTGTGGATTTTTTTAAATAATTGGAAAGGAGGACCAACAAAAGGTATCTTTTCGAGAGGAATATTTTTGTCGAAGATACAAACGACAAATGACGCTGTTTTTAAAGAAATAATTCTACAATTGCTCTCTTTATAACATTCTTTGGACTGAAACATGAATTCGGAAGGGTTCCGCTGTAAATTCTCGTCCGATATATGCAACTAACATTCTTGATTTCCGAGCATACATCGTGGCCGAATATCGTACAAATTTCGAAAATTTTCTTTGACGTGAATTGTCGTCAATAATTATTATTTACCAAACCTATAAACTAACATTACTTTAGCAAATAATATAAAATATATTAAAAGTTAATTACTAATCAGTATCGATAGACTGCATCCAAGGAATAAAACATGTTTTGTTATACAACTATAAACCGTTGACAATATCACTGGTATAACTTAGCAGTTTAAACAACTGCATTCTTCACAAATGCCGGAAAGGTCACACTTGCACTTGGGAAGAGTAATCGCAAATTCAATGAATACTAAATAGTTTCTTGTCGTCGTCATCACAGCCTTCAAATTATATCCGTGCATTGGGGGTCTGGCTAATATACCTGCAGTTACTTGCAAGGAAAACATACAAAATAGTCTATGTTTACAGAGTAGTAGTAACACAACAGCATGCAATCGACGACGACCACCACTGCAGCAGCAACTAACCAACCGACCGACCGACCAAGATTAACATAAAAGAGGGTGCAACAGTGCAACTGAACTGAACTGCATTTGCAGCCACAACAGACATCGTCCGTCCGTCCGGTCGCCGCCGGACGGACGCTGCTGCACCGCCACAACTGCAGCGGTGCAGCATTACTCGTACTAACATTGAACTATGTATATTTTTTTTGTTCGCAGTTCTTCTCGGAGAAGTAAGAATATTTTACAGGTTTGATATAGTAATATAATAAACTAATTAAAAATTCTTTATTGGCATTGTTGTTGGCGGTGGTGGTGCTGCTGCAATTGCATTATGGCAAACAATAACAACAAAATAGCAAAAATGTTATTAAATTCTTATCATTGTATCAAAACACCACACCACAAAGGGGAGAAGTCTCGACATCAACTTTAACAGCAACAAATAACAAATAAGAAGGCCAAAGGCGGCTCCTTTGTGAGCGGCATGCCAACGGAATACGTATGTTAGTCGGAATGTCGAGCAGGATCAAGCCTTGATGGATAGGTGGACTAAACACATGTTTACAGAAAAAAAGTCGCACAGTGTTGCCAACAGGACAAATGTTAAAAACATATTCTATAGTTGTTGAGCGCCCCAGTAGGTGAGTTTGGGGGTCTTGGGTTCGATTACCACCAGAGGCTCTGGTCTGTCGCTGCAAAATGTAGCCACATGGTCTTTGTAACTCGGTCAAACTATTTATTCTGGAGGTAATGGTCAGTTACAAAAAATTCGAGGGACACATGAAGGAAGAATTTTTCGTAAGCATTGTTCATGTGAGATCTTTCCGCGAAAAATTATAGTTCATTATACCCTGCACCACACTGTGGTACAGGGTATTATAAGTTTGTTTCACGGCAGACGTTTGTAACACCTGAAAATAACACAGCTAGACCCACCTTAAAGTATACCGATCGACTCAGAATCACTAGCTGAGTCGATTTAACGATGTCCGTCCGTCCGTCTGTCCATGTAAAGTTGTTCGTCGACTACAGGTCGCAATTTCACTCCAATCGTTCTGAAATTTTGCAGTTTAGAGTATTTCGCGGCTGTTAAGATCGCTATTGGTTGAAATCGGTTCAGATTTAGGTATAGCTCCCATATATATCTTTCGTCCGATTTGACCCTTTAGTTCTATAGAAGCTATATTTTACATCCAATTGTTTTGAAATTTAGAATGGTAGAGTTTCTTGATCCATGAACCAACACTACCGAATTTGAAGAAAATTGGTTATAATTTAGCTATAGCTCCCATATATATGTTTCGTCTGATTTGGCCCATTAGTCCTATAAAAGCTGTATTTTACATCCAATCGTTGTTTTGAAATTTAGAATGGTAGAGTTTCTTGATCCATGAACCAACATTGCCGAATTTGACGAAAATCGGTTAAGATTTAGCTATAGCTCCCATATACATGTTTCGTCCGATTTGGCCTGTAGTTCTATAGAAGCTGTATTTTACATCCAATCGTTTTGAAATTTAGAATGGTAGAGCTCCTTGATCCATGAACCAACATTGCCGAATTTGAAGAAAATCGGTTAAGATTTAGCTATAGCTCCCATATATATGTTTCGTCCGATTTGGCCCTTTAGTTCTATAGAAGCTATATTTTACATCCAATCGTTTTGAAATTTAGAATGGTAGAGTTTCTTGATCCATGAACCAACAGTGCCGAATTTGAAGAAAATCGGTTAAGATTTAGCTATAGCTCCCATATATACATATGTTTCATCCGATTTTGCTCTTTAGATCCAATTGCTTTTATACCCTACACCACACTGTGGTACAGGGTATTATTTAAGTATAAAATGGCCCAAAAGTAAATTTATGTAACACATTTATACATGAATTACAAAATTTATATATCAGAGTTATTCAATATTACGAGAGTGGTGTAGGGTATTATATAGTCGGCCCCGCCCGACTTTAGCCTTTCCTTACTGGTTACTTTTGGAAACGCGATTTCAAGTGTTTTTTGACTGCCGTCAGTATAACGAAATATCACCAAAGAAACGATATAGCGGCTTCAATCTACTAATCCATATATGTGTCGGTGATGTGCTCCTCGTGGAACCAACGCACAGCGTTGAAACTTTAATAACTCAGTCAATTGCCAACATTTTTTTAAGAGACTGGTTGAATTTTTTTCCTTATAAAATATACTACATATGTAAATTAATTAATCGTACGGTTATCTCGCAATATTATTGGTAAAAACATTGCCTAAACTAGAAAATGACGGACAAAAATGAAAAAAATTGTTTGTAGCTTCAAATAAACAAAATATACATCGAAAGGTCTAATTCTCTTCTTTCCAAATTCTTTTAGAGATTGAAAATCCGTATATAGCTAACAAAGTTATAGGCGTTCAAGTGAAAAAAGGCAAGAAATTCGGTTTTTACCCATAAATCCGGATTTTGGGGGTGTCCGGCAAATTTCGTAGAACAAACGATGTTCTACTCGCCAAGACCTACAAGAAAAATAGTATCGCGGTTTTTGGTTTTTGGACTGTCGCACTGTGTAATTCATATCATATACAAACTAATCGCGAATTAATAAAATTTTTCAGTTTCTCTGCTCTCCTGAAAATTTGAGTTTTTTAATATAGCCACTTTTGGATATAAGCCATCGATATATTCCTTTTTTATAGTTATAAATAGTTTAGCATAATAATTAATAAAAAAAATTACGGATCCAAACAAAATACAATCACGAGAATAATAAAAGTATTGGATTAGAGGTTACTTTCGGCTTATTGCCACACAAATTCGGAGCCAAAACTCTCCATTTAGATTTGGACCTGGAATAAGTATGACTAATTAAATGCAGTGGGACTTGAGAAAAACAATTTTTTATTATTTTGGTTTTTTCCGTTTAAGTTTTTTGAGACTTTTATGGAACGACTTCTGCGAATTTCTGATCACCTTATCATTATTATTTTTTTTTTCTTTTCCTGTATTTTATTACAACAAATATTTACATTTTCATTAATACAGTAGAAAAGTCGACTTTAATCGACTTTTTTCTACTAAAAAGTCTAAAAGTCGGCTTCTTGATTTTTTCAAAAAGTCGAAAGGTCGAAAATCGAGTTTAAGCGAGAGTAACTGTTGTCTTTGTTGAGATTAGAACTAATCCGTTGTAGGAATTCTACTAACCGATAGAAAACAAAATTTCTATATGATGAGAACAAAATGCGATCCGATATACCCAATAAGAATAAAGCTACAGCCGTTTGAATTTATATTTAAAAAAAAAGATTTTTTGTATTTTTTTTTTGGGAAAAAGTATATCGTCGGTGCGCCGACGAAATCTCCTAAGTATAATTTTTTTATTTTATTATTCTATTTATTTATAGCTTTGATTTGTAAAGGAAAACGCGGAAATTTAGAACTGTAACACAACGCACTGTTAAACCCTACCAAATTATTATATTTTTTTTTGTTAGAGAAAGAGTTGTAGTCGTTTTTCATTGCTCCCAAACTTTTTTTGACCACTTTTTACTAGGACTGACCGTGCGCTTAATAATAGCATCATATAGAAAAAAAATTTTGAACTTAAATGTTAATTTTTGTAAAAATTTTGCGGTGTAAGTCGATGTTTTGAATTACAAAAATTTCGCTAAAGAATAAAATTGTAAATATCGCGGACATTACAAAGCGCCATACCTGATATGTTATAGTTTTAAATTTCCGCGATTCAATGTAATTAATTTTGGGAGGGTATACCTTAGTAGGTTTACCCGACTGAAACTTTCTTACATGTTTTTACTTAAATTGCAATATGCAACAAATTTTTTTTTGTATCCGAGACCTAAAAACTTTTTCTGTATATTGAAGCATACTATTCTATGAAACCAAAACAAATTTTTTTAAAAAAATTCCAATTTTCATGGGGTTTACCTTCAGAATTTAGACCATATTTTTTTCAGCAACATTTTTTTTCAGTCGCGATTATATTAAAAAAATCGGAAAAATTTATTGTTACATTTATTACAGCTATCATCCTAACGAAGAAAACAATGCCTATTTGAAAAAATCTATGGATAAACAATAATAATAATAAATTGTCAATATATATTACTTGTGTTCCCTAAACATGTGTATATTTCAAGCAGAATATTTTTGGGACAATATACTACAGAAGCGGTGAAAAGATTCAGCGCATATGAAAGCATTACACTGTACAAAATTTCAATTATTTTTATGTGCAGGAATCGAAGTTATAAGCCGTTAATTTTTTGTGAAAAAATGGTCCATTTGTCTTTGAGGTTCCAAGAGGGCTGAGGTAATTACGCCCATTTTTTACGGGCCTGTACGAGTACATGGGGGAAAATCGGCATTTTGGATATGATTGAATTGAAAGAAAATATATTTGGAAACGACATTTTTAAATATTATATATTTGTTAACATATAAATTTTATTTGAAAATCAAGAAATTTTGTTTGGAACGCATCTATTAATATATTAGAACATAATATATTTGCAAGCTGACTTTCACAAATAAAATATGTGTTTATACACAAACAAAGTTATTGTTTAAGAAGTTTTCCAAATATATTTTATTTATAAAAGATTTTTAAAATGTTGTTGACTTTTTCGAATTTTAGTTAGTTTTTCCTAGATTTCGTGTTTTCGTCTTTATAGTTAAAAATGTCTTTAGCAGCATTTGCTGTTGTTTTACATAAATAATTTTTTATTTAAAAATATTCCAATTCATTTCTTTTTGTCAATCTGTCAATGCAATTTATATTTACGAAAGATTACACGATTTAAATTGAATTTTACAAACATATACAATTTATAAAAAAAATACCTTTTGAACATCTGAAAAACAGAAAGCTTGTCTTTAAAATAAGAAATTGATACATTGCCAAATTACTTAAATACAAATTAATATTTGTTTCGGAAATATTAATTCCAAATAAAGAAATATTAAAATGGAAACATATTTTTCTTTAAAACAATATCCTCGCAAACATATACTATTTGTGTGTGTCAAATATTCTTTATTTGGAGTGTACCAAGAGGTACACATTAGAAAAAGAATTATTGAAATATATTAATTTTTAAATATGTATTTTAAGGATTTATAAAGTTTCAGTCTGTGTTTGAAAACATTTTCTTTTTTAATTTTTTCATGATAATTTCCTACCATTCGGTATATGTTAGAGTCTGATATGTACCGTTTCCTTTCGCATTATCTTTTGTGAATATACAAAAAAAATTATATTTAATAAAAAAAAACCTGTGATTAGATTTACCCCCACAAAAGTTATGGCCATTTGAAATTGTACTTTACAAAAAAATTTGTCAGCTGATATACAAAAATATGGCAAAAATACAAAAAATATTTTTTGTAAAGTATAAATTTAAATGGTCCTATCTTAAGTCTCAGAGGGTATATCTAGTGGCAAACAGGAAGTTTTGTTGCTTATCTCTTCGGGTCACATGCGTCAATATTTTATGATGCGCATCATATGTTGCTTGATGAATGGTTACACTGAAATATGCATCTGGGAGAATACAGAGGAGAACAGCCCTGTAGATATTTTGTTGAGATCACTGTGCAACGTTAACAATTTAAAGGAAAAGGACTTTTAATGGTGTGCAATGATCTCGTCATTTATGCAATGCATTTTTTCAACATTTGCAAGAGTGGTGGTGCTGGCGTGCCACATGCAGTGCATCGCTGCAGTCGATGCCACTGCCATCACTGCTGCTATTTTTGTTATCAATTTTCATATGATAATTTTGTCGCTGTTGAAGCCGAACGTCTTGGCCAGGCGATAGTGCTACAGATAAGTAGCGGTAAATAGTTTCAGCCATAGCACTGGAAAACCCCTTCAATTTGGCATTCCATCTTGAGTGTTTTTTCAGTTTTTGCTTCTTCAGATGTGTGTTTTTTTTTGTATTATTATTATTATTTTGTTTTCATTGCGAGCCATACGATGTGATGTGAGATGTGAGTTTGTAATGAGTTTTCAACTTGGTTTGGTGTTACTTTTATGTCTTTGGTCACGCAATGCGTTTAGTTTTGGAATGCACTCGATTGTACCGAATACCGTACACTCGTCGTCGAGCGTTGCGTCCTAGGTAGGCCAGGCTAGGCTAGGCAGACAAAAAGCGAAAAGTACCTCATCCAGCAGTTCCAGTTAAGACAAACTGTAATACTTTAAGTTTACAGGGTGATAAATGAGTCTGACACGTAAACCTCTTTACTTTACTCTGCGGACAGACAAACAGACAGACAGAGGCAATATACCCAACGTCTAAAACTGAAACGAACAAATTATGGCGCTCGAAAAGTTATTTCGGAGCACCGCAACAAAGTCATTATAATCATAAATTCATCAAAGTCTAACAGGTTTTCTCAAATGGATAACGAAAGATCTACGATGCAAAAAAATGAAAACAAAAACTAAAACAACAACGCAAATCAAGACCTCTAAAATATAAGAACGAATAATTCTGGAACTCCTACGCATTAGTTACGACTCGATGTTTAGTCAAGTGTTTTGTGCTGGAACGGTTTTCATGCACATCATGTGAGCCAGTCTAATTGAAACATCTTCCTTCCATCAGTCATGTCATCATCTATATGCTATTGTCGGTTAGAGGATTCTGAATGATTATAACAAGTTTTACAACTTATAGATGAATGCAACCGACATACTTATGGAAATTGATGGTATTATACAGGGAGAATTACGCTGAAAAATAAATAATGGGCGTAAACAAATATTACATTTTTTTATTGCCCTTGATATACATTTCTCGGGCAATTCTGAAGGGAATTTAAGTACTTCTGTTGGGGATTCCGACGAAGTGCAGCTATTTGAAGACACAAGCGAGATTGTAACGAAGGACCAGACAATTGCTCCCTGACTCAGAGAATTCTATACATGCGCAGCAATCAGGCATATAAAACAAATTTTATAAATCCAAGGATGTTTTCATACCAAAACCAGGAAAGCCGTCCATACAGAAGCTCAGAATTTTCGGTCGATTAATATGTATATATATATATCGATGGCTTATATCTGCTCCCATCAAAAAATAAAAGAAGTACTTCCAAAAGAATAACATTATAAGTACTTCCAAATCATAAGTATGAACATTTTTTCGGCATTTAATGAAGTTCTTCTAAATAACTAACCAAAATGTAATTTCGGAATATAAATTATTAACCCAAGAATGCATCATTTTAAAAATGATTGGATGTAAAATGAATCTTGTGAAGTGATAAAAGTCCAGATCGGAAGGAACATATGTATGAGGGCTATGATATATATGTAAAATACTGCTTCTATAGTGCTAAAGGGAAGAAATATATATGTATATGGCGGCTATTATATTTCGTTTCAGTCGACTAGGTCGATAAATCGAACCTACAAGTCGACTTTTTCATAGCCGATTAAAATAATATAAAGTCATTTCAAAGTATGCTGATTTTCTTCGAAATATGTTAAATTTTGGAATTGTAGTACATTGGATTGCGATAAAAACGAAATTTATTAATAACACTTTCTACTTTCCAAATATGTTAATATAGCGTCACCAGAAATGCCCAAGAGCGTAACCCTCAAAAAATTCGTTTTTCGTGAAAAAATCACGATTTTATTGAAGAAAAAAAGACGTAACATCAAGTGCTCGTTTTTGATAAAGAACAAAAGGCGTAACTCACATTGTATTAGACAGAACGTAGTGTATTCATATATTTAACCTTTGTTGTTTTTCTCTTGTTGCTGTTTTGATTTTTGTAAATCGTGTTTGACACCTATTTTGGATGCAAAATTCTATATGGGGTCTGTATTTAAATTTGGCCTTCATCTGAAGGGTATCCATTTTTTTTATCAAATTTCGCAGTGTTCGTGATTCTATAAACTAATCTCTGCCAAATTTAATAATGCTCTGATGTAAAACATGAAAACACATTTATCCAACCTTGGTAGTGACCGTTTATTCTCGGATTAAAAAATCCTTTGTGCAAAATATAGTACATTTGACTAAAATATGACTTCTATGGAGGTTAGATGCTAAATCGGAAGGTACACATCCATGCGAGTATGTGGGGCTATATGTAAATTTGAACCGATATTGTTCACACAGATATTAACTGTTAAAATAAGACACTCTTTACCAAATTTCATGAATATCGAAAGGAAATTATATCTTCTATAGAGGGTATAAGCTAAATCGAAGGTACATTCATATATATTACGATATCTGGTTCTAAACTGATATTCAAATAGTTGAGAGATTTTTGATCGTTCGCCGTTAACGAAAGAAAATAAGTTACAGAAACAGGTCCTATATCTAAATACGGAATGTCTTTCAATTTCAATACGAATTGTCTTGTCCCAAAATAAAGATATGTGCAAAATTTCTTTGATATCGGACTATATTTGTGACCTGCACATAGATTACAAGAATGCAATCACAAACTGACCTAGCTAAATCGGTTCAGAAAGTGATCATAAGTCGATCGGTATAATAAACGATATTTCTATATATCTCTTCTCATTTTTGGTGTTAGAAACAAATGCATAAAATCATAATAAATTGTACCACAGTGTGGTGTAGGTTATAATCAAATAATTTTAAAAGAAATTATGGTAATTAAATACACCATACCATACATACTGTACCACACTGTGGTACTTTACTACTCTCTGAACCGGGGCTACGGAAAACTTTTTATTCGTGAGAATGTTAATTACACTATGGAGTCACACTTTTCAAGAGCCAGCTACACCATACAGATTACAGACATCTTCAAATGTCCTAAACATACATACATATATATGATCGTTGATCTCTTTGACCAATAGTATATTATTTATACGTTCCCTTCCCTATGTCAACATTTATATTCCTTTAAAATATGAGATCTCTGGACCGAAAGATGTTAATAAGAACGACATACATTCATCAAATAAATACAACACCAAAAAAGCAAATCTTACAGTGCTTTAAAAGAGTTGTGCAAAAGTGTTGACAAAGAAGTACTTCCCCGTCGCGACAACCCCTTGTTAAATTCATTGGTGAAAATCCAAATTAGAACAACATCCGGATCATAAGTTGGGAATTTTTATTGCTTCTTTGGATGCTCTTTTTTTGCTGGGCTGCTATATTAAAAAAAACAATTTTTTAAATTCAACAAAAAAACTGTTGAATTTATTATTTCGCTATAATTTTTTATGATATGAATTATGTATTCGAACGTTTATAATATATACCTTCGAATAACCTTACACTGATAGAAAAAGCTTCGTCATGACGTCGAATTTGTACATCATCAAGATTATTTTTTTGTCAAAAGTCAGCTAACGTACGGGATAATCCTATGGATGAATTTGTTCGTCACCATGACGAATCTCTGTTTCCAAAAACTTTCGTCCACAGGATGATCACAATTTATCCCCAACATGAATCGAGTTCATTACCACGACGTATCCCATTCATCAGCACGACGAATCCCGTTCTTCACCACGACGAATCGCATTCATCAATACGACGAACTCCATTCATCAGTACGACGAACTCTATTCACCAGAACGACGAACTCCATTCATCAGAACGACGAACTCCATACATGACCACGACGAATTCATGCCCCGACTATTTAAATTTTAGAAATTTCAATAAATATTCTTCTGGGTTTAGACCATTAAGAGCGATATGGAAAATAAGATTACTTGAGTGCTCTGCCAGGTTCAGTTGTGATTATTCGGTTCGAAACGCAGTTCTTATCAGGAAAGGCTTAAAGCAAACGAACGAGAAGTACTCATTACTTCTGATATTTTAAATAAAAAATAATCTCATCAAGTAATGTATTTGCCAACAGACGAATCCCAGTCATCACCACGACGAATCCCATTTATCACCACGACGAACTCCATTCATCACCACGACGAATCCCATTTATCACCACGACGAACTCCATTCATCACCACTACGAATCCCATGCATCATCACGACGAACTCCATTCATCACCACTACGAATCCCATGCATCATCATCAGGACGAACTCCGTTCATCAAAATTATTAGATTTTTTAAATTAAACTTTTACCACAAATTACTTAACTAAGGTAATCAGTACAATTAAGCCCAAACTATAAATATATTTCTTCGTTTTATCATATTTTCAGCAAATGGTCAAATACATTTTTTCGTCGTGGGAATGAAACCTTATCGTTCCCTCGACGAATTTCGAAATAACCAAAAACATTGGTTGATGATCGTGTTCGTTCTATTGACGTACAAAAATATCGCATGTACGAAACATTTAGTCACCAGTACGAAGATGTATTGACGAAACTGATTCGTCGTGGTGACGAACGGTTTTTCTATCAGTGTAGGTCTAAAAGTGATTACAGGCTATTGTTCAATCAACAGCATGGCTACAGCAAGGGCTAATCCACCGAATCCTCCTGTTGAAGCTGTCTCCCTAAGGCTATTGAAATTCACTTCTCTGAAAGAGCAAAATACAAGAAGTTCAACTACAAACCAACACTCTGAAAAGCGCAGCAAGGCTGTGGTTGTGATATACACCTATGCAATAACAATAGAAAAACTCTGTGGTCTTAACCAGAGTACAATTTATTGGTTCTACTCGTATACTAGTTAGACTATCACTGGCGTGTTAAGAACGCGACCAACTGAGCTACTAAATGTGCCTACATTTAATTTCGCCTAACATTATAGCAAGGTAAAATGCCGCAGCTACTGACCACGGATATAGTGTCATTCTAGATACTAGATATCTGACCATCCAGACATTGTTAATTTCACTATGACTGAACCACAAGAAGCATCTCACTCTTATACCTAATAGAGCAGGATGGAATGGTCGCATCACTGGGCATAGAGCATGCGTTAACTTATCAGAACCATACAGAATCATCAACTACGCGGATTTTGATGTTTAACTTAAGGTAATGGAGCTATCTACTACCTAAAGACTGCCTGATTACTATGTACAAGGCACAAATCGTAGCTATAAAAGTGGTATAATGTTCTGACTAAAGTCGGTATCAATATTTTTTGCCTGATAGCGAGGCTACAAAAATGCGCCTAGAATTCAAAACCGTCCTCAATTTTCACCCGATTTGGATGCCGGTCCACAGGGACATATCTGACAACAACAAAGCAGATGAACTTTCACGACTAGGAACTACCTTACATGCTACCGGGGAACAGGAATATGCGTTCAGCAAGGTTCCCTTTATAGAAACAAATGACATGTAGTTACTTGTCAGGAACTGCACACATTATAGGCAGATGTGACTCTGCCTTAAGAAATTACGATTACGGAAGCGGTAGAGACGAAGAGTAGAAACAGTCAAGAGAACACCTTCTGTACTACGCTTTCTCTAGAATGCGGTCGGCTACACTAGGCTCTCATTTCGTTATTTTTTCCTAAAAAATACAAATGGTTCACCGCTATTAATACATATCAATATGGTCATACAAGTGTATCGTAAATGTACTTTGAATTTTTCTTTTTTTAATTTTTAGGGGTGTGGGGTGTAGAACATTTTATCAATTTCAGTCCGTCATATGGACACATCAAGGTAATCAAATATGCTCAGTGTTGGCAGACAAATTTCACAGAAAATCGTCAAAATAGGGGCACAAAAATCATCAAACCGTCAAAATAAATTTTCGAAATCGTTAACACGTAAATCTACCAGTAACCCACAACTTTGAGTCTTTTTTCTGTCGAAAAGCATGATTCAGAACCATATATGTATTTATAGGCGTTTAATTTGACCCAAAATCATTCATATGACCTCATTGGTCTACATTTTTGTTAATAATGACCTCCTAGGTCCATTCGCTGAAATAATGATCTCCTAGGTCCAAGTTTTGACGTATCCTTTGACTTCACTATAAAATGTTCACTGCAATTTCATCTACTGATTTTGCAACTTAACAAAATTCCAGAGACCTTTCCTGTTATGTTATTGAATGCGATCGATTCTACAACAAATTTTATTTGTTTCAATGATATCCATAATATTTGATAATTTTGCTAACATTTCTAATTATAAAAATATAAATGGGAGTATACATTATTTCTCGAAGAGTTTTAAAAATATCCTTAATATAAGAAACATTTGTAAAATTTTTCTTATATAATCGTCGAATCGTTATGACCTATTTTTTGGCTCTAAAAATCGTCAAAATGGCGATAAATCGTCATTTCTGGCAGCACTGAATATACTGCATTTTGGGACATTCAATTCATTCTATATTAGTTATATGAAGCTACAGCTTACCACTATTATCTTACAGAATTTCAGATAATAATAAATTATTTAGTCACTCACCTGAAAAAATAAAACCAATTTTTTTTTAATTTTCAATTAAATTTTTTAAAACATAAAACCTTTTTTTGTAAATTTGAGGTATACTAAATATATAAAATTAAACCCAAAATGTTTTTATGGCAATTTTATTTTTTACCATTAGTTTTTGAAGTACGAGCCCAGTAGAGCCGGAATATAATGGCTAAAATATTGGAAATATTTCGATGACATACATTAGAGAAATCGTCGTATTTGATGTTTTATATAGGGTGCTCCAAGTAGAGAAAAATTTTTTTAATAGCCTTTTTTTAACAGATCACTTGTGAGTCGTGTTATGCTGTCATGTTATTTTTGTTAAGTATTGTTTGGCATTTCATCGTGCGCCTGAACAGCGTCTCAGATGGTCCATCCGTTGAGTCCAATTTTCGATGACTCGATTATGTTGACCATAACTTGAGCGAAGTGCACGAAACACATTCCTCACAGAACGTGAATTTTCGTAATAAAGTTGAACGATTTGTAAACGTTGTTCAGGCGTAAGTCTTTCCATGATGAAATGCCAAACAATACTTAACAAAAATAACATGACAGCATGACACGACTCACACGTGATCTGTCAAAAAAGGCTATTGAAAAAAAGTATCTCTTACTTGGATCACCCTATATATTTGGAACACAAATTTTTAAATATTATATATTAATGAACAAATACATTTTATTTGCTAGTCAATAAAATTTATTTGGTGCGCTAATTTAAGTATATTACAACAAAAGATATTTGCGAACTAATATTCGCAAATAAAAATGTGTTTAAATGCAAATAAAACAAGTACGAAACTTCAGTCGGGTAAACCGACTAAGGCATACCCTCAGTTTGTGAGCAATGTAAATATGCACTGGTACACCCAGGAAAATAATTGGTTGGAATTCGATTGTAACAATAAAAAAATAGTACTAGCAACAAAAAGTATATTGCGTACACCGTGTGTCGGTTGTATTTATATATAAATAGTTGAAACAACAATAATAACATGGATACGATCAAATGAAAACGCTTGCAACTAAATCGATGATTTTATCAACCAAAGTAAGATTATTTTGTCCATTGACACTCGGTTAGTTGTGGTAACCAATTTTAAACTTTCATTATAGTACCATATGATCTATTTTTGGTTGTGACAACTAATGTTTTATTCTTGACAACATAAATTGTATCAATAGACAAAAGATTATTATTGCAACGAATAATTGGTTACTACAACAGAAAAAATATTGATAAATAATCGGTTTTTGGTTATCCCAATAATTTCTCAAATTAAGAATAATTAAATGTATTGTGGGATATACAACCGAAAGATTGGTTGCTGTTCTTTTGCTGATACATGAGAAAAAAAAAATTACTCGACATAAATAAATCTTCAAAATTGTTTTCAATAACGGTATATGTAATCAAGAATAATCTCGTGTGGATAATAATGTGTGGAATGCAGATAATGTCGTGCAAAATGTTTTATTTAAATAAAAAATAAAAGCAACAATCATGAAATTGAAAGCACAGGGTTAAGCGATATTTCCATCAAAGTTTTGTGTTTTTTTTTCGTGTACTAAAATTTGTGTCAAATATTTTCACATCTCATAATAGTGACGAATTTGTAATATAGGATTATTAATTTTGTTATGAATTGTTTGGTTTTTTGTTCAATAAATAGAAAAAAATTAATGAAAACTGTTTTTAATTAATTGTCGGTAGTAAACGACTGACAAATTGTCAGAACAACCAATTTTTTAAAACGGTTGGTTGTGGCAACATACAACAGTGATTTTAGCCACCATTTTCGTAGTTGGCGCAATCAAATATGATTGTTGTCAACATGGAAGCAGAAGTATACCACAACCAAAATGTTGGTTGTCCTGATGGAATCGCATGATAGTAGACAGAACTACCAAAATTCGATTGGCAAATAATTCGGATGAGGCAACCGAACTGTACGTATGAAAATATGGTTTAAATACTGAAGGAAATTTCCATGAAAATTGGAATTAAAAAAAATCCTTAAAAAATCAGCCCAATCATGGATTATGATGTAAAATTGACTGCTCTCTTTTTGCTTAGTGAATTTAGGTATCCGCAGCGGATTTTTAAGATATTTTACTTAAATTTATTTTTATTAAATTGTTTGTAAACATATTACATTTAAAAAAATATATATTTCCAACAATGAGCGCGCATGTAGGTGAGTAGGTAGCGTGCTCGCCTATTAGTTTGGGGGTCGTGGGTTCGATTCACAGCAGAGGTCCGTCGCTGCAAACTCTAGCCACATGGTCTTTGTAACCCGGCTTTTCCTTGAACCGTACAATTAGAATATAAATTTACTATGTATTATAATTCATATAAATAAATATTTCCAACAATAACTTTTAGTATTTTTTCATACAATATACAGATATTCTCAGGAAATCTTCTAAAGATATATTCGAGTTATAAATATGCCTTCCCACATTTTTTGCCCATACTTAGAGGTGTATGTACGGTACACCTACTCATATTTCTATGTAGTTCACCCGTTCGTGCATAGGCTCCCTCATCTTGTTTGGTGGGCGGTAGGCGCCACCTTAAACTCTTCAACGTTATTAACATTTTTAAAGAGTTACTCTATTTTTCGATTTGTTAAATTTAACCATCCCATTTTCAAGTTCGTTGGTTTTTGGCATTTTTTCGTCATTGTTGTTGTTTACTGTCTAAATGCTTAAGACAAAGGAAAAAATGGTTAATGTACAATTTGGCAAGTTGTTAGGTTATGGTTGGTTAAATCTTCCCTAGGCTCAATGAGGCAACGGTTGCGGTGAAGGCGAAGGCAGCACCAATTGCCCGCCATCGCCAACACTACTGGAACAGCAGAAAAAAATATTTGAATGACAAAAAAGTTGGTAACATTTTTAAGGCCACCTCAGGGCACAATGCTGCTGCTGCACAAAACCCCTCGAGTGATTGAATCTGAACGTTCACCAAAAAAGTATCCTTTTTTGCTGCTATAGCAATGACATGATTTGGTTCGTCGTTTTTTCTTGTCTGCTTTTTGCAATGGTGCTTTGGGTCTTTTCAGCGTTTTGTTTTTTTTTTTTTCGTTGTCTCAGAGAAAAACGAGAAAAAATATGTCTGGCAAGAGCAAAAATTGTTATTTCGGGTATGTCTTTTTTTGTTCTTGTCTACCTTTAAGCACGATTTTCTTGTCTATCCGTCTGATAGAGAAACAAATCCCAGCGAGACAGAGCCCCATCTTTCAGACCAGCCAAATCAAGGCAAGTTCGTCATTCGCCAAAGTATGGATGGATGAACCAAATCAGTGTCTCAAAATCTCTGAGTGTGTGTGTTTTTGTTTTCCCACTTAGATTTTGATGAGCCATGAAAATGAAGACAACAATTTCCTCTGGAAATCTTCTTTGGAGAAGGCGCTTAATTTTATTATTTTCCCTACACTTATTCCTTTGCATTCATTGTTTATTTAAAGTATTATATTTGGTTGGTTGATGGCGCTCTTCCTTTGTCTACGGCGTCCGGCGGCTGCGGCGTCTTAAGTCGTTACCATTATTGGCATTGCTCTTAACATAATCCAAATATTTGCGTATTTGCTTGGGATTTTCTTTGGGCCAAACCGATATGACCACTTGGCCGAAGAACTGAAGTGGTACTTGGAAGATAATCATTGTGTCATCTTATATTAAAGTATCACTTATTGTTTATTCAATGTTCTGTGGCCCTGCACAGGAAGTGTTAAGAAAACTCCAATAACAATGATGACAGAACTACGAGTACATCGCAGCGACTCAATAACACTGTTCGGCATAAAGATGGGGATTAAAATGGATGAGATATATATGGGCAAAACTAAATTTGTTTGTTCTTTTGGTTCTTTGGTACTTATTTTAGAAAAGTGATTTCCTTCTGAAAATTATAGATGTGCCTTTATTTTGTAAGAACATATTTATTTAGGCTCACTACTCCCAACGCACTGTGGGAGAAATTAAAAAAAGTGCGGAGCCACAGGGCCTCAAACTTTGCCACCTCGGCGAACAAAAAGTTTAAGCGCGTTAAACGTTCATCTCAAAGTACAACACATAATTTTGGGACTCAATTCTAAGAATTGGACGTGATAGTAGCCCCAAAAATAAGAACTTCTGCATGGTCCAAATTTTCGATGACGCTGAGGCATAATTGAGGTTCTATGCTGTTAATGTGCCGATTTATCTCATCCTTTAGCTCTTGAATTATTGCTGGCTTATCGACGTACACCTTTTCTTTCAAATAACCCCAAAGAAAGAAGTGCAAACGGTGTCAAATCACCTGATCTTGGCGGCCAATTGATATCGCGACGATGTGAGATAACACGGCCATTGAATTTTTTGCGCAAAAGAGCCATTGTTTCGTTAGCTGTGTGGCAAGTGGCACCGTCCTGTTGAAACCACATATTGTCCACATCCATATCTTCCAATTCGGGCCATAAAAAGTTCGTTATCATCTCACGATAGCGAACACCATTCAGAGTAACTGCCTGACCGGCCTCATTTCGAAGAAGTATGGCCCGATGACGTCGCCAGCCCAGAAGCCGCACCAAACGAATTGGGCGAGCATGCACAGGTGTTTTCACATCTCCTACATACCCGGTTTGCTGAAATTTGTGCACAATTCACCCGATTGTGGACACATTTGGTCGATTATGCTGATCAAAAAAACATCACGAAACGCATTTTGATTTGAACGCCCATTTTCGTAAAAGGCGTAAAACACTTTAACGCGTTGCTCGATTGTGTATCTTTCCCTGATTCAAATTGTGTTAGTCTGAAATCGAGAAATGTCAAATGAAATGCAGAAAACAATTGACATTTAGGTGTGGTTCACATTCAACATCGGCCCTTACAATTTAACCACCCTTTATATATTTAATAAAATTGGTCCACTGTGAAATATAATCTTTAATGATTTATGTTTTCTAATAATGTTTATAATTATACCCTCACTTTAGTGTGACGAGGGTATATATCATTTGCTACGGAAAAAAGTGTAACACGTCGAAGGAGTGACCTAAGACGCCAAGTATGTTCGGAGGAAATCCGTTTTGGGTCATTTTAAGTCGAATGAGCAATGTCCGTCCGTCTGTCTGTCTGTCTGTCTGTCTGTGTGTCTGCTGGCTGGTGCGCACGATAACTCTCGAAAGGAGTAACCGATTGACCTCAAATTTGGTATGTGGTAATATTTTTTTCTATCTCCGGCTAAGTTCGAAGATGGGCCATATTGGTCCACTCCCTCTAGTACCTCCCCCACAAAGAGTTAAAATGTTGTGAAATATCGATTCTTTAATAACTGCTATACTACTTATTCGAATCTTTTGAAATTCCACACATAGTATTAGCTTATTAGTCGTTATCAACTCGAGAAAAATGGGCGAAGTCGCCACGTCCCTTTTGGTACCTCCCACACAAATGCACCATTTTGCACCAAAAGTTAACAGCTTATAACATTAATAACAGTGTATAAAAATACTTGAAATTTTGTACAGTATTATGCTTTTATATTGCCTACAGTCCAGGGATAAATGGGTGTTGTTGTCACGCCCCTTTTGGTACCTCCCACACAAAGGTACCTTTTTGCACCAAAAGTTAACAGCTTATAACATTAAAACCAGTGTATAAAAATACTTGAAATTTTGTACAGATTAATGTTTTTATAGTGTCTATAGCCCTGTGAAAAATGGGCGTTATTGCCACGCCCCTCTTTGTACCTCCCACACAAAATGCCCAAATCATACCACAATTTAATGTCTCATAACGTTTATACCAGTGCACATAAATGCTTGTAAGTCGGCACAGTGCAATGAATTTAAAGTATCCAATGTTCAGCAAAAAAAGGTGTATTTGATAAACCCCTTCTGGTACCTCCCACACAAATTGACGGAATAATTCGAGTAATATTCAATATTACATTACTCACAAAGTGAGGGTATACCTTAGTCGGTTTACCCGACTGAAACTTTCTTACTTGTTTTCTTTATCAATTACTATTTTTATGGATGATTATTTCTTGTCCCTGAAGATTTGCGTCATTCCCCTGGCAAAACTATTCTGAATTTCGAATAATTAAACTTATGAAGAGTATTAAATCTTCGACATATACTTGTGGTTGGTTTTGCGCCAACAATATTAATTAAATGATGTAAGTCGCGCTTTGTCTTCCGAAATGAGCTTTCACACTCACGTGCGTCATTCCCCTGTGCTGCTTTTATTTTTAAAGTTCAATACTTTTTATACCCTACACCACACTGTGGTACAGGGTATTATAAGTTTGTTTCACGGCAGATGTTTGTAACACCTGAAAATAACACAGCTAGACCCACCTTAAGTATACCGATCGACTCAGAATCACTAGCTGAGTCGATTTAACGATGTCCGTCCGTCCGTCTGTCCATGTAAAGTTGTTCGTCGACTACAGGTCGCAATTTTACTCCGATCGTTCTGAAATTTTGCAGTTTACAGTATTTCGCGGCTGTTAAGATCGCTATTGAATTTGGTTGAAATCGGTTCAGATATAGATATAGCTCCCATATATATCTTTCGTCCGATTTAGTCCTATAGACGCTGTATTTTACATCCAATCGTTTTGAAGTTTAGAATGGTAGAGTTTCTTGATCCATGAACCAACATTGCCGCATTTGAAGAAAATCGGTTAAGATTTAGCTATAGCTCCCATATATATGTTTCGTCCGATTTTGCTCTTTAGTCCTGTAGAAGCTGTATTTTACATCCAATCATTTTGAAATTTAGAATGGTAGAGTGTCTTGATCCATGAACCAGCACTACCGAACTTCAAGAAAATCGGTTAAGATTTAGCTATAGCTCCCATATATATGTTTCGTCCGATTTGGCCCTTTAGTTCTATAGAAGCTATATTTTACATCCAATCGTTTTGAAATGTAGAATGGTAGAGTTTCTTGATTCATGAACCAACATTGCGGAATTTGAAGAAAATCGGTAAAGATTTAGCTATAGCTCCCATATATATGTTTCATCCGATTTGGCTCTTTAGATCCAATCGTTTTTATACCCTACACCACACTGTGGTACAGGGTATTATTTAAGTATAAAATGTCCCAAAAGTAAATTTATGTAAACAATTTATACATGAATTACAAAATTTATATATCAGAGTTATTCAATATTACGAGAGTGGTGTAGGGTATTATACAGTCGGCACCGCCCGACTTTAGCCTTTCCTTACTGGTTATTTATTTATATCCTTTAAAAAATCACTTTTTTCTCAATTTAGTACAATTTTTTGTACAAAATCGGAAATATCTTCCACAATTTTGGTCCGATTTTGTCTTACCATGACTCGTTATAGAACTGCTGATCTCTAGATATAATTTTTATAAAAAATTAACCCTCCAAGGCCGGTAACTATTTATTTGGTTGTTAGTCCCAAATGGGTTAAAACGAATTAATTACCATAACAATTACCACGCATTATTTCAACTTCAATTTAATTTTCGATTCTTCAAAACCAATTCCGAGAAATGGCCCTAGAATTGAGCTAAAATATGTGTTTCACCCTCTCTATTTATACCCTACACCACACTGTGGTACAGGGTATTATAAGTTTGTTTCACGGCAGATGTTTGTAACACCTGAAAATAACACAGCTAGACCCACCTTAAAGTATACCGATCGACTCAGAATCACTAGCTGAGTCGATTTAACGATGTCCGTCCGTCCGTCCGTCTGTCCATGTAAAGTTGTTCGTCGACTACAGGTCGCAATTTCACTCCGTCCGATTTGGCCCTTTAGTCCTATAGAAGCTGTATTTTACATCCGATCGTTTTGAAATTTAGAATGGTAGAGTTTCTTGATCCATGAACCAACACTGCCGAATTTGAAGAAAATCGGTTAAGATTTAGCTATAGCTCCCATATATATGTTTCGTCCGATTTTGCTCTTTAGTCCTGTAGAAGCTGTATTTTACATCCAATCATTTTGAAATTTAGAAAGGTAGAGTTTCTTGATCCATGAACCAACACTACCGAATTTGAAGAAAATCGGTTAAGATTTAGCTATAGCTCCCATATATATGTTTCGTCCGATTTGGCCATTTAGTCCTATAAAAGCTGTATTTTACATCCAATCTTTTTGAAATTTAGAATGGTAGAGTTTCTTGATCCATGAACCAACATTGCCGAATTTGAAAAAAATCGGTTAAGATTTAGCTATAGCTCCCATATATATGTTTCGTCCGATTTTGCTCTTTAGTCCTGAAGAAGCTGTATTTTACATCCAATCGTTTTGAAATTTAGAATGGTAGAGTTTCTTGATCCATGAACCAACATTGCCGAATTTGAAGAAAATCGGTTAAGATTTAGCTATAGCTCCCATATATATGTTTCGTCCGATTTTGCTCTTTAGTCCTGAAGAAGCTGTATTTTACATCCAATCATTTTGAAGTTTAGAATGGTAGAGTTTCTTGATCCATGAACCAACACTACCGAATTTGAAGAAAATCGGTTAAGATTTAGCTATAGCTCCCATATATATGTTTCATCCGATTTGGCCCTTTAGTTCTATAGAAGCTGTATTTTACATCCAATCGTTTTGAAATTTAGAATGGTAGAGTTTATTGATCCATGAACCAACGCTGCCGAATTTGAAGAAAATCGGTTAAGATTTAGCTATAGCTCCCATATACATGTTTCGTCCGATTTGGCCCTTTAGTTCTATAGAAGCTGTATTTTACATCCAATCGTTTTGAAATTTAGAATGGTAGAGTTTCTTGATCCATGAACCAACACTGCCGAATTTGAAGAAAATCGGTTAAGATTTAGCTATAGCTCCCATATATATGTTTCGTCCGATTTGGCCCTTTAGTCCTGTAGAAGCTGTATTTTACATCCAATCATTTTGAAATTTAGAATGGTAGAGTTTCTTGATCCATGAACCAACACTGCCGAATTTGAAGAAAAACGGTTAAGATTTAGCTATAGCTCCCATATATATGTTTCATCCGATTTGGCTCTTTAGATCCAATCGTTTTTATACCCTACACCACACTGTGGTACAGGGTATTATTTAAGTATAAAATGTCCCAAAAGAAAATTTATGTAAACAATTTATACATGAATTACAAAATTTATATTTCAGAGTTATTCAATATTACGAGAGTGGTGTAGGGTATTATATAGTCGGCACCGCCCGACTTTAGCCTTTCCTTACTGGTTATAAGACTTCCGCCTTTCCATGATGACATTATTATACAGTTTTATTATCAAAATAATCGTTCGCCAATTGCGATAAGTCAATTTTTTTAAATCCAAAAAAGCACTTTCCAGTCGACCCACGACCTTGACACCCACGAACAATATTTTAGCTCTCGTTAAGGGCATATCTTTTTGCCATTGACCGATTCCCGATCCGACGAACCGGAATCATCGGCCCATATTTCTTCAAAAATGATGCCGGTGAGAACGTAACCGTCAATGGCGACCGTTATCGTGCCATGATAACCGACTATTTGATGCCTGAAATTGAAGCTCGTGATCTCAGCGACATTTGGTTTCAACAAGAAGGCGCCACTTCCCACACATCGCATCAATCAATGGATTTATTGAGAGAACACTTCGGTGAGCAGATAATTTCACGTTCTGGGCCGGTCGATAGGCCACCAAGATCGTGTGATATCACACCGTTAGACTTTTTCCGGTGGGGATATGTAAAGTCTAAAGTTAAGCGGACAAACCCGCTTCGATTCAGGCCTTGGAGCAAAACATCATTCGCCAGTTACCAGTCAAAATGCTCGAACGAGTCATCGAAAATTGGACTCAACGGATGGACCATCTGAGACGTAGCCGCGGCCAACATTTGATAGACATAATCTTCAAAAAATGTTCTTTCAAATGATAATAAACATTCCCCATTCAATTTGAATTTTCTGTGTTTTTTCTTTAAAAAAGTAGGGAACCTCGAAATAGATCACGCTATATTTAGAAAATTTGGCAAATTGTTTTCAAAAGCTTTTTATTTAATCTTTTTTAAAAAATAATAAAACCACAAAAATATTTTTCGCGATTTTTTTTTGCAAAATTAAAATTTGTTTAAATTTTTTTTCATAAAACCTTGTTTGTTTGATTTTTTATACCCTCCACCATAGGATGGGGGGTATATTCATTTTGTCACTCCGTTTGTAACACCTCTAAATATTGATCTGAGACCCGGCCATGTCCGTCCGTCCGTCTGTGGTAAGCACGCTACAGTCCGGAATACTAGAGCTAGGTTGATTAAATTTGGTACAAATACTTCTTATAGTTGCAGGTAGCATCAAACTTGCTGTGATTCATACTGTGCTCATCTACTATATTTCTTGTGTTTTTCGGTGTTATTATACCCTACACCACACTGTGGTACAGGGTATTATAAGTTTGTTTCACGGCAGATGTTTGTAACACCTGAAAATAACACAGCTAGACCCACCTTAAAGTATACCGATCGACTCAGAATCACTAGCTGAGTCGATTTAACGCTGTCCGTCCGTCCGTCCGTCCGTCCGTCCATGTAAAGTTGTTCGTCGACTACAGGTCGCAATTTCACTCCGATCGTTCTGAAATTTTGCATTTTAGAGTATTTCGCGGCTGTTAAGATCGCTATTGAATTTGCTTGAAATCTGTTCAGATTTAGATATAGCTCCCATATATATCTTTCGTCCGATTTGGCCCTTTAGTCCTATAGAAGCTGTATTTTACATCCAATCGTTTTGAAATTTAGAATGGTAGAGTTTCTTGATCCATGAACCAACATTGCCGAATTTGAAGAAAATCGGTTAAGATTTAGCTATAGCTCCCATATATATGTTTCGTCCGATTTGGCCCTTTAGTCCTATAGAAGCTGTATTTTACATCCGATCGTTTTGAAATTTAGAATTGTAGAGTTTCTTGATCCATGAACCAACATTGCCGAATTTGAAGAAAATCGGTTAAGATTAAGCTATAGCTCCAATATATATGTTTCGTCCGATTTTGCTCTTTAGTCCTGTAGAAGCTGTATTTTACATCCAATCATTTTGAAATTGAGAATGGTAGAGTTTCTTGATCCATGAACCAACACTACCGAATTTAAAGAAAATCGGTTAAGAGTTAGCTATAGCTCCCATATATATGTTTCGTCCGATTTGGCCATTTAGTCCTATAAAAGCTGTATTTTACATCCAATCTTTTTGAAATTTAGAATGGTAGAGTTTCTTGATCCATGAACCAACATTGCCGAATTTGAAGAAAATCGGTTAAGATTTAGCTATAGCTCCCATATATATGTTTCGTCCGATTTGGCCCTTTAGTTCTATAGAAGCTGTATTTTACATCCAATCGTTTTGAAATTTAGAATGGTAGAGTTTATTGATCCATGAACCAACACTACCGAATTTGAGGAAAATCGGTTAAGATTTAGCTATAGCTCCCGTATACATGTTTCCTTTCCTTACTGGTTTTCTTTAGGTTTGAGTTATTTTGTGAGGTCACATGCTATCCATGGTGGAGGGTATATAAGATTCGGCATGGCCGAACTTAACGCTTTTACTTGTTTTTTGTTCAAACGAAAGTTTAGGTCATTTCCTTTAATAGTGTATTAGTGGGATGGATATCTGTTAAAATAAAGATAAACATGTACAAAATTGAGATTGAACCACATATTTTAACATAACTCGATAACCATTTATCATAATTGTCATCCCATCAGTTTGAAAATATTGCGAAAACAAAATTTATGAGAATATTCAGAAATACTATATTTTTATTATTTTATCATAAAGCCTGATCGGTTATGAATAAAATGGGACCATTCCGAAGAAAATCAATGAATAATTTAAAAAAAATTTAGCTAATTAAGTAAGGTTTTAATAAAAAAATATTGAAAATGTTCTCAAAAAAATTTATTTTTTTGCAATATCTTGTTATATAGATATCTTTAAAACCGCTGTTGGTATGAACAATTATGTTAAAAAAGGTTGAAAAGTACTTAACTCAGGATTCTTTAAAGCTTTCATTCGGATAAACAGTTCTCGAGATATGCTAAAATACGAGTTTCTACCTCTGTTTTTTTCTTTATTTTGGTAGATAAACAAGCCGCATTCCACTAATATAACACAAAGCACTTAAAGGACCTAGGTTTTCGTTTGAACAAAAAAAATTAAAACCAGTAAGGAAAGGCTAAAGTCGGGCGGTGCCGACTATATAATACCCTACACCACTCTCGTAATATTGAATAACTCTGATATATAAATTTTGTAATTCATGTATAAATTGTTTACATAAATTTACTTTTGGGACATTTTATACTTAAATAATACCCTGTACCACAGTGTGGTGTAGGGTATAAAAACGATTGGATCTAAAGAGCCAAATCGGATGAAACATATATATGGGAGCTATAGCTAAATCTTTACCAATTTTCTTCAAATTCGGCAATGTTGGTTCATGAATCAAGAAACTCTACCATTCAAAATTTCAAAACGATTGGATGTAAAATATAGCTTCTATAGAACTAAAGGGCTAAATCGGACGAAACATATATATGGGAGCTATAGCAAAATCTTAACCGATTTTCTTCAAATTCGGTAGTGTTGGTTCATGGATCAAGAAACTCTACCATTCTAAATTTCAAAATGATTGGATGTAAAATACAGCTTCTACAGGACTAAAGGGCCAAATCGGACGAAACATATATATGGGAGCTATAGCTAAATCTTAACCGATTATCTTCAAATTCGGCAGTGTTGGTTCATGGATCAAGAAACTCTACCATTCTAAATTTCAAAACGATCGGATGTAAAATACAGCTTCTATAGGACTAAAGGGCCAAATGGGACGAAACATATATATGGGAGCTATTGCTAAATCTTAACCGATTTTCTTCAAATTCGGCAATGTTGATTCATGGAGCAAGAAACTCTACCATTCTAAATTTCAAAACGATTGGATGTAAAATACAGCTTCTATAGGACCAAAGGGCCAAATCGGACGAAAGATATATATGGGAGCTATATCTAAATCTGAACCGATTTCAACCAAATTCAATAGCAATCTTAACAGTCCCGAAATACTCTAAACTGCAAAATTTCAGATCGATCGGAGTGAAATTGCGACCTGTAGTCGACGAACAACTTTACATGGACAGACGGACGGACGGACGGACAGACAGTTAAATCGACTCAGCTAGTGATTCTGAGTCGATCGGTATACTTTAAGGTGGGTCTAGCTGTGTTATTTTCAGGTGTTACAAACATCTGCCGTGAAACAAACTTATAATACCCTGTACCACAGTGTGGTGTAGGGTATACAAAAAATGCCAAAACTACTTTTAATTTCGCAACAAAAATTTCAAAACAAAATATATTTTTATGAATTTTATATTTTTTAAAAAGACTGAAGAAAAAGCTATCGGAAACACTCTGTAGACAATTTTCTAAATTGGGAATGGGAAATGGGAAAAATGGTCGTTTGACGAAAATTTAACAGCCACCAAATCGAGCAGTCCTTATCGGATCTCTTTGCAAATTTTTGTCATAGCTACTATCCAATAGGACTACACTTGTTGGATGTTTCATTCCGATCATGAGAAATCGGTTTCAAACATTAACTCACTTGACATGAAATCCCCCATATATTAGATTCACACAAACGAAACGCTATCTTTTTCAGCGTAAGCAAAAATAATGCTTTATGATGGATTGCGACACGTCTTAGAGCTAATGGCGAGGGCCAATGCATGCGGAATGCGGCGTATCAGAATAGTTGAATTTTATTCAACTTCTCCCCGTCGCCGCTTTATTTGGCATTGCCAGATTAAATTATTTTCAATCTGATATAATTTATCGTTAAACTTTTATTGAAAACAACCACATGTTTTGTGTACGGGCAATGCTGAATTCGCACCGCGCCGCATGACGCGTTCATTGGCCCTTTACCATAAATGATCTGGATCAAATTAAATTTAAACTAGATCAGGGGAACAAAGTTGAGGGGTTTCCCAAATTAGCATTTTAAGCGGCCACCGAAATTTTACATTCAATTACGCTGATACTGGGCTAATTAATTATTTAATCAATTCAAACCATTTTTAATTCATTATAGCCACATAAAATTCTGTTAAAAGATTGTACTGTTCGGTAGAACTGTGTAATATGTTTACTTCCACCCTTACCTCCTCAACAACTTTGTCAAACTGGCAGTCCGCACTCATTCATCCATGGGGGCACATCGATTTAACATCGTCGTGCCACATCTGAGCCGAACGAATAAAGTCAAGTCAACAATCTGTAATTTTACGTTATCGATAGTTTTACTGTTGTTTAACAAATATTGGTCAAAATCATCACAGCAGGGGTGGTGTGGTTTTTAGTTTCATTTCATTTTTGCCTCGTTTCATTACGCTACGTTTAGGCCTTAAAGCTGCATGCGACTCTAATGCTTTGCGTGTCTCGCTGTCTGGTTCGTGTCTTTTTTCTGATGCTATTCTGACCGTATTTGTAGTGCAATTTTTACTGTTTCCATGTGCTTCTACCGGATTCCGGCTCACCCTCCCGCCATCTCTATCACTCTGTTAGTGACCGTAAGTCTTCTTCTTCTGTTGCTTTGGTCAAAGTCAGGTTTGTCTTACTTTTTTGCATTTATGAATTGACTTTAAATGATTTCGTTTTATTTTGTGGCAAAATGTGAAAGCAAAAAAAACTCGGAACTTGGAATATAAGTCAGTATGTCATCGCCAAAAGGTTTGTTGGTCAGCAAAATTTTTAAAAATGAACGCATTTTTTACAAATTTTCAAAGGCACAATCATTTTACGAATACAATTATATAGAGTATAATTCCCACCATGGGAGAAAGGTACGTAATATATTCTGACAGAGTCGCAAAATGTGGGACTGAAGTCCAGTTAATATCGCTGGATGTTCTCTGGGATTCTTTTCTAATAAGGTTGTCATTAGTTCCAGTTTTGATATACAGATGGAACAGGTATCGTTAGACGAATTTTTGTTATTGACAGTACTATTATTGCAGTAACTCTGACCATTAATTATTCCTTATGAATGGGGATGTACCGAAGAACTGCAAAGGCGATGCGCTTGCTACGATTGGGACGATACAACAAATTGTGCCAGAATTTTCACTTATCCACGTGAACGCTATGGCTCAGGTAAGATGCCCTGAGGCTGACCAACCACAGCTAGCCAGTAACGGCCACAGCACGTCCTGAGAATGCTAAGAATGACCGAAACCTTCTTAGTACCAATGCAAATGTGTGTCCCCGACTAAATAGGTGACCCAAATTTTCGTCTGTCCACATTTTTTATTGATGGTACTATTATTGCAGTAACACTGACCATCAATTGATTCTTATGAATGGGTATGTCCCGAAGAACTGCAAAGGCAATGCGCTTGCTAGGATTGCGACGATACAGCAAGTTCTGCCAGAATTTTCATTTATCCGCGTGAACGCTATGGCTCAGGTTGAACGCTATGCCCTGAGGTTGACCAACCACAGCTAGCCAGTACTGGCCACAACACGTCCTGTGAGTGCCAAGAATGACCGAAACCTTCTTAGTACCAATGCTAATGTGTGCCCCGACTAAATAGGTGGCCGTAACAAAAGATTGGGCATTAAGACTACTGAATTTCTAGAAGATGTGGAGAAAATAAAACGTATGTAAGGGTCGGAGCTCGAAGTATTACAAACATCACTGTATCAGCCAAACGATTATTGGCAACTCCATATTTTTTTGACAAGCTTCAGTCAGTTATGTTGTTTGCAGAACTACAGAGGCAGAATGTTTCAAGTTTTAAACATCTATAACAGTTATGGAAATAAAATTCTAACGTAACAGTGTTATTGCTTTGTATTGAATTGGAAAATCACAAAAAACCACAGTTCATATAATCTACAGTAGACGACCAATTGGGTAATATTACTATATAGTGGACTACTAATGCACAGAGCCGAAAATACAATGATTTTTTTAACCATGTGTCTGGTTAATTTTTTCATGGTAAATGTTTGATTACGAAGACAAAAATATCCTTATATAAGTTCAAATGTACATGAAAAATGGTTAAGTTAACATTATATATGGTTGGTTTTTTTGAAAGAGAGGCAGAAAAATGTGCGAGATAAACAACAATTCGGCTCTGTTGTGGTCGACGTTTTTCAACTGCTTTGTGTTAGACGAAGTTGAGTATTAAGTTAAACGAAGTTGAAACGAATGCGACTGTCGTCATAAGAGAATTTATCTCGCTCATTGAAAACACCACCAAATGCCAGCTTCGGTGCTTGATCGAGTGCGGGAGTTCAGTTGGTGTTGAATAGTCGATGGGACTAGTGCTGTTGTCGGAAGCTGTTGGTATAGAGGTAAGTAGTAAAACATTTTGTAAAGAACTACATTCATAAGAATGTATGTACATATGTGTATTTAAAAAGTGAAATAATAAAATATGTGTGTTAAAAATGTTAATAGTGTTTTGTGCCTGTTTAATTATAGTAAAGGCGAATGTAATATTAATATTATTTTTTGTGATTATGCCATTACAATTGTGAAATTCAGTGGTTAAGAGTGGAAAAAAATATGTACACGCTGTCGCATTAACTGAGCATGAAAAAACAACAATGTATGTACGTAAGTATATGCAGCAGCAAGCAAACATACGGAGAGAAGTGATGTGTACGTGTGGGTATGTGTTCATCTTGTCTTTTCGTTTGAACACTTGTGGCTGCTACGCCGTACATACATACGTTAGTTTTTTTTTGTTGTGCGATGTTGATACTGTTAAATGTACATACATACATGTGTTGTTAGAAGTGCTTTCGTAATACCTACATACATACATATAAACGATGTTTTTGTTTTTATACCCTCACTTTAGTGTGACGAGGGTGTATATCATTTGCTACGGAAAAAAGTGTAACACGTCGAAGGAGTGACCTAAGACCCCAAGTATGTTCGGAGGAAATCGGTTTTGGGTCATTTTAAGTCGAATGAGCAATGTCCGTCCGTCTGTCTGTCTGTCTGTCTGTTTGTCTGTCTGTCTGTCTGTGTGTCTGCTGGCTGGTGCGCACGATAACTCTCGAAAGGAGTAACCGATTGACCTCAAATTTGGTATGTGGTAATATTTTATTCTATCTCCGGCTAAGTTCGAAGATGGGCCATATTGGTCCACTCCTTCTAGTACCTCCCGCACAAAGGGTTAAAATGTTGTGAAATATTGATTCTTTAATAACTGCTATACTACTTATTCGAATCTTTTGAAATTCCACACATAGTATTAGCTTATTAGTCGTTATCAACTCGAGAAAAATGGGCGAAGTCGCCACGTCCCTTTTGGTACCTCCCACACAAATGCACCATTTTGCACCAAAAGTTAACAGCTTATAACATTAATAACAGTGTATAAAAATACTTGAAATTTTGTACAGTATTACGCTTTTATATTGCCTACAGTCCAGGGAAAAATGGGTGTTGTTGTCACCCCCTTTTTGGTACCTCCCACACAAAGGTACCTTTTTGCACCAAAAGTTAACAGCTTATAACATTAAATTCAGTGTATAAAAATACTTGAAATTTTGTACAGGCTAATGTTTTTATAGTGTCTATAGCCCTGTGAAAAATGGGCGTTATTGCCACGCCCCTCTTTGTACCTCCCACACAAAATGCCCAAATCATACCACAATTTAATGTCTCATAACGTTTATACCAGTGCACATAAATGCTTATAAGTCGGCACAGTGCAATGAATTTAAAGTATCTAATGTTCAGTGAAAAAAAGGTGTATTTGATAAACCCCTCCTGGTACCTCCCACACAAATTGACAGAATAATTCGAGTAATATTCAATATTACATTACTCACAAAGTGAGGGTATACCTTAGTCGGTTTACCCGACTGAAACTTTCTTACTTGTTTTCTTTTCTGTTGTTTCTTTTTCTGTGGCTTGCGGCTGCTTGTGCTTGGAGTCCGGCCTTGAATCTGTTGGTAAGTTGTGCCAATACTAGAAACTGTTGATAAGCTGTATCATTACTAGTTGTAGTGTGCGAAGTAATTACAGGAAAAGTGGTATGCATGCATACATTTGTTTTTTTATACCCTCACTTTAGTAATACGAGGGTATATATCATTTGCAACGGGCCAAAAGTGTAACACATTGAAGGAGTGATCTAAGACCATAAGTATGTTCAGCGCATATTAGTTTTGGGTCATTTTAAGTCGAATGAGATATGTCCGTCCGTCTGTCTGCTGGCTAGTGCGCACGATAACTCTCGAAAAGAGTAACCGATTCACTTCAAATTTGGTATACGGTAATATTTTTTTCTATCTCCGGTTAAGTTCAAAGATGGGCCATATTGGTCCATTCCTTCTGGTACCTCCCACACAAAGGGTTAACATTTAGTGAAATATATTCTTTAATAACAACTATACCTTGGTCGGTTTACCCGACTGAAAGTTTCTTACTTGTTTTTAATATACAATTCAGTGCACTTCCTTGAAGTATCATCCATTGACTTACCCAATCCTTGATTTTTATATCTATTCCGATTATGATTTTGGTGGGACATCGGCTTTCTATCAGATTGCCTTTGTTATTAATCTCCTCTCTCCTATAAGTTTGCCGTAAGATCGGACTAAGCTCTGTACCCCAAACTAAGTGCCTAACCGTCCTGGGCCCTTAATAATCGAAAGATTCAGGGAGTTTACGTGGACGGCACCTTTTGAGCGGGGACTGATCACATGTTGGTCAAGCACAGAAACGTAGGCACTTAACTTATAGTCACAGAGCAGAGTTTTCCATCAGATCAGCCCATCGGTAAATGCTTATGCTCTTTGAACTACAGAATTTATGTAAAAAGTCAAAAGATCTTCTTAGAATTGCACCCTTTTTTACATTTATACTTATATTTTCTAACCTTTTTGTTTTTTTTTCTTTTCAGGTGTTTCTTATACATATATATATATTAACATATATTTTGTAAATAAAATAAAAAATAAAAATGCGAAAGTTTAATTTTTCTTGTTTTATTTGATATAAATATTAAAAATTATTGAAACAACTATGTTTCTGGTTACATGAAGTAACCACTAAATAGTTAAATTAACAATAAAAAAGGTTTCAATAACAATCTTCATAGTTAATAATATTAACAATTTCATTGTTAAATTGAACATGCATTGTTTCAATAAATTAACTATGAAATGTTAATATTAACAATTTTCATGGTTAAAAAATTCAAAAATGCATTGTTAAAGTAACAATTACTATTATAATATTAACAATTTTCATGGTTAAAAAATTCAACCATGGAATAGTTAAATTAAATATTATTATTGTTAAATACCAGTCAACAAGAAAATGTTCAAATTAACCTTATATAACGTAGACTCCAAATCATGTTTATTTATGGTTAAGTTAACCTTATATAAGGTTAATTTTTGGCTCAGTGTGGAGAAATTTATTATACTGTAGATGCCTAATCTGGAATTCTACTATACTGCAGTCGCCCAATTGGGTCATCTCCTATAAAGTAGGCGCCCAATTGGGGCATCTACAATATAGTAGACGCCCCAATGGGTCGTCTCCAATACAGTAGTCGCCTAGTTGGGTCATCTACTCTACAGTACACGATAAATTGGTCATCTACTCTACAGTATAGCACTTTATTGCCAAAATGGGATGAACATATACATATTTTGGGGACTATACTTAAAGCTTACCAATAGGGTCATAAACTCTACTGTAGAGACCAATTGCGTAATTGACTCTACAATAGACAGCCAATTGAGTCATCCACTATACAGACCATAAGTCTAGCGAAACTCAACGTGTTTTACAAGAAAAAATGGCAAGCTTCTTCATTCGTTACGAGCCAAAAGTGTAACTCATCGAAGGAGTGACTTAAGACCCCAAGTATGTTTGGCGAAAATTCGATTTGCGTAATTTTAAGTCATTTGAGCAGTCCGTCCGTCTGTCTGCCTTTCTGTCTGTCTGTCTGATTGGTGCGCACGATAACTCTCCAAAGTTTTAACTTCAAATTTGGTGTGCGGTGATATTTTTCTCCATCTCCGGCTAAGTTCGAAGACGGGCCATGTGGGTCCACTCATGCTAGTACCTCCCCCACAAAGGGTTAACATTTAGTGAAATATTGATTTTTTAATAACTTCTATACTACTTACTCGAATCTTCTGAAATTCCACACATGTTATTAGTTTATTAGTCGCTAACATCTTAAGAAAAATGGGCGAAATTGCCGCGCCCCTTTTGATACCTCCCACATAAATCGATCATTTTGTACCAAAAGTTTACTGCCTATAGCTTTAATATCAGTTCATACAAATACTTAAAATTGTGTACGGTGTAATGCTTTTATAGTACCTAGAGTCCAGAGAAAAGTGGGCGTTATTGGTACGCCGCTTTTGGTACCTCCACACAAATGGACAATTTTGCACGAAAAGTTAAACGCTTATAATATTAATAACATAACATTCTTCAAAATTATTAAATATAATTTAAATTGTTAATAATTAAATTAAAACAAAAAAATAAATAAATTTACGAATATTTTTTTTTGGAACTGAAGGTGAGGCGATTCTTGGTCGGTTTACCCGACAGAACCTTCTTACTTGTTTCTTAACAACATTGGTCACCAATTGGTTACTAGAGGCGAGAAAGTATACACTAAAAAATATGAGGCGGGCAAAATTGCTCTTCGCTGAGAATGGTACAGAAAATAAGCTGTCCACATTCATACAACGTGTGGCAGACAGACGAAGCGAATAGATGTTCAGATTTACAAATAGCTGCCATATATATGTACCATCCAATTTGACGTTTTCAACTTCGAATGCTATTTTTTCAAAGTATTCGGTAACTCAAATTTTGAATTCCCCACCCTGTATATTCTAAGATTCGGCATATAAGCGCTGTAGAATTCATGTTTTACATCATATCATTATTGAATTTGGCAGAGATTAGTTTACAGAATCATGAAAGTGACAGCAGTTTTGATAGATACCACTCTATCATCGTCAGAGTTCAATAGAAATAAAATACTTGCATGTCTGTAACTTAAATCAGCTTGAAATACTTATGGAAGTAGTAAATAAGGTATGGCAAGAACTACTAACCTATTATTATTGAACTCTGAATATGACAGAGTGGTGTCTATCGAAACTGCAGTCACTTTCACGTGAAGACAGAAGTTTAGTAACTGTCGTTAAAACAATTATGAAAATTTAAATTTTTTTAACTAAATAATTTTTTTTTCAAGAAAAAAAAAGAAAAAATAAAAAAAATTGGAAAAATAGGTCATTTCGTCTTTTGGAAAACTAACATCCTAATGATCCGGCTGACATATTAGAAATAATAAAAGATTCCAATCCTGGTCTGCCCGCCCATAATTGGAGAATCAGAAAGGTGGGTGGGTGATCCTTAACGCTGAATCCACCTCCCATATACAACGTGCAAGTGCAACCCTACAGTATGGCTTCGAGACTATAGTCTTGAAGGTATACAAGCAGGATATAGTTCCCACTGCGGAAGGTGAGTCGTCCACCGTGGTTGATACACAGCTTTCTGGAAGTGCGGAGGTATCCACGACCATTATTTCTGGTGACTCCAACTCTAACAGAAGATCTGTAACGTCCTACTCTGAGGACGAAAGCTCTACTTCTGACACAGAGCGGCTGAGGGGAGTCTCCGGACTCTTTGACGCATCTGGCGGGGACACGCTTCTCGATGATGCGGACGAAGAGTTCGATAACACCCTTTGTCGGGGTGGATGTTAATCTGTCAATTACCAATGATGGTAAGAATTTTACAGACTAACCTCCATCACGCTAAAGCAGCCTCAGCGGCTCTATTTCTGCGCCTGTCCACAGGTGCAGTAGACATCGTCCTGATACAGGAGCGCTACGCAGTGGGAGGAAGGGTGTGCGGTATCAGGACACCCAACTTTAAAATGCTTGTGGCCAACTGTGAAGGCACTCCAAGAACCTGCGTTTTGGCCAGGAAAGATCTAAGTATCTTTCTCCTGGCTAATTTAAGTGGTAAAGACCAAACATCTGCTAGTCTGAAGATCGGTAATCGCATATATTGTGTGGTCTCCAGTTACATGCCTTATGAAGCTCTAGTACCGACTGCTCTATTCAGGGAAGTAGTAGAAGAAGCAACGTCTGACGAGGTCGAGCTGATTGTTGGCGCAGACACGAACGCTCATCATACTATCTGGGGTAGTACGGATATAAACAATAGGGGTGATTCGCTTCTTGACTTTATTCTAACTACCAACCTAAGTATTTGTAACATAGGTAATAAACCGACCTTTACAATTAAAGACAGACAAGAAGTACTCGACGTAACGTTTGCTTCTTACCGGCTGTCAGACAAAATTATTGGGTGGAATGTACTGGACGACCACTCATTCTCAGATCACCATTATATTGAGTTCAAACTCGCGGAAAAAGCGCCTAAACCCGCCGTCCACAAAAATGTAAGGAAGACAAAGTGGCATCTGTATGAGAAGAATTTCAAGAAAGTCCTCAACTCTAAACTTCTGTACGAACCGAATGAAAAAGCCGGTCTGGATAATCTGGTCGATCATATCACCATATCATTCAATAGATCCCTTGAAGAAGCCTGTCCAAAAACAAGGTACAAGGGTAAAACTAAACCCCAATGGTGGACTTCTGAGCTAACGGCTATGAAAAAGACCTGCATTCAACAAGGCTAAATCTACTGGGGTCGCTAATGTTTGGGATGCCTATAAAGAGCAACTCAAGATCTATAAGAAGGAGCTTAGAAAGGCGCAAAGACGCTCTTGGTATACCTTCTGTGGCGAAGTGGAAAAAGTCTCCGACGCCGCAAGGCTGAGGAAAATACTATCAGCTTCACCGTGTACAGTGGGTTACTTGCAGGATGAGGCAAATAATTGGACCAAAAATAGCGAGCAGTCGCTCAGTGTACTACTCGACACACATTTCCCGGGGAACTCTCTAACAGAACCAGAGGATCAGCAGGACCAACAAGAGTGCGAGTAGACTGCGAGCGTCGCTAGCTTATGGACTGAGAGATCCAGAATAAGCTGGGCTATTAATAGTTTTGAGCCCTTCAAGTCACCTGGACCAGACGGCATCACTCCAGCAGAAATGCAGTAAATGTTGAAGTACATTATCCCTAGGCTGTATCAGGCTTTCATACATCCCGAATCGATGGAGGGATACCAAAGTGGTATTCATACCAAAAGCGGGGAAGTTATCACACACTAGACCAAAAGACTTCAGACCAATTAGCATATCCTCCTTCCTATTGAAAGGTCTGGAAAGACTTTTAGATTATTTCATTAGGGATTAGATTATTTCACCTGGATACAAAACTGCTGTCGGTGAACCAACATGCTTACATCTACAGAATCAGCCCTGCACGAACTTGTGAGCACTATCGAATCGTCCCTGGATTTCAAGGAATTCACCATGGAGGAATTTCTTGACATAGAAGGGGCTTTTAACAACATTCACTCAGATGCAGTAATTGCGGCAGTGTCACATCTAAAAGTTAACTCTAGTTTGATTAGACTAATTCAAAGTCTGCTGAACAGAAGACGCATAACAGCATGTCTTGGGTCCACAACTCTAACAAGGTTTGTAAACAGAGGGACCCCACAAGGAGGAGTACTGTCTCCACTAATTTGGATCCTAGCGGTGAATGAAATCCTGCTAGATCTAGAACGTTATGGCTGCAAGGTCGTGGCATATGCGGACGACGAGACATTCTACAGGTGGCTCTGAACAAATTGGCTAGATGGGCCAGAAGCAGCGCTTTGGGCGTAAACCCAAACCAGACAGAATTGGTTCTCTTTACTAGGATGAATAAAGTCCCACATGTGGACCCTCCACCTCGGATAAATGGAACAGATCTAGTCTTTTCTGAAAGTGCAAATTTTTTAGGAATAATTCTAGATAGAAAACTGTTATTTAGACATAACGTATTGAAACATGTAAGGAAGGCCAGCGTCGCCTTATATTCTTGCAAAAAGGCTGTAGGGTCTCCTAAAATCGTCCACTGGATATATATAGCAGTACTTCGTCCTATACTGCTATACGGCATTGTAGTATGGTGGACGGCAACTGACAAACTAACCATCACCAACCTACTAACAAAGGTTCAGATCACAGCCTGCCTGAGCATAAGCGGAGCCGTCAGGACTACATTGATCGAGTCTCTACCAGCCCTACTCCATATACTGCCGATTAATATTGTGGCGAGAGAAGTTGCCACCAAAGCGGCAATAAGATTAAACTGCCCATCAATGTGGAGGTACAAAAACTACGGTCACATGAGGATATCAAAGTGTAGTGCTATGGTAACCGACCGAGTTGACTATATACCAACTGTGTACACCTTCGAGAGAAATTACATCATTATGATTCCCGCCAGAGATGAATGGGTTGGGATTTATCCCATTTAATCAGCAAGGAGCGTGGCAATAACGCCCATATTTTAATAGACTGTGGGTACTATACATAGAAACATTACATTGTACAAAATGTCAAGTGTTTGTATGTGCAGGAATCGCAGTTAAAAGCCATTAAGTATTTGTGCAAAATGGTATATACAGGGTTTTCCATTGAGAGTGATATGATTTCTTTGAAAAAAAACACACTTAAAAAATTCAAAAGTTTTTTATTTAATGTGAAGTACAATCGAAACAATTAAGTTCTAAATAAAACGTCATTCAAATGGCCTATACGACTTCTTCTGCGGAAACTAATTCGATGAACTCAATTTTCGAGGACTTTTCCACTAAATCAAGTCGTAAGTCATGAATGGCACACTGAATATTCACTTGTTAAGCTTGAAGAGAGTCTGGTTTATTTCGAAAGACCAATGACTTCAAATAACCCCACAAGAAATAGTCTAATGGTGTTAAATCACAACTTCTTGGAGGCCATTCAATATCACAATTTCTTGAAATAATCGAATCTCCAAACTTTTCTCGAAACAATGCAATTCATTTGTTTCATTTGCTGTGTGGAACGTAGCCACAATCGGTCAATAACAAAAGGATAGCTCTTAACGAGAGCTAAAATATTGCTCATGTGTGTCAAGGTCGTAAGTCGACTGGAAAGAGTTTTTTTTTTATTAAAAAAATGGATTTGGCACACGGAAAGTTGCAATTGGAGAACGATTATTTGATAATAAAACTGAATAATTTGTAAACTTCGTTCTTGCGTATATTTCTCCATGATGAAATTGTAAACACTACTGAATACAATGGAAACAAATGACATTTCATGACATATCACAAATGGCCGAAACGTCACTTCAAAATCATCTTATTGCAATTCACATTTATAGGGAATAGATTTCATGTTCGTAGTTTTTTACAAAAAAAACGTTTCTTCGGATTTTTAATAAAATTCGTATGAAGTCGTTTCGTAAATAAGATTAAGGATAATTAATTTATTGTAGCCATTTTCCTGGTGTAGAGGCATGGTAAATTTCAAATAACCTCATTCCATTTCTACAAGTTACAAAAACGCCTTATCGTCGCCTGTAGATCAACAGATTCGAAGTGGGCGGTCATGGACAAAAATTCGTTGATAGTCATGATAAGACCAACGTTGCCTGGTCAGAAACAATGCAAAGAACAATATCCTGTAAATAGGTGTCCTTAGCTATTTTTCTTTGCCGAAATCTCTTCTTCGGTCACGTGTTGGTAGGGCTTTGTTTTGTTTTGTAATTTCCTGATGTTAGTCCTGCACTCTCTCTCCCCACTCTTCCAAAAGAATGGCGAGAGCGCCAAGAAAACATATTTCAGCCAATATAAAGTAATATGCGCGGCCTACAAGAATTTATGACTTCCTCATGGAGTACACACCAGGTAACCCAAAGCACAGTCAGTTTAACCAGGAGTCCCGCTTCGACTCTCATGTCGTCTCTTTAGCAGGCCAAAAAGCAAAATTCACACACACATTGCCATACTTATGGACAATTTAAAATAAGTATAAAGTTACATAAACAAAGAAATGAAAAAAAAAAACAAGAGCGAAAACGAAAACCGGTAGTAAGTTGGCCAATAAAAGCAGAAAAAAAGTTAACAACGGACCCCTAAACAAATCGTCTCTTTGGCCAGGATAAGGGAAACGAAACAAGGCACACCATTTGGACGTCTGTGTGTCGCGTCCAGGGGAACGAACGTATGTACTATGTGGCCGTATGAAAGGCGGCAAAATTTCTTTTGAGGACCTCTAGAAATTTGTCAAAGCCTGTCACAAATTCGTTCTGTGATGAATTTACGATAGCGATAAAGTATCGAAGTGAGGGCAAAACGGACAAAAAAACACTTCAAAATAAAAATAAGCCAAGAAGAAGGTAATGAATGTGTTTGTTGGGTTATGTGGCTTATGTGGTGGCTGTTAAAGGTGGTTGATTACAAGAGTTCATTTTTTTTTAGTCTTGACCATAATTTCTTTATTCGGTTCACATGATATTCATAACATTGCCATTTGCGACCCCCTTCCCCTAGCCAACCCCGTTTGTCTATGCGGAGAAAACTCTGTTCTTTATTTAATATGGTTTAATTATAAACTATAAATTAAAAAGTAGTTTGTGCAAAATTATGTGCGAAAAAAACATCAAATTATGCAATTTTTAACTGAATTGATGCAAGAGCCTAGTTGAGTGATACGCATTCGCAAATTTGTGTAGATATGACTACATATAGCTTATTTGATGCAAAAGCGTCATATTTCAAAAGTTCATTAATTTGTTGATGAAAAATTACATGAAATATTCCACAATTTAATATCGACTAGCTAATTTTGAATTGAAATAAGATTTTTTTTATCGCTTATTTTAATTTAATCCATTCAAATTGCACTTAGGCAAACTCTCCCTTTTTGAGATGTAACACATTTGCACAAACATAAACATATTTTGCAATTTTCCCGTATGTTTGTTTCTATATGGATTTGCTCGCTTTCCTAAGCAAACAGAAATCTTAACTTAAGCAAACATGCTGATGTACTTAAATAATGAAGAAATAAACATTAAATCAATCATTTTTATATCTAAAAAGAGCAGAAAGAAACCACAGAAGAAAAATGTTATCCGAAGGTCAGGTACGGAAATGTTACAGAGCACAGTGGTCTTCGGTGATTTTTTAAAATTTCTTTTGCTACAAAAAACTATAAAATATATGTTAGAGTCTTCATCTTTACCAGGGGCGACAACCCAGGTCTTCTTCTAAAGGGTCAGCCAAATAACCGTTTTTTTAAAACATCGCGCAAAACATCGAGTGTAGCTTCGGCTGTGTGGCACGTAGTGCCGTCCTGTTGAAACCAAATGTTGTCAATATCCACCTCTTTAATTTTTGTGAACAAAAAATCGTTCAACATGGCCCGATAGCGTGTTTTCTGTGCACCAAATGCGACAATTTTGCTTGTTTACGTACCCGCCAAGATCAAAATGAGCTTCATCCGAAAAGATGATTTTTTTGGCAAAATCGGCATCTTCTGTAAGTCGATCGCATTCAAGCGTATTTTTCGAAGTTCAAGCGTATACACAACCATATTCGTTCAGCGGAAGGATAAAACTAATTATCTCTCAAATCAGACATGAGCTAAGTGTTACCATTCACGAAATAAGCACTAGTTGAAAAAAACGTTAGATGGCGGACCCTTTATATTAGAATCGAACACTGAGGTATACCTCTACACTAGAGTCGACCACTGAGGTATACCTCTACACTAGAGTCGACCACTGAGGTATACCTCTACACTAGAGTCGACCACTGAGGTCATCCCCTATACTGAGGTCTTCCTCTGTACTGGAGTAGATCACTGGGGCCCACTGAGCTCTTCATCTATACTAGAGTCTGTCACTGAGGTCTAAAGCCGACTACTGAGGACTTCCACTATACTTGAGTCGACCCCTGAGGTCTTCCTCTATACTAGAGTCAGCCACTGAGGTCTTCCTCTAGACTAGAGTCGACCACTGAGGTCTTCGTCTATAGTAAAGTCGGCGACTGAGGTCTTCTACTATACTAGAGTCCACCACTCAGCTCTTCATATATACTAACGTCGGTCGCTGAAGTCTAGAGTATATCACTGATGTCCTCATTTATACCAGAGCCGATCAGTAGGTCTTCCTCTATACTGTGGTCTTCCTCTATACTAGAGTCGACCACGGTGGTCTTCCTCTATATTAGAGTCGACCACGGTGGTCTTCCTCTATACTAGAGTCGACCACGGTGGTCTTCCTCTATACTACAGTCGACCACTGAGGTTTCCTCTATACTAGAGCCTGAGGACTTCATCAATGCTAGAGCCTACCACTGAGGTCTTCCTCTATACTAGATTCCACCACTGAGCTCGTGATCTATACTAGAGTCGGTCACTGAAGTCTAAAGCCGACTACTGATGTCTTCCTCTATACTAGAGTCCACCACTGAGGTCTTCCTCTATACTAGAGTCGACTACTGAGGTATTCCTCTATACTAGAGCCGACCACAGAGGTATTCCTCTATGCTAGAATCGATCACTGAGGACTTCTTCTATACTAGAGCCAAACACACATAATCTTAAAACCTGTTTAAATTGTAAAAAATTAAAAGTTTTATCCACACCATGCCACTGTATGTAATAGGCCTTTGTAGACCAACAACAAAAAAACTTCGATCACACGAATCGGAGTATGAATAGGTGTATCTTATTACAGACGTGCATGCAGCAAAGCAACAACAAGAACAACAACAAAAAGAGAAAAAGGAATTGTATGTCTGAGTATCTGATATTTGTTGTTGTATGTACTTTATTTTATGAAAACAAAAATTTGCAATTTGCACCGTAATAAAAATAAATTATGAATTAATTAATTCATAAAACGTTACAAAATATACAAAAACATACATATGGATGGATGGATGAATATGAGCAACAAAAAGTTACAGGGAGGAGTAGCATGCCATCCATTCAAGGGACGGGAGTAGTATACAAGCCAAAACATACGTAGCTGGATCGTGGAGGGGAAGTCTGCGGTGCAGTGTATGTATGATCTATTAACACGCTATGAAATTGTAATGAACTTACAGTAACTTTTAGTTGTAAGCACTTAATACCACAGTGCGCGCATGTGCAAATAAATACAAACGATATATGTATTTCTGGGCATAATCGCCAGGCGGACAGTGTGAAACGTATACTTAGTTTGTTGTAGAGTTTGCAATGCAGTTGGTAGGGGTGTATATAATCTTCAGGTTTTCCGGATTAGGTAAAGGTCGAGGGGATTGGTGACTATATTTTACTTTATTTTGAGTTTTAAGAAATATCTCATCCGAAAAAAATTTGTTGTTAATCCGTCAACCTTAATCAGTAGTTATGTACAAAACGGTAGAGGTCATTAGATTTATTATATTCTAAATCTAATGACATCATACAATCGATGATACAATTACAAATGCGAAACTCGTACATGTCGGTGGGAAAGGTGGACAAAGAGGACAAGAATATGGTACTCTCTCCCAATCATCTCACCTTTTGGGAGAAGATTGACTAAGGGAAAATAGTGAATGTTTGTTGCATAGTGTAATCTCAAAAACATTACATGTTCAGTAATAGCATTCGAATAAACAATAAAATACGTATAACAAACACAGCAATAAAAACTAATTCCATTTGTTTTTGATTAATTTTCATTTTACACCTCAATGATTTTCTCTTTTTTTTCTTTATTTAATATATTTGCAGTTTTTAACTTCCAGTCATCATGCCACAACCGGCCATCCCATTGTGCAGTCCCCTTTGGCCGCCACTACGTTAACGTCGAACTCTTCATCGATCTGTCCTTCGCCTGCGGCGGGCGCCGAGAATAGTATGGCAAGTAGCAATAGTGATAGTTCGGTGGGTACACTAACACCCGATGCCGTGTCACAGACATCCGCCTTGGGCAGTACCCATACGGCCTCAACAGCCGCCTGTAGTTCTTCGGATAACTCAGCTGCCCATCCGTATACACTGTCCGTGTTGGCGGGTGGGACCGGTGGCTTAGCTGGTGTTGGCTTAGGTGTACTGAGTGGTGACGGTGCAAACGCACCACCACCTGCGTGCTGTGATAATGGTCGTCCCATAGTCACCGACCCGGTGACTGGTCAGACGGTGTGTTCTTGTCAATATGATGCGGCTAGCAATTCAACCAGACTCTCGGCTTTGGGTTCGTATGCACGTCTCTCCACTGGTACACCGGTGGCTGGGGTGGGGATGAGCGTTTTCGGTTCCACGTATCCATCAAATGATCAAAATCCCTATCCGAGTATTGCCGTGGAAACTGCAACACCATTTTATACAAGTTTGGTAAGTCATTTTAAAATGGTTTTTATAATTTATAAATATAAATAGTCAAAATTTTAAGTAGCAAAAAGAAAAAAGTGCCTTGTGAAGATGTACATTTTGAAACTATTTTATTCTAAATAAACCAGTGACGAGTTTTTACAGAGTAGGACTAATTTCTATGCTTTTATCAAAACAGTTATAACGATTATAGCCAAAATATCTAACAAGTCTCTCTAACCTCCTGATGATAGATTTTTACAAACATTGATTTTAATGCCTCAACGCATTGTGGGTTACAAATTAGTGTTAGTAATTTTGCTCTAGTGTTAAAATATCAGAACTTCTAAACTGTTAGATGAAGCGGACGGATCTTCTTGAAATGTTCGCAGTATGAAACCGTGTATCCAAAGGTGAAATTGCTGCTTTAATTTTTGATATAAATATAAAGTGGTCGTGGCCCCGCCCACATGGTGTCCGATTATTGGATGTCTACGTAATTGGTCCAAAAATGAACGTGCGTTATTCCGCTCTATCGAACGTATTCTTTTTTCATTAAATAGTATATATTAAATGAAAAAATAAATACATGGTAAAGTTTTTTTTTATTTATTTTTTTTAATTCTAATTTTCGGGGAATCTACCTTTAGTATTTGGACCATATTTTTTGAAGTTTTAAAGAAAATTATAAGGACTATAAATTCTGGAAATATCACTTTCACGTAGAGACAGTCGTTGAAACAATTAGAACAAATTTGATTTTTTTTAAAGACATAAATGGGCGCCAGGAAAGTTATTTTCCAGTTTTTCCAATTGTCATATAAATAAAAATGTACAGAAGACAAGCAGTAATCGGTGGCCAATGATACCAGATTTTATACGAAGTTCTATATTTTTATCGTAATTTTTAAAAAGCTTACGAAGTGATGCTTTCCTTAAGATAGCTTGCTCTCCTACCAAGCTAAATGTTTATGTATAAGCAAAAACCTTTAAAATTTGAGTACACTAAAAACCACAAAACGCATTTTTTTTGGCTCCCACATTCAAATATCACAAAAAGCCAAAATCGACACGATCAACCAGATAAGGTTCTCATACATCCCCTATCGAAGGTTGGACAATAAAGTGGTATTCATACCCAAAGCGGGAATGATATCGCACACTAGGCCAAAGGACTTCAGACCAATTAGCCTATTATCCTGAAAGTACTGGAAAGAATTTAAGATTCCTTCATTAGAAAAAGCGTGCTTACAACAAGGACAAGTCTACAGGATCTGCCCTGCACGAACTTGTGAGCACTGTCGAATCGTCCCTACATTTCAAGAAATTTAGTATAGCGGCCTTTTTAGTAATGCTGGTAATTGCGGCGCTGCCACATCTAAGGGTGAATTCTAGCTTCATTATACTAATTCAAAGCTTGCTCAACAGAAGACACACATCTCGCACAAAGATCGTAAACAGAGAGATTCCGCAATGAGGAGTACTGTCTCCATTAATTTGGGCAGCCAACGACGCCTTATATTCTTACATAAAATCTGTAGGGTTGCGTTGGGACCTCTCTTCTCAAATTTTCTATTGCAATATATATGGTAATTCCAAAGCAAGTGAATCAAAAACTTAGTGTGACGAGGTTATATATCATTTGATACGGACAAAAAGTATAACACATCGAAGGAGTGTCCTAAGAACCCAAGTATGTTCTGCGGAAATCAGTTTTGAACCATTTTAAGTCATTTGAGCAATGTCCGACCGTCTGTCTGTGTGTGTTTAGTGAAATATTGATTCTCTAGTATCTTCTATACTACGTATCCGAATTCCACACATACTAATACAACTTGAGCAAAATGGGTGAAGTGGACCCGCCCCTTTTAGTACCTCCCACACAAAGGGACCATTTTGTACAAAAAGTTAACAGCTTATAACATTAATACCAGTGTATACTTTAAAATTTTGCACAGGCTAATGCTTTTATTGCGCCTACAGTCCAGTGAAAAATGGGTGTTATTGCAATGCCCTTTTGGTACCTCCCACATAAAGGTACAAATTTTGTACAAAAAGTTAAAAGCTTATAGTGTAAGTACCAATGCAAGCAAATACTACAAAATGTTGCACAATGTAACGCTTTTGAAGTACCTATAGTCCTGTGTAAAATGCGCCTCACCACTGCGTCCCTTTTTGTACATCCCATACAAAATGATCAAATTATACCAAAATTGAATAGCTCATAATGTTAATATATTAGTGGTGCGTTTGTGTGAGAGGTAGCAAAGGGGGTGTGATAATAACGCCCATTTCTGACAGACTTTAGGTACTATAAAAACATTACACTGTACACAATTTTAAGTATTTGTAGGCACTAGTCTAATGTTATAAGCTGTAAAATTTTCGTACAAACTGGTACCTTTGTGCGGGAGGTACAAAAAGGGGCGTGGCTACAACGCCCATTTTTCACTGGATTGTAGGAACATTAAACCATTACATTGTACACAATGTCAAGTCATTGCGTGCCAATTACGCCCACTTTTCACTGGACTCTAGGTACTATAAAAGCAGTGCACTGTACAAAATTTCGAGTATTTTCATGAAGTGATATTAAAGCTATAAGCAGTTAACTTTTGGTACAAAATGGTCCATTTGTGTCGGAGGTACCAAAAGGGGCGTGGCAACTTCGCTAATTTTTCTCAAGTTGATAGTGACTAATATACTAATATGTGTAGAATTTCAGAGGATTCAAATAAATAGTATAGAATTTATTAAATAATCCATACATCACTAAATATTAACACTTTGGGGGGGAGGTACTGGAAGGAGTGGAGCAATATGGCCCATCTTCGAACTTAGCCGGAGATAGAAGAAAATATTACCACATACCAAATTTGAAGTCAATCGGTTACTCCTTTCGAGCGTTATCGTGCGCACCAGCCAGTAGACAGACAGACAGACGGGTGAACATTGCTCATTCGACTTAAAATCACCCCTTCGATGTGTTACACTTTTGGTTCGTAGCAAATGATATATACCCTCCTCTCTATGGTGAGGGGATAAAAATGGTGATTTATAAGTATCCGATGACGAGTTTTCACAAAGAACGACTAATTGTTATTAAGCTCTTATTAAAACCTCTAAACAGTTAGGAAAATAACTACAATTATAGCCACATTTAAGTACGGAAAGAAAACTAAACTTTAGAAATCAAAATATTGGAACTGACGCCCTCTAAACATCTGATGACGGATTTTTACAAACTGAACTTTTAAAGTCTGTATGCATTGTAGGTCGCAAAAAACGGGTAATATTAGTACACTTTCCAAGCTGTTAGACAAAGTGTACCGATCTTATTGAAATGTTCACAGTATTAAACCGTGTATTTGATGATGAAAATTTGCTACTTTAATTTATTACCTATAAATAGGAGAACATTGTAAAGTTATCGTACTCTCTTATTAATATCTCACGACGATTTCAAAATGGAATTCTTTGGACATATAGGTGAGAATATAGAATCACTTCGGACCTATTATCAAAATTTAAAAATGTCACTCTAAGAAAATAACTCGATTTTAGTTATAATGTTTTGAATATATATAAATATGTCAATATAATTAAATATATATAAATAAGAACGCACGTCTCACATCCGTAATGCAGGACAGGTTTAATACATTTATTAAAAACTTTGATTTTCATGTTCTGCAAGAGATCATTTGATCTCCATATTTCTCTGAGTATATACATTGCATTTCAGGTTTTGTTTATACGATTTTGTATGTCCTCGTCTGATCCATTAGCATTGGATATACATAGTATATCCTAGGTAACAAAAACTTTTGACATCTTCTATTAAAGGGTTAGGTTGCAACTAATACTGCTGTTGATTCTCATTAGTTTAGTCTTCTTGAGGTTTATCTTTAGGCCAGCTTTGAGTTCATTTCTATGTAAAGCTATGTGCTCGAATTTATGGGCGAGGAGGCACTGATCATCATCGTAGTCCAGGTCATTAAGTTTGGTGAATTGCGTCCATTGTATGTCTTCGGTGCTTCGATGTTGGTGACTGTCATTACTTAGTCGAAGACAAGGAGAAACTGTAAGGGTGAAAGAACGCAGCCTTGCCTTACTCCGACGTTAGTGCGGAATGGTTAGGATACGCTGCCCTTTAGAAAAACCTGGTTTCCGCACCCCTGTACATGTCCTTGATAATGTTTGTAGTTCTGGAGGGGGGCCCTTTGCGGTCTAGTGCGTTCCAGATGCTGTTCCAGTGGATGTTGTCGAAAGCAAGTTCAAAATCGACGAATAGGATGTACGTCGAGGATGCTCAGAGTGGAGCTGTGATCGAAACAGTATCTTCCTTCTCTAAATCCCGCCTATTTCTGCCTTAGGGTGTTTTGTTAGGGACGATAGTCGGTCTAAGATTATGGTAGAGATTATTTTATGGACTGTATTCAGTAGCGAAATGCCTCGTCAGTTGCTGCATTCCCGCAAATCACCTTTTTTGTGGCATCGCAATGACCACACTTTCGTTCCAGCTCTGGGATATGTATAGGTTTGTCCAAACTTCTGTTAGGAACGGAAAGAGACGATTTGCTGACCATATATATATGATCGAATTTGAAGAACTCTGGTGGTAAGTGGTCTTACCGGCGGATTTGTTTGACTTTGACTTTTTAATTGCGGCAACTATTCTATGACTTGGAGGAGAGTCTGATATTTGTGTCAGATTAGATGGGGGTACATTAACTTCGATTGTGTTGTTAATGTAGACAATTGCTGAACTATTCAGCTCAATGTGTTGTTTCTATTTATATATTTAAATTAAGCAAAATATTTCAAGTTTCAGCACGATCTGATAATAGAAAAATGCCAATTCTAACTAAAATTTGTAAAGGGTCCGCCATCAAACGTTTTTTTTTCAACTAGTGCTTATTTCGTGAATGTTAACACTTAGCTCATGTCTGATTTGACAGATAATTAGTTTTATCCTTCCGCTGAACGAATATGGTCGTGTATACGCTTGAACAACGCTGGGAAATATTGCGACATTACTTTGAAAATCATGGTAATGTACGTACGGATTTTGGAAGAAGAGAAGCACCGTCAGCTCCGTATGTTCGTAATCTTGTGAAAAAAGTGAAAGAAACTGGCATCCTCATCGGAGCTGCGATTTGACACCGTTGGACTATTATTTGTGGAGTGCCCTCAAAGATAAGTGTTACGCCGACAAGCCAGAGACAATTGACGCTTTAAAGGACAATATTCGTGAAGCCATTGGTGAAATACAGCTGCAAACAATCGATAATGTGCTTAACAATTGGACCGATCGTGAATGAAATTATTTTCCATTATTAACCGGAAGGATTGTACTTTCAAATAAAAACGAAATTTGAGAAAATATTCAGTAGTTCTTTTTTATAGCATTTTCAAAAAAAAGTTATTTGGCGGACCCTTTATAACTTAATCCACACTGTGGTACAGGACTTTGTGCATGTGTTTGTGAAACCCAGACAGAGAAGAGTAAACCCATACCGATCGACATAGAATAAGTTTTTGAGTCGATTTAGCCATGTCTGTCCGTCTTTGTATTCTTGTGATCAAAGTATAGGTCGTGATTATAGTGCGATTTCAACGAAACTTTGCACATATCTTTCCTTTGGCCCAAGAACGGTTCCTATTGAATTTAGTTAAAATCGGTTCAGTAGGGTGATCTAAGCAGAGATACGTTTTTCAATAGCCTTTTTTTTGGCAGGTCACGTGTGAGCCGTGTCATGCTGTCATGTTATTTTTCTTAAGTATTGTTTGGCATTTCATCATGGAAAGACTTACGCCTGAACAACGTTTACAAATTATTATTTATCAAAATAATTATTTATTATGAAAATAATCGTTCGCCAATTACGCTAAGTCCATTTTTTTAAATCCAAAAATTCCAGTCGACCCACGACCTTGACACCCATGAGCAATATTTTAGCTCTCGTTAAGAGCTATCTTTTTGCCATTGACCGATTCCCGATCCGTCGTACCGGAATCATCTGTCCATATTTCTCCAAAAATTATGCCGGTGAGAACGTAACCGACCTAACCGACTAGTTAATGCCTGAAATTGAAGCTCGTGATCTCGGCGACAAGACGGCGCCACTTCCCACACATCGCATCAATCAATGGAATTTTCTATGTTTTTTTCTGTAAAAAAGTAGGGAACCTCGAAATGGATCACGCTATTTTTGTACCTCCGATTTGGCATATGGGCAAATAAAAAATGTTAAAAAAAATGCCAGGTCTGAAACGAAATCATTATTTTTGCCGTACATTCTAATGATCTCACCAATGACACAAAATTTCCAAAAAAAAAATACCAAAAAAATTTTTTAACAAAAACTGGCGCAATGAGAATTTATAAATCAGAAGAAAACCACGAGTTACACGCGCTTGAACATTTTCTTTACCCGATGTGGCCAACTTTGAATCCTCTAGCTTCGCCTCTGTCTGACATAGGGGGCCCAAATATAAAACTTAATTTATCTAACACCTCTTCATCTACCATTCTATGTTTAGTCGCAAACGGTTGTTTGGTTAAGAAACTGTCGAATTATGTCCCCTATTTGAATTCGTACCACTGTATAGTGTTTTGCAAAAACAGACGAAAATTGTCAGACTAATCTTGGTATTTCTTCCATAACTTTTACAAACATTGAGTCTCCCAAAATTTATATTCTATGAAAATTTAGAGAAAATCGAGGGGATTAATTTTTTCTACAAAGGTTTTTTTTAAAAAAGTTTCCAAAAAAAATGTTTACAAAAAATGTATTTTGTCCTTTTTAAAACAAAATAAACTTTGCAAAAATCGGTTCAGCCGTTCGAGAGCAATTACAAATTGCGTTAAACACAAAAACTCGTTTTTCAATTTGTTCTGTCTGTCAATGTGCAAAATACATTGACAGACAGATTTTGATATAAATAATTGAATAAGTATATATATAATAGGATAAGTATTTTATAATGATCAATATGAAAGTTAGCCGAGAGGAGTATCCTGATCCAAGAATATGCTCTAATATCTGTTTTTTATATACTACTGGGTGGCGCAGAATGAGCTATATGGTTTAAATGGTTTATAACTTTTTTATTTATGCGATTATTATTATTATTTTTTAAATACAGTATATTATTGAGGAATTTTTTGCAATTAGCTTTGAAAAATGATATCCTGTAAGTTATGTTCATTTTCTGCTTTGCACATACGTGCTCTTTTTAGCATATTTTCCATAACTTTTCGCAAAATTTCGGATAAATTCAATTATTTTTGTACGTTGTTCGATTCATAATTAATTCCCCAAGGCTCCTTCACAAAATGCTGAAAAATTACGAAGAAAGAATAAAAACCAGTAAGGAAAGGCTAAAGTCGGGCGGTGCCGACTATATAATACCCTACACCACTCTCGTAATATTGAATAACTCTGATATATAAATTTTGTAATTCATGTATAAATTGTTTACATAAGTTTACTTTTGGGACATTTTATACTTAAATAATACCCTGTACCACAGTGTGGTGTTAGGTATAACAACGATTGGATCTAAAGAGCCAAATCGGATGAAACATATATATGGGAGCTATAGCTAATAACCGATTTTCTTCAAATTCGGCAATGTTGGTCCATGGATCAAGAAACTCTACCATTCTAAATTTCAACACGATTGGACGTAAAATACAGCTTTTATAGGACTAAAGGGCCAAATCGGACGAAACATATATATGGGAGCTATAGCTAAATCTTAACCGATTTTCTTCAAATTCGGCAATGTTGGTTCATGGATCAAGAAACTCTACCATTCTAAATTTCAAAACGATCGGATGTAAAATACAGCTTCTATAGGACTAAAGGGCCAAATCGGACGAAACATATATATGGGAGCTATAGCTAAATCTGCACCGATTTTCAAATACGGCAATGTTGGTCCATGGATCAAGAAACTCTACCATTCTAAATTTCAAAACGATTGGATGTAAAATACAGCTTTTATAGGACTAAAGGGCCAAATCGGACGAAACATATATATGGGAGGTATATCTAAATCTGAACCGATTTTCTTCAAGTTCGGCAATGTTGGTTCATGGATCAAGAAACTCTACCATTCTAAATTTCAAAACGATCGGATGTAAAATACAACTTCTATAGAACTAAAGGACCAAATCGGACGAAAGATATATATGGGAGCTATATCTAAATCTGCACCGATTTTCTTCAAATTCGGCAATGTTGGTCCATGAATCAAGAAACTCTACCATTCTAAATTTCAAAACGATTGGATGTAAAATACAGCATCTATAGGACTAAAGTGCCAAATCGGACGAAACATATATATGGGAGCTATAGCTAAATCTTAACCGATTTTCTTCAAATTCGGCAATGTTGGTTCATGGATCAAGAAACTCTACCATTTTAAATTTCAAAACGATCGGATGTAAAATACAGCTTCTATAGGACTAAAGGACCAAATCGGACGAAAAATATATATGGGAGCTATATCTAAATCTGAACCGATTTTCTTCAAGTTCGGCAATGTTGGTTCATGGATCAAGAAACTCTACCATTCTAAATTTCAAAACGATCGGATGTAAAATACAGCTTCTATAGGACTAAAGGGCCAAATCGGACGAAACATATATATGGGAGCTATAGCTAAATCTTAACCGATTTTCGTCAAATTCAGCAATGTTATTTCATGGATTAAGAAACTCTACCATTCTAAATTTCAAAACGATCGGATGTAAAATACAGCTTCTATAGGACTAAAGGGCCAAATCGGACGAAAGATATATATGGGAGCTATATCTAAATCTGAACCGATTTCAACCAAATTCAATAGCGATCTTAACAGCCGCGAAATACTCTAAACTGCAAAATTTCAGAACGATCGGAGTGAAATTGCGACCTGTAGTCGACGAACAACTTTACATGGACAGACGGACGGACGGACGGACATCGTTAAATCGACTCAGCTAGTGATTCTGAGTCGATCGGTATACTTTAAGGTGGGTCTAGCTGTGTTATTTTAAGGTGTTACAAACATCTGCCGTGAAACAAACTTATAATACCCTGTACCACAGTGTGGTGTAGGGTATAATTAAAAAAGTTATAAAGAATTGAAACCATATAGCTCATTCTGCGCCACCCTGTACTTACACATATCCCGATATGAAATCTGAGCGCCATAGAGGCTGTAATTTACGTTCGATCATCAGGGAGGAGTTTATTAAACCAAAAACGAACATAGCCAAATTCAGATTTTGGTATAGCTTCCATAACAACAAAAAAGACGTAAGCGCCAATCACAACAATTTAGAGGGTAAGGCTTTTATGCGATTATTATACCCCAGGATGTTGGGTATATTTGTTACTCCGTTTGTAACACCTTTAATATGATTATGAGACCCCATATGCTATATATGACTGAAATTTGGTATAGATACTTCTTATAACTGCAGGTAACTTGGGTTTGAAAATGGGCAATATCGGTCCATTTTTCGATATAGCCCCCACATATAGCATTTCCTCGATTTGGCTTCTTAACGTCATAGAGACCACAAATGTTAACTGATCGGGTTGAAAATTGGTAAATGGGTTTCATTTCTACCCGGAACATTTCACATGAACAACCGTAGTCGTAGGTCCAAGTTTTGATATAGGCCCATACAACATTTGACTTCTTAACGCCATAGATACCACAAATTCCAACTGGTCGGGCTGAAAATTGTTAACTAGGGTTTATTTATACCCGGAACATTTCACACGAATAACGGAAGTCATAGGTCCATGTTTTATTTATTGACAGCTATAAAATTCAGACACATAAATTCTGACATCGTCATAAGTAAACAATTTCTTTAAAAAAATTAAAATTAATCATTGTGGCGCTTACGTCTTTTTTGGCTTACGTCTTTTTTAATGCTCGATAAATACTCCACGTTAGCTCTGATTGGACTTCGAAGGCCCATGGAAAAGATTATTACATCAATATGACCTTATTATTATGAAATTTAGCAGAGAAGAGCTTCCTGATTCCAAAACGAGCACTTGTATGAACTGTCCAGTTTCTAATCAATCGATTGACTGCTCAATGAATGATAGACTTATGTGTCCGGCGCTAGGATATTCAATATACGGTAGTTCCAAAGTAAATTAATCGAAAAACACACATTTTTGTGTGGGTGATACCAGAAACGGCTTGACGAATACGTCTATTTTACGCTGAACACTAAATACTTCAAAGACATTGCCGTGTACCGAATTGTAGACTTTTATGTGCATTAGAATTAACGTTATGAGCTATTCAATTTTGGTACGACTTGACCATTTTATGAAATGAAAGTTTCATTGAAATCTCTCGAGTAGTTTAGAATCTACAGATTTATTGCACATAATCTTTAAAAAACAAAACTGGTCTACTTTGATACCCTGTATCACAAGCATTTTTGCAACAGCGCGGTTCAAGTAAACGTTTTCTGAAAGTCTAACTCATTCCCTACAAATATATAGAACATTGTGAAACTGTGAGTTTAGAATATCTAGAATTGTTATCACCTTTTTCGCATACGGCTCTAATGGGTATCGTTAGTCTATTCGTGATAAAATGACAAACCAAACTAAGCAGAGTTGATAATAGCGTTGCCAGATTTGACCAATTTGCGACAGTTTATTCGTTATCAAAAATCAGGTCCAGTAAAAACACAACCCATTCTAGCAGATACCATCAAACTCACATCGGAAAACCTCTAAAATTGCAGGCTGAATTCTTGAGAATATTTTCTAGCAGTTACTGTTGTGAAACTTTAGGTACTAAAACAACAGTCTTGGTCTTGAATGCATTCGAGTTCTCATTTATGTATTTAGAATACTTACAACGATTTGCCGCTCTGTATGGCAACTTTTTTTTAGCAAAGGCAATATGAAAATCGGACTAAAACACTTTTGCGTTTGTGGTACACTTACACAAATTCCAACACCTTGGCCAAAAGATGTATTTAACGCGAATTTTTTGTGTTTTTCGCACATGAATTGTGCCCAGGGTCATGTTGTCTAACGTCTAGGCAGATTTCATTTTTATATGAGGTAGGGTCGAAGTATATACTGCCGGTTATCAAGACATCAAAGCATTAAATAAAAGAGTTATAAACATTTTATTTATCTGAAGAAAATGTCAAAGAAATACAAAAAAAATATTCAGATTTTATTACTGAATGTGAAGAAGACATTTCGAAAAATTAAAAAAAAATAAAAATGTTATATGAAAGTAATATTTCTGAAATGTGATTTTGTATTATATGTATACTAGTCCTGGCTTTCGGATATGGCAAAATTTATACTCAAACTAATGTTCTTCGTTTTTGTAGCCCAAAATATATTCATACCTAAACATCAACTTTTTTATTCACACTCGTCGACCCGCCCTAATATATATTTTATCTAGTTATTATGCGACAATATTGCTTTGATAAGGGTAACGGTCTTTGCGGACATCAACCTGAAAAATCGAACACAAATTCCGACATTTGGACCTAATAGTCGCACTAATTTTTCACACACGAGACCAACAGACATGTCTTCGTGCTATGTATATAAATCACACCCAAGGTTATGCCGGGCCAGTCAATACCTATCTATTGGGCACCGCACACCGTATCTGATTGCACTGATGCTTCAAGTAATCGCTGATCAAGAAAAACTGCAAAGCTTCATGAAATGAAAGTGAAAGAATAGACAAAGCCAACAAACAAATCATACGCACCTACTAATTTGTACACAGCGAAAATTTGTAATTTGCAAAGAAAATAATATGACTACTCAAATTAATTTGCTTATTGCAAATATACTGTTGTTATGCACATTAGACGAATGTATGTGAATTATAGAATTTAAATGAGTTCAACAGCTGAACTGATACGATTATTTTTCGTGGTGTATATAAACCTATTATTGCGTATGAGAAGTACACTCGAGTAAAAAGGACTGTTATAAGTATATTAATAACGCCGATCAAACTTTCTGCGATATGAGACTTTATAGTCGATTTGGATAGATGGGATAATAAAGTTCTCAGACAATAAGGTGGTTTTTTCGAATTGGCTCTAGATCTCGCGATAAACCATTATATGTGTCAGAATATTTAATATATTTAATGTTTATAAGCGGTCATAAATAGGTAAAATAAGACCCCGCTGTAATTTTTTTTAATGTTTCTTGAAAAAATTTTGTGGGCATTTTATTTTTTGAAAAAAAATTAAAAAAATGTTTTACAAAATTTTTAATTGCTCTCGAACGGCTGAACCGATATTTGCAAAGTTTACTTTGTTTTAAGAAGGACATGCGCACTGCGTCATTGCGTCATTTTTTGTAAATTTTTTTTTTAATTTTTTTACGAAAGTTTCTTTTGAAGAAACCTTTGTAGAAAAAATTGCTCCCCCTCGATTTTCTTCAAATTTTCACAGAATATTCGACGCACTCTCACAATCCAGAACATTTTGTGAGAGTTAATATTTGTAAATGTTTTGGACGAAATACCAAGACTAGTCTGACAATTTTCGTATGTTTTGGCAAAACACAGCACAGTGGTACGAATTCAAAAAGGGGAAATAATTCGACCGTTTCTTAACAAAACAACCGATTGCGACCAAACTTGGCATGGTAAAAGAAGTGGTTTTAGAGAAGTTAAGTTGTATATTTGGGCCCCTTATGTCAGACAGGAGCCACATCGGGTGAAGAAAATGTTCAAGCGCGTGTAACTCATGTTTCTCTTCCGATTGTGTGTGTGTTCTACTAACTGAGGTCTACAAACAAACTTTTTACATCTAAGAATTATCTCGTATAGTTACCGAGATATCTGCAATTGAAAATTTAATTTTTCATTTTTTCTTTACCGTGTGCTAGTTTTTTGTAAACATCGGAGCACAATATGCACCGATTTCATCCGTATCAACATGTCTGGATGGGCAATAAAATGTCCTATTATATTTCCAAAAAAATTCGATTTTTGTCATTTTTTTTAGGAAATATGTATAAATTACTATACAACAAATGGTGCATTGTGCCCTCTTTTAAACAAAGCAAACTTTGCAAAAATCGGTTCTGCCGTTCGAGAGCAATTACAAATTTCGTAAAACACAAAAACTAATTTTTTCAAAAATTAAAATGCCCACAAATTTAAAAAAAAAACGAGCGAGATCTTATTTTACCTATTTGTAACAGCTTATAAACATTTAGCCAAATATAAACTACATAGGTTGATATTAAATATTCTGACCCATATGTAAAAATAGAGAGGGTGAAACACATATTTTAGCTCAATTCGAGGGCCATTTCTCGGAATTGGTTTTGAAGAATCGAAAATTAAATTGAAGTTGAAATAATGCGTTGTAATTGTTATGGCAATTAATTCGTTTTAACCCATTTGGGGCTAACAGCCAAATAAATAGTTACCGGTCTTGGAGGGTTAATTTTTTATACAAATTATATCTAGAGATCAGCAGTTCTATAACGAGTCATGGTAAGACAAAATCGGACCAAAATTGTGGAAGATATTTCCGATTTTGTACAAAAAATTTTACTAAATTTAGAAAAAAGTGATTTTTTAAAGGATATAAATAAATAATAAATAATAGTCCACAATTTAAGGTCAGTGGTCAATTCCTAAAAGTAATAAAAAACCAGTAAGGAAAGGCTAAAGTCGGGCGGTGCCGACTACACCACTCTCGTAATATTGAATAACTCTGATATATAAATTTTGTAATTCATGTATAAATTGTTTACATAAATTTACTTTTGGGCATTTTATACTTAAATAATACCCTGTACCGCAGTGTGGTGCAGGGTATATTTAATCGAAACATATATATGGGAGCTATAGCTAAATCTTAACCGATTTTCTTCAAATTCGGCAAAGTTGGTTCATGGATCAAGAAACTCTACCATTCTAAATTTCAAAAGGATTGGATGTAAAATACAGCTTCTATAGGACTAAAGGGCCAAATCGGACGAAATATATATATGGGAGCTATATCTAAATCTGAACCGATTTCAACCAAATTCAATAGCGATCTTAACAGCTGCGAAATACTCTAAACTGCAAAATTTCAGAACTATCGGAGTGAAATTGTGACCTGTAGTCGACGAACAACTTTACATGGACAGACGGACGGACGGACGGACAGACATGCTTAAATCGACTCAGCTAGTGATTCTGAGTCGATCGGTATACTTTAACGTGGGTCTAGCTGTGTTATTTTCAGGTGTTACAAACATCTGCCGTGAAACAAACTTATACTTAATACCCTGTACCACAGTGTGGTGTAGGGTATAAACAATTTCCATTCGACCTACGGCCTTGACACCCATGATATATATATTATAATATTTTAGCTCTCGTTAAGAGCTATCTTATTGCCATTAACCTTGACACCCATGAGCAATAGTTTAGCTCCCGTTAAGAGTTATATTTTTGCCATTGACCGATTGTGGCTACGTGCCACACAGCAAATTAAACAATTGCATTGTTGCGCGAAATGTTTGGAGATTCCATTATTTGAAGAAAGTGTGATATTGTATGGCCTCCAAGAAATTGTGATTTAACACCATTAGACTATTTCTTGTGTATTTATTTGAACTCATTGGTCTTTCGAAATAAACCAGACTCTCTTCAAGCTTTACAAGTCAATATTGAACGTGCCATTCATGACATACGTCTTGATTTAGTGGAAAAAGTGCTCGAAAATTGGGTTCATCGAATTCGTTCCTGCAGAAGAAGTCGTGGAGGCAATTTGAATGACGTTTTATTTAGAAAAACTTTTAAATTTCTTTTAAATTTTTTTCAAAGAACTCATATCACTCTTATTGGAAAAAACTCTATTTTACCGATGAAACTGAAATTTAAGAATTTATATTTATACCCTACACCACACTGTGGTACAGGGTATTATAACTTTGTGCAGTTGTTTGTAACACCCAAAAGGAGAAGAAATCGTTTATTATACCCATCGACTAGGGAATCACTTTCTGAGTCGATTTAGCTATGTCCGTCTGTCCGTCTGTCTGTCCGTCTGTTTGTCCGTCTGTCTGTCCGTCTGTGCATGTATTCTTGTAATCAAAGTACAGGTCGCAATTAGGGTCCGATCTCGAGAAACTTTACACATATCTTTTTTTTGGCCCAAGGACGATCCCTATTGAATTTGGTTAAAATCGGTTCAGATTTAGATATAGCCCCCATATATATGTTAGCCCCGATTTGACATGTAAGCGCTGTAAAAACTTTATTTTATATCCGATTAGTGCAAAATTTGGCAGAAAGAGATTTCTTATTACATGAAGGAATACTGCCAAATTCGGAGAAAATCGGTTCGGATTTAGATATAGGCCCCATATATATGTTACCCCCGATTTGACATGTAAGCGCTGTAAAAACTGTATTTTATATCCGATCAGTATGAAATTCGTCAGAAAGAGGTTTCCTATTATATTAATGAACACTTTTAAATTTGGAAGTCATCGGTTCAGATTTATATATAGCCCCCATATATACGTTACCCCCGATGTGACATGTGAGCGCTGTAAAAATGTTATTTTATATCCGATAAGTGCGAAAGTCGGCAAAAAGAGGTTTCTTTCTACATGAAGGAATACTGCCAAATTCGGAGAAACTCGGTTTAGATTTAGATATAGCTCACATATATATGTTACCCCCGATTTGACATGTAAGCGCTGTAGAGACTGTATTTTATATCCGATCATTACGAAATTCGACAGAAGGAGGTCTTTTTACATGAATAAGTATTCAGAGAAGATCGGTTCAGATTTATATTAAAGCTCCATATATATGTTCCTCCTGATTTGGTACCAAACCGCTATAGAAGTTGTATTTTACTTCCGATCATTAAAATTTTCAAGAAATATGTTTCTCCATTTAGGAACGAATATTGCTTAATTTAGCGGTTATCGTTTCAGAATTAGATAATATGTTTCTACCCATTTACCAATTATTCCAAATTATTATGGCAATGACCCTTATCGCATTGTTAGGAAGGTGTAGGGTATTATATAGTCGGCCCCGCCCGACTTTCTGCCTTTCCTTACTGGTTTTCTTTATTTAAGAGTATTTCTAGTAAATATGGGCCAGTTTATTTCATGTTTTAATATAGTCTGGGCAATGGGGCTTCCACTTTACAATCTAATGTTTCAACTCTATGGAGAGTTGTCCAAGGTGCCGATGAGGTTGCTTGGTAGCTTCCGAAACGATATCGTCCACCAACCAGTGACCACACTTAATACATTTCACACATTTCTTATTCTTCTTTTTTAAAGAAGGTTTGTTTTTCTGTTTAACAGAAAACAAAAACAACGATCTCGAACTCAATAGTCAAAAACAAAACTATGAAAAGGGATCTATGGAGAATTGTTAACAATAATAATCGTAGTCTGATCTACTTCAACTATAACTTGATTTCTTTGAAAAATTATACTTCAAAGTCTAAAAATAATAATCTTGGAATAGCATCCCGCTATTCCAAAAAATACGAGTACTCGTATTCCAAAAATTCTAAAATGGGTTTTCCCCCTTCTTTTCTATACTTCTTAACATGTATGAAAATTATTTGAACTACCGTATATATACATATACATATGTACATAAATATAGAAAATTTTTAATTTATTTTAAGTCGCTTTTATTTCGAGTTTATTCTGAGCCACGCAATTGCTGGTGTTCGCAAGAAGAAAAAAAACCTTAAAAAGCTTTGACAAAGCTAACTATTGTTTTGATGTTTGTTTAGGCCAGACAATTACTAATCTTCATATTGTGGCAGACTACTAGGCCACCCAACGCCCAGTCATGCCGTCATCTTTAAGACTATTCTCAATTGATTGAATGTGTATGAATACCTCTGTATGGAAACGTATACCTTTGGAGGGAATTTGAGATTCCGAGCAGTGCAGTGGCAGGCACTTAAGGCAAATAATTATGCACTTGAGTGCCGGTAATAGTTTTGCTCGTACATTTTCATTTCCATTTGTAGCTTTTGTTATTGTTGTGTTTTTCAATTTTCCCTTTCAAGCTAACCCCACCACCACCTCCCGTTTAGCAGTGGTACACTGTGTGTCGATGGGACGATGAGGTTGTAGCTCTCCTCTAAACTCAATCTCGATGGGTTGGGAACTTAGCCTGGTTTGTCATTCTGCGGTTTTTCTGTTGGTTATAATTTTCGTCATCCTTTGTTTGGTTAAATATGCTATGCCCGATGATTCTTTGTGGTTGGCCTTTTGTTTCTTATCAAATACGAGGGGAGTGAAAAACTAATTTGAACTTAGGTTAGGTTAGGTTCAAGAGAGGAGACGTTTAGACGTCTCACGTCAATTAACATACACTTATATCAGTGATTCGGCCTGTTATGCGCTCCGTATTTATGATCTTTTTATACCCTACACCACACTGTGGTACAGGGTATTATGACTTTGTGCATTTGTTTGTAACACCCAAAAGGAGAAGAGATAGATCCATCGTTTATTATACCGATCGACTTAGAATCGGTTGATTTAGCTATGTCCGTCTGTGCATGTATTCTTGTAATCAAAGTAAAGGTCGCAATTATGGTCCGATTTCGACGAAACTTTACACATATCTTTTTTTGGCCCAAGGACGATCCCTATTTAATTTGGTTAAAATCGGTTCAGATTTGGATATAGCCCCCATATATATGTTAGCCCCGATTTGACATGTAAGCGCTGTAAAAACTTTATGTTATATCCGATCAGTATGAAATTCAGCAGAAAGAGGTCTCTTATTATATGAATGAACACTGTTAAATTTGGAAGAAATCGGAACAGATTTAGATATAGCCCCCATATATACGTTACCCCCGATTTCACATGTAAGCGCCGTAAAAAATTTATTTTATAACCGATCATTGTGAAATTCGGCAGAAAGAGGTTTCTTATTACATGAAGGAATACTGCCAAATTCGGAGAAAATCGGTTCAGATTTAGATATAGCCCCCATATATATGTTACCCCCGATTTTACATGTAAGCGCTGTAAAAAGTGTTTTTTTTTAATTCGATCAGTACAAAATTCGGCAGAAAGAGGTTTCTTATTACATGAATTAATACTGCCAAACTTGAGGGAAATCGGTTGAGATTTAGATATAGCCCACATATATATGTTACCCCCGATTTGACATGTAAGCGCTGTAGAAACTGTATTTTATATCCGATCAGTATGAAGTTTGGCTAAAAGAGGTTTCCTATTATATGAATGAACACTTTTAGATTTGGAAGAAAATATTTAGATATAGCTCCAGCATATATGTTGTTTTTTACTCGTTCAAAAATTTATGTTGGTTACACTGCTTAATTTGACAACCGATATAATGGCAGATAGTGTCCTTTGGTTTCCTGATGGATACACTTACAACAGAAGAATGTTTGCAAATTTTTTGTTCCGCCATGAAGCTTGTTTTTGGTTGAATGGGTATGATATTAGGCAAAGTTGTCGCATTTGGAGCGAAGATAATTCACAAGCTTTTGTGCAAACGCAATTGCATCCACAGACAAATTACTGTTTGTGCGCCTTATGGGTGGGCTGTCTTAAAAAAAAAAAAAAGATGGACAGAATGTTACCTTCAACGGTGAATGGTATAGAGAAATAATTGCAAGTTAATTTCGTACCTCAATTAGCTGGCATTAATCTTGCTGATATGTGGTTTCAACAAGATTGAGCCACATGCCACACAGCGCTCTCAACCCCCTTGGATTATTTTCCTTGGAGTTATGTACATTCACTCGCCTACGCCGATATAACAGAGACAATTGGACACCTTTTAATGAATATCCGGCGAGTTATTGCTGCCAAAAGGGTGTGAAAATTGGAGTTCCAGATGCCAAGTACACACCAGCCGTGGCGGCCACATTGCCCAAAATTTTTAAACATTAATGTTATAAAATGATCTATCCAATAAAGCCAGTTTAAATGATATTAAAAATATTAGTATTTGCTTTATTTTCATATGTTTATTTGTAAAAGGTGTTTTTTGCGTTGTTTTGTCGCCTCCATAGATTTAATGGCAGCCTGACTGAACGAATAAATTACGACACCAGTGATGGTTACTATTGGACTCTACCAGATGGCGTCCTCCTTCATTGCCTTTTTCTTTCGGCCAGATTGAAACTGCAAGTACCTGGTAGTCTGTAAGCTATATCAAGATAAAGTTATTTAGTTTGTAATCCGAAGCCAATCAAGCTTCTGTATAGAAGTGGAGCTAATTTCGATGTCCTGGTATTCTGCTAATTCGTTAATTTTTATTATTTTTTCTTGACCAAACGGTTATCTTAAATCTTTTGATTTAAACCAATGTTATATTAAAGTATAACTTTCGATGTATATTGTGTAAAATTTTCATGAAAAAATATTAAAAAATTTTGTTTTTGTACTCAGGCTCAAGATCGTTATTGTTGTTTTCATTATATGAAAACAACTTTGTTAAAAATTAAAGAAGAAGTAAGTGACATGTATTGGGGGCGGTTGTAATGGTTGGATAGACAGATCTGTTTCGGGAAACAACAATAACGATCTTGAGCCTGAGTACAAAAACAAAATATGGACTATGAAAGCAGATCGAATAAAACAAAAAAACAAAAACAAAAACAAATATTAAAAAATATGGCAACGACAGCAATTATTCGGAAGCGTTTCGAAAAAAGTAGAATTTCCGTAACATGATCCATTTCGAGGTTCTCCACATTTTTAAAGAAAAAAAAACACAGAAAATTTAAATTGAATGGGGAATGTTTACTATCATTTGAAAGAACATTCTTTGGCATTTATTTTTTGAAGATTATGTCTATCAAATGTTGGCCGCGACTACGTCTCAAATTATCCATCCTTTGAGTCCAATTTTCGATGACTCGTTCGAGCATTTTGACTGGTATGTTTTGCTCCAAGGCCTGAATCGATGCGGGTTTGTCCGCATAGACTTCAGACTTTACATATCCCCACAGGAAAAAGTGTAACGGTGTGATAACACACGATCTTGGTGGCCAATCGACCGGCCCAAAACGTGAAATTATCTGCTCACCGAAGTGTTCTCTCAATAAGTCCATTGATTGATGCGATGTGTGGAAAGTGGCGCCGTCTTGTTGAAACCAAATGTCGCCGAGATCACGAGCTTAAATTTCAGGCATCAAATAGTCGGCTATTATGGCACGATAACGGTCGCCACCGTCCCACAAACCACACCAAACCGTTGTTTTTCTGGATGAAGTGGCAGCTCTTGAATCTCTTCAGGTTGCTCTTCGTCCCAAATGCGGCAATTTTGCTTGTTTACATATCCATTGAGCCATAAATGGGCCTCATCGCTGAACAAAATTTGGCTCGAAAACGTCGGATCTTATTTGAACTTTTTTAGAGCCCATAGAGCGAAGCGATGTCGCTTGGGAAGGTCGGGCGGCTTCGGTTCTTGCACAAGCTGTATTTTGTATGCTTTCAATTTAAGATCTCGACGTAAAATGCGCCAAGTCGTTCCATACGTCAGTCCGAGATGCTGCGAACGGCGCCGAATCGACTCTCCACGGTCTTCGTGTACACTCTTAGCTACGGCCGCTACATTTTTTCACTGCGTGCTGGACGTGGTCTATTCGGTCGAATATTATCCAATAATGAATGCTGGGTCTCAAGATGGGTGATGTTGTTGAGAATAGTACGCTCTGTAGGCCGATTATGTTGACCATAAGTTGAGCGAAGTTAACAAAAATAACATGACAGCATGACACGACTCACACGTGATCTGTCAAAAAGAAGGCTATTGAAAAAAGTATCTCTACTTGGAACACCCGTTACATCTATTTTCTTAGAAAACACTAAAAAATTTTGTCAATGATCTGCGCATAACATTTTGTGGTGTAATATGGAGTCCTAAACACGAAAAGCATATGGGCATTTCCGGGGGTCGCGAACGTACGTTCGTACGCTTTTGATGTACAAAAAATATAGAAAACAAAAATGTTCGCCCCATTTTTTTTGGTGATTTGATAGCATATTGGTAGCTCTATGTTAGATGCAAAAGATGGGTTTCATCGAGTTTTAGTTTTCATAATGATAGCAATAAACATGTGGTCACGAACGTACGCGAAATAGAAGTCAACTTTGGCTGAATCTAGTAACATGCAAAAATCTGGGAAAAGGAACGGAATATTCTAAAGCTATTAATTTATTTTAAAAGAGGATTAATTTAGCTTTCAAGCGAGTATTTACACAACAAATTATCTCTATTGGTTTTTTTTTCTAATTGGCTTAGGTGCCGGTCGCGAACGTACGATTTTTCCATCTGTTTTAACCGTTAAATTAATCGTTAGTCGAACTTTTTATTGGTCTCCTTGCATTTTTCTCTTCTTGATTGATTGTAATAGAGAAATTTTGTAGAAAGAGTACAAGCATAACATATGTTTTTATATGTAAAATAATTAAATATAAAAATGTCTGTAAAAGTAGCTTAAAATGGAAAAAACTAAAAATTTTTAAGTTTTTAGGCAAATTTTCTCATGAAAACAACTGAGATATGCTATGAAACCAATATTTTTTAAAAAATTTACACATTTTGTATTCATTTTTTTATAATTATTCACAATAAAATACGACGATGACCATTCGGCGGAAATGCCCACATTCCAAATTTTTTATTGTTTTTAAAAAAAATAAAAAAAGGTATATACTTGATAATGCCGGGAAATACGTTAAATTAAAGGAAATTAAAGGAAAAGAAAACTACAAATGTTAGTAATGATACTATCATGTGGATACAGATGTTTAGCAACTGTCGTTAAAACAACTAGAAAATATTTTGTCAATGATCTGCGCATAACATTTCCTGGTGTAATATGGAGTCCTAAACACGAAAAACATATTCAAATTTTTTTATTGTTAATTTAAAAAAAAATAAAAAAAAAGTGTATGATTGATAATGTCGGGAAATACGTTAAATTAAAGGAAATTAAAGGAAAAGAAGACTACAAGTGTTAGTAATGATACTATCATGTGGATACATTTGTTTAGCAACTGTCGTTAAAACAACTAGAAAATATTTGTTTTGTTTTTCCAAAAAATCGTTTCTTACTGGCACGAAAAAATCATTAAAAATAGAAAAAAATTGCCGAAAACTAGTTTGTTCCATATTTTGAAAGCTAGCGCCATAACGAAGAAAACATTGTCTATTTGGAGAAAATCTATTGATACATGTTAAAATTATAGCAGTTTTGGTAGAAATAAGAGAATTTCAACAAAATTCGGTTTTTATACCCTATTGTGAACAAGGGTATTTATCAGATGCTGCCAACCAAAAGTGCAACACATCGATGGAGTGACCCATGATACCCCAAGGATATTTGGCGGAAATCAGTTTTGGACCATTTTATTTTTATTCAATGTCCTGTCTGTCTGGTTGGTGCGCACGATAACTTTTGACAGGATTAACCAATTGACTTCAAATTTGACCCTATCACACACAAAAAATAAATCAGATTTTTGCAAAAAAAATACTAAAAGGGACATCACGAACAACTTAGAAATTCATGAAGAGTTGGTGAAATTTAGGAATACTTCTTTTTCCTACCAATGAGTTTCTATAGGTTATTATAAAATTGTTGGATACTGTTGAACTGACATGAACTATTTTTCGACATATTTATACCCTCAATTTAGTGTGACGAGGGTATATATCATTTGCTACGGAAAAAGTGTAAGACATCGAAGGAGTGACCTAAGACCCCAAGTATGTTCGGCGGAAATCCGTTTTGGGCCATTTTAAGTCGAATGAACAATGTCCGTCCGTGGCTGGTGCGCACGATAACTCTCGAAAGAAGTAACCGATTGACTTCAAATTTGCTACGTGGTAATATTTTTTTCTATCTCCGGCTAAGTTTAAGATGGGCCATATTGGTCCACTCCTTCTTGTACCTCTCCCACAATGGTTTGAAATGTTGTGAAATATTGAATCTTTATTACCTGTATAATACTTATTCGAATTTTCTGAAATTCCACACATAGTATTAGTTTATTAGTCTCTATCAACTCCACAAAAATTGGCGAAGTTGCTACGCCCCTTTTGGTACCTCCCACACAAATGCACTATTTTGCACCAAAAATTAACGACTTATAACATTAATACAAGTGTATAAAAATACTTGAAATGTTGTACAGTGTAATGCTTCTATAGTGCCTAAAGTCCAGTGAAAAATGGGAGTTATTGCCACGCCCCTTTGGTACCTCCCACCAGGGCTGTGGAGTCGGTGTCGGCGTTGTTTTTGCAAATTTCATGATATTACACTTTCAAATGCATAAATTTTATTATTTTTTTACTCATTTTGTATAAATATGTTTATGTCCACACATATTAATCGAAATTTTTGTTCGCGAAAATAGTTGAATTAGATAATTTTGCAAAATTCATCTCGGAGTCAACCATATTGGAGTCGACTCCGACTGCGACTCCGGCTACGACTCCGAGATCGATTTTATAAAATGTGCTGAATCAATTATATTCTGGGCAAAACATACTCATTCATATGTGTGTCCATTTATATATTTATACAAAATATTTTAAAAATGTTCAATGTATTTATTGGAAAGTATAATTTAATGAAAGCAGCAAAAACAAGGCCGACTTCGACTCCACAGCTCTGTCTCCCACACAAAGGTACCATTTTGCACCAAAAGTTAAGAGCTTACAGCATGAATACCAATGCAACAACATTTTGCACAGTGTAACGCCTTTAAAGTAGCTAAAGCCCTCTAAAAAATTAGGCGTTATCACCACGCCCCTTTTTGTACCTGCCACACAAAATGGCCACAACATACCAAAATTTAATATCTCATAACGATAATATACCAGTGCACATAAACTCTTATAATTCGGCATTGTGCAATGTCTTTAAAGTATGTACTGTTCAGCGAAATATAGGTGTATTTGTTAAACCCTAACCCTCTAACACAAATTGACAGAGTAATTAGTGTAATGTTATACCTTAGTCGGTTTATCCGACTGAAACATTCTCACTTGTTTTTTGACAAATTCGTCATTTTTCCTTAATTCCACCATTTAAACGCAGCAATAGATTAGCATAATATTCGCCGTTGATTGTTTTTCCATTTTGAAGATAACCAATACAAATTATGTCACACCGTCTAAAAGTACAGACGTCTTGACATTGCCTGTAGATGGAACTGTGGATTCTTCCATTCCACACTGGTCCTAAATCCAATTTGTATACCCTCACTTTAGTGATACGAGGGTATATGTATATCATTTGCTACGGAACAAAAGTGTAACACATCGAAGGAGTGACTTAAGACCATAAGTGTGTTCGGCGGATATTCGTTTTGGGTCATTTTAAGTCGAATGAGCAATGTCCGTCCGTCTGTCTGCTCGCTGGTGCGCACGATAACTCTCGAAAGGAGTAACCGATTGACTTAAAATTTGGAATGCGATAATTTTTTTCTATCTCCGGCTAAGTTCGAAAATGGGCCATATTGGTCCACTCCTTCTAATACCTCCCCCACATAGGGTTAACATTTAATGAAATATTGATTCTTTAATAACTTGTATACTACTTATTCGAATCTTCTGAAATTCCACACATGGTATTAGTTTATTGGTCGCTATCACCTAGAGAAAATGGTCAAAGTTGCCACACCCCTTTTGGTACCTCCCACACAAATGGACTATTTTGCACCAAAAGTTAACCTTAGTCGGTTTATCCTACTTGTTTACGTAGCAAATGATATATAAATACTCTGCACAAAATTAAGGGTAAAATTAAATGTTTTAAAGCTACTACAACTTATTTCGCATACCTCTGTATTAGGGCGGGTCGATTTAAAAATCGCCCATTGCTCAGTGAAAATCGTATTCTAGGGATCAAAATAAGAAACTTTGCCGAAGGAAACATACCTCTAAAGCGAATTCTGATGTCCCGGAAAAATCCCACTTTGACCCATTTAGAGTGCTCCAATCGAGTCCAAATGTATGACCGACCCCCACTCAGTGAAGTGCTCAGTGAAAATCGTATTCTAGGGATCAAAATAAGAAACTTTGCCGAAGGAACTATACCTCTAAAACGAATTCTGATGTCCCGGAAAAAATCCCACTTTGACCCATTTAGAGTGCTCCAATCGAGTCCAAATGTATGGAACCCCCAGGGGTGTGCCACTGGCATGGGTGGGTCGGGCCTCCAAAGTTAGTGGGGGTCGGTCATACATTTGGACTCGATTGGAGCACTCTAAATGGGTCAAAATGGGATTTTTCAAAATTTGCCCCTACCCAAAAGTTCGACCCAAATTCCGGGACATCAGAATTCGTTTTATAGGTATGGTTCCTTCGGCAAAGTTTCTTATTTTGATCCCTAGAATACGATTTTCACTGAGCATTGGCGACTTTTTTTGCCTCCCCACAAATCGACCCGGCCTACTCTGTACGTAGTTTCTGTGCACCATAGGTGGAAAATAGCAATCGAATATCGAAAATTTATTTTTTTCTTCAGAAACTTCGACTTTCACCCCCCGTTATTTGGGGAGCTTCTTCTCCATTGCTTCATTTTGTTTTAATTTGTTTTGTTTATTGCAATTTGTACGTTGAGACAGACGACTGTGCGATGCGATTCTCATATTTGTTGTTTTTATGGTATTTGATGTCATGTTTAAACTCAATTGTTGTTATTGTTTCTATTGGTGGCAGTAGAGTGGTTGTTTTTGTTGTTGTTGTTGGTACTGCTGCCACTGCATGTGTTGGTGTACGATATAATGTTGATGTCGAAGCCGTTGTCGTCGGCCGCATCGGTCGCTGTCGTTACAGACTGACAGAATCGTTGTGGATGCGGTTTTTGTGTGCATTTTGCATTTTCCACTCTTTTTGTTACGTTTTCCCTTTGTTTCTCTTTTGGCGCTGAGAACCAAATAGTACCAAACACAGATACAATCAGACAGGATAAACTAATACCACTTAAAGCTGGAAGAATAAACTGAACTGAACACAAATTTACATACACATTTTTGGTCTTAAAATGGTTTCACAGAATTTTTCATCTGTTTTTTTTTTTTATATATTACTTTTCTTCATTGTCATTGTTTAACTAGCATTGCTGTCAATTGCAAATGAGTAAAATGTAAAATTTAAAAACGAAGTTTTTGCTTCAGATAGTACTTTAGCGGTGGAATTAAAAGTTCATCTGCTAAACTCCTACATTAGCATTCCTTGGGGTTTGGAATTACACAGTTAAAAATAGGAAAAACGAATACAATTTGCACAAGCAGTTTTAGAAGTATGTCACTATTTCTCTATTTTCAATGACATAATAACATTTATCAAATTTGGTGTGAGATAATATGTTTTTCTATCCAGGCTATGTTCGAAAATGGGTCATATTGCACCACTCCTTCTAGTACCTCCCTCACAAAGGTTGTAAATTTAGTGAAATATTGATTTCCCAATATCTTATGTACTACTTATCAAAATTTTCTGTAACTCCACACATAGCATTACTTTATTACAAAATATCACCTTCAGAAAAATGGGCTGAGTTACCATGCCCCTCCCAGTCAATGGGACCATTTTGCACCAACAGATAACGGCTTATAACTTTGATTCCAGTGCATACAAATGCTTGCAATTTTAAAATATTATTAGTGCTCACTCACAGTCCATTGAAAAATGGGAGTTATTGCCACGCCCCTTTTGCCACCTCCCACACAAAATGGCGAAAGTTAAAAAATATGAAACGTGATTTTTTGCATTTCCCTTACTTTTACAAAATGGGGCATAACTTTTACATTTATTTATAGAGTACTATTGGACCCCTCTAAGGAGAGGTTAACCAGGGTGCACTGCGTGAAATCACTAAATGGTCTGCAAAGTAGTGGCTCTCAGGATCCTTGAGAAAGTCAACCCTGCATATGTATATGACCAACAAGCTGAGAGAATCCATAACGTGGGTACGGAATATTACCGAAGTACAGGATGATGCGTCAGGTTCCATTCAGCATCCTATTAAAGGGCTGAGCTCTTCAGATGAACCGCCGGCTTCCACAAGGATTCGAAACACAGCTGCTGGCTTTGAAAAATGTATAGAGATAGATAACACACTGTGCTCTGGTTTCTTCGATGTTCTTGTGGAGCTGCCGGGTCTGGTTCCCGATTGTGTCGACGCAGGCTGATATCAGGCCGCATAAAACTAATGCGGTTTAGTGTTAGGTGCTTTCGCTGCGCCTTGTAGAAGTTTGGTAAAATCTGACAGAGTAGGGCACTGGATGTTGTCAACAAGAAGGACATCCCGTCTCGGCCCAGTGGACATGCATTGTACCAGCCGATGTGGAATCTATCACTAATATGCTGAAAGTCTGCAATCCCAGGCTTCCAACTGGCAACTGGATCGGTCGATTGGATGAGGCTGATGGGTCTCGCAGACACATATTATTTACCAATGTGTTCAAAAGCGATAAGAGAGAGGATTCGAAAAATACTCTACCGTAGTATTTTTCGCAAGTGCCAGAGCTACATCTGTAGGGAACTTGCGTTTCACCTTTCTTCAATGTGACGGGATGCCAGGATAAGCTTTTCATGACGGAATTCGAAGAATTCTTGGAGAATGTATCATATGAGTATGAAAAGTAGTAAACTTGTGATATGAAAAAGATGGTGTGAACCTACCTTCTTAACTATAAATAGACAAGAGTTGCTCGATGGAAAGGAAGGAAAGGATTCTTATTCGAAAGTTTTATACACTCATAAATACTGGATAGATTTCTGTAATGACATAGAAAGCTCATACAAAGCCTCAAGTTTTACTCAACACCTTGTACTATTGGGTACATCAGAAAAAAGATAGTTCTTGGACTACTTCCAGGGAGGAATCACTAGGAGTGATCCTGGATACACATTTCCCGGACAACTCTGAAGCGTCGTTGCGGATATGCTGAGGAAGTGCTGTGGGCCAACAGAGCCCCACATGACTGGGACACATACATTGAAGAACTCAAACAGTACAAAAAAAACAGTTGAGGATGACTTAAAATAAATCCTGGATAGATTTATGTAGTGGCGTATAGAGCTCATCCGACGCCTCAAGGTTACGGAAATTTTTAGCCTCAACCCCTTGTACTATTAGATATATCAATAAAGATGACAGTTCTTGGATTACGTCCATTAAGGAATCGCTGGGAGTGCTGCTGGATACACATTTCCCGGAGAACTATGAAGCGGCATTGAATACTTTGGCTGGCTGAGCTACAGGCAATGGCTGGGAGATAAGTGGATAGTTACTTTGGGACTAAAATTGATCACAGACTACTGTCCAATCAACGGCATGCCTACTACAAGAGCAAATCCACCGAAATCACCCTTCATTATCTAGTCAGCTATATTAAAGCAATATACTATTTTAAGCAATATACTTCAATAACAAAAATCCAGCCGCATTAGTCCAGATCTGGCAACCATGGAGGTTGAGAACATTATACGAATGTTCATTCATAAGCTTCTGATTGGGAGACTCATTTCAGCTAGTTGAGGCTCCTACAGCAGGCCATTCATGCAACCGCAGGATGAGATTCCGATAATGGTGTTGGTGTAGCCTAGGTTGCACCCACATTTGAAAGAAATTAATTTTTCGACATCCAATTATATTCTGTACTAGCTGACCCGGTACGCTTCGCTGCCCCCAAAGTACGTTTCAGTGAAATAGAACCATATGATATGTTGACACCCTTGATATGTATTACGGCACTGTTTTCGGGACATCCATATTGCACTTAAATGCACAAATTTGGCAGGCTACCTCGCTCATTCTCTTTTGGGGCATATAGATTGCTGTGAAATACAGTCATATCAATTAGTGCAATAATTCTATCAGTATTTATTTTTTCTATAACGATGCCGCCTATTCACGCCCTCTATTCCGATATCTCCCAATTTTGTTGAGTCACGTGCTAACTTTGAAGGCACTTGAATACTAAACACACTTGGTCAAGCGTCAATCTAGATGTAATGGTCTCCAGTTATTTCGTTTTCAGCAAGCGTGTCGTATGCACAGATACTTCCACTGATCAGCTTTTTAATCCGATTCCGTAGAGTGCTATCAACAGCATCCACTATAAACTTCAAGACGTTGAGTGCAACGCCTCTCTATATTTCGTTTTGAGTACTTTGTCCATCGACACTATTTTCACGCAAACTGTCCTGCAATGATATTTAACAATTTTTCAAATTCACATCTCGGGTTGTATCCATCATTCCTGTTTGTAGCTCCATCACCGCTACTGGTACCAAGGCCAGACAGCCAAACTTCAAAACCATGGCTGATATATGTAGTGGTCGAAATATTGAATTTTGAAATTTCAGGTTGTGTAGGTGTACCCACTGTTAATACGATGCCAGTTTTTGCAACCATTTTTACGGACCAGCTGCAATAGTGCAGGAAATATTATATGTATATTCAGATGTCATGTTTCACATTTCAGGTTGTCTGGGCGGTGCCACTCACACTGTTTGTTCACGCCAGTTTCTTGCTCCAACACTCGATCTGGTTCCACATACCAAATTTCGAGAATTTTGGTCCAATAGCAATCAAAATATTGAACTTCTGAATTTCTGGTAGTGTGGGTGGTACCACGCCCACCGTCACAATCACACCTGTTTTTGGCTCCAACACGCGTACTGCTACCAAGGCACAAATACTAAATATCGCCGATCTTACTGCAATAGTACTCAAAATATAGTATTTGTAAATTTCAGGTTGTGTAGGCGGTGCCACACTCACTATAACTGTCACACCAGTTTATTGTTCCACCGCGCATACTTGTACCAATGTCACATATACCTAATTTGAAGACTCTTACCGCAATAATACTCGTAATATAGCATTTTTAACTTTCAGGTTGGGTGGGCGCTGTCACGCTCACTAACACTATCACCCAAGTTTTCAGCTTCATAACGCGTACTGGCACCAAGGTCACACATACCCAATTTGGAGCATATTTCATATTTGAATTTTAGGTTGTGTGGGCGGTGCCACGCCCACTTTCACTGTTTCCCCGTTTTTAGTCCTGTGACGCGTACTGGTACCAAGGTCACACATACTACATTTCGACAGTTTTACTGCAATAGTACTCGAAATATTTCATATTTAGATTTTAGGTTGTGTGGACGGACCCACGCCCACCGTCACTATCACCCCAGTTATCAGCTACATAACGCGTAATGCCACCAAGGTCACATATACCCAATTTCGAGAATTTTACTCCAATAGTATTCGAAATATTTCATATTTGAATTTTAGGTTGTATAGGCGGTGCCACGCCCACTGTCACTATCATACCGGTTTTTGGCTCCATGATGTGTACTGGTACCAAGATCACACATATCGAATTTCGAGTATTTTAAACCAATAGTACACAAGATATTACACTTTTAAATTTTACATCGTATGGGCGGTTCCATAGCCCTTTGTCCAATCAAACCCGAATATAGCTACGAACCTTCCACACACCAAATGATATTCTCATGCAAAAATTCAGCAAAATCTGTTCAGCCGTTTTCGAGTCCATCGCATACCAAGGAACACCATTTCATTTTTATATACGAGTATATAGATAATTTAAAATGAAACGGTTCTAAATGCATCAGCCTATTCATTTCTATTAGGAAACTAAGCGCTATATACTCGTAAGTCGTCTTTTTGCTCAGATCCTTATGAAGTTAGGCAGCGAGGAGTTTCTAGATCTAAATTAAAAAAATGTCTGGCAATATTCCTTCTGATCACTTAATGAACTTCTCAATATAATAGGTAACTGTAATTCATGCTTTCTTTTTTTATGTTTGCTCTAATTAGGAAAAAGTAAGCTTTAAAGTCAGTTGTTGTCAACACGTGCATTCTGACTTCAAAGTGAATCGTATTTTTTGTGTGACTTTGGTTTGTGATTAAACGGGCTACGCTGATTTTATTGTCCTAATTATTTTTATTATTATTAAGCTCAATTTCAAGGAAATATTTTACAATTTTTATTTAATTACTTCCATTGTAAGTATTAAAAACATTTTTTTTTTTGAAAAAGTTCAGAAATTGCAAAAAATAAAATATTTCCTTTTTCAAGTAGAGTTAAAGCTGTTTATTCCGCATAGTTCCGGTGTAAAACTATATTTGGGTTAATCTTTTAAGAGTTCACTTTAAGGTAAATCAAAAACATCTTGCGTATTTTTGCGACCGCCATACATTTTTTTTTCACTTTTCCAGTATGACCTCCACTCTTTCGCGAAAGGAAATTTTTGAAGAATGGCTAAAAACTCAAAAAATACAACGCAAAGACGTATTATTGACATTAATAATGGTTAGTTATGGTCTTCAAGATATACCAGAAGACGTGAAAAAAATCTAAAGGCAAATATAAATATTATTTGTTTTAAGCTAGCCGAAAAATGGATAAAAAGTGGAAGACATCGTGACCGTTTCTTAGCATCAAATTCAGTTTGGCTTGATGAACCGTATGTATGTACAACCGAAAGGTTGTAAAAAAGCAGGAAGAAACCCGAAAACTTTGATGAGTGTATGTAGTGACAAATCGAAAAAAAGAAAAATACAAAGATTCAAACTGACCATCGAGAAATTATTAAAGCTAACTAGCTTTTCGCAAAATGGGAAAGCGAGATTCAGCCAAACTTGTGAAATATCTGTCGGAAGCTTAAACCAGTAAATGTACGGAAGTGAAAACCATTTGTAAGAGATTTAGCTCTGAGCCTGTGCCTTTAAGGAGCCTTTCTCCCGATGAAGCCTTATCTGTAATGGTTGATGCTAATTTGTCGAAACACCAATACGATTTTATTCGGCTAAAGGTTAACGCAAAAGGCAAAAATATTTTTATCTCCTACACTAATTTTCCAAAAGCAAAGAAAAAATGTTATCCAGCTGAAACGGAAATCACTGAGATGCATGTAAAAAGTTCACTCCAGTGAATCATACTATTGAAAGACTTTGTTTAGCTCAAAAAGAGGTTTTACTTGGTATTGATAAACTGAAAACGTATGAAAATCGTCTTAATATTTTGATAAAATGGGGATGTGATGGGGCTCAGCAAAAGCATTACAAACAGAAGTTTTTCTCAGAGGAGGGCCATACAGATGAATGTTTATTTAGTATATCAATGGTTCCTATTCAAATGAATTTCAGTTCTACACAAAGAAAAATAATTGTATGGCAAAATCCTGCTCCTTTATTTACAAGATGCTGCCGTCCAATCAAGTTTGTTTTTGCCACAGAGTCCACTGAGTTAATTTAGTACAGCAAGAAATTAGAGATTTGCCTTCAACTCTTATAACAAATAGCAAAAAAAAATTCTAGTTGAGTCTATTTTTATGCTTACTATGATAGACGATAACATTTGTAATGCACAATCATCTGTAACCTCTTCTTCTCAAACGTGTTTCATATGTGGAGCGAAACCGAGCGAACCAAATAAACCTTCTGTGTTTTTAAATAAAATTATCGGTGAACGATCTTTAACATTCGGAATGTCTCCGCTACATTCATGGATCCGTTTTATGGAGTGTGTATTAAACATAGCATATAAGCAAGCTCGAGGACCGAAAACAGAGATTTCGAAATGAAATGGGGTTGCTTGTAGACATGCCAACACAACAAGCAGGTAATACGATTGACGGTAATACTGCTATACGGTTCTTTAGAGCAGTTCTTCAGAAATCACTGGTGTCAATACAGAATTAATTGAACGGTTTCATATTATTTTGGAAACTTTAGGTAGTGGTTACCCTATTGATGAAGATGTTTTTGAAAGTTTTATTATTGTCACACGAAAATTTATAATACAACGAATACCCATGGTACATTACGCCAGTCAGCGTCCATAAAATACTTTTTCATGGAAAAGACCTAATAAGGTCTTGCATTCTTCCTATAGGACAGCTGTCAGAAGAAGCTCAAGAAGCAAGAAATAAAGACACGAGGAAATGTAGAGAGTTGTTTACAAGAAAAACTTCGAGAATAGATACAAATACAGATCTTTTCAATCGACTCTTAATTTCTTATGATCCTTTTATTGCAAGTTTGCGTCACATTTCCTTTCGAGTTCGAGGTTTGATAACAAAAGAAGTTCTTTCATTATTATCCGTTGTTGCTTTTGAGGAGGAAGAATCTTTTAACGATATATATGAAAATGAATAAATCAAAATTTCTATGTTTATTTATGTGTTATTATATGAATATTTATCTGTTATTATGTATTATTAATGTAATAAAGCAAAAACAAGTAAAGAAATCAATTATTATCAAATATCTATAAAAAAATATTAAAATTATTTTAATATTAAAAATCATCTCCGATTCCTTACGTAAAAACTCACTTAATAATTTTATTAATCATGAATCTTAGTTATATTCAACCTAAATAATAGTAACGGGCAAGTAGAGATACTTTTTTCAATAGCCTTTTTTTGACAGATCACGTGTGTGTCGTGTCATACTGTCATGTTATTTTTGTTAAGTATTGTTTGGCATTTCATCATGGAAAGACTTACTCCTGAACAACGTTTACAACAAATTGACAGGTTAATTAGTGTAATGTTATAACTGGTGATCCAAGTAGAGATATTTTTTTCAATAGCCTTTTTTTGACAGATCACGTGTGGGTCGTTTCATGCTGTCATGTTATTTTTGTTAAGTATTGTTTGGCATTTCATCATGGAAAGACTTACGCCTGAACAACGTTTACGCGTGTCATTCGCCAATTACCAGTCGAAATGCTCGAACGAGTCATCGAAAATTGGACTCAACGGATGGACCATCTGAGACGTAGCCGCGGCCAACATTTGATCTACATAATCTTCAAAAAACAAATGCCAAAGAATGTTCTTTCAAATGATAATAAACATTCCCCATTCAATTTGAATTTTCTGTGTTTTTTTCTTTAAAAAAGTAGGGAACCTCGAAATAGATCACCCTATATATATAACTACAAATAATCTCAGAGGATTTATTTAAGAAAACATTTTTTTTTAATTTTTTTTCTTGGCAGTGAGAACTATTTATTTGTTGTGTCATTCTATTAAAAAAATCTTCTTTAAAAAAAGTTGATTTTTTATAATAATTTATATATTTGAACTCATTTTTTATATAATTAATAAGTGAGATCGTGAAGGTACATAGTTTGTTGATTCTAAAACGAACCTTGTTTCTGCGTACAGGCAGGTCTAGTGCATAACGTATTAGGCTCCGCCCGGCTTTAACCTTTCTTTACTTACATATATATTTTTCCACAGCAGAAAATCGTCGAACAAGAAATTACTTCAAACTGTTTTTTATCCGGTTTTTTGTCCCTCACAAACAAACTAAAAAGACAAGTGTGCCAACATAAAAAAGCTAATCGAATGTACGTAGCCCGAGAAATTTCAAAATGCACTATTTCTATTGTACATACCTCGTAGTATATAGAAATGGGTTAACCATATGGATGCAAATCACTTTTAGTCCCGATTTATACTGGCTGAATGTTCAGCAGATTATCGGCGTTTTGTAGGAGAGAGAGAGGCAGTCGGCAAAAGGGGGGGAAAAAACTCTCCCTGAACGTTTTGAGTTCATATGGCAAATTCAAAAGAGAATTTGATGATATGCTGCTGAAAAAACTTGCCTAGTGTAAATCTGCACTTAGCTCCCTATGCAAAAGATTTGCATAGTTTTGAACATTTTGTGCTTCCCTACAAATGAATGACGATCAATCGGGCATAACAGCATTACTAAGCTTGGCTAAACAGCAACATGAATACTCGTATTAAGATCGAAATCGAATCGTAGAGATGCCTTAATTTTTTGTCAAGTGTATTACAAATGGTATAGTTACAATTGCTATAAGTAAATAGCAGTAATGCTGTTGGCATTGCAGCTATTTCTTTCGCTGTTGCTACAGCAGCTTATGTGAATATGGCTGTGGATGTTGATTTTTGCTGCTGCAGTTGATGTTATTAGCTACTTAATTCAATTTGTTGGTATTGCTATCATTTGTTGTTGCCATTGTCGTTGTCGTAGTTGTTGCGAAGACTGATGTGTGCTCATGTTATGACAACAATTATTGTAAATGTCACAAATTGCTATTTGTAATTAGCAGTTGTTGTTATTGCTGCAGTTTTTTGCATTTTATTTTGCTAGACCAGACTAGCAACGACGACGTCGTGGTTGCTGTCACTCTTGTTGAAGCTGCCACTGCTGCGGCTACGACTGCATCTACTGTTATGGTTATCGTTGCGGTGGTATTCAGAGTCAAAAGAAACTTAAAACCTCATTGAATTTTACAAATAATGCTCATCGTTATTTTTTATTATGTAGTTACATTCATGCTACCTATATAGTTGTAATATACATACGTGTATGTATATTTGTACATATGGAAATGTTATTATACTCTAGTAAGCATGATCGGTTTTTTATTAGATTTGGAACTGGTTTACTTCTGATATTTGGCAAATTGACTGCTGTTTTTATTCCCTACACCACACTGTGGTACAAACTTATAATAAGTTTGCTTCACGGCAGATGTTTGTAACACCTGAAAATAACACAGGTTTAGTTTTAGGTTTAGGGTAGGGTGGCAGCCGTATTTTTTTACAAGCTCACATAGACCAGTTTAGGTCCCTAGTGTTACAACGGGCTGAAATGCCCCTCATCGAAACCAACCTGTTTGATATATAAATTTAACGATACTACGAATATCAGTACTGGAAAGATCTGTTAGGCTGCCTAAAAGGGCAGTCGCAAAGCAAGTGCTCAATGCTCTCCACTTCTTCCTCATTTCCACAGCTTCGTCAGAAGTCATTGGAGTCAATACCCAATCTTTTGGCGTGTTCGCCGATCAAGCAGTGTCCCGTCAGAACCTGTACTAACGTAGACAATCGTTTCCTCTCTAGTGCGAGGAGATATTTTGACCTTCTCAGGTCATACCTTGGCCAGATTTGTCTAGCTACCCTGCAGGTGCCGATTTCTGTCCATCTTTCGTTGGACTGCCTGATTGCCTCTTGCCTAAGCCAAAGCTTGCACGTGGATAGTGGCGCACCAATATATGCAAATTATTCGAGAATTTGTAATGTCGTTCCTTTCCTAGCAAGTTCATCGGCTTTGCAGTTCCCCGGGATATCCCTATGCCCAGGCACCCATATGAGGTGTATATTAAACTGCTGAGCCATCTCGTTAAGAGATCTGCGGCAGTCGAGGGCTGTTTGTGAATTTAGGGATGTTGCCTCCAGAGAATTGATGGCAGCCTGGCTGTCCGAGTAAATGACAACGCCAGTGTTGGTTACTATGTTGCGACTCAGCCACTTGGCGACTTCCCATATTGCCATTATCTCGGCTTGATAGACACTGCAGGTATCTGGTAGTCTGTGAGCTATATCCAGACTAAGTTCTTCACAGTGTACTCCGAAGCCAACCTTTTCATCAAGCTTCGAACCATCCGTGTAAAAGTGGAGATGGTTTCTATTACCTGGTATTCTGCCGACCCATTCATCTCTGGCGGGAATCATAGTGATGTAATTTCTCTCGAAGGTGTACACTGTTGGTATATAGTCCACTCGGTCGGTTACCATAGCACTACACTTTGATATCCTCATGTGACCATAGTTCTTGTACCTCCACATTGATAGGCAGTTTAATCTTATTGCCGCTTTGGTTGCAACTTCTCTCGCCACAATATTAATCGGCAGTATATGGAGTAGGGCTTGTAGAGACTCGGTCGCAGTAGTCCTTAAGGCTCCGCTTATGCTCAGGCAGGCAGTTCTCTGAACCCTTGTTAGTAGGTTGGTGATGTTAGTTTGTCAGTTGCCGTCCACAATACCGTATAACAGTATTGGACGAACTACTGCTATATATATCCAGTGGACGATTTTAGGAGAGAGTCCCCACCGCGACCCTACAGCCTTTTTGCAGGAATATAAGGCGACGTTGGCATTCCTTACACGTTCCATTACGTTAAGTCTAAATAACGTTGTTAAAAGCCCCTTCTATGTCAAGAAATGCCACCATGGTGAATTCCTTGAAATGCAGGGACGATTCGATAGTGCTCACAAGCTGATTCTGTAGACTTCCCCTTATTGTAAGCATGTTGGTGCCCCGACAGGAGTTTCGTATCCAGGTTTTCCCTAATTAAATTATCTAAAAGTCTTTCCAGACCTTTCAATAGGAAGGAGGATAGGCTAATTGGTCTGAAGTCTTTTGGCCTAGTGTGTGATATCTTTCCCGCTTTAGGTATGAATACCACTTTGGTATCCCTCCATCGATTCGGGACGTATGAAAGCCTGATACAGCCTACATAAATTTTCTCCAGCCAGGGGATAATGTACTTTAACATTTTCTGCATTTCTGCTGGAGTGATGCCATCTGGTCCAGGTGACTTGAAGGGCTCAAAGCTGTTAATAGCCCAGCTTATTCTGGATCTCTCAGTCAAGAAGCTAGCGACGCTCGCAGTCCACTCGCACTCTTGTTGGTCCTGCTGATCCTCGGGTTCTGTTACAGAGTTGCCCGGGAAATGTGTGTCGAGCAGTACATTGAGCGACTGCTCGCTGTTTTTGGTCCAGTTATTTGCCTCATCCTGTAAATATCCCACTGTACAGGGTGAAGCAGATAATATATTCCTCAGCCTAGCGGCGTCGGAGACCTTTTCCACTTCACCACAGAAGGTATACCAAGAGCTCCTTTGCGCCTTTCTAAGCTCCTTCTTATAGATCTTGAGCTGCTCTTTATAGACATCCCAATCATTAGCGACCCCAGTAGATTTAGCCTTATTGAATAGCTTGTTGCAGGTCTTTTTCATAGCCGTTAGCTCAGAAGTCCACCATTGGGGTTTAGTTTTACCCTTGTACCTTGTTTTTGGACAGGCTTCTTCAAGGGATCTATTGAATGATATGGTGATATGATCGACCAGATTATCCAGACCGGCTTTGTCATTCGGTTCGTACAGAAGTTTAGAGTTGAGGACTTTCTTGAAATTCTTCTCATACAGATGCCACTTTGTCTTCCTTACATTTCTGTGGACGGCGGGTTTAGGCGCTTTTTCCGCGAGTTTGAACTCAATATAATGGTGATCTGAGAATGAGTGGTCGTCCAGTACATTCCACCCAATAATTTTGTCTGACAGCCGGTAAGTAGCAAACGTTACGTCGAGTACTTCTTGTCTGTCTTTAATTGTGAAGGTCGGTTTATTACCTATGTTACAAATACTAAGGTTGGTAGTTAGAATAAAGTCAAGAAGCGAATCACCCCTATTGTTTATATCCGTACTACCCCATATAGTATGATGAGCGTTCGTGTCTGCGCCAATAATCAGCTCGAGCTCGTCAGACGTTGCTTCTTCTACTACTTCCCTGAATAGAGCACTCGGTACTACAGATTCATAAGGCAAGTAGCTGGAGACCACCCAATATATGCGATTACCGATCTCCAGGATAGCAGCTGTTTGGTCTTTACCACTTAAATTAGTCAGGAGAAAGATACTTAGATCTTTCCTGGCCAAAATGCAGGTTCTTGGAGTGCCTTCACAGTTGGCCACAATCAGTTTAAAGTTGGGTGTCCTAATACCGCACACCCTTCCTCCCACTACGTAGGGCTCCTGTATCAGGACGATGTCTATTGCGCCTGTGGACAGGCGCAGCAATAGAGCCGCTGAGGCTGCTTAAGCGTGATGGAGGTTAATCTGTAGAATTCTTACCATCATTGGTAATTGACAGATTAACATCCACCCCGACAAGGGTGTTATCGAACTCTTCGTCCGTATCGTCGAGAAGCATGTCCCCGCCAGATGCGTCAAAGAGTCCGGAGACTCCCCTCAGCCTCTCTGTGTCCGAAGTAGAGCTTTTGTCCTCAGAGAAGGACGTTCCAGATCTTCTGTTAGAGTTGGAGTCACCAGAAATAATAGGCGTGGGTACCTCCGCACTTCCAGAAAGTGCCACGGTGGACGACTCACCTTCTGCAGTGGGAGCTATATCCTGCTTGTATATCTTCAAGACTATAGTCTCGAAGCCATATTGTAGGGTTGCACTCGCACTTTGTATATGGGAGATGGATTCGGCGTTTAGGATAAGATTGACCTGCCGCTTTTTAGCATCCGCCTCACCCACCTTGCTGATTCTCCAATTATGGGCCGGCAGACCAGGATTGGAATCTTTTATTATTTCTAAGATGTCAGCCGGGTTGGAGGGCTCTTCTGTAACCCAGATGATGGCTCTAGGGTGACTAGGGATGTTGTTTTTTTCGAAAACATCCAACTGGGCACCCGGCCACAACTCACCCGCTCGACTCAGAGCAGCCTTATACAGGTCTACTGATCTGGCATCACCGAAATATAAGAGCTTTACTCTCCCCTGATGCCATCCTGCATCGTTGCAGATTGGTGGTTTGCCCGGCATTTCTCTACGGACACCGAGGTAATGAGCCATAATGGCTGATTGTACATGACTCCATTTGTCCTTGAGGATGGATCCATCCTCACTACTTCTGTTTTTAACAGCCATCACTAGACTATCCTTCGCCACTTCATTGAAGGGCTTGTTGACTGTCCTTTTGATGGTGACATTAGGGCCTCTTGCCTTTTTCGAAGGCAGGGGTTCATCAGGTGATCTGATTCGTTTTACTTTATTAGCCGTTAACACAGCTGAATTTGTGGCTCTTTCAGCCGACTCATTGGCCTTAGAAGCATCTATGACGCCTTTAGCCCAGGTAAGTGACTCTTTTTGTTTTTCGGTAAGAGCCTAAACCTCAACAGCCTCCAACTTCGTCAAAACTCTGAGCGCTACACGATGCTCATTGTGCTTCCGTTTTGACGTTTTCCCCTCACCGCACCACCTGTTGTGAGTACTTGGGGGAATTTTCACCATTTTTGGTGTGGTCGGCTTTGGCCAAGATCAACGGACGGACAGTCGGACGATTGGGGAACCGCGCTCCATCGAACACGAAGGCATCCCCGTCAAGAGAATTTATTTTTATTTTGTCTGTATTAGACCGTAATAGGTACTACGATGTAGGCCTTACAGACTTTGTACATATTTTTGCTATTGCGTAATAGGTACTGGTAACTATCCGCTATGTGATAAACACGTCCGTTCACTGCGAATGATCAGCAACGAAAATAACACAGCTAGACCCACCTTAAAGTATACCGATCGACTCAGAATCACTAGCTGTGTCGATTTAACCATGTCTGTCCGTCCGTCTGTCCATGTAAAGTTGTTCGTCGACTACAGGTCGCAATTTCATTCCGATCGTTCTGAAATTTTGCAGTTTAGAGTATTTCGCTGCTGTAAAGATTGATTGGTTGAAATCGGTTCAGATTTAGATATAGCTCCCATATATATCTTTCGTCCGATTTGGCCCTTTAGTCCTATAGAAGCTGTATTTTACTTCCAATCGTTTTCAAATTTCGAATGGTAGAGTTTCTTGATCCATGAACCAACACTACCGAATTTGCGGAAAATCGGTTAAGATTTAGCTATAGCTCCCATATATATGTTTCGTCCGATTTGGCCCTTTAGTTCTATAGAAGCTGTATTTTACATCCAATCGTTTTGAAATTTAGAATGGTAGAGTTTCTTGATCCATGAACCATGAACCACACCATTGCCGAATTTGAAGAAAATCGGTTAATATTTAGATATAGCTCCCATACATATCTTTCGTCCGATTTGACCCTTTAGTGCTATAGATGCTGTAGTTTACATCCAATAGTTTTGATATTTAGAATGGTAGAGTTTCTTGATCCATGGACTAACATTGCCGAATTTGAAGAAAATCGGTTAAGATTTAGCTATAGCTCTCATATATATGTTTCATCCGATTTGGCTCTTTAGTCCTGTAGAAGCTGTATTTTACATCCAATCGTTTTTATACCCTACACCACACTGTGGTACAGGGTATTATTTAAGTATAAAATGTCCCAAAAGTAAATTTATGTAAACAATTTATACATGAATTACAAAGTTTATATTTCAGAGTTATTCAATATTACGAGAGCGGTGTAGGGTATTATATAGTCGGCCCCACCCGACTTTAGCCTTTCCTTACTGTTTTTTTCTAAATCTATACGAAAGTAGTTTATAGATTGCTCTATCCGACTCAGTCATTGGGTTTGGTTTGTGACTGGAGTTGTAGTTCAAGGTGTAGGTAGGCATAAATTTGCCCAAAATTTTCACAAGATGGAAGAAAAAATAAATATTCGGTACGACCGAGAAGTAGTTTTGAAGGCCATCTACGGACAGTATTTATGTTGTTTTGACAAAAAGCTCTCACAAGTCTAAACTTCTGCTGTCTTTGGTTGTAGGACTCGTCATTCGAATCCTACAACCTAGCGTTGCAGGGCAGTCCCAAAATTAGCCGACCTCACATATAAATGAAGGCAGTAGTTTGAAAAAGAAATACTTTCATGATAAATGGCAACCTATTAAAACATATGTTTCAAATTTCAAGGCGCCACGTTGTTTAGTTTTTTCTTGAGCGGTCAAAAGTAAACGATCTCGATGAATTGAAAACATGGAAACAATTGGTCAACGATATGAAATACAATGAGAAAGGTCTCATTTGGGGGAAGACAGCTCCTTCGTTTACAGCTATAAAATGTTTGGAGGTAGAGTTTAAACAGGGCCGTACGAGCTGCAAGACCAACACCGTAGTGGTCGACCTATTGAGGTGTCCACACCAGAAATGGTTAAAAAATCCACAAATTATATTGGATGGCCGTCGGTTGAAGGTTCGTGAGCTAGCTCAAGTTATAGGCATTTCAAAAAGTGCTATCAATATGCGATTGACGGACAATTTGGTGATGAGAACGCTGTGCGCAAGATGGGTGCAGCGTTTGCTCACAATAAAGACAAGGCACCAGTTCACACATCCACTATTGCGATGGCCAAAATCAATTAATTAAAGTTCGAATTACTCCAGCACGCACCTTATTCGCCAGATTTAGCTCCCTCAGATTATTTTTTGTTTCCAAACATGAAAAAATGGCTGGCGGAAAAACAATTTGCCAGCAATGAAGAGGTGGAGTTGCGGTTGATGGTTATTTTCAGGAGCGAGACAGTTCTTAGTATAAACAGGGTATCGAAGCTATTGAAAAACGTTGGAAAAAGTATATCGAGTTAAAAGGAGATTATGTTGAGAAATCACTAAATATTTTCCAAAATTTATTGTGTTTTCTTTGTTAGTTCATGTGTTTTTTTCACTTGCCATGTTTTTGTGGATTTGGTCTCCCGACTGACCCCCTGAGGGGCTGGAAAGTATGACTGTCGCTTACGGGTCTTCAAATGTGTAGCTGTGGTGGTGCTTCTTAAGACTGTATACATGATCTTTGTGTTTGTCCGTTCTACGATAACATTAGGAATTTGGATGCCATGGTTGTAGTACAGGGATGTAACGAATATTCGCATTCGCATATGCGAACGCGAAACGAATTTCCTTGGTAATTCTACGTCGCATCGAAGTGGTTCCACTGTACGACGGCACACCGTTGTTTTCGTGCAAAAAAAGCCACATTTTAGTGACGACACATTCAAATCTTTTGATTAAAACCTATATATATTATAGTATAACTTTCGAAGTATATTGTGTAAAAATGTCGTGAAGAAATATTAAAATATATGGCAGTGGTAAAATTTTAAAACGATCGATGCAGTAGTTGTGGGAAAAACATGTTAAAGTTTTTCTGATGTACTGAGTCACATATGAGGCGAGGTTTCTTAGACTTTTGTATCTTCATTAGTTTTTTCGATTCATCTCAAATATTCACATAATATTTTCAAGAGGTTCTCCATCCAAAAATTAAAAAAAAGTTTTCAAACCGTACCCCCTTAAAATTGGACAACTTTAAACCCACTGTTACCCCCTTAAAATTGGACAACTTTAAACCCACAGTTAAATCTATAATGTTGACATTATTGAGACTCAGTATAAAAAGTGATTTTTCAGAATCTTTGATTAAAGTCGAAATAGTTTGAATTAGAATCGATGTTGGTGGGAGGAATGCAGATTCGGAATGATAAATATTTCAGAGACATATTGATAAGTACTCATACGTACTTTTTGCAATATAAGTCTAATTATATTCAAAAGGTGCATATTAAAATACCGACTTATGAATCTCCTCACGTTCATATATTCATTAGATACATATATCATTAGCATTTTTGAAAATTTTTCTCTTAAATTTTGCATACTGGACCACAAAAACACCAACATAGGTATATGAAATATCTATCAGCATGTAGTCATATTTAATCTGATTTAATCCTGTAAGTTTTTATCTGTTGTTGTCTTATGTTTCTATATAAGAGCACTTTTACTTAAAAATGTCAGAAATCGAAATTGTTTTTTATTCTGTTTATTTTGTGATTTCAGTATTCTCCACAGCTTATAAAGGCAAAACCATTGGCATGTTTTAGTAAATATTTTTTTTAAAAAGAATAAGGCTGAACACCATCTTGAAATTTGCAGGGTCAATTTAGGACAAATGGGGCTACATGACTATATTTTTTCTCAGAATTTAGAGTTGGTGTCATTGACGTGCAGGATGCAAAATAAAGTTGCATATGCAACTAATGCTTTGTAAAACTGTACGTTTGCATTATACATAACTTCCAAAAAACACATTCTCAAATATTTTCCCAAAATTTTCAGATTTTGAAAAAAAATTTTCTTTCTTCTCGCCAACTACAGGATGATTATTTTCCAATTATGATGATTACACAGTGCAACAACCAAAATGGGAATGGAATGAAACCAATTTCAAATGAAAGTGGACATTAACCATAACAAAACCCTAAAGGTTTTTTTCAGTTCAGTGCGAGATTTTTTTTACACGCATTTGAAGTTGGTGATTTTGGAACGCTGTCTAACAAGAAAGGATAGTGTAGACTGTGCTAATGTAATGTAGATTGGGACGAGATTTTTCAAAACACATTTAATTGTTCCGCGAGTCACTTATAGGATTAATAGAACCATTTTGTACACATTTTTAACAAAAGCACCCGATATAACTTCGAGACTTTTAGGAATGCTATAGTATATGTTTTAGCAAAAGGCCCGAAGGTGCCCTTCCCCAGATGATTAAAAACGAGCTTCTGGAGTTCGTACTTTGTGGGGTAATAAGGCCAACATTATAGTCCGTATAGTACATTGAAATGGCGTAAATATAGTAATATCTTCTAGATTAAATAAAATAATAGATATTCTTAATTTGTGTTGGATAAAAGGGCATCAAAATATCGCAAATTTGGCGAGTTTACAATATTCATACTTTTTGAGTGAATATTCGCAAGTTCTCTTTTTTGGCCTTAAATTTGCAAAAAGGTCCCAAATGTTATAGCCACTGCAAGACTTTCAAACACTTTACATATTGTGTTCTCCTCCATTATAGATTAGTTTGTATTTGTTTCGTAGTACATAATTTGCTTACTTTTGTGATAAAAACCATTATTCACTCACCTTTTCTGACTGATATGTTGCTTTATAACTTTTTCCTTAGTACTCGTACATCTGCTATGAATCTGAAAAGAATCATAATTGAAAAAAATTGTTAGAGATATATTAGATGTGTTTTTAATAATATCTGCTTTTATCGTAATGAGTTAACTTTTTTTCATGATAGGTCACATAATAAAATAGATTTTCGGTAATTTAAACCTATTGCCTGCTGTAGCGTTTCCAAATGGACGGTGTGAATAGTCCATAGTATTAAAAGTTCTATGCAATGGTCATTTCCTACACTACCAAAGTGACACAGAATTCAGATAATTTGTGAGCAACAGCAAAATATAGTCGAATGCTTACAATGTATGTTGTAAGGGTTGAAAGAAAGCTGATGGGTAACTGAGCATTTGGTCAGCAAATCAGTTAAGCGGATTTGTTAACCCATTCGTGACATACAAAGAAAAAACGTAAGACAACACAGAAATCGCCTCATTTTTTTGCAGTGAAACCAAATAATGTAAGTCATAAAAATAAAGACTATTTGAGATATTTAGATAATTTAGTTAAACTTTGTTAAAATTCATATTTGTCGTTTAAATTAAACATATTTTAATTTTTATCTTTTCATCCATTTATTAATTTGTAATTTCAAAGCCCTCAGGCCAATTTTAACAAAAGTGCATTATAGCTTTGTTTCTTTTACCGACTACAAGTTACTATTTTTTACCATTTTTACAACATTAACATACAAAAAATGGTAAAATTTGTTGCAATAGTAAAATGTAGTAGGTAAAGGAACATACATTATACAACAATTGATTAGACTACCGAATTTTAATAATCATGTGTTTAAAACTTAAACTTTTGTTTCCATATTTTTATTTAACCTATTCCAACTGAAGTTTTGGAAATATACTCGTATATATTTTACCTAAAAAAATTTCGGGTAAAATGGAACATAATGGTCTATGCGTAATGCAGTCCCAGTATAAAGAACTTACTGACAAAGCACATAAGAGTGATTTTTTTCTTGTATTTGGTGTTTCAGTGTTAAGTTCTTCTCAGTATACTCGTGACATGTGTCAAAGTCGAAAATGTTCAGTATGCCCTTCCATTTCATCATAAATCAACATAAAACTGAAACAGCGCTTTTAAATCATTGAGATTTGTTGCCAAAATTCGTGCTCTGTGCTAAATGTGTTTTTATGGAAAAATGGTCTTCAGCGACGAGCTCATTTTTGTCTCAATGGTAAAATAACCGAATTTGTCAAAGAGCAGCCTGAGGCAGTTCCAGAGCTGCAAATACGCCCTGATAAATGTATTGTTTGGCGATGTTTATGGACAAGCGAACTGTGGGCCAAATCTGAAAAAAGGAAAGTACGATTTTTGTTTACAGAATGGTGGTTTATTTGTTATTCTAATAGAAAGAAGTAATCAACATTTAATAAAGTATTTTTTTGGAAAAACGAATATATAACGAAATATAATGTCCAAAGTTTACTATGAAACGAAAACTATGTTGACCTTATACTCTAAATCCGGCACTGACACAGTCTTGCGTCTGAAAAAGTTAAAAAAAAATATGTAAATTGTAAATTTTTGTGATGATTTTTACGAGCTTTAGCCACATTCCCTGGCAACATTGCCATGTCTTTCGGAATTGCGGTACTTTTTGTCTAAACTTAAAAATTTAGCAAATTTAACCAGTAAGGAAAGGCTAAAGTCGGGCGGGGCCGACTATATAATACCCTACACCACTCTCGTAATATTGAATAACTCTGATATATAAATTTTGTAATTCATGTATAAATTGTTTACATAAATTTACTTTTGGGACATTTTATACTTAAATAATACCCTGTACCACAGTGTGGTGTAGGGTATAAAAACGATTGGATCTAATGAGCCAAATCGGATGAAACATATATATGGGAGCTATAGCTAAATCTTTACCGATTTTCTTCAAATTCGGCAATGTTGGTTCATGAATCAAGAAACTCTACCATTCTAAATTTCAAAACGATTGGATGTAAAATATAGATTCTATAGAACTAAAGGGCCAAATCGGACGAAACATATATATGGGAGCTATAGCTAAATCTTAACCGATTTTCTGCAAATTCGGCAGTGTTGGTTCATGGATCAAGAAACTCTACCATTCTAAATTTCAAAACGATTGGATGTAAAATACAGCTTCTATAGAACTAAAGGTCCAAATCGGACGAAACATATATATGGGAGCTATAGCTAAATCTTAACCGATTTTCTTCAAATTCGTCAATGTTGGTTCATGGATCAAGAAACTCTACCATTCTATATTTCAAAATGATTGGATGTAAAATACAGCTTTTTCAGGACTAAAGAGAAAAATCGGACGAAACATATATATGGGAGCTATAGCTAAATCTTAACCGATTTTCTTCAAATTCGGTAGTGTTGGTTCATGGATCAAGAAACTCTACCATTCTAAATTTCAAAATCATTGGATGTAAAATACAGCTTCTACAGGACTAAAGAGCAAAATCGGACGAAACATATATATGGGAGCTATAGCTAAATCTTAACCGATTTTCTTCAAATTCGGCAATGTTGGTTCATGGATCAAGAAACTCTACCATTCTAAATTTCAAAACGATTGGATGTAAAATACAGCTTCTATAGGACTAAAGGGCCAAATCGGACGAAAGATATATATGGGAGCTATATCTAAATCTGAACCGATTTCAACCAAATTCAATAGCGATCTTAACAGCCGCGAAATACTCTAAACTGCAAAATTTCAGAACTATCGGAGTGAAATTGCGACCTGTAGTCGACGAACAACTTTACATGGACGGACGGACGGACGGACGGACGGACGGACGGACACCGTTAAGTCGACTCAGCTAGTGATTCTGAGTCGATCGGTATACTTTAAGGTGGGTCTAGCTGTGTTATTTTAAGGTGTTACAAACATCTGCCGTGAAACAAACTTATAATACCCTGTACCACAGTGTGGTGTAGGGTATAAAAATATTTTAGAGCATTTTATGGTAATTTTTATACCCTACACCACACTGTGGTACAGGGTATTATAACTTTGTGCATTTGTTTGTAACACCCAAAAGGAGAAGAAATAGACCCATCGTTTAATATACCGATCGACTCAGAATTACTTTCTGAGTTGATTTAGCTATGTCCGTCTGTCCGTCTGTCTGTGGATGTATTCTTGTAATCAAAGTACTGGTCGCAATTATGGTCCGATCTCGACGAAACTTTACACATATCTTTTTTTTGGCCCAAGGACGATCCCTATTGAATTTGGTTAAAATCGGTTCAGATTTAGATATAGCCCCCATATATATGTTAGCCCCGATTTGACATGTAAGCGCTGTAAAAATGTTATTTTATATCCGATCAGTGCGAAATTCGGCAAAGAGAGGTTTCTTATTACATGAAGGAATACTGCTAAGTTCGGAGAAAATCGGTTCAGATTTAGATATAGTCCTCATATATATGTTACCCCCGATTTGACATGTAAGCGCTGTAAAAACTGTATTTTATATCCGATCAGTGCGAAATTCGGCAGAAAGGGGTTTCTTATTACATAAAGGAATACTGCTAAATTCGGAGAAAATCGGTTCGGATTTAGATATAGCCCCCATATATATGTTACCCCCGATTAGACCTGTAAGCGCTGTAGAAATTGTATTTTATATCCGATCAGTGCAAAATTCGGCAGAAAGAGGTTTCTTATAACTCGAAGGAATACTGCCAAATTTGGAGAAAATCGGTTCAGATTTAGATATAACTCCCATATATATGTTACCCCCGATTTGAAATTCAAGCGGTGTAGAAACTGTATTTTGTATCCGATCACAGCGAAATTCGGCAGAAAGAGGTTTCTTATTATATGAAGGAATACTGCCAAATTCGGAGAAAATCGGTTCAGATTTTGATATAGCCCCCATATATACGTTACCCCCGATTTGACATCTAAGCGCTGTAGAGATTGTATTTTATATCCGATCAGTACGAAATTCGACAGAAAGAGGTTTCTATTTTACATGAATGAGTATTCAGGGAAAATCGATTCAGATTTATATATAACCTCCATATATATGTTTCTCTGGATTTGGTTACAAAGCGCTATAGAAGTTGTACTTTACTTCCGATCATTACAAAAGTCTCCAGAAAGATGTTTCTCAATTTAGGAACGAATATTGATTAATTTAGCGATTATCGGTTCAGAATTAGGTATATCCACATATATGTATATGTTCTTACCCATTTACCAATTATTCCAAATTATTATCGCAATCACCCTTATGGCATTGTTAGGGAGGTGTAGGGTATTATATAGTCGGCCCGCCCGACTTTCTGCCTTTCCTTACTGGTTTTATTTAATTTTTTTTCATGGAACGTGCCTCTTGTATTTGGCCTTTATATTTTTAAGAATAAGACCGGTAGTGCCAGGATATATATTAAATTAAGAACTACGCATGTTACATTTTCATTTCACCTTCTATTTATACCCTACACCACACTGTGGTACAGGGTATTATAAGTTTGTTTCACGGCAGATGTTTGTAACACCTGAAAATAACACAGCTAGACCCGCCATAAAGTATACCGATCGACTCAGAATCACTAGCTGAGTTGATTTAACCATGTCTGTCCGTCCGTCCATGTAAAGTTGTTCGTCGACTACAGGTCGCAATTTCACCCCGATCGTTCTGAAATTTTGCAGTTTAGAGTATTTCGCAGCTGTAAAGATCCCTATTGAATTTGGTTGAATTCGGTTCAGATTTAGATATAGCTCCCATATATATCATTCGTCCGATTTTGCTCTTTAGTTCTGTAGAAGCTGTATTTTACATCCAATCATTTTGAAATTTAGAATGGTAGAGTATGTTGATCCATGAACCAACACTACCGAATTTGAAGAAAATCGGTTAAGATTTAGCTATAGCTCCCATATATATGTTTCGTCCGCTTTGGCTCTTTAGTTCTATAGAAGCTGTATTTTACATTCAATCGTTTTGAAATTTAGAATGGTAGAGTTTCTTGATCCATGAACCAACATTGCCGAATTTGAAGAAAATCGGTTAAGATTTAGATATAGCTCCCATATATATGTTTCGTCCGATTTTGCTCTTTAGTCCTGTAGAAGCTGTATTTTACATCCAATCATTTTGAAATTTAGAATGGTAGAGTTTCTTGATCCATGAACCAACATTGCCGAATTTGAAGAAAATCGGTTAAGATTTAGCTATAGCTCCCATATATATGTTTCATCCGATTTTGTCCTTTAGTTCTATAGAAGCTATATTTTGCATCCAATCGTTTTGTAATTTAGAATGGTAGAGTTTCTTGATCCATGAACCAACATTGCCGAATTTGAAGAAAATCGGTTAAGATTTAGCTATAGCTCCCATATATATGTTTCATCCGATTTGGCTCTTTAGATCTAATCGTTTTTATACCCTACACCACACTGTGGTACAGGGTATTATTTAAGTATAAAATGTATTATTTAAGTATAAAATGTTATTCAATATTACGAGAGTGGTGTAGGGTATTATATAGTCGGCCCCGCCCGACTTTAGCCTTTCCTTACTGGTTTTAGGTTTATGTTGGTATATGTGACCTACTAAAACTGGCCGACACCATAATCTAAACCTAAACCACGGAAGTTAAACAAACGTAAAAGCTAAATATCTCACAACTACTAAAATGGAGATGTGACTTTATTTCCTAGGAGGGCAGTACATATACTACATATTTTGAAACCTACTCATATTTTACAGCCCATCACAACAATCTTGGACGCATACTGATTACGTTGAAAATTATAAAAAAATAAAGCATCTGATTACAAAAATCAAACCAGCCAAGACAATAACATTAACGATAATTGATTAAGACCACGCCCCACCAGCCACTCAACAGCTCTTATGTACTCGTAATGTGCATTTAAATTCTTTAATTTATCTTTTCCAAGAAATAGATAAATTATAATTGTGGATAAAAGGAAAAGAGTGAAACACAAAATTACCAACTTATATTCAGAGTTAATGATGTGTTTAACCAATGGCAACTTTATACAAAAGAGGGCGAATTGTTAAAAAGTGGGCGGACTGGGGTGGCAAACGTCTCTCCAGCAGCTATGGCAGCAGATTTCAAGTGAATGCGTAGCAGCCAACCGCATATTAATAAGAACTTTACATTATGGATAATGATGGAATTCTGTTGCAATTGTTGTTATTGGCATTTTCCTCATTGTTGTTGCTGTTTTTGTTATACATCAACATATCATAAAGATAGGCCGAAAATTGCACAAATTAATGAGACGTATAATGAAGAAGAGAAGCGGAAATATCGGCCGTTTGTTGCACACATTTAAAGCTCAATGCAATGCCACCACTTACTCCAAAATGGCCAAATGAGAAATGTACCATCGTCGGTCTGAGCCACCTATAGCATTTCACTCATATTTTTCTGCGGAAAATGCATCTAACAAAGCCTTTCCTCACTCTTGCCCTCCCAACGCCGAGCCCATTTGCTGTTCAGCCATCCAGCCAGCCGCCCATCCCTCATAATTTATGACTTTGAGCTGATTAAGGATTTTAATTAAATGAAAATTTGCAAGTTTTTGCAATTATTCACGTTCGCAATAAAAAGTGCAAAAAGAGAGCAGAGGCGGTGAAAATCGTGTTGGCAACATTGCACAGTGGTCGCAAAAAACCGCAAGGAAATCGTTGAAAGGTGGTCTAGGTAAGCAACGCTATACGAGTGTACAGCCCCAGGCTTTGAGCACAGTCAATATATTTCTTTTACTAGATAATTAATTCATTAACTCACTTTGGATTAAATTTAAAAGAAAAATGCAACTAACATTGAAGAAAAATATATGATTCATTGCTTATGAATATATTAATTTGTATTAGAGTAAAACCTGTAATTAGAACCTTGAACATTTGGAACATACTAGAGTTTTATTACTAAAAAGATCACAAGGAAATAACGTATCATGGAAATGGTCCATTTAAGCAAAAGAATTTAGCGAAAAAATATCAGGAATAATCTGAAATAGACAAATTGGAACATTTTCTTTCTTATCGGAATTGCCAAGAATCCACTGATATGATTCAGGGTTAATTCTTATTTTGTTTGGGAAAAAATGCAACTTATGATTTTTGTTGAAAAATACTTATTATTCATGAATAAATAAATAATAAATGTTGTTCCCATACTCTTCTGGAATGTGATTTTTGGTATGACATTGAGGCATTCTAGCAATGCGGTATTTTTGTATCTCCTCATTCGTGGCAAACGTTTCTCCTTTCATTTACATTTTCAGTTTTTGGAACAGAAAGAAGTACTATGAGATGATTATGAGCCCATCGAGCTCATGCGACAATTCCTTTACACAAAATTTACCTATTTCTGAACAAACTTGCCACAAGCTTCATGTCCAATACTTCTGAAAAATGCATGAAATGAGCTAACCGCAACTTCTACAAATTGCATTCTAAATTCTCAACTACAGGGTTTTCCAACAATCACCCAGTATTTCGGTAGCTGTCACTTTTGAAGCTTTTATTCTTTGACATTTGACAAGTACAGGTGGCGCAAAAGTAATCCTCCTATCAGAAAATGCTATAAATTTTGCGATTGGCCCCTAATGTCAGTTCTGTTTTGACATTTGTGTAGTAAACACATGCGAAATACACGTTAATAAACAATGTTACGCTACACTGCTCCAGAACGCGGAATATTGCTGACTATTTATTTGACCAATAATCGGTCGGTGACTTTGGCACAGATTTCCTGGCCGTCCAACGCCTACTGGTGAAACACTGCGACGTTTAGCCGCTCGCCTCGACAGTTACGGTGAATGGATTGCGCTATCGAGAGATGATTAATGATTTTTTATTGTCTGAGTTGGATGGTATTGATCTGGACAACGTTTACTTTCAACAAGACGGCGCCACGTGCCACACAAGCAACGAAACCATTGCTCTGTTACGGGAAAAGTTTCCGGACCGTGTTATCTCTCGAAGAGGTGATCACAATTGGCCACCGAGATCTTGTGATTTAACGCCATGCAACTTCTTCTTTTGGGGCCATGTGAAAGATAAGGTCTACGCCAACAGCCCAGCGTCGATTCAAGACCTCAAAGATAGAATTCGTGATGCTATCCGGGACATAGGCCAGTCACTGTGCGATTTGGTTATGGAAAATTTGAAAAAGGTATGGTCCTGTAAGCGTGGTCGTGGTGGCCATTTGGCTGATGTTGTTATTTATTGTTAACGGCATACCTTCCTCTTCATTATGAAATAAACATCCGATCATTTATCTCAAAAAATTGCATAAAAATAAACTACCACAATTTCAGTCGAGTACACCGACAAAAGCGAAAAGTCAGTCAGTCATACAGTATAGAATTTGGTACTTTGTGTGGCAGATGTCAGAACGGCTTTATTAAAATCATTACATTGCGGGTCACTTCTAATGACCCCATCACTGAAACTACTATTTATGTACACATTTAGTTTTAATGAAATTCTAATAACTCAGTCAATTCCGAACGGGTTTTTAAGAGACTGGTTGCATTTTTTCCTTACAAAATATACTATACATATATGTAAATTAAATATACTATACATATGCAAAAACGTAATCTACATTAAATTCTAAGAAAATTCTCCGAAGAAACCATGGGTCTAAAATCAAAACCTAATCCGCGCCTCTCGACTTGAAAATGTATATGCCCGCCTTTGCCAAAAAATATAAATGTCAGAAAAAATAGCTTTTTCCAAAAAGAAATCGAATTTTCTGAATAAAATTGTTTAGTAAAAATTTTAAGTAAAGTTGCTGGATTGAATATGAAAAATCGAAAAAATATTACTTACGCCAATGTTCCAACGGGTTCCAAACCAGTTCAACGTCCACCAAATGATCTATTATCATTCATTCCCAGTGCTATGAGCAGTGAATCCGAAACATCATTCACCAGCAGTGGCAGTTTGTAAAGGGTGTCCCAAGAAGAGCGCAATTTTTTAATCTCGCAACATTCGATATGTCATTGTTTGACATTTGAATAATTGTTATTGTTTGTTAGTAGAAGGTACGAGGTTAGTAAAAATGGAGCGAAGGGAGTTCGTTAATTGGGTATTGGAGAGACAACATGAAAATGCTGATTTTGCCGATAAAATCATCTTCAGTGACGAGGCCCATTTTAATCTTGATGGCTTCGTCAATAGGCAGAATTGTCGCATTTGGGGTGCGGAAAATCCTCGAGTGATTCACGAGAAGCAAATGCATCCTCAACGTGTCACTGTGTGGTGTGGTTTTTGGGCTGGAGGAATCATTGGACCTTTTTTTTATGAAAATGAGGCAGGTCAAGCGCAAACAGTCAATTGTGTTCGGTATCGTGAAATGATAACCAGTTTTTTCTTGCCTAGAATTGAAGAAATGAATGTGGAGGGCATGTGGTTCCAACAAGACGGCGCCACATGTCATACAGCCAGAGAAACAATTCAATTGCTGCAAAAATTGCGCTCTTCTTGGGACACCCTTTATAAGGCTGATGATGAACGCCATTTAGTTACTCAACCCGAGCTGAATGACTTTTTTAATTTTAATGAAATTACTCGGGAAAAAATTTATTGTTCTTTTCATTTTACCTGTTCATATGACTATGTTATAGGTACACCAAGCCAAGTTGTGTGTGTTTTATGACATATTTAGCATATTTATGACATCTTACCCCTTTTTTAGTTTTTTGGGTCGTTTTTATACCCTACACCACACTGTGGTACAGGGTATTATAAGTTTGTTTCACGGCAGATGTTTGCAACACCTGAAAATAACACAGCTAGACCCACCTTAAAGTATACCGTTCGACTCAGAATCACTAGCTGAGTCGATTTAACCATGTCTGTCGATCCGTCCGTCCGTCCGTCTGTCCATGTAAAGTTGTTCGCACTTTTACTCCGATCGTTCCGCAGTTTAGAGTATTTCGCAGCTGTAAAGATCCCTTGAATTTGGTTGAAATCGGTTCAGATTTAGATATAGCTCCCATATATATCTTTCGTCCGATTTGGCCCTTTAGTCCTATAGAAGCTGTATTTTACATCCAATCGTTTTGAAATTTAGAATGGTAGAGTTTCTTGATCCATGAACCAACATTGCCGAATTTGAAGAAAATCGGTTAAGATTTAGATATAGCTCCCATATATAAGTTTCGTCCGATTTGGCCGATGCTGTAGTTTACATCCAATCGTTTTGAAATTTGGAATGGTAGAGTGGTACACTGTGGTACAGGGTATTATTTAAGTATAAAATGTCCCAAAAGTAAATTTATATAAACAATTTATACATGAATTACACAATTTTTATTTCAGAGTTATTCAATATTACGAGAGTGGTGTAGGGTATTATATAGTCGGCCACGCCCGACTTTAGCCTTTCCTTACTGGTTTATTTTACCTATGTTTACGCTACTTATGAACAGAGTATGACAATATACATGTAAGCAAAGCATAAAATCCAGTGGAATTCGAATACAAACTCAGTTGCAAAATTATATCCAAGCAGATACAATCAAATTTTAGAATATTAAGAAAATGGAGAACTTCCGCTATAAAGAATTATCCGAAGAGTATTTTAGAAACAAAAAGAAGGAAGATGTTTTAAGTTACGTTCAAAGCAAAGTGAATTCCTTAATCATCGAAATACGAGTACAATTGGAACTGCAAAATAAAGTAAATATTTTCTTCAACAGCTTCATTAAGCGCTACAAACAAGTTGGATGGAATAAACATAAATTTTATAAGACCTTTGCAATATAGTTAGAGGGCGAACTTAGTGTGCAAGTATCTTCAGAAAGTAAAAATCAAAACAATTGTGGGAGACCACCAAAATCACTCGGCAACTGTAGCTATAGATCTAAAAGGCGGAATCTTAAGGATATCAATAAAGAAATCGGATGTGAAACTATTGCAGAAAGCTTGTTACATCAAAAGCCGAAATTGTTGAAAAAGTTTTAAACGCTAGTCCTCTGAGAACAAAACGGATTATTAAGAGTATTCCAACTCCAAGCGATGAAAAACAGTTCTTAAATGAAGAGGCATTAGCATTACTTTTGGATTTGAAGTTAACAAAACACCAATATACACAGCTCAGGTTGCGTGCGATTGAAAAAGGCTCAAATCTGTATCCATCATATCATCATATACTTGCTGCTACAACGGACTGTTTGCCACCAACGGACACTATTAAAATCGCATCGAGTTTGGCAGAGGTAAAACTTCAAGACCTACTTAATCATACAGCTCAACGCTTGCTACAATCATATAAAGGAAATGATTTGAAGAAATATGGGAACTGCACGTTAACTCTCTTTTTTTCAAATGGGGATGTTCTGGAAAAAAACAATACAAGCAATCTGTATGTAAAAGTACTTCAGACGCAGAAATGTGCATGGTGTCATTTGTGCCGTTGCGATTTATTATTAAAATGGTTTATTTATCAACGTATGACATTCTTTTAATAAATAAAGAAGATGAAAACAGTACAAAACCCCACATTTCCATGCTAAATATTAAAAAATTCAAAAGTTCAACTTTGATCTTGAATTCCTCAATAACTGCTGATTTTATTTTATTGAAATAAAAACTGGCGAAAAGCTTAAGGAGTTACATGTCGAACAAAAAAAATACTAAAATATCTCTATCGTTTCCAAAGTTACAGAGTTTTGGTCAGTAAAACCGATTCTGAACCACTGTGCGTAGGAGGAGAGTATGTGATGTAATTTTTATTGCCCGAAAACCAGTCACCTTATTGTTAACGATATAGGGTTCTTGAATTAGAACAATGGCCACTTTAAAGTTTGGGAGGGCGAGAAGAAGTTCGTTCGAGTCAACTGGTTCTGCTTTGCCTTTTGGAGCCGGAAATGACAGTGGCCAAAACCGTATCTTAGCTTGCCCTCTCGCTCTCTCGTATGTACTCTTCGGTTATTTTGTCGATGGTAGCTTTCACGATCAGCCCACCACTCTCAGCACCGTCTTTGGCCGACAGGATTGTCCACTCGACCGTGCTGAGAACGGCATTCTGCTTCGCGAGCAGTTTCAGCATGTTCGGCAGATCTATATCAGACGGGATTCACGCTGTAACCGTCGTTCGAAGAGGAAATGCGGTCTGTGGGATCACCTTTAATTTTACGTTCGGCCAGGGGTCTTCAACATTCTCATTTGCATAACGAATGAAGTTCAAAAACTCTTTGTTGACACATTTGATCAGTTTCATGTCCACTTTCCACTGCGTTCTATCAAAGAGCACCTCACTGCCGCTCCACCTATCCGAAAGCATAATATCCAAATAAATTTTACTGGAATGTTTAAAATAAAATGTTTTTGTTCACAAATATATAATATGTAACAATATTTAATCATATCAAAAAAGGCGACTTTTGCCCCGTGTATGACAAGTTTAAAGTTTTTCCGTAATTTAAACAATTTTATTAAATAAAAATTATGGTCAAATAAAGAAGATTTCTCAAATTTAAGTTTTCAGTAATTTAATTAAAAATTTTAAATGTTTGTAAAATTTCTTTATTTTTTAAATTTTTATTTTGTTGTTTGCTTGCTTTTCTTTGGTCTGCAAATCTTTGTGATTCTAACTAGGATATTCTCCCGGCTTCAAGACCATTTTGTTTCTATATTATTATAGAAACAAGTATTTTATACATGGCGGTGTATAAATATGTATTAAAAATTGGCAGCACACATACTGGATCATGATTTCTAAGCCGTGCCACTCGTTATAAACAGTTCTGCTGCAATTGTATGGGAGATACGGAGCTCTATATGGTTGACTTCAACACGCAAGCGAATGAGAAATCTTTGTGAAACCACATTCGAAACCATTATTCGATGTATATTTTAATGTAAAATACCATGTAGGGGTTTGTTAACTGTTTTTATTTTTCAAATAAACCGGATATAAAAAACATCCTCTATAAGCAACAAAATTGCTGAGTGTTCGTTATAACCGTACTCAATTCAATATATTTGTTTCCATAAACTAAAATGGATCAATTTAAAGGGGTTTCTAACAAGAGCTGTTATTTTCGTATTCAAAGAAAAATGCCATTTTTTGAGATAAATGATCGGATGTTTATTTCATAATAAAGAGTAAGGTATGCCGTTAATAATGAAAAACAACATCAGCCAAATGGCCACCACGACCACACTTACAGGACCATATCCTTTTCATGAAATCTTCCATAACCAAATCGCAAAGTGTCTGCCCTATGTCCTCGATAGCCTCACGGATTCTACCTTTGAGGTCTTGAATCGACACTAGGCTGTTGGCGTAGACCTTATCTTTCACTTGGCCCCAAAAGAAGAAGTCGCAAGGTGTTTAATCACAAGATCTCGGTGCCCAATTGTGATCACCTCTTCGAGAGATAACACGGTCCGGAAACTTTTCCCGTAACAGAGCAATGGTTTCGTTGCTTGTGTGGCCCGTAGCGACGTCTTGTTGAAAGTAAACGTTGTCCAGATCAATACCATCCAACTCTGACCATAAAAAATCATTAATCATCTCTCGATAGCGCAATCCATTCACTGTAACTGTTGATCCAACCTCATTTTCGAAAAAGTAAGGTCCAATGACCCCGCCGGACCATAAACCGCACCAAACAGTCACACGTTGAGGATGGAGAGGCTTCTCAACAATAACTCTTCGGTTTTCCGAGCCCCAGATGCGACAATTTTGCTTGTTGACGTAGCCACCGAGGTGGAAATGGGCCTCATCAGTCAAGATGATTTTCGAATTTTAATAATTTCAATGCGTTGTTGAATCGTGTATCGTTCCATTTTTAGTAATGGCGTAGTTTCTACTTGTTAAATGTCAAAGAATAAAAGCTTCAAAAGTGACAGCTACCGAAATACCGAGTGATTCAAAATAACACCTCTTGTTGGAAAACCCGTGATCCATTTCTAGGTTCCCTACTTTTTTAAAGAAAAAAACACAGAAAATTCAAATTGAATGGGGAATGTTTATTATCATTTGAAAGAACATTCTTTGGCATTTACTTTTGAAGATTGTGTCTATCAAATGTGGGCCGCGGCTACGTCTCAGATGGTCCATCCGTTGAGTCCAATTTTCGATGGCTCGTTCGAGCATTTCGACTGGTAACTGGCGAAAGACACGCGTTATGTTTTGCTCCAAGGCCTGAATCGAAGCGGGTTTGTCCGCATACACTTCAGACTTTACATATCCCCATAGGAAAAAGTCTAACGGTGTGATATCACACGATCTTGGTGGCCAATCGACCGGCCCAAAACGTGAAATTATCTGCTCACCGAAGTGTTCTCTCAATAAATTCATTGATTGATACGATGTGTGGGAAGTGGCGCCGTCTTGTTGAAACCAAATGTCGCCGAGATCACGAGCTTCAATTTCAGGCATCAAATAGTCGGTTATCATGGCACGATAACGGTCGCCATTGATGGTTACGTTCTCACCGGCATCATTTTTGAAGAAATATGGACCGAAGATTCCACCGGCCCAAAAACCACACCAAACCGTTGTTTTTCTGGATAAAGTGGCAGCTTTTGAATCTCTCCAAATTGCGGCAATTTTGCTTGTTTACATACCCATTGAGCCAGAAATGGACCCCGTCGCTGAACAAAATTTGGCTCGAAAACGTCGGATCTTCTTGGAACTTTTCAAGAGCCCATAGAGCGAAGCGATGTCGCTTGGGAAGGTCGGCCGGTTTCAGTTCTTGCACAAGCTGTATTTTGTATGCTTTCATTTTAAGATCTCGACGTAAAATGCGCCAACTTGTTCCATACGTCAGTCCGAGTTGCTGCGAACGGCGCCGAATCGACTCTCCACGGTCTTCGTGTACATTCTCAGCTACTGCCGCTACATTTTCTTCACTGCGTGCTGGACGTGGTCTATTCGGTCGAATATTATCCTGTAATGAATGCTGGGTCTCAATATGGGTGATGGTGGTGCGAATAGTACGCTCAGTAGGCGGATTATGTGGACCATAAGTTGAGCGAAGTGCACGAAACACACTCCTCACAGAACGTGTATTTTCGTAATAAAGTTGAACGATTTGTAGACGTTGTTCATGCGTAAGTCTTTCCATGATGAAATGCCATACAATACTTAACAAAAACAACATGACAGCATAACACGATTCACATGTGATCTGTCAAAAAAATGCTATTGAAAAAAGTATCTCTACTTGGATCACCCGTTACTTCGAACGTTATACTTTAATATGTCATTGGTTTGAATAAAAAGATATTAACTGTGTCGCCACGGCTCTCGGACGGCTGAACCGATATTATCAAAGTTTACTTTGTTTTAAAGAGGACATAAATTAGTCCGCCATTTTTTAACACAAATACGCTGTGCATTTGTGACAAACGAAATTTCTTTTGCTGCTAATACAAATTTGTTTGAGAAAAAAATATTCTAGTTCAGCAAAGGCCATTTCGTTCATCGGAAGTATAGTATGTAATTGTCAAAAAGTTCGTTCCAGTGAAAATAACTTTCTCGTTGTACATGGAAAAAATTTTTTGCTTCGTGTTGCTTTGTTTATGTAGGCCATACGACTTGCCAAGCATTCACTTTGAATCACTGTGCGTTGGCGCTGACGGCTGCAACAGCAAAATGTGATAATAAGGCCAAAAACGACGAAACGGCAAAAGTCTAAAGACAACGATGAATGTGAAAATGTGCGTGCTGTAATGCAATTGTGTAGGAAAGCCGACAACCGGTGGAGGAAAACACCACTCGACAGGGGCACTGGAACGCACCGTCGCCGCCATCAACTGCAGCTCCACTCAACGGAATCCATCAGTTTGATGAAAAGTTAATTGAAGAATTTTCCAACTAAAAGGTTTTAACGCGTTTCAATATTAAAAAAGTTTTATTCTGCCAACAACATTTGTATTTGCACCATTGCAGCAGAAACAGTAGCAAGCAAAAAAGGCCCCAATAGGCAGTATAATGTGATGCTTCAACACACAGTCTGGTTAAAATGCACGCAAAAGGTTTTAATGCGTTTGAATTGCTACAATATGTTGATGCGTAGTGAGTGGCATGAAAAAATGTTCTACTTAATGTAAAATAAATAAAACATAAATAATCAGCGAACGAAACTGAGAGATTTGCTACATGTTTTCACTGGGGCAACATTTTCAGACGGATGGTTATGGAAAATACTGGAAGTATTTTCCCCGAGTGTTAACAGCGATTAATTTTAGCCCTTTCTTGGGGGAGGGTATTAAAATGGGTAAACCAACAGTGTCTATATTCAAATTAAACTACACTTAGAGAACATTCAGAATCTACAAGAAGGATGGACTAGAAACTTGGCTAAAATGATGATCGTCAAATTCAAGTCACCTGGACCATATGCCATTTCTTCAGCAGAAATGCTGAAGTACATTATTCGCTGGTTAGCTGAAAGCTGCGTTAAAATGTCTTATATACCCTATCTATGGGGGGATTCCAAAGTGGTATTCGTACCCAAAGCGAGAAAAAAATCACAAACTAGGCCAACTGACTACAGGTCAATTAGTTTATCCTCGTTCCTGCTAAAGGTCTGGAAAGTCTTTTAGATTCCTTCATTATAGAAAACCTGTATACAAAACACTTGTAGGGAAAAAAACATGCTCAAAATAGGGACCAAGGCTACAAGATCTTCCCTGCACGATCTTATCGTTTCTATTCAATCGTCCCTACATTTCAATGAATTTTCTAAATATGAAAGGGGCTCTAAACAACATTCACTGAGATAGAAAATTTTATTGCATATCGAAAATATGCAAAAAATATACTTGAACGATAAAACGTCTAAGTGCAAAGCTTGGTTCCAATCAGAGAAAAATATGCGAAAATCTGAGGTCTAGTTATTAGTAATCTAATGTTGGACCTATAATTTGTCTGTGATTTATTTACCAGAATATTACTCAAACGATCACAAAGTCGTTGAAAGCCACTATTATTTTTTCATTCTAAATATAGACATCTCGTCATGGTTTTGCAAAAAAACATCTATTATTTTAAACCCCAATCGCATAACTATATATATGTTTCGTTGTCTTAAAGGTCTAAAGACATGCAAAAGAACAGTAAATCTTATTCTTAAGAGCCAACACCACTCAGAAGCTCCAACGTTAAGGTAATGATAAAAATTAAATCATGAAATACATAATTATATTTTAACGCATTTTTTCTAAAGTAAAACATAACATAAGCAGTTGTGTAGCAAGATCCAACGAGTTGCAGAATACTATGAATATATACTAAGTAAATAAGACTATTTTGCTGGCAACTTGTAGTTGGTTTCAATAATTAAATCTTTTTACTTCCACACATAAGTTAATGGTGGTTGCTCATGGAGCGGAGAAGAACAGCAACCCCCTAACAACAGTGCCCGGCAGTTGTAGCCAGTCAACAAATATGCTGTTCGTTAATGTATGGCGCCTTATGTTTACATGATTTTTATTATTATCACTACTTTGTTTGCTAATAGGATTTCCAACATTGTCGAGAAAATGGAGAACTTTTTTTAAATTTCTGGGAGTAACAGTTCCCAACTTTTTTTAACGGCGTTCAATAAAAGTGATCTAAACTGTGAACCGAAAAGCTAAACAGCGTATACAGCAAGAAATATACTTCAGGCAGTGTGCCGTGTCTGACGTTGTAGAAGTGTTAGGCTACGAGAAAGTTCATATTTCATAGTAAATCACTTTGACAAGTATTCCAATTCCTAGAATCTGCAAAGCAATACGAACAAAAACAAGTAAGAAAGTTTCAGTCAGGTAAACCGACTAAGGTATACCCTCACTTTATGAGTAATATAATATGGAATACTACACGAATTATTCTGACAATTTGTGTGGGAGGTACCAGAAGGGGTTTAACAAATACACCTATTTTTCGCTGAACAGTAGGTACTTTAAATATATTGCACTGTGCCGAATTATAAGCGTTTATGTGCACTGGTATATTAACATTATGTGTGGGAGGTACAAAAAGGGGAGCGGTGATAACGCCCATTTTTCAAAGGGCTATAGGTACTCCAATAGCGTTACACTGTACAAAATTTCAAGTATTTTTATACACTGGTATATATTTTATAAGCTGTTTACTTTTGGTGCAAAATAGTACCTTTGTGTAGTGGGTACCAAAAAGGGCGTGGTAATAACGCCCATTTTTCACTGCACTGTAGGTACTATAAAATTACTATACTGGAAACATTTTAGGTGTTTTTATGAACTGGTATAAATGTTATAATCTGTTAACTTTTGGTGGAAAATGGTGCATTTGTGTGGGAGGTACCAAAAGGGGACTGACAACTTCACCCATTTTTCTCCAGGTGATAGCGAATAATAAACTAATACTATGTGAGGAATTTCAGAAGATTCGAATAAATAGTAAAAAAGTTATAAAATAATAATTGTTTCACTACATTGAAATAATAACCCTTTGTGGGGTAGGTACTAGAAGGAGTGGACCAATATGGCCCAACTTTGAATTTAGCCGGAGATAAAAAAATATATTACCACGTACCAAATTTGAAGTCTATCGGTTACTTCTTTCGAGAGTTATCGTGCGCACCAGCCAGCAGACAAACGGACGGACCGACATTACTCATTCGAATTAAAATGACCCAAAACGGATATCCGCCAAACATACTTAGGGTCTTAGGTCACTCCTTCGATGTGTTACACTTTTGGTGCGTAGCAAATTATATATACCCTCGTATCAGTAAAGTGAGGGTATAAATATGCAACATTGTTGACTCTTACCATTGCAAAGATACTTAGAGACGACTTATTTAAAATATATATGTTATCAAAACCGTTTTTAAGCTTACTTGAGAGCGAGGAGGGATTATCCAATATTAAAGCTGGTTTAGTATTATTTTTATCGTGATTTATTCTTGTCAAAAAAGAATAAAACCTGAACAGTTGAAGGTATATCGTTTAGGGAATATGGCTTTTGGCTTAAAAAATATTGTCTGTACCGATCTCTGGGGAGCTGTTTAACTGATATGGCTCCTCTTCAATCTCAAAAGACCCGAAACTATTAGAACTATCTGTGCCAAATTTGATCAACCTACATCCTACATCAGGCGGATATGGCAAAATTGGACTTAACAGCTCACACAGACCTATCGAAACCGAACTATTTGATATACAATGCTAGCAATAATACGAATATAAGCACCGGCAAAATTTATCAGACTTCCTGGAAAGGCCGACCCCAGTATATCCAGTTTACTCAATGCGGGACAGTGACAGAGCAGGTGTTCAATTATCTCCACTTCCTAACCATCTCCACAGCTTCTGCAGAAGTCATTCACACAGAATACAGTTTGGTTGCCTCAATCGAATTATTTGCCAAACGAATTTTGGTAGTTCTGCCTACTATCATGCGATTCCATCAGGACAACCAACATTTTGGTTGTAGTATACTTCTGCTTCCATGTTGACAGCAATCATATTTGGTTGCGCCAACTACGAAAATGGTGGCTAAAATTATCTGTTGTTGTTGCCACAACCAACTGTTTTAAAAAATTGGTTGTTCTGACAATTTGTCAGTCATATATTAATTTAATTTTTATTCTATTTATTGAACAAAAAACTAAACAATTCATAACATAATTAATTAGTCCCATATTACAAATTCATCACTATTATGAGATGTGGAAATATTTGACACACATTTTAGTAGACGAAAAAAAAACACAAAACTTTTATGCAAATATCGCTTAAACATGTGCTTTCAATTTCATGATTTTTTTTATTTATTTAAAACATTTTGCACAACACAATCTGCATTCCACACATTATTATCCACACGAGATTATTTTTGACTACATGTACCGTTCTTGAACAAAATGTTGAAGATTTATTTATGTGGGGTAATTTTATTTTTTGTTTGTCATGTATCAGCAAAAGAACAGCAACCAATCTTTCGGTTGTATTTCCCAAAATACATTTAATTACTCTAAATTTGGGAAATTATTGGGATAACCAAAAAACGATTATTTATTAATATTTTTTCTGTTGTAGTAACCAATTATTCGTTGCAATAATACTCTTTGGTCTATTGATACAATTTCTTTTGTCAAGAATAAAACATTGGTTGTCACAACCAAAAGTCTATCATATGGTCACCGAGTGTCAATGACACACTGTGTAGGCAATATATTTTTGTTGCTAGTACTATTTTTTTATTGTTACAATCGAATTCCAACCAATTATATTCCTGGGTGTTAAACACAATTCTCAACCTTCAGGCGTGTTTGACGATCAGGCAGAGTCCCTTCAGAACTGGCACTAACGTAGACAGTCTTTTTTTGTATATCGCCAGGAGACATTTTGGCCTTCTTAGGTCATATCTTGATCAGATTTGTCTAGCTACCCTACGGGTGTCGATTGCCGTCTATCTCTCATTGGACTGCCAAAATGTCAAATCTTCTTTAATTGTACATGTAGTTATAATTTCTGTATAGCAGTTAAATCGAGAAAAATGGGAGAATTTCCGAAAATCCATTTTACAACATTTTAAGCCATTTGAGCGGTGTCCATCCGTCTGTCCAGTTGCAAGGCACGATAGCTCTCAAAAGGAGTGACACCGATTGCACTAGTTTACAAAAACGGCTGTGTATAACATTTTCCGTTGTAATATGATGTCCTAAACACGAAAAAATTATAAAACAAATTTTAATGAAAAACAAGTAAAAGCGTTAAGTTCGGCTATGCCAAATCTTATATACCCTCCACCATGGATTGCATTAAATTTTATTACTGGAAAAATCTTTGGATGTGGAGCAAATCATGAAACGATCTATATTGTTTAAGTAAATTATTAAAAAAAACGAACGCTGCAATTTTTAGGCCGCAAATTCTTTAGCGAAACTTCACTTGAAAAATGTGGTGTTTGTAGCTTGAAATAGCTTTTTTGAGAGCTACATCTACACGGGGACTACAACAAAATAAAATTTTAGTTGTATACATTTTATTGAAATAAATTCTTGCCAAAATAGAATACAAACTGCAAAGTTTCAGCTAAATTTCTTAGAAAATGTGGTGTTTTTGGCTTAAATAAGCCTTTTTGGGAGCGACATCTATAAGTGGACAAACAAAATATGAATTGATTTAAATAAATTCTTACTGCGATGAATTCTTGTCTTAATTAAATACAAAAGAATCAGTTAAACTGCTTAGAAAATGTGGTATTTATGTCATATTTATGACCTCTATAGAGTGACTACAATAAAATAAGAACCGATTTGTAAAATTTTGCCTGTGATGAATTCTTGTCAAAATAGAATGAATGCAAACAGCAAAATTTCTACTAAATTGCTTTAGAAATGTGGTATTTATGGCCCAAAACTCGTATTTTGGAGCGACCTCTATAGAAGAGATATATCAAAACATTGACCAATATGGCCCATTTGCAATCCCAAACAACCTGAACCATAACAAATATTTCTACCAAATTTGATCAACCTAGCTCTATTATTACGGACTGAGAATTTTACGACGATTAAGAATAAAACATACGACGATAAATTTAAACATAGCGCAAAGCATCGAGTGTAGCTTCGGCTGTGCGGCACGTAGCGCCGTCCTGTTGAAACCAAATGTTGCCAATATCCTCCTCTTAAATTTTTGTGAACAAAAATTCGTTCAACATGGCCCGATAAAGATCGCCATTGACTGTAACGGCCACTTGCTCATTTTCGAAGAAAAATGGCCCATTTATGCCTCTGGACCAAAATCCGCACCAAACAGTGACTCGTTTTGGGTGTATCGGCTTTTCAATGTATGCGTGCGGGTTTTCTGTGCCCCAAATGCGACAATTTTGCTTGTTTACATACCCGCCAAGATCAAAATGAGCTTCATCTGAAAAGATGATTTTTATACCCTACACCACACTGTGGTACAGGGTATTATGACTTTGTGCATTTGTTTGTAACACCCAAAAGGAGAAGAAATATACCCATCGTTTATTATACCGATCGACTTAGAATCACTTTCTGAGTCGATTTAGCTATGTCCGTCTATCCGTCTGTCTGTCTGTCTGTCTGTCTGTCCGTCTGTCTGTGCATGTATTCTTGTAATCAAAGTACAGGTCGCAATTATGGTCCGATCTCGACGAAACTTTACACATATCTTTTTTTTGGCCCAAGGACGATCCCTATTGAATTTGGTTAAAATCGGTTCAGATTTAGATATAGCACCCATATATATGTTAGCCCCGATTTGACATGTAAGCGCTGTAAAAACTTTATTTTATATCCGATCAGTATGAAATTCGGTTGGAAAAGGTTTCTTATTACATGAATGAACTCTGTTAAATTTGGAAGAAATCGGTTGAGATTTAGATATAGCCCCCATATATACATTACCCCCGATTTGACATATAAGCGCTGTAAAAATGTTATTTTATATCCGATCTGTGCGAAATTCGGCAAAGAGAGGTTTCTTATTACATGAAGGAATACTGCTAAATTCGGAGAAAATCGGTTCAATTTCTGATATAGCCCCCATATATATGTTACCCCCGATTTGACATGTAAGCGCTGTAAAAACTGTATTTTATATCCGATCAGTGCAAAATTTGGCAGAAAGATGTTTCTTATTACATGAAGGAATACTGCTAAATTCGGAGAAAATCGGTTCAGATTTAGATATAGCCCCCATATATACGTTACCCCCGATTTGACTTGTAAGCGCTGTAAAAATGTTATTTTATATCCGATCAGTATGAAATTCGGCAGAAAGAGGTTTCTTATTATATGAATGAACACTGTTAAATTTCGAAGAAATCGGTTCAGATTTAGATATAGCCCCCATATATACGCTACCCCCGATTTGACATGTAGGCGCTGTAGAGACTGTATTTTATATGCGATCAGTACGAAATTCGACAGAAGGAGGTCTTTTTACATGAATGAGTATTCAGGGAAGATCGGTTCAGATTTATATTGATTGTTCCTCCTGATTTGGTATCAAACCGCTATAGAAGTTGTATTTTACTTCCGATCATTAAAATTTTCCAGAAAGATGTTTCTCAATTTAGGAACGAATATTGCTTAATTTAGCGATTATCGTTTCAGAATTAGATAATATGTTTCTACCCATTTACCAATTATTCCAAATTATTATGGCAATGACCCTTATCGCATTGTTAGGGAGGTGTAGGGTATTATATAGTCGGCCCCGCCCGACTTTCTGCCTTTCCTTACTGGTTTTTTTTGGCAAAATCGGCATCTTCTGTAAGTCGATTGTTCCCAGCGTTGTTCAAGCGTATACAGAAATAATTATCTGTCAAATCAGGCATGAGCTAAGTGTTACCATTCACGAAATAAGCACTAGTTGAAAAAAAAAGTTAGATAGCGGACCCTTTATATACTTTCTGAGGTCTCAGACAAATATTTAGACAAACGGAGTGACAAAATGAATATACCACCCATCCTATGATGGAGGGTTAATATACAACTACTGACATTCTGCATTAAGGATACTCGATACTTAAAATATGCAGAGAAATTATATGGACAACTTACTAAAACAATGGGCTAGCGTGGTTTCCTTGTTCCTAAGCAGCTATAAGGCTCATAGAATATAAATGGAACGAATTTTTATAAAAATACTGACATTCTGCATTAAGGATAGTCGATACTTTAAATATGAAGAGAGATTATATGGACAACTAAAATGGGATCAGCTGCTTCCCCAGTGATAGCAGATATTGTCATGGAAGAGTTAGTAGACGCCACAATGAGGAATATAAAATGTAAATCTAAATTATTGACAAAATATGTAGACGACCTATTCGCGATAATGAGAAGAGATGACGTAGAAAACATGATAAATACGCTCAATACATTCAACAGATACATTCAATGGACATGGACAAGAAGCTACATTTTTTGGACTCATTGATAACACTATGCAACAAAATTATTGTCGAAGGGCTGTGCATAACAATTTCTGGTGTAATATGGTGTCCACGAAAAAATATTAAAAAATTTTTATTTTAAAAGTTTTTTTTAAATAAATGTTTCTATAAAATTTCCATTTTCTTGGAACGTGCCTTTAGTATTTGGACCATTTTTATACCCTCCACCATAGGATGGGGGGTATATTCATTTTGTCACTCCGTTTGTAACACCGCTAAATATTGATCTGAGACCCCATAAAGTATATATTCTTAATCGTCATAAAATTCTAAGAAGATGAAGACATGTCCGTCTGTTGTAATCACGCTACAATCTATAATACTTGAGCTAGATGGCTGAAATTTGGTACATATCCTTCTTATATCTGCAGCTGTATGTTGGGCTTAAAAATGGGCAGAATCGGTCCAATTTTGGATATAGCCCCCATATATGGCATCTCCACGTTTTGACTTCTTAACGTCATAGAGACCACAAATGTCAACTGATCGGGCTAAAGGTGGGTAACGTTTATTTATACCCGATTTCCTTCATACGAGCAACGGTAGTCATAGGTCCATGTTTTGATATAGCCTCCATACAAAGGTCTCTCTGGATTTGACTTCTTAACGCCACAAAAACCTTAAATTTGAACGAAGTGGGCTGAAATTTGGTATAATGAGTTTATTAGTACCCGTAACCATTCACGTGGAATCCATGGTTGAGGGTATATAAGATTCGGCATGGCCGAACTTAACGATTTTACTTGTTTTGTATGAAGTGTATGCTCGATTAAGCCGGATACACTTTAAATTAAAGGAAATTAAGAGGACTACAAATATTGGTAATAACACTTTCACGTGGAAACAGAAGTTTAGTAAGTGTCGTTAAAATAATTAGAAAATTTTAGATTTTATTTTCAAAAAAATAGCTTTTTGTTTTCACGAAAAAAACAATAAAAAGTAGAAGAAAATTTGCCAAAAATATTGTTTGCCCCAATTTTTGAATGCTAGCATCCTAATACAATGCCTATTTGAAGAAAATCTATGGCACTTTTGGTAGACATGAGAGAATTTCAACATAATTCGGTTCGTATACCCCCACTATTTATTGTGAATAAAGGGTATATATCAGATGCTGCGGGCCAAAAGTGTAACACATCGATGGAGTGACCTAAGAGACCCCATGAATAATTGGCGGAAATACGTTTTGCGCCATTTTAAGTCATTTTAGCAATGTCCGCCAGGCTATCCATCTGTCTGTCTGGTTGGTGCCCACGACGACTTTCCTGCCTGTCCGTCCATCCGTCTGTGCATGTATTCTTGTAGTCAAGGCACAGGTCGCAATTAAGAAACGATCCAGGGCTGTGGAGTCGGAATCGGAGTCTGGGAAATTTACCCGGAGTCGAAAAATTATGGTCGACTCCGACTCCGAGATGGATTCTGCAAAATGTACCATTTATGTGATAGAACTTTTGCACTCAAGAATGTTTGGGAAAACAATTTTGATATAAAAGAAGAATAAAATATTCGAAGAATTTTTAACCTTTTTTGTATGTCACAAATATCTATAAAGTTAACCAAACTATCGATTTTTTTTTGGTAAACAGTGGGAAAGCTCTGATTATATTTAGCTAACAAAATACGTATTTTTGCAAGACTATACGATATTATTAAGCGAGTACAAAGCAATTAAGGAAAGGTTGGGCGAAGCCAACTATATGATACCGTACAACACCTTGTAGAGCAGAATAAGTTCAGATATTGTAAATATAAATATGAGATAATTACCTTATAAATCTGAATCTAAAGAGAATTTTTTATGAAACATTTATATGTGCGGGCAATATCGATCTGAACCGATTTTGACCAATTCCAATAGGTTTCCTCCATGGTGTGAAAGTGTCCTTATTGCCAAATTTTAGCAGGATCGTAGTGAAATTTCGACCTGTACTTAACGAACAATTTAAGAAGGACAGACGGGCAGCTAGTGATTCTGAGTAGAACGGTATATTTTAAGGTGGGTCTGGCTGTAGTATTTTTTACAAATCTGCCAAAAAAAAACTAATCTATAACACCCTGACCCTAGTGTAGTGTAGGGTATAATAACTAAACAATGAACTGGGTGCTTGAAGCGAACATAATTTCCAAAAATAGCGTCATATTAAAACAGAGGCAGTTATTGATGAAAATTTTATCATGGTTTCTTGTTGAAAGAATTGTCATATTAGTTGCAACTCGCAAATCAAGCATCTACGAGTAAAAATAAATTATACAATTTTATTTAATTACTGGTATTGAATAACTATTTTTTGTGTTTTTTAACAAAGCTATATCTTATTTTTAAAAACATGAACTCGCATCTAAGTAGAAATATATTTTCAGCAATTTATGTTATTTAACTGCCGGAGTCGGAGCTATGTGCAAAATTTCGTTCAGAACGAAACTTTGCACATATTCTTCTTTTGGCCCAAGGACGATCCCTATTGAATTTGGTAAAATCGGTTTAGATTTACATAAAGCTCCCATATACATATACAGGGTGGCTGATATGTATTGCAACCAACTTCAGGTTGCTATCATTTCTAAACCGCTAGTCTGATAGCTGACAGATTTATTTCAGTGACAGTTCATTTTATTGTTTACAAGCTTACAAAAGCATTTTGATCTTCAGATTCAGAAAAAAAGTTATTCGTGATGGAATTCAAGCGTGATAGTGTGATTGCTTTATATTTGGGTGGAAAAACACAAGTGGCTATCGTTAGAGCCCTCCAGCATTTAAATGTGAATAAATCTTTTGTTTCTCGTACCATTGCTCGTTATTGTGATACTGGCAGTGTTGCATCGCGTCCAAAAATGGACGAAAAAAAACGGTATCAACACCAGAAATGATCCGAAAAGTGAAGGCCAGGTTTGATCGAAATCCACGCCCCAGTGGTAGAAAAATTGCTCGTGAGCTGAACATATCGCGAGAACGGATACAACACATATTAAAAAATGACTTGGACAGCTGAAAATGTACACCTTCGATTGGCCACCAGAACTCAAGCGCCGCCGATGATAATGGTGTGGGCCGTCGTAACGGCCGATGGTCGCTCCCCGCTCGTATTCATCGACCATGGGGTCAAAATAAATGCCGAATATTATCGGGAAAATGTCCTAAAGACAGTATTGAAGCCCTGGGCAGACAAACATTTCGGACGCAGACCATGGACATTCCAACAGGACTCAGCACCATCGCACTCAGCACGCGTCAACCAAGAATGGCTTAAAAAGGAGGTTCCTCGCTTCATTTCTACCGCACAATGGCCACCAAGATCTCCGGATCTCAATCCGTTGGACTTTTGCGCCTGGGGCATTTTAGAGAGTAAGGTTCGCACTAAAAAATACCAAAGTATCGATCATCTCAAGACGGCGCTTCGCCGGGAATGGGCCAAAATACCGCAGAGCCACTTTCGTGCAGCGTGTGATGGCTTTGTCGGCCGTTTGAAGGCCATAATTCGAGCCAAAGGTGGCCAATTCGAACAAATCTAAATTGTTTCTAAAATTGTATGTTATTTCCGACATTTTTTGCTTTTGAACAATAAAATTAAAAAAAAAATTAAAAAAATATAGCGCTTTACTTTGTTGCATTACATATCAGCCACCCTGTATGTACCACCGATTTGTCATATGTATATGCACTGTATAAGCAACATTTTTTAACCGATCTGTATAAAAATTGACAGAGAGAAGTCTCTTGATACACTTAGAGACAATACTCAATTTGAGGAAAATCGGTTCAGATGTAGACCCCCGATTTGACAAGTAAGCGCCGTAGAAACCGTACTTCAATTCCTAATTTTATAAAATAATTGAGGAAGTTACATAGATAAAGTAATGCCTAGTAAATGCCTTTCATAAAATTTGTTTAGTATATTGAAATAAATTAAAATTTGTTATAAATATGTTTAAATTATTCCAAATTTTTCCGCATTTAAATTGCACATCAGCTTTAGTATTTTGTTTGTTTTTTTTGCCACCCTAGAGAAAATATCATTCAGCGGAAATTAATTTGTAAAACCATTTCATGTTGCAAAATGCCATCAAGTGTATTCGTTTCGCACAAAACATTTCCATGAAATACATATTTATAATGGCATTGTCTTCTAGTTTATTTCCATTTTCTGTTTTTTGTTTTTGTATTCAGTGATTGTGCATTGGTTGTTGGATTGGATTGAATTGAATTGGAGTAGTTTGTAATTGAAATAACAAAACAATAAACCAACAACTGCAGCAGTTGAAAGTCATATAAACAATACCAAAATATCAATTCGATGGTCGGGGATTATGTAGTGAGAACGGTTTGTTTCCCATTCCGCTTTGGTGAGCACGCTATCGGCCTCCCACCGGTTGGTTACCCGCAACTGGTTGGAGTTGTACGCTAAAATCACAGTTGTATTTTGCAATAGTTGCAGGGAAGAATATATATGAATATTTATTCATTTCATATTCTACATTTATTTCTGTTGTGACAGTCGGATATGCAAGAAGAAGAAGTGGGTCATTGGTTCAGGCGATGCGATGTGATGAAGAACGCTGAGCAATTCACTTAGATTCAATTAAACAGTGTGTGTAAAATTCGCTTTAAAAATGTATCCTTGATGAAAGCAACTTACCTCGCGTAATTTCAATACGCTAAATCGAATGACATTAACAGTTTTTTCCTGTGACATTGCGTTTTCGAGATATTTAGCCACACAGTTTGCTGGGTAAACAAAGAGGTTAGTAAATTCAAACACAATTTTAGTACAGAAGGCTCCGAAATAGATATTCCATGTCAAAGAACAAAATAAAGGAGACACTTCAATATGTATTTCTCTCAAAACGCCCGATTAGCCCTCTCATCACCTTGCCCCCGAAAAGTTGCCCCAAAAATAATGTTATATCTAAAGTTATAGAAATCTATTGATTTTTTGGGTAATGTATGCGACAAAAATATTGCTTGAAAAACTCACTATAGGTTCCCACAATACACTTTAATGGTAACCCAGTTGTTCTTTAAATATATCCCATTTATCCACAACATTTTCTGGGTAAATGAAGGGTAAGTAAATGTAGGTACAATTTTAGTATAGAAATCTTCGGAATAGAAGCAGCATATCAAAGAACGAAAGAAGGGAGACACTTCAAGAGGTATTTTTCCCAAAAAGCCCGACACCCCCGTTCACCCCTTACCAATAAAATAATGATTTATCAAATGTCGTGGAAATCGATGGATTTTTTGGGTGATGTATTCGACAAAAAGATTCCTTGTAAAAAAATCCCTATGGCAAACCAATGGTTTTTTAAATACAAATTATTTTAATAGAAAATTTGTTTAAAAAAATCTTACGATTTCTTGGGAATTGAATTTTAAGATATTTTTGAGTGAAGCTCTTTTATAAAATTACATAATATTTTTTGTTATGACCTCCTTCTATAAAAAATTAAGAATTCGAATTTTTGTAGTGATATTCTTACCGAAAGAAAATTGAAATGTTACCTTGTGAATTTCGCGGATTGTGGAGTCGACCTTGGCATTTGGTGATTATGTATTCACCCGATATTATATGAATTCGCTTAAAACGAAAGAAAGAAGTCCAACGGTGTAATATCACATGATCTTGGCGGCCAATTGACATCGCCACGACGTGAGATAACACGGCCATTGAATTTGTTGCTGAAAAGAGCCATTGTTTCGTTAGCTGTATGGCACGTGACACCGTACTGTTGGAACCACATATTGTCCACACCCATAATATAATGGGCCATAAAAACGATAGCAAGCGCTATTCACAGTAACTGACCGGCCTCATTTCGAAGAAGTATGGCCCGATGACGTCGCCAGCCCATAAACCGCACCAAACGAACTGGGCGAGCATGCACAGGTGTTTTCACATCTCCTACACGGAGAAAAAACAGGAAACAAAATATGTTTGGAATCAAAATTGAAACCAAATATACTTTGGTGCAAATATTTTATATTTACATACCGGAAAAAAAGTGTGTCAATGTTATTTTTTCGGAGTTTTGGTGCAAACTATCTTTAAAAGCGGGGAAATATTTAAATCGGCTACTTAATTTGTTTTCCTACCTATAGGAAAAAAGTAATTTTTCTCAAATATAATATGTTTCCAAAAAAAAAAAACTACAGAAGCGATTTTTTTTCTTAGGGTACAGACCCGGTTTGCTGAAATTTGCGCACAATTATCCCGATTGTGGACACATTTGGTCGATTATGCAGATCACAAAAACATCACGAAGTGCACGAAATGCATTTTGATTTGAACGCCCATTTTCGTAAAAGGCTTAAAAAACTTTAACGCGTTGCTCGATTGTATATCTTTCAATGGTTCTAATTGAGATAGTCTGAAATTGAGAAATGTCAAATGAAATGCAGAAAAAACTTGTCGTTTAGGTGTGGTTCACATTCAACATCGGCCCTTACAATTTAACCACCCTTTATTAGGAGCATATCAACGCCATCTATATGGATTTGTAGGTACTTTAAGCCGCTATAATCGCCTCTTCGGTGTTATTTTGCTACACAGCGGTCCCCGCGTTCAAAAAAAAAAACACTTGAAATCTCATTTCCAAGATGTATGAGCTATAATATTTCGCGGAATGATCTCACTCGAACAATGCTTACGAAACATTTTTCCTTCATGTATGCCGCGTATTTTTATTTTATTCCACCATAGGATGGTGGAGGGTAAACAAATATAGATTACGTTCCAAAAATCTAAGCCATAAACACCACATTTTCTAAGAAATTTAGCAGAAACTTTGTAGTTTGTATTCTATTTCGGCAAGAATTCATCTCAATAAAATTTATACAAATCAGTTTTTACATTGTTGTGGTCCCCGTGTAGATCTAGTTCTCAAATATGCTAATTTAAGCCATAAATACCACATTTTTCAGCGTTCGTTTATATACCCTACACCACACCCTGTGGTCCACGGTACGAATTATAAATCGACTCAGGAATCACTCCCTGAGTCGATTTAACCATGTCCGTCCGTCCGTCCGTCCGTCCGTCTGTAGATGTATTGTTGTAATCAAAGTGCAGGTCGTATTTATGGTCCGATTGTGATGAAATTTAGCACAGTGCTCTTTTTTGGACCAAAGACGATCGGTTCTAGATTTAGATATAGCCCCTATATATGTATATGTTACACCCGATTTGACATGTAAGTGCTGTAGAATCTGTATTTTGTATCAGATCAGTACGAAATTTGGCAGAGATTCCAGAATTCCCTACTGGTTGTTTTAATAATTTGCTTAAACAAAAGGGATCGTTTCATAATTTGCTCCATGTCCAAAGATTTTTCCAGTAATAGAATTGAATGAAATCCATTCGGCATGGCCGACCTTAACTTGTTGTTTTACTTGTTTAGAACTTTTATTTAATAATATTTTTGTATTTAGACAATTTTGCCCTAAGTGTTTTCGATAGCATTTTCTTCAACCTATTTAAAAAAATAAAAAATATGTTTGCATTTTTTTCAAGAGCCATTATTTACTCAAACGAAAGCTTAGTTCATTTCCTTTAAGAGCTTTGAGGTCTATCAGTGGAATGGAACTTGTTTATCTATCAAAATAAAGATAAGCATTTGCAGAACTATTTATCCTAGTTGGTTCAGGAAAGCATTTAAAGAATACATCCATAAACGGTTTTAAAAAATATATTAAAGATCTTGCCAACAAATTTATTTCTTTGAGAAAATTATAATAATTTTTTGATTAAAACCTCTTAGGAACATCACAAAAACATCGATATTCTTCGGAATAGTCCCATTTTATTCATGACCGATCAGACTTCAAGATAAAATAATCAAAATATAATAATCGTGAATCGTTCGATGTTTTTAAGAGGTTTAAATTAAAAATTGTTAAAATTATCTCAGCAAAATGGGATTTTTTGCAATATCGTGCAAGATATCTATGAAACCACTGATGGGATGAAAAACGTATATCGGAAGAAGTTGAAGGCCAGTTAATTTATGATTCTTTATTTTGACAACATTCATGGGTTTTTGTCAAAAATGTCAAACAAGTTTTAATTTCACAAACAAATTCGCAAATATTTGTGGACTTTTAATTCTTTAAAAAGATTGAAGAAAATACTTTCGAAAACTCTTCGGGGAAAATTTTCTAAATCAAATAGGTAATTAGTTATATGGATGGGAAAAAAGGACCGTTTGAAACCAAAGTGTCTACATTCAACACCCTCCAACTCAGACAGTCCTTAACTGCTACCAATAGGACTGAACTTGATGCATGTTTCATCACGAGCAGAGAACATCGGTATTAAAAGTTCACTCACTTGAAAGAAAATCCACCATATGTTGTACGTTGTATGTTATTACCGCATACCAAATTTGAATTAAACGGGTACTCCTTTCGAGAGTTATCGTGCGCACCAGCCAGCAGACAGACGGACGGACATTGCTCAAATGACTGAAAATGACCCAAAACGTATTTCCGCCGAACATACTTAGGGCCTTAGGTCACTCCTTCGATGTGTTACTAAGGTGCGTGCTGAGGCAACGCGGCACCCATCATGCGCACAACTTTCTCACTATCAAATTTTCCGTCAGTAAGCGACTATCGTACAGCCCCGATTAAACTCTGCCACCCAATATTTTATGGCGCCTTTAAAAAAATTAAGACATATGTTTTCTTGGTCTTTTGGGCCGTAGCAAAACTATATGAATATTAAAAAAATTGGTATTATTTATTGTAGACCTGTAGAATTTTATTTGATTTTCGGATAGTTCGGCTTGAGGTCCTTTGTTGGAAATTAAAACTCGTTAATTCTAGATTTTTAATTTATTTATTTTTATCCAATATTTCGATTAAATCTTTAGTCATCTTCAGGGATCTATTAAAAATATACACACAAATTATATTTGTTGTTAACACGAATACAAAGCATTGGTATTACATTAAATTATCACAAATTAAAAAGCTCGACTGTCTTCTAGGAAGTTATTCATCAACTAAGCTTTATATTGTCCTTGCTTGTTTACTACATGTCTATACATTTGAGAACATTTGTCAGTATCGGTTTTGTAATTTAGTCTCTTATCTGTAGGAACGTCAGTTATGTAGAGCATCTCTAGTGTATAACGTCTGAAAGGATTTCTCTCTTCCACTAATACATTTACGTCGTCAAAGTTTAGTGTATGTCCAGTCAAAGTACAGTGGGCCGCGAGTGCTGTTCTAGAGGTTTGTCAATGGCTTTGTGGTCAGATTTATGTGGCGAAAGTATAGTTTTTAACTTAGTCTTTGTCGTACCGACATATACCTTTTGGCATATGTCGGTGTCATCCCCTTTACATTTTATTTGTTATGCTACATTGGATTCGACCTCATTCATCACTTTTGATTTTGTCCTACTAAATAATTGATTTTTTGTATTATATGTCTTAAATGCAAGATCAATTGTATCTTTATTATATATGTCCGAATGTTTAAATCTCTCCGATAGTCCTGGAATGAATGTCATAGGTTTGTATATCTTTGCTTGGGATGATTCTGCTTTATCCTTACCATTTTTGTGTATAATACGGCTTATAAAATCCTTCATCGTTGGCATCGGAAAGTCATTCATACTTAAAATATTTATTATTTTCTGTTTATCGTGAAATTGTATATCGCTTATCATAAGCACTCAGTCAATTTCAAACGGATTTTTAAGAGACTGGTTGCAATAATAATAAAGCAAAATATACTGTATATGTAAATTAATTAATCGTACTATTCGTATAATTGGTAAAAACATTGCCTAAACTAGAAAATGACGGACAAAACTGAAAAAATGTGTTTGTAGGACAAATAAACCTATATTCATACAGCTTTCGACAGCTCTAATTCTCTTCTTTCCAAGTTCTTTTAGAGATTGAAAATCGGTTAAAAGTTAACAAAGTTATAGGCGTTCAAGTGCAAAGAGGCAAGAAATCGGTTTTTTACCCGTAAATCCTAATTTTGGGTGTCCGGGGAATTTCTAAAAAAAGTTTGGTGTTTTGCTCCACAAGACCTACAGGAAAAATAGTATCGCGTCATTTGCTTCTCAACTTGAGTTTATTTTGTCGCACTGTGTAATTAATAAGTCGTCCAGTAGCCGTTGATTTCTGATACCAATTTGTAATCAGATTGTTTCCATGTATATTATCACCACTGAGTCCAAGTAGGGTAATTTATGGTCAAGTTCCTCTTCCTTCGTGAATTGAATATGTCTGTGATATGAGTTAAGAATTTGTAGTGTATTGTCAATATCCTTTTTATTAATTACTGCGAAGATATCGTCCACGTATTTAGTCAAAACCTTTGGTTCCGGATTCATTTTCTGAATCGAGACGTCTAGTAATTCTTCCATGACAATGTCAGATATCACTTTGGAGGCCGGTGAACCCATTGGCATACCTTTTAATTGTCCATATATCTTATCCTGGTATTTGAAATATCATGAGTCCTTAATGCAGAATGTCAATATTTTCATAAATAAGTCCTTTGGTATTGTTGTGAATTTTTCCATATCGGCCCACTTACTTTCTATTATCCTTAATGCTAGGTTTATTTGAATACTACGAAATAAGGAAACCACCTCGAAAGATATTAGTATTTCATCTTCTTCTATTCGTATGTCGTTTAATTTTTATTTAAAATCTATGGCATCTCTAACATTATATTGTGAGTTCTTTGTCAAGTTTTTCAATATGTCAGTTATATATCGAGAAAGTCCTTGCGATGGTGAGTTTATAGACGAACAAATCGGTCTTAGGGGTAATCCGTCCATGTGTATTTTCGGTAATCCGTATATCTTGGGTTGTAACACCGTTTTACTAGTCAATTTCATCTTTTCTGTCAATGTAATTATATTCACAAAAATTTTAATATTTCTCAGCTTTAGGTTTACAAAACACAAACACAAAAGATATACATCCATGACTTAATATAAAAAGGGCGTATCTTGATTGTTGTCATAATTGTGTTTTCCGTTTATTCTGGTCGAAAACTGTCAATTTTTTTTTTGAGTTTGTGGTGGCTATAGTTGCAATTAAAGGATTTATAGGTATTGTAAAAACCCCATAAGTCTAGTCAAAGAGTTTGTTTGGTTTTTATTCGGTTTTTCGTGCCCCTGTTACGGAAAAACAAAATCGAGATACGCCCTTTTGATATTAAACCATCGATATGCTTATGAGTGAGTGAAAAATCTTTTTAGTGTTTTGTAAAAAAATTAATGAACAGCATTTAGTAGTACTTTGTTTTACTACATTAGAATCATGCCAATTCTCCTCTCCCCAAAACAATGCAGTTTCTCAGTTTCACTTTTGTTTCCTACTACACCAAAAATTTCCATATTTCCTCGCATGTTAACCTATGATATGTTTCCGCTTTTGTGATATTTTATGACCGCCAAAGAATTCGCATCGGACCAACTAAAATTGCTAACACGCCTTCAGTTTTTCTTAATGTTATGGGCTAAAAACATTTCCTACTTTTAGCAAAAACGCAAACCTCAATTGCCATTCCCCGAACAATAAACAAACGCCATTCGCTATCCAGGAAAAAAAACTTCAATCTAAATATTGAAAAGTCATTTGCATACTTCGATGCTGATGAACTCAAAATGTTGATGTTTTTGTCGGTGTTTTATTTAAAGCACTTTGTAAATATGCGGCAGTTGGTAAAGCAACCATAAACATATTAAATGGTTGTTGCATTGAAAAAGAAACGAAAGAAACCAATGTTGCAAGAAACATAAAAAACGACTACTGTCGGGTGCACTTCTATGCCATTCATTTGTTTAGCGTTTGAATTACAACGATTTCGTGTCAATGCTTTAGTGGAAGTTTTTATGCAAAAACGATTCGAGTGATTAAGTTGTTCATACCGCCAATTAAATGTTTGGTTGCAGCAGAACTACAGATAAGACACCTATGGTGATGCAGATCGACAGTGACTATGCGATACCCTAAGAGATTCATAAGCGGTGTTTTTCGCAGTTTTGCTCCACCACAACAAAATCTAATAAATTATCCCTTTTTTAAAAGAATTTGAAATGGATACCTTTGAAATACGAATGAGGACGATATTTAGAGGACCGACCCTAGGGGCATCCTTCTCATTTTATGATATATTCTAGATTTATTCATAAGCTTCACAGATTTTCATGGAAGCTAACATCGCACCTATTCCTAAAAAGCCATTCCAATTACCATTTATCACAAATCTAAAAATTCACACGATTTCCATAACTTTTGATATCCGTTAATTTTTGACGAAAGTTTTCAATGTACAAAGGGATAGGGACTTAATTATTTAACCAATTTTTCTCTAAACTTTATTCTCAAACCTGAAAATGCTAAAGCGATTAAAATTTTTATTTTCCCAGCAAACTATTTAGACAACTATATTATATAGAAATTGCCGATTTACATAGACTGTCCAACAATTTAGACCGTTTTCGAAGTAGGTGCTATTTGACTAGTTAAGTGGTGGCACCAAAAAAAATATAGTTGACAGTTTAGCATTGACACTCGATTCATGAATATTTTAGATTGGAGAAAAACTGTATTCTTTTCACTTAACCTACTGCATCTAAGTCAGGTGGAGATTCAGTAATACCCAGAATTTGTATGCCAATTTTTTACATACACACAGAATACGGTTTGGTTGCCGCAACCGAATTATTTGCCAACCGAATTTTGGTAGTTATGTCTACTATCATGCGAATCCATCAGGACAACCAACATTTTGGTTGTGGTATACATCTGCTTCCATGTTGACAACAATCATATTTGGTTGCGCCAACTACGAAAATGGTGGCTAAAATCATCTGTTGTGTGTTGCCACAACCAACGGTTTATAAAAATTAGTTGTTCTGACAATTTGTTTTTTTTATTTTATTTATTAAACAGAAAACCAAACCATTCATAAAAAAAATTAAAAATCCCATATTACAAATTCATCACTATTATGATATGTGGAAATATTTTTGGACACAAATTTTAGTACACGAGAGTACAAAACTTTTATGCAAATATCGCTTAACCCTGTGCTTTCAATTTGATTGATTGTTGCTTTTATTTTTTATTTATGTAAAACATGTTGCACAACATATTCTGCATTCCACACATTATTATCCACATGAGATTATATTTGACTACATATATTGTTCTTGAACAAAATGTCTATGATTTATTTGTCGAATAACTTTATTTTTTGTTTGTCATGTATCAGCAAAAGAACAGCAACCAATCTATCGGTTGTATTTCCCAAAATATATGTCATTATTCTAAATTTGGGAAATTATTGGGATAACCGAAAAACGATTATTTATTAATATTTTTTCTTTTGTAGTAACCAATTATTCGTTGCAATAATAATCTTTGGTTTATTAATACAATTTCTGTTGTCAAGAATTAAACATTGGTTGTCATAACCGAATATCGATCATATGGTACTATAATTAAAGTTTAAAAGTAGTTACCACTACTAACCGCGTCAATGAAAAATCAATTTTAATTCGATTGATATAACCATCGATTTAGTTGCAAGCATTTTTATTTGATCGTATCCATGTTATTATTGCTGTTTCAACTATTTATATACTCGTATATATACAACGGGCACACGGTGTAGGCAATAGAATTTGTGTTGCTAGTACTATTTTTTTTATTGTTACTATCGAATTTCAGCTAATTATTTTCCTGGGTGTAAACATATTCTGGAATTTTTGGAAAAATAGAATGGAAAATATTCCGATAATTGCAAGTTTTATAATGGTGCAAATGTAATGTGACTTAAAACATGAACATGACATAAACAAGCCGTTTTAATTTACTGCGAGGCATACAAATTAAATTGGCTAATTGTCGACTCCTATTCGAACATATAATCAGCATTACAATTTTTTAATGCTGTACAGGTTGTATTTATATATTTATTTTTCCAAACCTGCAAATCATATTGATTTCAAAAGAATATTCAATGTTATACAAATAAAATATTTGGAAGTTCGAAGTCTCAGTAAAACTAGATAGAGTTGCAGATACGAAAATTGTAGATCAATTGCAATAAATTATGTTGGTACAAATAATAGTTTAGAGTAAAAAGCAAGTGTATCACAACACAAAAATGCAGTGGAGCTTTAGGTTTATTAAATATAATAACTAAACCAGAATTCGTTATGAACCTTCTCGTATTTAACACTGCTCTACAAAACATAAATAATTTAAACGAATATTTTCAAACAATACATAAAAGCTTGGAGAACATACTAAACGGTTACGGCAACTATAAGTACTTTTAAAGGTTATTAAAACGTACAGGGTGGCGCAGAATGAGTTACATGGTTTAAATGGTATATAACTTTTTTTATTTATGCGATTATTAAAATGTTTTTTTTTTAATACAGTATATTATTGGAGTTTTTTTGCAATTAGCTTTGAAAAATGATATCCTGTAAGTGATGTCCATTTTCTGCTTCGCACATACGTGCTCTTTTTAGCATATTTTCCGCAAAATTTAAATTATTTTTGTCGTTGTTCGATTCATAATAAATTCCCCAAGTCTCCTTCACAAAATGTTGAAAAAAAAACAAAGAAAGAATAATAATTAAAAAAGTTATAAAGAATTCAAACCATATAGCACATTTTTCGCTACCTTGTATTTAACAATATTTGGAAAGAATATTTTGGCAACAAAAAATACATTCCATTAGAGCCTAATTTAAAGAAGAAAAAACAAAACGCTTAACAAAGTTTCGGTTAATTCAGGGTCAGAATATTGAATATCGGCCTATGTAGTTTATTTTTGGCTAAAATTTGTATAAGCAGTTACAAATAAGTAAAATAAGATCTCGCTATATTTTTTTTTTTATTTTTTTGAAAAAATTTTGTGGACATTTTAATTTTTCAAAAATTAAAAAAATTAGTTTTTGTGTTTTACGAAATTTGTAATTGCTCTCGATCGGCTGAACCGATTTTTGGAAAGATTACTTTGTTTTAAAGAGGACACAATTGGGGGAGAGTAGTTATCAATTGTTGTTGTCATATGAAGAAAAAAATTCATTTGGCGGGAGGTGGGATTGAACTCCAGACCATATGGCCTACTTCGCGATTCATCGACAAATCGCTTAATAATCAAAAACATAAATACAAGTAAGAAAGTTTCAGTCGGGTAAACCGACTAAGGTATACCCTCACTTTGTGAGTACTGTAATATGAAATACACGAATTAATCGGTCAATTTGTATGGGAGGTACCAGAGGGGGTTAAACAAATACTCCTATTTTTCGCTAAACAGTAAACTTCAAATATATTGCACTGTATCGAATTGTATGTGTTTATATGCCCTGGTATATTAAAGTTATGATCTATTCAATTTTGGTATGGTTTGGCCATTTTGTGTGGGGGGTAACAAAAGGAGCGCGTTGATAACGAATATTTTTCATAGGGCTATATGTAATTTAAAAATATTACATATACATATTAGTATATTAAATATTGTTGTATTTTTGTGCATTGGTACCCACGCTATAAGCTCATACCTTTTGGTATAAAACGGTACATTTGTGTGGTAGGTACCAAAAGGGGCGTAGCAGTAACCCCAGTTTTTCACTGGACTGTAGGCACTATAAAAGCATTACACTGTACAAAATGTCAAGTATTTTTATGCACTGGTATTAAAGTTATAAGCTGTTAAATGTTGGTACAAATTGGTCCATTTTGTGTGGGAGGTACCAAAAGGGGCGTGGCAACTTCGCCCATTTTTCACTGGATTGTAGGTAGTATGAAACCATTACACTGTACAAAATTTCAAGTCTTTTTGTACATAGGTATTCAAGTTATAAGCTGTTAACTTTTGGAGCAAAATGGTCCATTTGTGTGGGAGGTACCAAAAGGGGCTCGGTAACTTCGCCCATTTTTCACTGGATTGTATGTAGTATGAAACCATTACACTGTACAAAATTTCAAGTCTTTTTGTGCATAGGTGTTCAAGTTATAAGCTGTTAACTTTTGGAGCAAAATGGTCCATTTGTGTGGGAGGTACCAAAATGGGCGCGGTAACTTCGCCCATTTTTCTCGAGTTGATAGCGACTAATGAACTAATACTAAATGTGGAATTTCAAAAGATTCGAATATGTAGTATAGCAGTTATTAAAGATTCAATATTTTGCAACATTTTAACACTTTGTGGGGGAGGTACTAGAAGGAGTGGACCAATATGGCCCATCTTCGAACTTAGCCGGAGATAGAAAAAAATATTACCACATACCAAATTTGAAGTCAATCGGTTACTCCTTTCGAGAGTTATCGTGCGCACCAGCCAGCAGACAGACAGACAGACAGACAGACAGACAGACAGACAGACAGACAGACGGACGGACATTGCTCATTCGACTTAAAATTACCCAAAACGAATATCCGCCGAACATACTTAGGGCCTTAGATCACTCCTTCGATGTGTTACACTTTTTTTCGTAGCAAATGATATATACCCTCGTCACACTAAAGTGAGGGTATAATAACCCATCAAAATCTTGGTAAGTACATGTCATTACCACTCGCGTTACCAGGTACTGGCATCTCATTATCGGCAGCACTACTTTCGGTAAATAAATAACGAATAACAAAATAATGACAAAAAAGTTATTGCAAGTAATCTAAGTTAGAAAATCTTATTTGAATTTATAAACCTTTCATTAAATGATTTACGATATTTTCATAAATGATTTACGTATATACGTTGTAGCTGGTATTCAGTTATATCATTTAAAGAAAAGTTTTTAAATTCAAATTAGATTCTCTAAATTAGATTACTAACAATAACATATTTTCGTCATTATTTAGTAAGTCGTTATTTATTTACAGAAATTAATGCTGGCGATAATGAGATATCATTACCTGGTAATGCCTTTGAAAATGACATTTACTTACCAAGATTTTGATGGGTTATACATATTTATGTTTTTGGTTATTAAGCGATTTGTCGATGAATCGCGAAGTAGGCCCTGAGGTCGCGAGTTCAATCCCACCTCCCGCCAAATGAATTTTTTTCGTCATATGACGACAACAATTGATAAATACTCTCTCCCAATGTTACGCTCTTCCTCATGTTACGCTCTTCCCAATTTTACACTCTTCTACTTTCTCACCACATTCCACCACTAACGATTGTGAACAAGCCGTTACAACTCGGAAATATCCACCAACACACTCATAAAATTATTACTTACGTCCACACTTACTTTTGAATAATTGTGAGCGTGGCGGTAAGTGGTTATTCTTCAGCTTCCTGTATACATGACTGGAAGCACTTTCCTCCAGTGACATGTACTAATTTCAATTAGCTTACTAATTTTCAATTTAGCTTACTCGTCAGGTTATATAATTTCTTTCGATTTTAATATAATTCGAACTGAATTTTTTTTCAAAATTTTGATTCTTCAAATATTTTGTTTAGATTTAACCAAAGTTTCTCGGAAAAAAAAACAAATAAAAATATTTATTGTAGACAAACTCGCAAATATTCCCAGCTGGAATTTATTTACTTTAAAACTACTACATTATAGCTAAAAATCAAGAAAATATCATTGGTGAACTGTCGTTATAAATTGTCTTTTCGGTCCACTCAAAAAGGGCCCACTTAAAAAACAAGCGTGTTTTTCTGTACACACACATATTATCCTAACGGTACTTTCTATATGAGTTATAAAGGGTGGTTAAATTTTAAGGGCCTATGTTGATTTTGAATAAACCACAAATTATTTAGGAAATTATTGTCATTTCTTTTTATTATGATAATATTGGTATTGTTCAATTATGTATGGAATAAAATATCGGCTAAATGGCCGCCGCAACCTCGGCGGTACACCTCCATCCAAATTTCGATGACGCTGAGGTTCTATGCCGTTAATAAGCCGAATTATCTCATCATTTAGCTCTCGAATTGTTGCTGGCTTATCGACGTATACCCTTTCTTTCAAATAACCCCAAAGAAAGAAGTCCAACGGTGTCAATAACATGATCTTGGCGGCCAATTGACATCACCACGACGTGAGATAACACGGCCATTGAATTTGTTGCGCAAAAGAGCCATTGTTTCGTTAGCTGTGTGGCAAGTGGCACCGTCCTGTTGGAACCACATATTGTCCACATTCATATTTTCCAATTCGGGCCATAAATAGTTCGTTAGCATCTCACGATAGCGAACACCATTCACAGTAACTGTCTTACCGGCCTCATTTCGAAGAAGTATGGCCCGATGACGTCGCCAGCCCATAAGCCTCACCAAACGAACTGGGCGAGCATGCACAGGTGTTTTCACATCTCCTACAGACCCGGTTTGCTGATATTTGCGCACAATTGGATTGTGGATAAATTTGGTCGATTATGCTGATCAAAAAACATCACGAAGTGCACGAAATGCATTTTAATTTGATGGCCCATTTTCGTAATAGGCTTAAAAAACTTTAACGCGTTGCTCGATTGCGTATCTTTCCACGGTTCAAATTGAGTTAGTCTGAAATTGAGAAATGTCAAATGAAATGCAGAAAAAAACTTGACGTTTAGGTGTGGTTCACATTCAACATCGACCCTTACAATTTAACCACCCTTTATTTGAACCAACAAATTATTTTGTCGTATTGCAGAAAAATTTTTGTACAACAACAAGATACACGTTTTGCAGTTATTTATGAATAAATATTAATTTTAACCCTTAAAAGATCATACAAATTTTAAATTTTTTAATGTGTTAAATATATGTAGGTACACAACTTCAACTTTGAATCCCTATATCTCTGAAACGGCTGAATGAAAGTATAAAATATTTTATGTACTTTCTAATTTAACTGTTTTTCATCGATTCGTACAAATAAATATAAAAATGCCAACATCGACTGTCGGTATTTTTGGCCACGCTTACGTCATGTGCGACGTAGTGATACTGTTCTATGAACCGTACGTTATCGTAATGGTAGCGTTCGCGAACAGTAACACTAAAAGAATAAATAACGTTAGTGTTCTCTGAAGGAACCCTTCCTATAATGTACTGTTTTTTTTTGAACACTGATCAAAGCTATTGAATACCGCAAAAAAAGTATATCGAGTTAAAAGGAGATTAATAAAGAAAATTTGTGTGTTTCTTTATTAGGTCGGCTAATTTTGGGGCCGCCCTCGTATAAAAACATATTGTGGAATTATTACATTTTACCAAAATTGTGCCGAATTTGACCTTTGCATTTAGCTGAGTGCACTGTTTTGCAGAAAATGTATATAATTTATTTTAGCACTAACTTTTTGATTTGCGTTTGGTGAAGTAGTGGCAATAACTGAGCACTTTAAATAGTTTGGCTAAAAATTTCATTTTGAGATATATTACAAAAACTACTTTAAAATTCCGAATACTGACCGCCAGTAGGGTGAAAGCACTTAACACACGCTGTGGCTATTTTCGAATATTCGTAGGATACAACAGCTTATACCAAAGCGAACTCAACAAGCTGCAGCCATAGAATAAAGAGCTTAAAACGCGATTGTTAAATGCTCATTAAAAAATAGTTTATTGCAATTATAGCGCGATTAAAAATACACAAAAAGCCAAGTGGAAAACTCAAATGAGCAGTGGCGGCGGCACAACAACATCAAACGTTAAAGCGAACAAAAATGTAACTCGCCCAAATGAAAATGGAATTGCAAATGCCCGCGCGAAATTCTTCCCGCCCCGTCTCCCGAAGACTTCGTTTCGAATCGGTCGAAAGGTGTAAGAAATGCCTTATTTTGTAGTCGTACACTTTTAGACGATTATAACATTAATTTCTTAACGTTTTGCAGGTCTGAGAGTGGCACTAAACATACATACAAATATAAGAAGAAAAATTCTGAACATTTTAAGAAATTCCAGCGGAATGAGTTGCGTTCTGGCATGACATTCTTGGGTAATTTCTTCATTTGCGTTCGCATTTTGTAGTCGTAGCACTGTGAGCGAATGAATGAAAGAATGAATGAATTCGCTTATTAAGACGTCACTTAATGCGTTTTTCACTTAGGGAAGAAATCAGTCCGTCAGCCAGCCAGTCAGTCCCGCAGACAGCCGTCTTCACACATTAAAAGTTGCCGTTTGTTTTGCTGTTTTAATTGTTTTCAGACGGCGGGTAATAATTTACGTTCTACTCGCTCCATCACAGTTGTTTGCTGGTATGTACATATTTCGTGGCTGAATTTTATTACGTCTAAGCCGCCCGTATTCATCATCACAAATGAATTAAAAGCTAAAAACCTTTATGTTCGATTGTGTGAAACATGATGTTAGTTGGATTGGAGCAACCGTATTACAATTGTTGCCACTTGACGCCACACTATTGCCCACATTACCATTAGCAACCACATCGCGGCGCTATAATTATTTATTTCATTCTAATGTGAATATGATTAATTATCGTCGCAAGGAAAGCAGTTTGTTTAACAAACATGTTTGAGGAAATTACGTTGTTTACCTCCGTGGAAATATAATGTTTCTTGATGAGAACAAGGATGTTGAGATTGTTTTCTGTCATCGTGGAAGTTGTTCGGACGACAACTTCATAAATCAAACAATAATGCCGAGAGAACGAATGCGTGTTAAAGTATTTTTCGAGATTGGAAATTAATAAATAAAAGATTGAGGCAATGAATATGGGGGATTTGATGTCAAGTGAGTGCAGTTATAAAAGCGATGACTTCTGATCGGAATGCACTCATACCAATTTTAATCCTATTTGATAGTATGGGGGTTTTCATTAAGGACATAACAATAACTTTGCCAGAGCCCAATCGGAGAAGTTTTTGCGCTTCAAATGATCAAGTGGCTTTAGTTCTTGAGTCAGTTTGATCTTATAAGGATGAAGGCCAAGATCTTTTAGCGAAACACGCCACAGTGTGGTTAGAGATATGCCCAAATCCTGAGAACGACGTGGAATCGACTGATTAGGTTCATTTTGAACGGATACACTTACGGCTGCGATATTTTCGTCGCTTTGAGCGGTACGGCGTCTCTTTGGCGCCGGAACATCCTAAAGTGAAGATTTGGATTCAAATGTATTCACTATAGAACGCACAGCCTGTAGGTTGGGACGATTATTACAGCCGAAAATTGGAGTAAACGCTCTTAAAGTTGCGAACACCGACTCAGAATCTAATTTTTAATGATTTCCAAAACGTTGCACGTACACTGATAGAAAAACGAATTTGTACATCATCACGATTATTTTTTCGTCAAAAGTCAGCTAACGTACGGAATAATCCTCTTGATAAATTTGTTCGTCACCATGACGAATTTCTGTTTCCAAAAACTTTCGTCCTCAGGATGATCCATTCATCATCACGACGAACCTTATTCATCATCATGACGAACCCTATTCATCATCACGACGAATAGCATTCATCACCACGACGAATTCCAGTCGTCACCACGACGAATCCCATTCATCATCCCGACGAATTCCATTCGTCACCACGACGAATCCCATTCATTATCACGACGAATCACATTCATCACCACGACGAATTCATGTCCACGACTATTTAAATTTTAAAAATTCCAATAAATGTTCTTCTAGTTTTAAACCATTTAAAATGGTATGGAAAATAAAATTATTTGACTGCATTACTAGGTTCAGTTGTGAATATTCGTTTCGAGATGCAGTTCTTATCAGGTAAGGCTGAAATCAAACAAACGAGAAGTATTCATTACTTCTGCTAATTTAAATCAAAAATAATCACATCAAGTAATGTATTTACCAACAGCCCACTAGCACAAATGTTTCACACTTATACAGCTTGTCGAGCTGCATGTACGAGTATGCATGTGTTTGATGTTTTGTTAAACAAACATCAGTTACGCCGTGCCAGTGCGGTTTGTTTGAACCAATCGGTGCTGCGTGGAACACACACGTGGGCGAACATAACAACGTCGCATGTCTTACTTTGTTTTGCTGTAGCAGTTGACGTTGCCGTAAAGGGCGAATAAGTCGATCGTTCTCATGATGAATGGATAATCTTATTGACGAACGGTGTTCGTCATTAATTATTAGATTTTTAAATTGATCTTTTACAAAAAATTATTTAACTAAGGTAATCAGAACGCATATAGAACAGTACATTTAAGCAGAAACTATAATTTGATTGCTTCGTTTGATCATATTTACAGCAAAATGGTCAAATAAATCTTTTCGTCGTGGGAATGAAACCTTATCGTTCTCTCGACGAATTTCGAAATCACCAAAAACATGACTTGATGATCGTGTTCGTTCTATTGGCGTACACAAACATCGCATGTACGAAACTTTTCGTCACCATTACGAAGATATATTGATGAAATTGATTCGTCATGGTTACGAACGGTTTTTCTATCAGTGTAAGTGAACTTTATTTACCATGATGAAAATGTTGACTTCGTCTAACGTTTTGACACTGAAAGATCATTAAAAGTATTTGAGGGTGCGATGAAGTAAAGATACGAAATTGTTATGTCCCTATTAGAAACCCCTATAGTTATGACATATAATTTCAACGAGTTCAGTAAAGCAATTTCCGGATGTTGAATTTTTTGGTCAAACGGCTCTTTTCCCATTTTTTGCCCAGATTGTTTTCGAAAGTTTTTTCCTTAATCTTTATAAAAAAAACAAGTAAGAAAGTTCAGTCGGGTAAACCGACTTATGAAGTCCCTTGAGTCCCAAAGAAATATTAGTAAATTTATGTATTTTTTTGTTTTCATTAAATTATTATCAATTAAAATTGAATTTAATAACTTTAAAGTATGTACTGGTATTAAAGTTATAAGCTGTTAACTTTTGGTGTAAAATTGTCCATTTGTGTGGGAGGTACCAAAAGGGGCGTGCCAATTACGGCCAATTTTCCCTAGACTCTAGGTACTTTAAAAGCATTGCACTGTACGAAATTTCAAGTATTTGTATGCTCTGGTATTAAAGTTATAAGCTGGTAACTTTTGGTAGAAAATGATCCATTTTTGTGGGAGGTACCAAAAGGGGCGTCGCAATAATGCCCATTTTTCACTGTATTATAGGTTCTATTAAACCATTACTCTGCACAAAATTTCAAGTCTTTGTATGCACTGGTAATAAAGTTATATGCTATTAACTTTTGGTTCAAAATTGTCCATTTGTGTGGGAGGTACCAAAAAGGGCGTGGCAACTTCGCCCATTTTTCTCGAGGTAATAGCGACTAATTAACTAATACTATGTGTAGAATTTCAGAGGATTCAAGTAAGTAGTATAGATGTTATTAAATAATCAATATTTCACTAAATGTTAACCCTTTGTGGGGGAGGTACTAGAGGGAGTTGACCAATATGTCTCATCTTCGAACTTGGCCGGAGATAGAAGAAAATATTACCACATACCAAATATGAAGTTAATCGGTTACTCCTTTCGAGAGTTATCGTGCGCCCCAGCCAGCAGACAGACAGACGGACGGACATTTCTCATTCGACTTAAAATTACCCAAAACGGATATCCGCCGAACATACTTAGGGTCTTAGGTCACTCCTTCGATGTGTTACACTTTTGGTTCGTAGCAAATGATATATAATTACGAAAATATTTTTTTGTATTTTTTTTTGCGAAATTTAAATTTAAAATTTTTTTAAAAAAACATATTATTGTTTTTGATTTCTTTTTTGCTCAAAGAAAACTTAGGTAGTTTCCTTTAAGAGCTGTATGGTCTATTAGTGGGATGTTACTTGTTGTACATATCGTCCACTCACTTCAAGACTGTCGTAACTCAAAATTGAAAATTTTTGAGGTTGCCTTACAGAATTGCTAATTTTGCAAATATCCATAAATAAATCTCAACGAAATTTAGTTTATAAGTAAACAATCATATTTCGGATTATTCCACCCTTTTTAATAGTCTTATTTCGTATTATTTATTTTTTTATACGGACTTAAAGTTACACATCCTGAAAATGTTAAATTTTGAGTTATGACACTCTTGAAGTGAATGAGCGATATGTACTTATATATCTACAGAATTCGGAAACATCCTACAGGACATCCCCTAAACAAGTTGGCAGCGATTTGTGCGTTAACCCAAACTAGACAGAATTAGTTGTCTTTAATAGGACGAATAATGTCCCACATGTGGAACCTCCTCCTCGGATAAATGGAACAGATGGAACTACATCACTATCATACCAACCACAGATTAATGGGTTGGCAGAATACTAGCTAACAGAAACCATTTCCACTTCTATACGGATGGTTCGAAGCTTGATGGAAACGTTGGCTTCGGACAACACTGTGAATAATTTAGACTGGATATAGCTTACAGACTACCAGATACCTGCAGTGTCTATCAAGCCGAAATAATGACAATGTGGGAAGTCGGCAAGTGGCTGAGTCGCAACATAGTAACCAACACTGGCGTTGTCATTTACTCGAACTGGCAGGCTGCCATCAATACTCTGGAGGCCACATCCCTAAATTCAAAAAACAGCCCTCGACTGCCGCAGATCTCTTAACGAGATGACTGAGTAGTTTAATATACACCTCATACGGGTGCCTCGGAAATCTCGGGGACCGGCAAAGCAAATTAACTTGTTAGGAAAGGGACGACATTAATAATTCTCGAAGAATTTGCATATATTGGAGCGCCACTATCCACGTGCAACGAGAGATGGACAGAAATTGACACCTAGCTAGACAAATCGGGCCAAGGTATGACCTGAGAAGGTCAAAATATCTCCTCTCAGTAGAGAGGAAAAGATTATCTGCGTTAGTATCAGATCTGACGGGACACTGCCTGATTGGCGAACAAGCCAGCAGATTGGGTATTGACGCCAAATGACTTCTGCTGAAGCTGTGGAGATGAGGAAAAAGTGGAGAGAATTTAGCACTTGCTATGCGACTGTCCCGCATAGTAAAGTTTGAACCATATATTTTAGCATAACTCGTGAACCATTTATCGTAATTGAATCAGGAAAGCTTTAAATGATCGTAACTTAAGTAGACCATCAACGGTTTCAAAGATATCTTACAAGATATTGCGAAAACATCCTATTTTTTTAAGAAAATTTTAATAATTTTTTTATTAAAAACTCTTCAAAAACGTCGAAGAATTTACATTTGCACTGTCCAACAGCATTTTTGAAACAAAGTAGCGACCCTATAATTTGAGAGGGCACGTTGAGTAGATCATTTTTGCAGAATAAACTTATGGTCCCTCTGGTCTGAGGTTTTTTTACAGTGGGTCAAAGTTTTCATTTTTTGATCGACGGGAGCATTATACTATATAAAAAAATGCTGTAAGTTAGTGTATGAAAGATTTCTGATTGTCAAAGTTATATAGTGGAATTTTATGAGGATCATTTTTGTGGAAGATCTTAAGCCTCTTACTCCAAATCCAATACAAAATCAAGCCAACATTTAATGGCTCATAAGGTTAATACCAATAGATAGATATCTTTTGAATTTCAATTCATGTGTTTTTAATTGGAAATGACGTTGGTTATATTATAATTGATATGTTTTGAGAATTCGCAATAACATTTTTGAATTTCAATTCAGTTATTATTAATTTCTAATTGATTTTTTGAATTATATGCAGTTAAAATTGGTACAGTGCAATGAGAAAAATAACTAATTCCATCCAATGACAATGTTTTCCAATCAATATTGTACTTTCCTTAATGTTTTTTGTTTTTTGTAAAAAGAAAAATTATTGTATTTTACTTTAAATGCGTCTTATTGAAACAGACTTTTCCATTTGTTTCTAACATCAACGAACACCTCAATGAATTGTTGAAATATTCATTTAACAAAAAAAAAAAAACAACGAAATTCGTTCGCGTGAAATGTACTGAAATCAATTAAAAATATCAGAAAAAAAAACAAACTCTACCAGCGTCTGTGATTATTGAAGATCACGAAATATGATTTTATTATTCTCTAATTTCCATCATTTAAAAAACAATAAACTTTTCGGTCGGCATTCGTTAGAATTACGAGTATATTTAATGATATGCATATAATTTGCAAGCACCGCTTCAGGCTTCATAGTATTCCAGTTAATTGCAAATTTATGCAAATTACAATAAAGCAGCACTGCCTTAAATTTTGTTAAAAGAAAAAGAGAGGAAATGTTAAACTTACAATCTAAGTAGTAGCGGCGGCGGCAGTATCATCGGCAGCAGTAGCAGTAGCTTCGGCAGCAGTTAAATAATAATTACATGTGTCTTAACTCGTGTTCATTTCTCCAGACAAATCAACATCAGCAGGTTTTACATTTGTTAAACAGACCGACCAACAAACAATGGCAAACAATAATTTTCTCAAGAGATTTTTTGCATGCAAAAAATTACTACTTTGCCTCCCCATGGATCCCGTGTTCCATATTTTGTTAGTGATTTGTTCTTGGATCGTAAAACTTGGTTTTATTATTTGTTAGGAAACAAGCTCAAGTGAATGAGATGTCAAATGCAATGGATAATATTGTTAACTTTACAAGACGTTTCTAGCAAAGGTTGGCTTCAAAAAGCTGAGGGGATTCATTTTGAATTTATAATAGTTAAAGTGATACTGACAAGAAAATATAATGTTACACCCAAAGAAAAGAACTGTCGGCGTCGAAAAGTGCCTTCGAAAAGGTTTTATCTATTGAGAGCGTTATTGTACCAATCTAATGACTATTTAAGTGTGATAATTGCATTTCATTTTTAATTATAATTATTTTCCAAATATTCAATCTCAAGTGCCATTAAGGGAATTTCGAAAAAAACGGCACATAACCTTGACAAACCTCTAAATGGTGTATTTTTCAATAAGGGCCTTCTCAGAAGCTACAGCTACAGAACCTCAATGCAAGTCATCTGAGGTACATAAAATTTGTAAATGTGTGAATTCGAGGATTGGCTATATTGGTCCACTCTTTCTAGTACCTGCCTCACAAAGGGTTAAAATTTAGTGAAATATTGATTCTCTAATTGACTACTTCCTCTCCGAATGTTCTCTAATTCCACACATTGTAATAATTTATCTATCGCTACACCTCAATAAAAATGGACAAAGTGTCACTGCCCCTTTAAGTAACTTCCATACAAAGGAACAACCTTGTACAAAATCTTGACAGCTTATAACTTTTGTACTAGATCATAGAACAATGTCTTGTTGTTGTCGGTATAGTGCATTGTCGTTGAAGTATTTACTGTTTAGGGCAAACTGGCATATCTGCTACCCTCTACACAAATGAACAAAAGCAATCGCACAGAACTTCCAAATAACATATGAAGAAATAATTTAAATGTTTCAATAATTTTTATTTCTGACAACTTTTGCATTGATATTTCTTCACAAATATTTTTGATTTTTAATAAACTAATAAAGAAAGTCCAAAGAATATCTCAAAACATTTAAAGTCTTTGGGTAAACAAAAGAGTTTAAATGAAACATAAAATATTTTAATTTATAATTCAAAAATATTAATTTAGAACCGATTTATGCCATGCCATCTTCCACAAATTCAAATTATTTTTATACCCTCCACCATAGGATGGGGGACATATTCATTTTATCACTCCGTTTGTAACACCACTAAATATTGATCTGAGACCCCATGAGGTATATATATTATTAATCGTCGTAAATTTCTAAGACGATTTAGCCATATCCGTCCGTCTGTTGTAATCACGCTACAATCTATAATACCTGAGCTAGGTGGCTGAAATTTGGTACATATACTTCTTTTATATCTGCAGGTATGTTGGGATTGCTAATGGGCAATATCAGTCCATTTTTGGATATAGCATCTCCCCGATTTGACTTCCTAACGTCATAGAGTCCACAAATGTCAATAAGATTCGGCATGGCCGAACTTAATCCGTCTTTACTTGTCTATATATATAAAGAAGAATGTGTGTTTGTTTGTTTGTTGGTTTGTTTGTACCGAATAGACGTCTAAACGGCTGGACCGATCTTCTTGAAATTTTCACATATGTGGGGCGTGGTGAAAATAGGGTACTTGAATTTTCGATATATCAAGTGAGCGTGGCCCCGCCCACATAAGGCTTATGTAGACGGGGCCACGCCCATTGCTCCGATCGCGCCCTTTTTTAAACCAAACACGTGGACTGCTACCAGATACATGTAAACAAAATTAAACGCTCTTGCTAAAAAATTGTGCAAGATATCTCAATTTAAAATTTTGTCTTACATGGGCGGGGCCACGCCCATTGGTCCGATTCCGCCCACTTTTGGTCCAGTCCCGTAGACTGCCACCAGATACATATGCACAAAATTACAGTACTTTCGCTAACAAATTGTGGAAGATATCTCAATTCCATAATTTGGCTTATATGGGCGGGGCCACGCCCATTTTTGGACCAATCACGTAGACTGCCACCAGATACATATGAACAAAATTACAGCACTCTCGCTAACAAATTGTGCAAGATATCTCAATTTTAAAATTTGTCTTATGTGGGCGGGGCCACGCTCACTTGATATATCGAAAATTCAAGTACCCCATTTTCACCATGCCCCACATATGTACATTCTGTGAAAATTTCAAGAAGATCGGTGCAGCCGTTTAGACGTCTTTTCGGTACAAACAAACCAACAAACAAACACACATTCTTCTTTATATATATAGATAGATAAAACATTTTTAAATGATTACATAAGGTTTCAGAATCGATTTTTTATAAAAAAGTTTTTTGTTAAATTAAATTTTTTTTAATATATTGCTGCATGCTCCGCAAATATTCATTATGAATTTCGGGAGTTATGGCAAAATTTAAATTAAGAATATATAGTTTTTTTGTGTAATGTTTATTGCAAAGAAATATGTTTTAAATGCCCTTACTTGGAACTTAGATTTTTTTTAAATCTTTTTTAATAAATTTCTTTTTAATTAAAAATTAGTTTTAATTTTTTTAGGAAATTTAAATTATTTTTTCATATTTTAGTTTTATTGTTTACACAAATAGTCTATAATAAAACAGTTAGGTTTTTTCGCGACCATCACATAATTTAAAAGTTTAGTATAACAATATTACTATTCTAATTTCATTCAAAAATTTTATTTTTTATATGTTCCTTTGATCACATACATATTTAATGTATAAACTATAAAAATATATTATTTGTTTAAAAACATAATGATATAACTTTGTTCCACAAAAATTATTAGTGAATTTGAAACAAAAACAGCACCAGAAAAATATGTACCATACGGTCCCCACAACTATTTACACAAAAAAATATCGTAAACTATTATACTTTAATAAAATTTAGTTTAAATTGTAGTTTTTCTCGAAAAAAAAAATTTCTAAAAAATTTAAATTACATTTTTCGAAATAATTTAATGAATGTTGGAATTTTATAGAAATTTCATCATATTTAAATTTTTCTACAAAAATTCGTAAAATTGTTTTTTTTTTTTGGAAAATTCCTTCGATTTTCCTTGCATTTTTTAATATTTAAACAATTTTTTTTCATTTAAAATTTTATTTAATTTTTTTTTCATTTAAAATTTTATTTATTTTTTTTTTTCTAGAAAATTTTGTTGAAATTTCAAAGTTCGAAGAGCGGATTAAAGGCATCTGACTGGATTAGTGATCGATGAGTCATTTAATGGACGATGACTCCTGATAGGTGGTCACTCTCCAGATTAAAGAACTCTATTTCATGTCTATGAAGAAATTTTCCGAAAAAAAAACAATTTAGATGAAATTTTCAAAAATACAATTGTGACAAAATTCTCTAGAAAAAGCAATTTTGACGAAATTTTTTAAAAATGCCACATTTGTCAACAAAGTTTTTTTTATGCAAATTTGATTTATATGTATTTGAGTTTGCCTTAATGTTAATTTTTGATCACATATACAAGAAAATATTAATTTAGGAAAGATTTTCTAGAATAGTAAAATTTCGTAAATTTTTAAGGACAAAATCAAAAAAGTGCAAAAAAAATAATCTCGAGATGATACTCTGGCGTAACAAACTTCCACAATTATTATTAGTGCAAATGAAATTAAAAATTTTTAGAAATTTTCTATAAAACATCTCAGAAGGGCTTGCGGTTTAATTTAAAAGAAAAAGTTCAAAAATATATTTTTAAACTAAATTTTTTTGAATTGAATATTTATTTAAAATTTGCTTCTCATTGGACATGGCTGGTGTTTTGTATTAACTTTGGTTAACAATGGTTTTTGGAAGATTTTGGAGAAGTGTGATTTCACAAAGATTTCTCATTCGCTTGTGTGTAGAAATCAACCATATAGAGCTCCGTATCTCCCATACAATTGCAGCAGAACTGTTGATAACGAGTGTCACGGCTCAGAAATCATGATCCAGTATGGGTGCTGCCAATTTGTAATACATATTTATATACCGCCATGTATAAAAATACTTGTTTCTAAAATAATATAGAAACAAAATGGTCTTGAAGCCGGAAGGTATCCTAGATAGATCACGTTTATTGTTTACGCAAAATGGTTAAAATTTGGTTTTAACTTCTAACAGAAATCTGTTGGAGTTTAATCTTTTTTATTAATAAAATTTAAGAAGATATCGGTATTTTTTAAATTTTAAAATTAGAAGAATATTTGAGAAACTTACAGGACTAATTAAAAAAAATTAATTCGGAAAACATAAGTAACAATTTCAAAATATTTTAAAAACATTTCTTGTAAACTATAAAACTGAAATAAATAATACAAAAAAAAAATATTTTATTCAAATACAAATATTTAATTTAAATTCTGCAAAATTTGTCATTTTCTCAGAAGGGAATATTATAAAATATAAAATAATTTTTAATATTTAATTAGCAAATAATATTTCGTAACGAAATTGTTTATAATAAAATTAATGTTTTTCTTTTTAAAATTTTTGATTAAATATTATTGATACATTTTTGATAATCGACCTTTTTTGAATTTTATATTTTTTTATTAAATTTATTATTTTTTATTTTTGATAAAAATACATTTATACGGAAACTCCTAGAATCGGAAACTGAATTAAAAAACTTCCGTGTGAATAGTAAACTGAAAATTTCCGTGTAAATAGTACAATTTATGGTCCTCGAAATTCACCAAAAAAAATTGTTTTTTAAAAACTTAGTACAAGGATTCAAAAACATTTTATAAAATTTTTAAAAGAATAAAACTGAAATAAAAAAACAGTTCTTATACTAATTTATCCAAATCCATTTATTCTTCCATAATTCAAATTCACAAAAATTAAAAAGTTATATAAACTTTTTTGTAAGCCTTTTAATGCTTTCACAGAAGTAAGCAAAATTTTAAAGTGACAAATAAAAAAATAGTTTTTCCAATTTTATAAAAATATAGTGATTTCCTCATTACCTTTCGATTTGCTAGAAATAATCTTGCCTTTATGTCTAAAATTTTTTTTAAATAAGTTAATCAACCCGACCTGTATTCGAACTCGCGTTCACTTTTTTGAAGATCGCAAGTTCTACTACCAATTGTACCAATAGAAAACTGAGACAACTAATATATTATTAACATATGTGTCAGAATAATTAATATCGACCCCATGTAGTTTATTTTTGGCTAAAATGTTTATAAGCAGTTACAAATAGGTAAAACAAGATCTCGCCATCATTTTTCTTAAAAAAATTTGTTTTGAAAAAATTTGTTGGCCATTTTAATTTTTGAAAAAATTAAAAAAATTATTTTTTGTGTTTAACGAAATTTGTAATTGCTCTCGAACGGCTGAACCGATTTTTGCAAAGTTTACTTTGTTTTAAAGAGGCCATTTTCTGCAATGTTTTTTTGAAAATTTTTAAAAAAAATTTTTTACGTAAGATTTTTTTGAAAAAATTGCTCCCCCTCGATTTTATTTAAATTTTCACAGAATATTTGTAGCACTCTTACAAATCCAGAACAGTAAAAAAATTTTATGAGACTCAATATTTATAAAAGTTATGGACGAAATGCCAAGACTAGTCTGAAAATTTTCGTCTGTTTTTGCAAAACACTGCACAGTGGTACGAATTCAAAAAGGGGAAATAATTCGACCGTTTCTTAACCAAAAAACCGATTGCGGCCAAACTTGGCAAGCTAGATGAAGAGGTGTTAGAGAAGATAAGATTTGAGCCCCCTATGTCAACCAGGGGCGGAGCTAGAGGGCCTTAAAGTTGGCCAGATCGGGTGAAGAAAATGTTCAAGCGCTTGTTAATCATATTTCTCTTCCGATTTATAAAATTATTTTTGTGTGTGTTCTACTAACTGGGGTCTACAAAAAACTGTTTACACCTAAGAATTATCTCGTATAGTTACCGAGATATCCGCATTTAAAAATTGAATTTTTAATTTTTTCCCTTACCGTGTGCTAGTATTTGGTTCAATATACCACTTGATGTTACATATATTTATATTTTTTTCCTAAAAAAATTTACAAAAATCTGATTTTTTTTAAATATAACTTCAAGTCGTCATAACAAAAATCGGTGATTTGCAAAAATCGGTTCAGCCGATCGAGAGCAATTACAAATTTCGTAAAACACAAAAACTAATCTTTATGTTTAATTTTTTCAAAAATTAAAATGCCCACAAAATTTTTTTTAAAAAAAAAATTACAAAAAAAAATCATAGTGAGATCTTATTTTACCTATTTGTAACAGCTTATAAAAATTTTAGCCAAAAATAAACTACATACGTCGATATTAAATATTCTGGCCCATGTGCGTCCGGCAAACGATCAAAAATCAATCAATTATTCCGAGAAATCTATATGTCACAGCAGGTTATAATTCTGGGTGTCTATAGGATATCACGTAAAAAGCTCGTAGTAGACGAACGAAAATAGGTTACAGAAACAGGCCCTAAATCTTTGGCATTTGTTTTGCTCTCTTCGAGTTATTTTGGCATTCTCTTGTTAGCTCTCGAGATTTAATATGCTGATTTAAAGTTGTGTTTTTTGCAATTTTATTTAAAAAATCAATTGTGTTTGCTCCAATTGTGATTGTAAAGTGAAATGTTTGAGGAAAAATGCCAAAAATATGAACAAAAAATAAAATTTGTGCACAGACTCTCTATTACACACATGTTCCGTCGTGACTTTGTTTACATTTGCGTGAGTTACGAACGAATAGAAATGATTTTCAAACGCGAAAAATATAGTTTTCTGGAGTATTTTTTTTTGATTTTTTTTGGTACATAACGATCGATATTAATTTTCTAAATGTGATAATAACCAAAAATCTCGGAAATCGGCCTTAAAATACGCAAAAAAATGACTCGCTGAAATCAAATTTCAATTCGTTCGTCACTGGTACATTACTCGCTACTTGACGGAACTTCTTATTTTCTTTGAATTTGTGTTCTTCCTTCTCTTAACTGCTAATGTCAAAAATTTAATCGTTCGTAACTAGAGAAAATTGCCAAGGAGCGGGAAGGAACATCTAGTAGTTGAGTCTTTATGTTTTTAAGTTCTTCGTCAAAGTTCAAAAACATGCCTAGCATAAAGCTGGACGTAACAGAATTTATTTTGCAACATTATGTTCATCCCAATGTTAGACTAACTTCATAACAGAATATGAGAGAAATTTCCATTCTCTGTACTTTAAAGGCTCTGTTCAACCGAACGAAATTTAACATTCTGCGCCATTTACAGACACATGCAAACATTAATGTAAACACTTTTGTAACCCTTTTGTCCTGTAAAGGCATTCCGTTTCCCACCGGCAACCAAACAAACTCTGAGTACAAACTGTGAAACGCGACGCGAAAAACACACAAAAACTTCACTGAAATTTCAGCCCACTTCGTTGAAATTTGAGTTTTGTGGCGTTATGAAGTCAAATCCAGAGGGACCTTTATATGAGGGCTGTATCAAAACATGGACCTATGACTACCGTTGCTCGTATGAAGGATACCGGGCATAAATAAACTCCAGTTGCCAACTTCAGCCTGATCCGTTGACATTTTCGGTCTCTATGACGTTAAGAAGTCAAATGGGGGAGATGCCATATATGAGGGCTATATTCAAATTGGACCGATATTGCCAATTTTTAATCCTAACATACACGCAAAGAAAATATTCGTTTCTGCGAAACGAAATATTAGACAACTACAATTCTCGTTTACGACGACTGAAACTTCTTTTGGTCAGAACAAACAATTGTTTATGCAAAATAAGTTTCGGTCACAATAAACGAAAATTTCGTTTCGCAGAAACGAATTCCTTTCTTTGCGTGCACCTGCAGATATAAGAAGTATGTGTACCAAATTTCAGCCACCTAGCTCAAGTATTATAGATTGTAGCGTGATTACAACAGACGGACGGACGGAGCATTTTAGAATTCATTTTTGACTAATCTCCTCAGCAAATATACATTTCTTACTTAGTATGTAGTAATAGGTTGAGTTCAAAGCCCATTGAAGTAGCTAAAACCTACACTCTAAAAAATCGCTTCTGTAGTATACTGTCCCAAACATGTTTAGCTTGAAACATATATATGTTTAGGGTACTCTCAAAAACAATATATATATTTGGGAAGATATTGTTCTTAAAAAATTTTTGTTTCCATCTTAATATTTTTTATTTGGGTCTATTATTTCCGAAACAAAGATTTATATGCATTTAAGAATTCAGAAAATGTATCGAAACCCTAATTGTGTTAAATTTTTCAGCTATCAATCCGGCTTAATGAGTATTTTAGAAAATACTGGGACAATCCTGTCCATTATACATTTTTTGAAAAAATAAATAGGAAAAAGGTGTTCTGAATTTCTTTTCTATTGTTCATTAGGAGTGCAAATAATTACCAACAGTTTGCAAAATGTCCTATATTGATAGCTTTTGGCGATAAAAAGATATAATTTTTTGTTTTCCGAAAAGAAAATAATTTTGGTTTCATAAAATGTATATCCAAACAAATCTCAATCTATATATAAAAAGTTTTTAGGTCTCGGAAACATAAAAAAATTTGTTTTCAACGAAATCGGGGAAATTTCTAAACTGTATTTATACCCTACACCACACTGTGATACAGGGTATTATAACTTGGTGCATTTGTTTGTAACACCCAAAAAGAGAAGAAATAGACACATCGTTTATTATACCGATCGACTTAGAATCAATTTCTGAGTTGATTTAGCTATGTCCGTCTGTCAGGTCGCAATTATGATCAAAACTCGACGAAACTTTACTTTACACATATCTTTTTTTGGCCCAAGGACAATCCCTATTGAATTTGGTTAAAATCGGTTCAGATTTAGATATAGCCCCCATATATATGTTAGCCCCGATTTGACATGTAAGCGCTGTAAAAACTTTATTTTATATCCGATCAGTATGAAATTCGGCAGAAAGAGGTTTCCTATTATATGAATGAACACTTTTAAAGTTGGAAGAAATCGGTTCAGATTTAGATATAGCCCCCGTATATATTCGTACGTTACCCCCGATTTGACATGTAAGCGCTGTAAAAATGTTATTTTATATCCGATCAGTGCGAAATTCTGCAAAAAGATGTTGCTTTCTACATGAAGGAATACTGCCAAATTCGGAGAAAATCGGTTGAGATTTAGATATATCCCCCATATATATGTTACCCCCGATTTGACATGTAAGCGCTGTAGAGACTGTATTTTATATCCGATCAGTACGAAATTCAACAGAAAGTTGTCTTTTTACATGAATGCACGCTGAAAAAATCGCTTCTGTAGTATATTCTCCCAAACATATTCGGCTTGAAACATATATATACGTACGCTAAGTACACTCTAAACATATAATATTTGGTACACACAAAAATTATATATTTGGAAATATGTTCTTCTAAACAAATCTTTGCTTTTTTCCTAATATTTTTTTATTTGAGACTATTATTTCGGAAACAAAGATTTATTTACATTTTACATTTTTCAGCAATTCAAAGTTAATTTTTTATATTTTTTTAATGTTTGTAAATATAATAAATATTAATAATAAAAATCTTATAACGTTGGATATAAATAAATTACTTGGAGGATTGACAACAAATGATGACTTGGAATATTCAGAAATTTAAAATGATCGATTTTAAAGTTAATGATATATGTACATATATGGTATTATGACTGGGAGCTACAATTCGACTCAAAGAAAAAATTAAAACTGAATTTTGAAAAAGTCAGTAAAGTTTTGAAAATCGAGAGAAGCAGGAGCGTTTACTTTGTTTTGTTTTCCAATAAATTGTAACCCTTGAAAATGATCGACGAAGTTTGGTCGAAATATCGGGAAAATAACAATTTTTAAAAATAAAACAATAAATTCATAATTAATTTGTTTTATTTATGACCTCAAGCCAACAAAAACACAAATATATTCAATTATAAAGGTCAACTATACACAATAATAATAATATTTTTAAATAAAATATATTTGGAGATATTTCTAAAGAATAATTTTATTTTTATTTAAACACATATTTTTTTGAGAAATTTAGTTTGCAAATATATTTTGTTCTAATATATTAATATATACGTTCCAAATAAATTGTATTGGTTTTCAAATAAAATTTATTTGTTCAGAAATATAAAATATTTCAAAATTTGCGTTCCAAATATATTTTCTTTCGATTCAAACAAATCTAAAAAGGCGATTTTGCCCCGTGTGTGTATTCAGGGAAAATCGGTTCCATATATATGTTCCTCCTGATTTTGTATCATAGCGCCATAGAAGTTGTACTATACTTCCGATCATTAAAATTTTCCAGAAAGATGTTTCTCAATTTAAGAAATATATTGCTTAATTTAGCGATTATCGGTTCAGAATTAGAGAATATGTTCCTACCCATTTACCAATTATTCCATATTATTGTCGCAATGACCCTTATCGCATTGTTAGGGAGGTGTAGGGTATTATATAGTCGGCCCCGCCCGACTTTCTGCGTTTCCTTACTGGTTTTTGGCTTGTTTTACTTTGGAATTACCCTACTTCATCCATCTGAAAATTTCAAATACGTATGAAATTTTGGAAAAAAAATTTCAAAAAATAAATTATTCCCATATCTTATGTTACCATTTAACAAAAAAAAAATCATAGGCTAATATTAACAACACTGATTTTTAAATTTCTAATGCAATATTGTGGTCTTAAATTGACTTTTAGAAATTTAAAAAATATGAGTTTGAATATAAATTAAAAAAATTTTGAAGCTTCTTGTATAAATTTCAACATTTTCAAAGTTCAAAGCAGTGAATCGAAGTTTTTGGAATTTTCAAACGTTTTTGAGAATTGGAAGGTTTTATGGCCACGATTATTTCATATTTATTATTGGACAAAAGGAATACACGAATTGCTAATACTACGCATTGGAGTGTAGTAATATAACGAATGCATTTCTGAAGACTATTAATGATTTAAGAAACTGTATGACAGTTTTAGATTAATATGGCGATTTAAAATTTGTCGTGTAAAATGTAATTTTGCGCATTATGTTATGAATGCAAATATCGTAAGAAGTTTTTCCCGCAGGCGTAAACATGTTATATGTCTGGCAAATTCACATTCCTCCTTGTTTTGTTCCTACTGCAAAAGAAACAAACACAAAAGCTAGAAGCTGCAAAACACTCAGAACAAATTAAAGTCAATGATAGAATGGGTGTTCGTATTAATGTAGATTGCTGTCCCTCGAGGTGAATACTGCCGGTTGAGCGACCGGTGCTCATGTTTCTGCATTATGGCTCATTAAGCATCCAAATGACTTGGTGTCGGTCTCCCAGTCTTTGGCCCTGTGTCCACCATACATATGGTGCTACTAGTACTAACACCGTCGTTGATGATTTGTCAACAATAATAATGTTTATGTAAATTTTTCTTTTGTAGCAACTTGCATTTTATTCATTTCAATTTATGCAATTTTTTTTACCAAGAAAACTAATTTGTTGTCTTATTTCTTTGCAGAATACCCCGTATGCCTTAAAAGACACGACAAGCAGTACCGCGGCCTGGACATCGACGGCGCTGCAGCCCTCCAGCTATTATACTTACGATCCAACATTTGGTGCGTGCGGGTAAGTGAAAATGTAAGTTTAAATGGTGCAAAGGAATTTCATGATTATGCAGACAGCGAAGATTCCCCAAGAAAACGAAAAAAACACACTATCTTCAGGTGCGGGGATTACAAATGTTAAACAAATGTGGTTTCCTGTGGGGTTGTTCACATGATATTTCACGTTAACAAGTGTAAGACAGTTGTTTTGAGCAGAAAGTTGATAGGTACAGACCACTGAAGTGGCTGGCCGTGTCGATTTGCCACCAAAGGTATGTGAGCTGAAGAATATGCAATGTACTAATGTGTACGAATTTTAATATTTAGTAGAATTATTTATTTATACATAAGACGGGGACTTCAATCTTGACATTAGATTTGAAAGGCTGTATTGAATGGTTGCCACAATAACTTTGATCTGGATTCTCAATTCCTAAATATGCTAATGCTTGATATACACTCATTCCATAAGATGTCGATGTCGATTAAGTTCATACTGTGACTACAAATATTTTTGCGGCATTTAATTATACCATAATTATACCTCTCTGTGGTACAGATTATTATAATTTTATCCTGGTCCTTATGTTTGTAACGCCCTAAAATATTGAAGCTAGGCCCACCTAAAAGTATACCGATCGACCCAACGTCACTGCAGATTCGATCTAACCAAGTCTGTCCGTCCGTTGTCCATCTAAAGTTGTCTGCAAAGACAGGTCGAAATTTGACTATTGAATTTTGCCAAAATCAGTTCATATTTAGATATAGCTGCCATACACATGTTCCTTTCGATTAGGCCCTTTACATTTTGTTGATCAAAAACCAAATATGCCTCCGTATATACCTATTTCCCGATTGGTCCAGATTTAGATATATCACATGTGCATAAGCGTATCCTATTTTGAATCTAAGCGCTATGCAACACAAATTTTTGGACAGATCATTATCATTAGAAAAACAACATTGATAAATTTTAAAATTTTTATACCCTCCACCATGGGGAGTATATTCTTTTTGTCACTCCGTGTGTAACACCTTTAAATATTGATCTGGAACCCTTTAAAGTATACATATATTCTTAATCGTCGTATAATTCTAAGACGATTTAGCCACGTCCGTCCGTCTGTCTTTCCGTCCGCCCGCCTGTTGTAATCACGCTACAGTCCGTAATAATAGAGCTAGGTTGATAAAATTTGGTAGAAATATTTCTTATAGTTGCAGGTTGTTTGGGATTGCAAATGGGACATATCGGTCAATGTTTTGATATAGCTCTCCTATAGAAGTGGCTCCAAAATACGGGATTTGAGCCATAGATACCACATTTTTAAAGCAATTTAGCAGAAACTTTGCAGTTTGCTGTCTATTTTGACAATAATTCATCACAGCAAAAATTTTACAAATCGGTTCATATTTTGCTATAGTCACCCTATAGAGGCCGCTCCAAAATATATGTATTTAGGCCATAAATACCAAATTTTCTAAGCATTTTAACTAAATCTTTGCAATTTGTATTTAATTATGACAAGAATTCATCGCAGTAAAAATTTTTAAAATCAGTTAATATTTTGTTATATTCAACATATAGATGTTGCTCCCAAAAATGCTTATTTAAGCCATAAATACCACATTCTCTAAGAAACTTTGCAGTTTCTATTTTGGCAAGAATTCATCTAAATAAAATTTATACAAATCAGTTTTTATATTGTTGTGGAACCCGTGTAGATCTAGTTCTCAGATATGCAAATTTAAGCCATAAATACCACATTTTTCAGCGTTCGTTATTATACCCTACACCACAGGGTCCAGGGTATTATGAGTTTGTGCATTTGTTCGTAGCACCCAGAAGGAGAAGAGATAGACCCATCGTTTATTGTACCGATCGATTTGGAATCACTTCCTGAGTCTATTTGAACATGTCCGTGTGTCCGTCCGTCTGTAGATGTATCGTTGTAATTAAAGTGCAGGTCGTATTTATGGTCCGATTGTGATGAAATTAAGCACAGTGATCTTTTTTGGCCCAATGACGATCCCTATTGAAATCAGTCAAAATTGGTTCAGATTTAGTATATCCCTTATATATGTTTCACCCGATTTGACATGTATTTTATATCCGATCAGTACGAAATTAGGCAGAGAGAGTTTTCTTATTACATGTATGAACACTGCCAAATTCTTATCGCAATGCCCATTTTCGCTTTGTTAGGGAGGTGTAGGTTATCATATAGTCTGCCCCGCCCGACTTTCTGTCTTTCCTTACTGGTTTTTTAATAATTTGCTTAAACCAAAAGGATCGTTTCATGATTTGCTCCATATCCAAAGATTTTTCAAGTAATAGAATTGAATGCATTCCATGGTGGAGGGCATAGAGGGTTTTCCAATAAGAGTGATATGATTTCTTTGAAAAAACACACTATTGTTAGGAAATTCAAAAGTTTTTTATTTAATGTGAAGTACATTCGGTACAATTAAGTTCTACATAATACGTCATTCAAATGGCCTCCACGACTGCAGGAACGAATTCGATGAACCCAATTTTCAAACACTTTTTCCTCTAAATCAAATCAGAGTCTGGCTTATTTCAAAAATGACTTCACATAACCCCGCAAAAAATAGTCTTATGGCGTGAAATCACAACTTCTTGGAGGCCATTCAATATCACAATTTCTTGGAATAATTCTGCGAGAAAAGTTGGAGATTTGCTGTGTGGCACGTAGCCACAATCGGTCACTGGAAAAAAGATAGTTCTTAACGAGAGCTAAAATATTGCTCATGGGTGTCAAGGTCGTAGGTTGACTGGAAAGGGTTTTTTTATTTAAAAAAAATGGACTTAGCATCATTTTCAAATGTGCACGGAAAGTTTATTTTTGCTCTAGCTCCTTAACGGTAAGTCGGATTGGGAATCGGGCAATGGCACAAAGATAGCTCTTAACGAGAGCTAAAATATTGCTCATGCGTGTCAAGGTCGTAGGTTGACTGGAAAGGGTTTTTTTATTTAAAAAAAATGGACTTAGCATCATTTTCAAATGTGCACGGAAAGTTTATTTTTGCTCTAGCTCCTTAACGGTAAGTCGGATTGGGAATCGGGCAATGGCACAAAGATAGCTCTTAACGAGAGCTAAAATATTGCTCATGCGTATCAAGGTCGTAAGTCGACTGGAAAGTGTTTTTTTTTTTTAATTTGGACTTAGCGCACGAAAATCTGAGATATCGAACAGATGATTAAACCTGAATACTTTATTATATGTATAGGGTGATCCAAGTAGAGATATTTGTTTCAATAGCCTTTTTTTGACAGATCACGTGTGAGTCGTGTCATGCTGTCATGTTATTTTTGTTAAGTATTGTTTGGCATTTCATCATGGATAGACTTACGCCTGAGCAACGTTTACGCGTGTCATTCGCCAGTTACCAGTCGAAATGCTCGAACGAGTCATCGAAAATTGGACTCAACGGATGGACTATCTGAGACGTAGCAGCGGCCAACATTTGATAGACATAATCTTCAAAAAATAAATGCCACAGAATGTTCTTTCAAATGATAATAAACATTCCCCATTCAATTTGAATTTTCTGTGTTTTTTCTTTAAAAAAGTAGGGAACCTCGAACTGGATTACGCTATATAAAACTATAGTGTCGTGAAACATTTCATTAAATTACTAATTAGTTAATTTCGAATATATTTTTATTAAATCTCGAAATGCACCGAATAAACTGTTATGAATTGCAAATTTTATAAAAAGTAAGCCATTTGTATGATATAATTTTTACGCGTTTTTAAATATCTGAACCGATCCAAATTCTCTGAAAGAAGGCTGGAATGCGATTACCGGTTTCCAAGAAGCGAAATTTGTCACTTGATAATTGTTGCAATAATGACATTCAAAATTTAAAAACTCATAAAAAATGACAATAAAACATGATATTAACTCGATTTTAATTAGTCAGATACATTTGATTAAAGCCGCTCGGCTATAATTTGGACAATTTATTGGCAAATAATTTATAACAAAAATTTAAGAAAAAACCTGTAGACTCACCTCATTTTGGCGTTGTCAGTCATCTGAAAGGAAATAAAATATATAAATTATTACAAATATTATTGCTTAAATTTTCCACAAATAAATATGGCAATTTATGTACACCGCAAAAGAAGTACAAATGCATAAATTAAAATTTGAACATAAATTATAGCAGAATATATACATACAATATGCAAATATATATATATTTTTTTTGCAAATCACAATTTCTGATGCTGATGGTGTGACATAGTGGATTTTTCTTCTTCGGGTTTTTTTTGGCTCATATGCAAATAATTATAAAAATCGATTTATGTAAATTTTTATTTATAGTACTTTCACACCGTTCCAAACCGTTCGAAAAATGCAAAAAATAAAACAAACATTATCCAAACACACACAGAGACAGAGACATATTGTGCAAAACGTTTGTCTGGAATGGAAAAACGTTCAATACAAAAAAATTAAACAATTGCATCTGATGCGACAATTGTTGAAAAATAAAACTCTACTCTGCCAACCAAACAACAAAAAAGAGGCAGATCAACGCATTTCAATACAGTCTGGCGACTTTAAATGGGTGTCGCATGTGAGTGTGTGTGAGGTAGAGAAGCCAAAATCGAAAAAATCCCTTTAAACCAGAATGTTAAAAGGGAATTTAACAATATTATTAAAACCAAATAAACAAACGCACGAACACAATACGAACGCTTTCATTGCACAATGGCAATAACCTTTAAAAGTAAAGTGCACAAAACAACATTGCCAACAACAATAAAAACAATAACCTTCCAAACGACTGACCAACCAACCAACAGGAACATGAACTTCGGCCAAGTTTATAAAAGGAGTTTATTTGGGGTTGAAGTTACGGCTGTTAAGGGTCATGGCTGTGAGTATTGGTTAACAATTGAAAAGTTTAATGAATGGCTTTGCTCCAACTCTGGTCAGAACCGATGACCCTTTATTGCAATTTTACCTTGAAGTATTTTTGGGAAACTTTAAAATGATATCGAAATTTGCATTGACAAAGAAGTGGTGTATAAGCTAGGTTCGAACAGGTCGAACTAGACCACATCAATGTATTTTAATAAAAATGCAAAAATCATAAGATGTGTTTACTTTAGAATTCTGAGCACGGACATCGCTAGTGAAATCGTATGGGGAATATTTTTGTAGAATATTTTGATCCTATATTTCTAAAGCTTAGGCATTCTTTTCGTACTCTTTTTATCAGGAAATGATTAACATGTGCTAGAAAGCGTGAAATATCAACTTCGACGCAAGTATTCTACAGAAATTTCGGCCACTAAATTTTACTAGACGTCCTCGAAAATGCGAAAATAGAAAATGTAATTGTTCTAGATCCCAACCAAGTACGTTTTCGATAAATTAATAAAATAAAAAAAATTGTTAGAAAAACAAACGAGTTTGTGGATATTACCCAAACATAATAATGTACATATTAGGTCATACAAACATGATTTATTGGTAGTTTTTGTCAACTACGTGAAATATGAGTTTTTAACTAAAAAAATAATTTGTTGTTATGACCATTTGAATTCAGTTAATAAAGTCGCCATTTTTAATAGTAGAGAACTAAAAATTTGTCAGGATGTGTATTTTGATGTAATGAATTTTAATTTTGTTTACCCTTTTCGTTACTGATGTCGATATATACTCGTACATAAAAAATACAATTTTAGATATTAAATATGCAGCCTAATTTTCGGTGTGGCATTTCCAGTTTGGAATTTGCCCGGAATTGTACCCAAATTTGTTATTGCTTGAAAAGAAAAACTAAAACAATAATTTTATACAGGGTTGTCCATATTCGACGGACCCATGTTTTTTTAAAAAAAATCAAAGAAAAAAATAAAAATTTGGCGGTTGGCAATCTTAATCATTTAATTTGTTCCAAGTAGATTTGTCTACATCAATTTTTGAATATGATATCTCTCAAATGGCCGCCTCTGGCGTTGATGGCGTATTGTGCCCTTTTTGCAGCATTTTCCATCGTTTTCGCCAACATTTCGGCCAGAATAGCGGCTATTTCTTCACGAATGTTGTCCTTGAGCTCTTCGACGATCCTTGGCTTGTTAACGTAAACCTTTGACTTCAAATATCCCCACAAGAAGAAGTCAGGCGGCGTCAAATCGGGCGAACGCGGTGGCCAGTCCAAATCACCACTTTTCGACATCAAACGGCCCGGAAACAAATTCTTCAGAAAATCGATTGTTATGCGACTTGTGTGCGGTGGAGCGCCGTCTTGTTGAAACCAGAACTGCCTCATACGTTTTCGACGAATAATTGGCATCACAAAATTGGTCATCATGTCGCGATAACGCTCCTGGTTGATGGTAACAGCATGGCCATTTTCGTTTTGGAAGAAAAACGGCCCAATGACCGTTTTCGCACTAACGCCGCACCAAACTGTGACTTTTTCGTCATGAAGAGGCAATTCTTGAATCTCCTGAGGATTTTCAGTGGCGTAAATACGGCAATTTTGCTTATTTACGGTCCCATTCAATGTGAAATGGGCTTCATCGGACAGTTTTTTGAGTTTTTTTTTTGAGTTTTCACAATTGACTTCTTCTGTTGAATGTAAATTTCAACTATTTCAGAGCGCTCGCGTGGCGTGTATTGTTCCATGGTAAAAATCTGCTTGGACTGACGCTTCAAACGCGGTATGTCATTAAGCGATCTGACATCTCTGTCAAAAGTTATGGCGTTGCCAGATGGTTCCGTCGAATATGGGCAACCCTGTATATGTATATTTTTTTAAATACCATCTTTTTTAGATACCTTTGCTTTGTTTATATTCCGAATTGAAATTGATTTTTTAATACATTTTAAAACCAGTAAGGAAAGGCAGAAAGTCGGGCGGGGCCGACTATATAATACCCTACACCTCCCTAACAATGCGATAAGGGTCATTGCCATAATAATTTGGAATAACTGGTAAATGGGTAGAGACATATTATCTAATTCTGAAAAGATAATCGCTAAATTAAGCAATATTCCTTCCTAAATTGAGAAACATCTTCCTGGAAAATTTTAATGATCGGAAGTAAAATACAACTTCTATAGCGGTTTGATACCAAATCAGGAGGAACATATATATGGAGCTTTAATATAAATCTGAACCGATCTTCCCTGAATACTAATTCATGTAAAAAGACCTCCTTCTGTCGAATTTCGTACTGATCGGATATAAAATACAGTCTCTACAGCGCTTACATGTCAAATCGGGAGTAACATATATATGGGAGCTATATCTAAATCTGAACCGATTTTCTCCGAATTTGGCAGTATTCCTTCATGTAATAAGAAACCTCTTTCTGCCGAATTTCGCACTGATTGGATATAAAATACAATTTCTACAGCGCTTACATGTCAAATCGGAGGTAACGTATATATGGGGGCTATATCTAAATCTGAACCGATTTCTTCCAAATTTAAAAGTGTTCATTCATATAATAGGAAACCTCTTTCTGACGAATTTCATACTGATCGGATATAAAATAAAGTTTTTACAGCGCTTACATGTCAAATCGGTGGTAACATATATATGGGGGCTATATCTAAATCCGAACCGATTTTCTCCGAATTTGGCAGTATTCCTTCATGTAATGAGAAACCTCTTTCTGCCGAATTTCGCACTGATCGGATATAAAATACAGTTTTTACAGCGCTTACATGTCAAATCGGGGGTAACATATATATGGGAGTTATATCTAAATCTGAACCGATTTTCTCCGAATGTGGCAGTATCCTTTCGAGTAATAAGAAACCTCCTTTTGCCGAATTGTGCACTGATCGGATATAAAATACAATTTCTACAGCGCTTACATGTCAAATCGGGGTAACGTATATATGTGGGCTATATCTAAATCAGAACCGATTTCTTCCAAATTTAACAGTGTTCATTCATATAATAAGATACCTCTTTCTGCCAAATTTCATACTGATCGGATATAAAATAAAGTTTTTACAGAGCTTACATGTCAAATCGGGGCTAACATATATATGGGGGCTATATCTAAATCTGAACCGATTTTAACCAAATTCAATAGGGATCGTCCTTGGGCAAAAAAAGACATGTGTAAAGTTTCGTCGTGATCGGACCATAATTGCGACCCTGTACCACAGTGTGGTGTAGGGTATAAAAAGTGAAATTAATTAGTTTGTGTGGAATTTGCAAAGTTTGTGTGAAATTGTAAGTATAGCCATTAACGATAATATTTTATTATTTCCCCACCCTCGGTTTTAGTGTTTCTCTGCGGATAAATTTGGAAGAAATCGGTTCAGAGTTAGATATAGCCCCCATATATACGTTACCCCCGATTTGACATGTAAGCCCTGTAAAAATTTTATTTTATATCCGATCAGTGCGAAATTCGGCAAAGAGAGGTTTCTTATTACATGAAGGAATACTGCTAAATTCGGAGAAAATTGGTTCAGATTTAGATATAGCCCCCATATATATGTTACCCCCGATTTGACATGTAAGCGCTGTAAAAACTGTATTTTATATCCGATCAGTGCGAAATTCGGCAGAAAGAGGTTTCTTATTACATGAAGTAATACTGCCAAATTCGGAGAAAATCGGTTCGGATTAAGATATAGCCCCCATATATATGTTACCCCCGATTTCACATGTAGGCCCTGTAAAAACTGTATTTTATATCCGATCAGTATGAAATTCGTCAGAAAGAGGTCTCCTATTATATGAATGAACACTTTTAAATTTGGAAGAAGTCGGTTCATATTAAGATATAGCCCCCATATATACGTTACCCCCGATTTGACATGTGAGCGCTGTAAAAATGTTATTTTATATCCGATCAGTGCGAAAGTCGGCAAAAAGAGGTTTCTTTCTACATGAAGGAATACTGCCAAATTCGGAGAAACTCGGTTTAGATTTAGATATAACACCCATATATATGTTACCCCCGATTTTACCTGTAAGCGGAGGTCGGAGAAAATCGGTTCAGACTTAGATATAGCTCCCATATATATGTTACCCCCGATTTGACATGTAAGCGCTGTAGAGACTGTATTTTATATCCGATCAGTACGAAATTCGACAGAAGGAGGTCTTTTTACATGAACGAGTATTCAGGGAAGATCGGTTCAGATTTATATTAAAGCTCCATATATATGTTCCTCCTGATTTGGTATCAAACCGCTTTAGAAGTTGTATTTTACTTCCGATCATTAAAATTTTCCAGAAAGATGTTTCTCAATTTAGGAACGAATATTGCTTAATTTAGCGATTATCGTTTCAGAATTAGATAATATGTTTCTACCCATTTAACAATTATTCCAAATTATCATGGCAATGACCCTTATCGCATTGTTAGGGAGGTGTAGGGTATTATATAGTCGGCCCCGCCCGACTTTCTGCCTTTCCTTACTGGTTTAAACATTTGTTCATACATCAATGCCAGATGAGAAATACAAATGAAGGACATTTTCATAGAAATAAGTGAAGTTGGTTGCAGTTATAGTTTAGGGGTCTGCTAGGATTTGTTTGAAGTTATGCAGAAATCATTCACACATTGTCGAGATTTCTCTGTACGGTTGGCCAATGATGGAATGAGTAAAACAGGTCAATTTTGCACAAGTAGTTGTTATGAGCAACATAACAAATTTTGGTCCAAATACGCCAAAGAACATGCCCACCTCCCACATATCCTGACTTAGTTTATTTGTGCATCGTTATAGCTTTTCTGAGCCTCTACACGCTGAAAAAAAATCGCCTCTGTAGTATATTGAAACTTGAAACATATACATTTTTGGGGTACACTCCAAGTATATAATATTTGCTAAACACAAAAATTATATATTTATGAAGATGTTGTTCTAAACAAATTTTTATTACATCCTCAATTTTTTTATTTGGGACCATTACTCGTATTTCCGAATTTTTTTTATAAATTTTTAATGTTTGTAAAAATAAATTATGGGATAATCTTGGATAAAATTAAATTAATTGAAGGATTGATAACAAATGATGACTGGGATACTCAGAAATTTAAAATATCGATACCTCCATTCTAAACTATGCTAAGTACAAAAAGGTAGTTTTTCAGGAGAGGCGATCAAAGTTTGATGATTTTTTTAAATTAGTATGGAATTCTTTTATAATGCAAATCAATTGACCTGTACTGTTTTGTGAATAACTTTTGATTGGGTTGACCGAATTGACTGAATATAATTTGGAATATTTAGAAATAAAAAATGCAATCTCCCTAAAACTATGCTAAGTCGACATAGGATTTTTTTGGAATGGAGGTATCGATATGTGCTCTAGGAAAGAAGTTGATGCCGCATCTTGCATTTTTAACTGGAAGAAGTAATACGAAATCAAGAAATAAAAAATAAAACTTCAGTTCGAAAATGTCACCAAAGTTTTTTTTAAATATTTTTAATTAAAATATATTTGGAGAAATTCCTAAAAAAATATTTTATTTGTATTTAAGCACACCTTTTATTTGGGGAAATTAGTTTGCAAATATATGTTGTTGTAATATATTATTATATGCGTTCCAAGTAAATTTTATTGATTTTTAAATAAAATTTATTTGCTCAGAAATATATAATATTTAAAAATTTGTGTTCCAAATATCTTTTCTTTCGATTCAAACATATCAAAAAAGGCGATTTTGCCCCGTGTATTCAACCTTAAAATTTTTAGATGTTTGTCTTTATTTTAATAGATAACTAATATGCCACAACGCTCTTTACAGAAAATGACCTAAGCTTTCATTTGTACAAAATCAAAAATACCTACAAAAAATTTAATTCGCCAAAAATGGGAAACATTTCTTTGTTCTTTTTTTTTTTTAAAAAAATAGAGAAAAGCAAATTGAAAATATATTGGACACAATGTTCTAAATAAACTAGATAATTACTTATATGGATGGGGAAAAGGGCAGTCTGACAAAAATTTTAAAATTCAACACCCTCAATTCGGACAGTCCTTAACCTAACTCGTTTAAATGTTGTGTTATAACTACTATCCAAAGGATTTAACTTGGTGCAAGTTTCATTCCGATCAAAAGACATCATATGTATATACATATGTATATCGTCATCAGAAACGAAAAAGGGCCTATCATCATGTTTGAAAATTCTACAGGAGAAGCAAACAACTGAATAAAATTAAAAGTGATGTCGTTAGGAAAACGGGGGTTTCAGGATAATATATAAACATAAAGGTGCTTATATAAAATCACACAAGCATGATTTATAACTTGTTTGTGAAAATTGAGTGAAATAGGATTTTTTAACTATGAAAAAAGAAATTTTTTGTTGTTAGGCCCTTTTGAATTTCGTTAATAAATTCGCCATTTTTAATATTACGTCGCTAAAAATTTGTCAGGATGTGTATTTTGATGCAGTGTACCGAAATCCATCAAAAACTGACCATTTTTCTTGTTCTTACGCCCTTGTTCGTTTCTGATGACGATATGTATATTAGGGCGGGCCAGAAAAAATATCGCAGTTGCCGCATCTCAAATGAAAGCTTGGTTTGATTAGTGAATATCCTCAAAATATTTCGCCTATATTTTAAGCCGTCAGTAAGCTCTAAAATTCATGATATTCTTGCAAACTCGCTATTTGCTGATAGAAGAACCGATGTTATTCAAGATTTAAGGGTTTCATTTTACGAGATTTTTAAGTTTTTATACAGACACTTTATTTAAGAACATAGTATAATTTACATATACATATATGTATATTGTTGATTATAGGTACGCGGGACAAAATCTCCTTGTTTGATATGTTTGAATCGAAGAAAAGTATACTTGGAACACACACTTTTAAATAATACTTATTTCTGTGCAAATACATTTTATTTGAAAACCAATAAAATTTATTTGGAACGCATATACATATTTATATATTACATAAAAATATATTTGCAAACTAATTTTCACAAATAAAATTTCACAATAAAATAAGTTTAAACTTATTTTTCAAGTTTTTTCGAGTGAAAAATATAACTTTTAAGTTTTTTCTTCCACAAATAAGTTTTTTTAATTTCTGTAAATATTTAATACTAGCTTTAACCCGGTACGCGTCTCCTTTCTTCAAACTAACCTAATCTAACCCGGTGCTCTTCGCAGCCCCATCATTTATATATTTTCTTTTTAGGGTACTGTAGAATAGTTATACCTCTTTGTTTCAAAAACAAATTATTCCATATGGGGAAAATTATCTTATTTATGTTCCTGGCATCAAGGTACAATATTTATCCCTTTTCCCTTCTGTGCCTATAAACGTCAAAAACAACAATGGACCATATTTTACCTTTTTCCTCTAGTGTATGTTCCAATAGCTACATTCACACCCTGATACATCATAAAACAATGTTTGCCCCACCGTGTCTTTAAAAGGTTTAATTAAAAAAAAGGTAAAATTAATGCCTAGTTTAAGTTGCAAGACTTACAATTGTCATTGGGATCATATTAAATCATTTTCACTCCATCTATTCAACCCAATGTGTCATAATTTACCATTCTTGCACCACTGTTCAACATTTAATCGTTTTTGCCCCAACAGAGCCACTAAAAGTGTGCATTTACAGAAATCATAGTTTAAATTCCAAGAGCCATATTCGCAACCTTAGGCCGTATTTCCCCACTTACCACATTTACCACTTTGCCACAATTTACCGTATTTAAAAATGTTTGACCCCACTGTACCACATTTAACCGTTTTTGCTATAGTCAACCTTATTTAAAACCTTTTAGCCACTCTGCACCATAATATTAAACATTAACTAAAATACATTTGAAAAAAGGACTTTTTATCTCATATTTATGTTCCAGATGTTGCCCTCTCTCCCTAGATCCACGATTTTGCCGATATTTAGTACCTTTTTGTATTACAGCACCATATTTAACCATTTTTGTCCTACTGTAGCATTTTGAACCATTTTTCTCCTCTGTACCATAGTTAACACATTTTGCCTCACTATTTCCGAGGTATCGCTTTTTGTCCCACCGTACCATATTTAACCCATTTTGTCTCACTTTACCAGTTTTAACTATATTTTCCCCGCTGTATTAAGGTTAACCCTTTTTTGTCCCATTGTGCAATATTAAACCCTTTGTCTCCCTGTAACATATTTAACACTTTGTGCCGCGCTGTACCATATTTAATCCTATTTGTGCCACTGTATCATATTTAACACATTTATGCCCCTTTTTGACCCACTGTACCATAGTTAACCATTTTTGTCACACTGTACCACATTTAATCCTTTTTGCCCCACTGTACAATATTTATTTTTTTTTGCCCCACTTTATCATGGTTAATAAATTTTTTACCATATATAACTATTTTGCCCCACTGTACCATACATAACCCTTTTTGCCCCACTGCACCATAGTTAACCCTTTTTGTCTCAGAGTACCACATTTAACACTTTTTTTCTCACTGTACCATATTTAAAAATTTTCACCACTCTACCATACTTAACCCCCTTTTTGCCCCTTTTTGACCCCTTTTTGACGTACCATTTTTTGTCACACTGTACCATATTAGATCCTTTTTGCCCCACTGCATCATAGTTAATAAATATTTCACCACACTACCGTATCTAACCCTTTTTGTCTCACTGTACCATATTTAAAATTTGCATCACAATTAACCAGCTTTGCCCCACAGTGCCTCTTAAAGTTAGAATTTCCAAAAATCACTTCCGACTTCTAGTTTGTGTTACAAAAGCTACCCTAGAACCATGGGACCATATATAACATTTTTAAACCACTGTACCCTATTTTACACTTTTTGCCCCACTGTGACACGAAAAGTACGATTACAAAAAAAAGCTGACTACCCCGATCCGTTGTCCTAAGGACATCCCACGCTTCAATTTTCACAATTGAATCGGTGGTACTATATCTATCCCTTTCTACCTCACTGTGCCCCTTAAATTTTCAAAAATTAGAAATGACATAAGAATCAATAAAATTTGGTTTAAACCATTAATTTGCAATTTCCATTTTTTTGTATAAAATGTATCTTTATGCAAGATTATACGATTTAAATTGTAATGGAATTTTACGAACATTTAAAATTTAAATTTCTTAAAAAATTCGTATGGCCATTAAATTATTAATTGAGCAACTTCACTAAACGAATGATGCAGATGTTCTTATTTTTGGGGCTACTTTCACGTCCAATTCTCAAAATAGAGTCACAAAATCATGTTTAAACTGTGTAGTAGTCCCAAATAAAAAATATTAGGACGGACACAAAGACTTGTTTAAAACAACATCTTCTCAAATATATAATTTTTGTGTTTGCCATATATAACATATTTAGAGTGCACCCTAAACATTTGTATATTTCTAGCAGAATATGTTTGGGACAATATACTACAGAAGCGATTGTTTTCAGCGTGTATAAAAAATGCTTTTCTGACCAGCCCTAATGTGTACGAGTATATATACAATCAACAAATTTTAAGAAGTTTGATAATGAATGAAATATTTCATAAATCGTAGGAACGTTTTGTAAAATCTATGAAAATATCTCATTTCATAACTATTTTATGAAACACGCTTCATAAATGTTATAAAAAGTTTTTTTGGCTACTTTTTTTATGGTTTTCCTTAATAGTAGGACACAAATATTTAAATTTCATGAATTCTTGAAGTGTATAAACCACAAATTTCAGCCGACTGAAGTGAACAGAACACAACAGAGAAGAATTAGTCACAGAATTAGTCACGAACTGATTGATCATCCGCGATTTGATTGATCTTGGTGCCGGAGAAAACACAAATGTGAACTAATTAATAAATGCTTTTGCGGCGTACAGTTTTGCAGTCGATTTGGATTTATGGGATAATACAGTTCCAGCCTAAAAGGTGGTTTCTTTGAATTGAATCTAATTCTCGCGGTAAAGCTAAATATGCAAAAATAGAAAGGTTGAACCACATATTTAAGCATAACTTAAGATTCATTTATCCGAATTGGTTCGGGGAAACTTTTAAAGAATCCAAAATTAAGTAGCCTCCAACATCTTCTAATATATCCGTTTGATGAGCGCTCCAGTAGGCGAGTTGGTAGCGTACTCGCCTATGAGTTTGGAGGTCGTGGGTTCGATTCCCACCAGAGGCTCTGGTCTGTCGCTGCAAACATTTTGCCATATGGTCTTTGTAACCCGGCCTTTCGCTAGACCTTAAAATTAGAATATAAATTTACTTTGTATTACAAATTTGATAAATAAATAAATATCCCTTGGATACGATCAGCACGATATAATGCAAGATATTGCGAAAAATTCCTATTTTTCAAAGAAAATTTTTATAATTTTTAAATAAAATCGACATAAAAACATCGAAAAAATTCACATATATAATATAATTATTAGTTAAATATTTAAAGTCTGATAGGTCATGACTAAAATGAGATTATTCTGAACAAAATCGATACATCATTTAAAAAGTTTTAGCTAATTTAGCAAATGGTTCTAGAGTTATGCCACAATATGTGTTTCAACCTATCTATTATACCCCCACTTTAGTGTGACGAGGGTATACATACATCATTTGCTACGGATAAAAAGTGTAACACATCAAAGAAATGAGTTGAGACTCCAAGTATGTTCTGCGAAAATTCGTTTTGGTCCATTTTAAGTCATTTGAGCAATGTCCTTCCGCCTGTCTGTCTGTCTGGAGTGCACGATAACTCTCGAAAAAAGTAACGAATTGACTTCAAATTTGGTTTGTGGTAATATTTTTTTCTATCTCCCTCACAAAGAGTTAAAATTTAGTGAAATATTGATTCTCTAATAACTTCTATACTACTTATCCGAGTCTTCTGTATCTCCGCACATAGTAATAGTTTATCTGTCACTATCAACTTCAGAAAAATTTGTTAGTTTTCTGATAACACTATAAATTGCAATTTCAGGGCATGTTTGTAATTTTAGGTAAAATAGCAATTTTCACTTTTTGGCCTTAAAAATATCCAAACTGATTATAATTCATCAAAGTGGAGATACAAAGTTACTTCTGGCAACACCGTTGAAACAGAATAATTGCTTATGCCCTGTCACCACATACATATATCAACAGACCTTAATAATATTATTAAAATACTGATTTTAAATTAACCATTTTTAACAATTCCACCTACAACTTATTTATAATTCTATAAAAAACATGCAACATGACAAAGGAGGAACTTCACCGCATTACTTAAATGTAAACTCTTAAAAAATTACAACTTCTGCGCCATAAAGTATAAAGCGGGCGTAAAAAGTTTTGATTTAAAATTTAACTGATGGAGCAAAAAAGTAAAGAAGTTAATTGAATTAAATTAAATTATAAAACATTTTTTTTGTCGCACGATGATCTCTGACAACAACAACGACAAACGAAAAAAAAACTTAGACAAAGTCACCATTTGCCATTTGTGAGAAAAATGTAAGTCAAAGTTGTTAAAAGGAAAGTCCACATAAAAGGATGAGTTGTGGAGGCGATGGAGGGGAAGATAAAGTCAAAAGTTTAAGGAACTTTGTCGTCAACGAGTGTCGTCTGTCACACAGACACGACATAAGGCTACCATGCCGCATTTTGTGGCACTTAAAAATGTCTCCGAGACTTGGCTTCCCTATAGGAATTAAGAGAAGTTGGTCGAAAATTCAGCCGTAGAAGGGGGTGGGTGTAGGTAAGGCAGTAGCCTTCGTTCCCCGCTTCAAAAAAACAACAGCAACAACAACAAGTTTTATATTGTTTTGTTGCCAAACAATTTAAACAACTTTAAAATGGGCACTTTTGCTTTCTGACTTTTCACTTCATTTTATAGTTGTATGTGTTGGAGGAGTTAGTGTCAATGTCTGTGTTTCCGCATCCGTACGGCATAGTGCGTGCCTATGTTTGTATGTGTATCTATCTCTGTATTGGTGATTGTCCCCTTTTGCGTTCAACACCCCCATCACCAGCAGCCAACTTTGGTTGAGGACAATTTTGTAATGTCTGGCAAAGTTTATTTTGTTACTTACTTTGGTTTCTGCCTTTGCCTTTTCTTTCTTCTGTTGTATTTTTTGCTTTGTTTCGTATGCTTGGCATTTACAACCACTTAAAATGTTCTCTCCTATGTATAAATATACATTGGGTACATACGTTTTTCACATCGTATCGTTTCACACAGTGATTTGCAATAGGCAAATTTTAAGAATAACTCAATAGAGGTCAAGGAATAGTCGTTTTCCAACTTCCGAATTTTAGTAAAATCAGCAGAAGCAAATCAGAGAATGAAGCCGAGGAAAAATCATCGGCGGCGATGAAGCATACAATTTTTCATTCTTCATCATCGAGCATGTAGACAGATATTTAGAAAACTAATATAGTGTGGGCGTGACACGCCTACCATTAATATTTAGGGAATACGTATGTATACATATATTACATATATTACAGTCGAATTAATTCACATTTGATGTGAAGATTATCAACGAATATTTGTCTTTGTTACGTAAGAAAAACATCTATAACCCGGTTATTCGTTATATTGACAACCGGTTCCGAAAGAAATCTTCTCCCAATGGATTTGAGCTAGTGTATTCACACGCAAAGAAAAAAATCGTTTCTGAGAAACGAAATATTAGACAACTACAATTCTCGTTTGCCGGAACTGAAATTTCGTTTGTTGTGACAGAAACATATTCTGACCAAAAGAAATTTCAGTCGTTGTAAACGAGAATTGTAGTTGTCTAATTTTTCGTTTCGCAGAAACGAATTTTTTCTTTGCGTGTATGGAATTGTTTATTAAATAAGCAATTGATTCATCACCTGAATAAGAAAAACTGATAAACCGGGTTATTCTCAACCCTCAAACCGCCTTTATTTCTCTTTTGTTTTAATTACCAAAGTGGGTGACATAAAAAGGCTCTAAATCAGAGACCGGCAAAACTGCGCCCATGGGCGGTTTTCTCCTCTTACACATTAAATGAGTATAAAATAATTCATTCAGTTTACATTAAGAGAGAGAAATGATTTTGTATGCTTCTATGAGTGTGCCGATCCCTGCTCTAAATAAGTAAGTCCATCCTAGAATCAAGGCAATTTCCTACGGTCTTTTCAATGGAAAAAAGCCCATCATCTCCCGTGTCCGTCTCCCAATTAGCTTTTCTCTAATCAACAGAGTAAATTTATTTTTTTCTTAAAATTATCGGAGAAAAATTAGGAATCATCTCGGAATCACTGTATTATGCAGCTTTCTTCAACCGAAAACTATGGGGTAGCCTTGTAATCATGTGAATGAAAGAAAGTGTTTTCCACACGGACCATCGAAGTTGCTGTTGTTGTTGCTGCTGTTACTGATATCACCAGCAGCTGGAATTATCTCACGTCGGGCAAGGTTGCTTTCGTTGGCCATTTTTTATTGCAGAAAGTTCAAAAGTTCGGAATTTTGCCAACAATTTAAGAAGTTCTTTATTGTTGTCGTCATCTCTCTCTCTCTAAATAGAGCTTGGGGATATTGTGGCGGTGGCGTGGTGCTGCTGAAGGCGATGGTAAGGATGGTTGAAATGATTATGATGCTGATTGTATCCCACAAGTGATACGGGAGCACAGTATAAGAAGTGTTGTTTTTAATGGCATTTATGAGGAGAGATTTGCTCAATTGTTTATGGTAAATAATAGTTGAGATTTAATAGACTACGGTGGTAAGCAAATAAAAAGTATGGAAGCGAATTTCAGTCCAGCAAACCAATATGGATAACCTTAAATGTTTAGATTGGAATGCACATCAACAAGGCAGGCGAATATAGCTCTCACAAGAATTGTTTACACAATTGGTTTAGGTACAGATTAAGGTCTATTAATTTCAAATATTATCAAGATAGCGGAGGTCTTTTACAATTAGTCGAACTCGTGTATGGTTTACGTAATTTGTTTAACTTTCCAAATTTTCAACTTTTCCTCTAAAATTTTTCTAGATATTTTTGTATCTAATTTATAATTCAATCGAAAGGATAGTACATTTGCACCAAAATATTGTCACATGCAAAATTTTACGTCATCCATTCACCGACTTCCAGAGTCAAGCAGAGAGACGGACATGCTTACTTAGCGCACAATAATAAAGGCACCAGAAAAACGGTTTCCTCTCGTTACTAGAGTCGACAACTGAGGTTTTCCTCTATACTAAAGTCTACCCCTGAGGTCGACCTCTACACTAGATTCAACCAATGTGGTCTTCATCTATACTACACCGACCCAGTGGCCTTCTTCTGAACTTAAATCGACCACTGAGGTCGTGTTATGTACTAGAATCGGCCACTGAGGTCTTCCTCTATACTAGAGTCGTCGTTAACACCTCAGTGGTCGCCTCTAGCATAGAGGAAGAATTCAGTAAACCCTATTATTGAGTAATACCTCATTTTTCGATTCTGGTATAGATGAAGATTTACGTCGTTGACTTTAGTATAGAGGAAGACCTAAGTAGTCAATTTTAGTACAGATTCGATTTTTGTACAAAGGAAGACCTCTGTGGTCTACTCTAGTTTAAAGAAAGACCTCAGTGGTCGACTGTTTAGAGGAGGCCCTCAGTAGCTGAGTATAGTATAGAATAAGACCTCACTCTAGTTTAGAGGAAGATCTCAGTAGTTAACTCTAGTAAAGGGAAGGCCTCAGTGGTCTACTCTTGTGTGGAGGAAGAACTCAGTAGTCGACTCTAGTATAGTGGAAGAACTAGAAACTAGAGTCGACCACTGATGTCTTCCTCTACACTATAGTCGGCTACTGAGCTCTTTCTCTATACTAGAGAAGACCATTGAGGCCTTCCCCTATACTTGAGTCGACCACTGAGGTATTCCTCTACACTAGAGTCGACCACTGTGGCCTTCCTTTACATAAGAGTCGACCACTGATGTCTTCCTGTATAGTAGAGTGGCTTCTTTTGTGAGGAAGAAAATAAAGTTGGCGTTGATCAAAGCTTATGTGCAAATTTGGTTTGTTTTAAGTATTTTAGAAAAATATTTCGTTTCTGCGATTGCGAAATTAGGGGCTATTTGCGGTTGAAATAACCTCTAAAAATCAGGGTTTCCCCTAATAAAATTGTCAATTTTTATTACTTTTAGGAATTGAACACTGGACATTAAAATCTGGATCACAATATATATAGGGCGTCGTGACTACCATTAAAAAATTGCAATGTAGTCACTTTTTTTTTCTCGATTTTATTGCAATTTTTAGAGCATTTTTTAAAAAATCGGAAACAATTTTGGTCTGATTTTCACTTTTAATGGCTTGTTATAAAGCGTGATCCATTTCGAGGTTTCCTACTTTTTTCAAGAAAAAATTATTTAAAAGAACATTCTTTGGCATTTATTTTTTGAAGATGGTCCATCCATTGAGTCCAATTTTCGATGACTCGTTCGAGCATTTCGACTGGTAACTGGCGAATGACACGCGTGATGTTTTGCTCCAAGGCCTGAATCGAAGCGGGTTTGTCCGCATAAACTTTACACTTTACATATCCCCACAGGAAAAAGTCTAACGGTGTGATATCACACGATCTTGGTGGCCAATCGACCGGCCCAAAACGTGAAATTATCTGCTCACCGAAGTATTCTCTCAATAAATCCATTGATTGATGCGATGTGTCGGAAGTGGCGACGTCTTGTTGAAACCAAATGTCGCCCAGATCACGAGCTTCAATTTCAGGCATCAAATAGTCGGTTATCATGGCACGATAACAGTCGCCTCGCCATTGACGGTTACGTTCTCACCGGCATCATTTTTGAAGAAATATGGACCGATGATTCCACCGGCCCACAAACCACACCAAACCGTTGTTTTTTCTGGATGAAGTGGCAGCTCTTGAATATCTTCAGGTTGCTCTTCGTCCCAAATGCGGCAATGTTGCTTGTTTACATACCCATTGAGCCAGAAATGGGCCTCATCGCTGAACAAAATTTGGCTCGAAAACGTCGGATCTTCTTGGAACTTTTCAAAAACCCATAGCGCGAAACGATGTCGCTTGGGAAGGTCGGGCGGCTTCAGTTCTTGCACAAGCTGTATTTTGTATGCTTTCAATTTAAGATCTCGACGTAAAATGCGCCAAGTCGCTCCATACGTCGGTCCGAGTTACTGCGAACGGCGCCGAATCGACTCTCCACGGTCTTCGTGTACACTCTCAGCTACGGCCGCTACATTTTCTTCACTGCGTGCTGGACGTGGTCTATTCGGTCGAATATTATCCAATAATGAATGCTGGGTCTCAAGATGGGTGATGGTGTTGCGAATAGTACGCTCAGTAGGCCGATTATATTGACCATAAGTTGAGCGAAGTGCACGAAACACATTCCTCACAGAACGTGAATTTTCGTAATAAAGTTGAACGATTTGTAAACGTTGTTCAGGTGTAAGTCATGCCATGATGAAATGCCAAACAATATGTACTTAACAAAAAAAAAAAAAACATCACAGCATGACACGACTCACACGTGATCTGTCAAAAAAAGGCTATTGAAAAAAGTATCTCTACTTGGATCACCCGTTAGAACTGTTGATCTCTAGATATCATTTTTATAAAAAAAATTAATCCTTTCAAGGCCGTAAACTTTAAAGCGAATTAATTGCCATAGAAATGATCCTAGAAATGATTTAAACCTCAAAAGTTAAAATTTTTAAGAAGTTGGACATTTTGTAAATTTTTCTATAAAATTGCCTAAATTCAGTTGAAAAAAAACAGTCGAAGTCGATATATATAACATTTTTTAGATTGGGCACATATTTCTCATAAAATTTAACCCATTTGGGACTAACAGTGAAATAAAAAGTGTACGGCTTTGAAAGGGTTAATTTTTTCATAAAAATTAAATCCAGAGATCAGCAGTTCTATAACAAGCCATGAAAAGTGAAAATCGGACCAAAATTTTGGAAATTGTTTCCGATTTTTTTTAAAAATGCTCTAATAATTACAATAAAGTCGAGAAAAAAGTGACGTTAAAATTTTTTTAAAAGAAGTCGCGTTGTCGTATAAATAATGGTCCAGATTTTAATGTCCAGTCCTAAAAGTTATAAAAATTGACAATTTTATTAAGGGAAACCCTGATTTTTAGAGGTTATTTCAAGAGCAAATAGCCCCTAATTTCGTGATCGCAGAAACGAAATATTTGGCTAATATGTATATGTACTTAAAACAAACCAAATTTTCATATAAGCTTTGATCAACGCGAACTTTTTTTGACGCCACTCTACTGTATAGTAGAGTCGACTTCTGAGGCCTTTCTCTATACTAGACTCAACAACTGAGGTCTTCCTCTAAACTAGAGTCGACCACTGAGGTCTTCCTCTACACAAGAGTGGACCATTGAAGTCTAATTCTAAAATAGAGTTGACCAATAATGCCTTCCCTATACTAAAGATGACCACTGAGGTCTTCCTCTATACTAGAGTCGATCACTAAGCTTTTCCTCTATGCTAGAATCTAGTACTGAGCTTTTCCTCTATACTAGGGTCGACAACTAAGGTTTTCCACTAAACTAGAGTCGACTACTGAGGTTTTCCTCTATGAGGTATTTGATCACTGAGATCTTCCTCTATACCAGAGTCGACCACTGTGGTCTTCCTTTATACTAGAGTCGACCATTGAGGTCGTCTTCTATACTAAAAATGTCGTTAGACAGTTCTTGAATTGTTGTTGGCTTATCGACGTACACCTTTTCTTTCTAATAACCCCAAAGAAAGAAGTGCGACGGTGTCAAATCCCATGATCTTGGCGGCCAATTGACATCGCCAAGATGTGAGATAACATGGCCATTGCATTTGCTGCGCAAATGAGCCATTGTTTCGTTAGCTGTGTGGCATGTGGCACCGTCCTGTTGAAACCACATATTGTCCACATCCATATCTTCCAATTCGGGCCATAAAAAGTTCGTTATCATCTTACGATAGCGAACACCATTCACAGTAACTGCCTCACCGGCCTCATTTCGAAGAAGTATGCCCGATGACGTCGCCAGCCCATAAGCCGCACCAAACGAACTGGGCGAGCATGCACAGTTGGTTTCACATCTCCTACAGACCCGGTTTGCTGAAATTTGCTCACAATTCTCCCGATTGTGGACACATTTGGTCGATTATGCTGATCAAAAAAACATCACGATGTGCACGAAATGCATTTTGATTTGAACGCCCATTTTCGTAAAAGGCTTAAAACCCATTAACGCGTTGCTCGATTGTGTATCGTTCCATGGTTTGAGTTATTCTGAAATTGAAATATGTCAAATGAAATGCAGAAAAAAATATGACGGTTACGTGTGGTTCATATTCAACATCAGCCTTTACAATTTAACCACCCTTTATATGGGGGCTATATCTAAATCTGAACTGAATTTTCTTCAATATGGTTGTTTTTTTATTCATGTAATAATAAAACACTCTCTGTCGAATTTCGTACTTATCGGATATAAAATACGGTTTCTTCAGCGCTAACATATCAAATCGGGTGTAACATATATAAGTATATTGGAACTATATTTAAATCTGAACCGATTTTCCCCGAATTTGGCAGTATTGTAGACAGCGCTTACATGTCAAATCGGGTGTAACATATATATTCGAACTATGTTTAAATCTGAACCGATTTTCCCCGAATTTGGCAGTGTTCATACATGTAATAAGAAAACTCTCTCTCTTGAATTTCGTACTGATCGGATAAAAAACGGTTCCTACAGCGCCTACATGTCAAATCGAAACATATATATGGGGGCTATATTTAAATCTGAACCGATTTTGACCAATAGGGATTGTTCTTGGACCAAAAAAGAGCACTGTGCTAAATTGCATCAGGATCGGACTATAGATACGACTTGCACGTTAGTCACATGAATACATGGACAGACAGACGGACATGGCTAAATCGACCCAAAAAGTGGTTCTATGTCGATCGGAATAATTAACTATGGTTCTATTTCTTCTCTTTTAGGACGTTAAAAACAAATGCACAAAGTCATAATACCCTGTTCCACAGTGTGGTGTAGGGTATACAAATATTATATTAAACTGTAGGCTCTTGTTTCAATGCCATATTCCTGTCAAATTCTCTTTTTTACGGCGATTTTAATTTTGTTGTGTCCTTATTATTTTGGGACTTTTCGTTGAATTTCCACAATATTTCAATGCCTTATTGATTTTCCTAATGTAGGAAGATTCGAAATGATTCATAGTAGTTATTGGAATTTTGATCAAATTGGATTAAATACATCTAAAGAGAAATGTATCTACTGTGTCTACTACAGGGTTTTCCAATAAGAGAGATAGTTAAGGAAATTCAAAAGTTTTTTTTAACGTGAAGTACAATTGAATAAAATTAAGATCTAAAAAAAACAACATAGAACTGGCTCCACGACTTCTTCTGCAGTAACGAATTCGGTGAACCCGAACTTCTTCCACTAAATCAAATCGTAGAGTGTCTTGAAGAGAGTCTGGTTTATTCAAAAAAGCCCACAAGAAATAGTCTAATGGTGTTAAATCACATCTTCTTGGAGGTCATTCAATATCACAATTTCTTGAAATAATCGAATCTCCAAACTTCTCTCGCAACAATTCAATTGTTTCATTTGCTGTGTGGCACGTCGCCACAATCGGATAGCTCTTAACGAGAGCTAAAATATTGCTCATGGGTGTCAAGGTGGTAGGTCGACAGGGAAGGGTTTTTTTTATTTAAAAAAAATGTACAGCGTCATTTTCAAATGTGAACGGAAAGTTTATTTTTACTCTAGCTCCTTAACGGGCGTCGCACAGTGTATTATGAGCGGCAAAAACTCCTAATTTTCATGAGCTCCAATCTCTGCATATTTGATTCCAATCTATAAAGAACATTCCAATTAACTATATTTTAAAAGGTTTTGGCGATAACTTGGCGAAATCTTGCTGTACAAGCATTTAAAATTCATAAATGTTAAAATGGTTTCAAAGTTTATCATTTTAGAGAGTATTTTGTAAGCCCATATCTCCGAAACAATGAAACGCATTGGAACTTCGTTTAATTCATATAATTCAGAACCTTTTGAAGTATCATTTTGCATTAAAAAAACTATTATTATGTTTTCATTTTTCTTTTTATGCAGCGGTTTACCTGCAAGTTGCCAAAATTCAGGGTGTTTCATTTTCTTCAGGATAAAACTATAATCGCGAGGCCGACCGAGGTCTTGGCATTAACAAAAATTGATAAACTAGGTTCTCAGTTAACCATTGCAAAAAGAAAATTCTGCCTATATCTGCCTATGTTAATTTAATTACAGAAATGGTAAAACTTAGTCGGCAAAAAACAACCCAAAATTCACATTCTTTACTCAATGTTACTGTGTGTTGAACATATTTCTAAAATCATACCTTAAGGGGCAAACTAAAGATTGTCGTTGGCAAAACCCTTTTGACATTTCCCATAAAAATGGTCCATATCCTAGTATAATATAAAACGAATGACAATTCAACAATGCTGTAATTGGTATTTGTGTTTATAATATATTTAAAGGTTCAAAAAATTTATGATTGTGACTACAATTTATTTGTGTGTCCTTTCCTCATATTCCTAAAAGTATGCTTTAAAAATGATGTATTATTAATGAACACATTGCTAAATCCATGTTGTTTTTTTCTGGATAGTTGTAATGATTGATTAATTGACAAGAAACTGTAAACGCATTGCATAATGATGTTTTTGAAAATGTTGAGCTAATATTTTACGCTTTAGTTATGTACTTAGTTGTATGTACTGCTTTACACCGATCAGAAGATACAAAGCATTTTATGCACAATTATCCTGTAAATTCGAACATCGTATAAAATTTAAATTAATAAATTGGCGTTGGGCGTGGCACTTGTAAATTTTATATAATTGAGGACTCAAATACAATCTCTTCCAGCGATTTGTATTAATATAAATGTGAAATTGTGAAAAATACTAACATTTTTAATTTTAGGTTATGTGGGAGGATGGCGTGGTTATGGGCGGATATCAACAAAAAATTGGTTTTTAGCTAATTTGGCGAAATAAATGATATGTACGAAATTTCAAAGCCCTAGCTCAACTCCTTCTAATTTTTGCCGCGTCTTATGTGAAAATATTCCACTGTGCGTCGTATCGGTAATCGGCCAAGGTCGTAGGTAGACTGGAAAGAGTTTTTTTTTTTGGTTTTTAGAAATGGACTTAGAGCACGAAAAGTTGCAATTGGAGAACTATTGATTTGATAATAAAACTGAATAATTTGTAAACGTTGTTCTTGCGTATATCTCTCCATGATGGAATTGTGAACACTACTGAATACAATAAAAAACAAATGACAGATCATGACATATTACAAATGGCCGAAACGTCACTTCAAAAACGTCACCTTGCAAAAAGAGTGATAATGATATCGTTTTACAGTGTACTAGACATCAATAGAGGGCGATTAAGGCTATATGAAAAGGAATACTGGAAACACCCTGTTACACAGGAAGAATGTGATACAGGGCGTCAAAATAGAAAACTGTTGTAATATAAAAAGTTTCTGTAACTTCAAAACTGCGTTTTCAATGAAATTTTCCTGAGAGTCTGCAATGTAGATTAATCGATAAAATCATTGGTACTATATCTTTCCTATCGAAAATATTTGGAATTAAAAATATAAAATGCGACTTTAACAACAATTTGTTTTCTATTTTATTTATAACTTTTTCTGTGACCACGCGAGCCCAAATTCTACAAACTGAGAGCATTATTTTTAACTAAAATTTTTGGCAGTTGTTTTTGTCACAAATATTACAATTTTGTGATAAAAGAAAGTTGAAACTTTGGCGCAAAAACTAGTATCAGACCAAAGTGGGATATTTTTGGGGAGCCAGTATTTCGGATATAAGATTGTTAAAGCCTTTTTCTAAATTAATGCTGATTCTACATACATATAAGGGGCAGAATTTTAAATATTAACCTGTGTATTTTATTTTTGGGTAAAACTTTGTAAAATGTTGCTAAATGGAAAAAAGTTTGGGGTAACGGCCAACTGCACAGAAACGTGTGGCACAAAAGATTTTTCAGAAATAACTACAATTTTCACCAAAACAAGTGTCGCTTGAAAATCGATCAACACCATTCAGCACTTCGTTTGTTCAATATGTTCATAAGTGACATATGCGCCCCCTAATATGGTACGACGGACCACTAAGGGACCGCTGAACAATATTTGAGAAGCGCTGGTTAAGACATACTTGTGGTGCTTACATATGAAAAAAATTGTATTTACATCAAATATCGAAATTTCCAATTGATTAAAGTTTAACCATTTGTATCATACTCGTATTGCATTTTTATCATACTGCATTATTTTTGAATTTAAAAGTGTGCCCATTATTAGCTCATACGGCCAAACAATAGTCGATATTTGTTTAAAATTTCTTTCATTTCGCAAAAGTTATTTTTTGTGTAGCACTTTAAAAGTCTAAAAATCCAAACCAGAACCACACGATTTACCATTTTTCACACCATAACTCATATAAACTTTCATTAAGCATTTTACACCCTTTCAATCATACATCAAAAGGATGTACCCATGTGCTACTCCACTCCACCAATAATTTTCCCCATCAACAAAAAAATAAACAAAAGATTTATGACAACAGACGCTACTGATGAAGTTTGTCGGGACAAAAAATCAAATTAATTTTTGAAAAACTCTCGAGCACAAAGACTTTAAGGCTATTCAACGAAATATCATCGTTTGGCCAGCAACAAATGAAAGTCCGAAAAAAAATTCAAAACAAAATTAAATGCAGCAAATGTTGCAATAAACCTAAAAAGTACTGAAAGGATGAGAGGGAGTTTGTCTGTTAGAAAACTCATATCTAAGTAACTGGCAGTGGACTTTTCAATCAACACAAAAGACTTATGAAAAAATGCAGAACGGAAAAGGAGATATGCCGGGACAAGGAGTGAGAGATAAAAGGAAATAGAGTCCTTATAGGCTTTAATATCATACAGCTAAAACGCTTCGTTCTCTTCATTACATATGCATATCTATTTATGTGCACATACTTTTTCAAACATACATACTCGGATGTACATAGAATTGTGTACATAATAAGTAAACCTCTGTATTGCACATGTATTGTATTAAAGTCAACGGTCTTTGGGTAAATAAATGCCACTTCAAAACTGCATATATAAAAATGCATGCCAAGCATGGATGCGTACACTGCAGCTATGGAGAATAAAATAGCCGGCATGAAAAAATCTCACAAAATATTTTCAAAAATTATGAAATTTTGCCCATAACAAAAAAGTGGGGCAACGAATAGTTCGCAAAAATAAATGCAAAATTGCCGAAATGGAATTTGAAAACTGGTCCAAAATTATACGTTATATGAAAATTTGTATGGATATGTCCAAAATCATGAATATCTTGCCAATCTTCAGGATTGTCTCCTGGAAATTTTCTTCTACCTAAAGAATAAGATTTTCATGAATTCGGTCGGGCTTTAAGGAATTCTATTTCTCCCGAACGGGTTCAAAATCAGAAATACAGAGAAATGTTTTTCTGCATTGACGATAATTATGTTTTTCTCCTTTGGGTCCTGTCTAAAATTATCTACCTGGAGAAAAATATATCCTCACATGTGGGGGTCGTGGGTTCGATTCCCACCAGAGGCTCTGGTCAGTCGCTGCAAACTCTAGCCACATGGTCTTTGTAACCCGGCTTTTCCTTGGACCGTACTATTAGAATATAAATTTACTTTCTATAAATAAATAAAATATCCTCACATCAAGCCGTCAACCGGTCATAAAGATTCTCCCCTTAAGGCCAGGTATAAAATTAGTTATACATAAACAACTTTGTATGTTAAAAATTTTATCCACTGTCGAGTTCTTATACCAGGAAAAACTATAATTAAAGTTTTGAGCTATTTTTCGTTATAAATTGTAGATTTTTTTCACCCGCCCAAACATTACGAATAATAATGTCCGTGTGCTCGGATAATATGTCATGAAATGTCCCGCTCGTTTGGTATGAAATTTGTCATAATTTTTTGGGAAATTTTTCTTCGAACAATATTTTGTAGCTCCTTATAAAATAGCAATCAAAAACAAGGATCACATTCAACGCTATAGCAGCAAAACTATTTGGAATCATAAGATTTTTATTACACTGTGCAACAGTGAAAAAATTCACGGGCTTGACAGTATAGGTTCGATTCTACTACCCTGAGGTAGTTCATAAAAGTTGTTCAGATTTACGTTGGCTACAATTTTGCCAAACATTATTAGTGAAAAATTACGAGTCACTGAAAGCTAAGCTGAAAAAAAAAATTTCCCTTAATTTTTGCAAAAAATAAGTTTTTTTCGCATAAAATGTTAAGAAACTTTGTTCAGCATATTCTTAGCTACATTATTGCCAAATATAGTTAAGCGGTATCAGCAAGTCTGAATTAGTTGTTGGACAAGGGCCCACTGGTTTTCAGAAATTTTGGAGGCCCATAAAAAAATCGGTCACCAATTTCGCCAAACCGAGTATAGGCTTATACTACCCTTTGATAGTAGTATGTAACCTTAACTGTAAAGTCCGTGTGAGTGATCATTTGTTGCATAGTTTTATAATTATAAATAACTAGCTGAGCCCGGTGCGCTTCGCTGCCCATGTCAAAATTAGCGCTGTAGAAACTGTATTTTATATCCGATCAGTACGAAATTCGGCAGAAAGAGGTTTGTTATTACATGAAGGAATACTGCCAAATTCGGAGAAAATCGGTTCAGATTTAGATATAGTCCCCATATATATGTTACCCCCGATTTGAAATTCAAGCGCTGTAGAAACTGTATTTTATATCCGATCAGTAAGAAATTCGGCAGAAAGAGGTTTCTTATTACATGAAGGAATACCGCAAAATTCGCAGAAAATCGGTTCAGATTTAGATTTATATATGTTACCCCCAATTTGACATGTAAGCGCTGTAGAGACTGTGTTTTATATCCGATCAGTACGAAATTCGACAGAAACAGGTTTCTATTTTACATGAATGAGTATTCAAGAAAATCGATTCAGATTTATATATAACCTCCATATATATGTTCCTCCAGATTTGGTTACAAAGCGCTATAGAAGCTGTACTTTACTTCCGATCATTACAAAGTTCTCCACAAAAATTTTACTCAATTTAGGAACGAATATTGCTTAATTTAGCGATTATCGGTTCAAAATAAGATATACATACACACACACACCACATTTACCAATTATTCCAAATTATTATCGCAATGACCCTTATCGCATTGTTAGGGAGGTGTAGGGTATTATATAGTCGGCCCCGCCCGACTTTCTGCCTTTCCTTACTGGTATTAGTAATAAATTCACTGAATTAAAAAAATACCGAATTCAGTGGAAAGTCCAGAAAATAGAAATGTATACTTATAAAATTTCCAAATTCTTGTTTCATTGGTCATGCATCACATTATCATATTGCGATTGTATTGGAGTGAGCAGCTGTAATTATCGCATACCGAGCATTTTTGTTCACGTATTTCCTATATAATACTTGCTAGATATATCAAAATATGGGCTGTGCCACGCCCACTGGTCCTATTCACCGCCGCCCATATAAGCCAAATTTTTAAATTGAATTATCTTGCTCATTTTGTTACCAGATACATATACGCAAAATTTCAACACTCTCGCTAACAAAATGAGCAAGATAATTCAATTTAAAAATTTGGCTTATATGGGCGGTGGCACGCCCATTGGTCAGATCCCGCCAATTTTTGGACCCATCACGTGGACTGTCACCAGATACATATACACAACATTGCAGCACTCCCGATAGCAAATTGTGCAAGATATCAAAATTTGGTCTATGTGGGCGGGGCCACGCCTATTGGGCCGATCCCGCCCATTTTTGGACCAATCACGCAGACTGCCACCATACACATATACACAAAATTCCAGCACTCTCGCTAACATATTGTGCAAGATATATCAATTTCAAAATTTGGCTTATCCGATCCGCCCATTTTTTGACCAATTACGTAGAATGCCACCAGATGCATATACGAAACATTGCAGCACTCCCGCTAGCAAATTGTGCAAGATATCAAAATTTCAAAATTTGGTCATTGTGGGCGGGGCCACGCCCCGGGTCGATTGGTCCGAACCCGCCCATTTTTGGACCAATCACGTAGATCGCCAACGGATATATATACACAAAATTCCAGGTCTCTCGCTAACAAATTGTGCAAGATATCACATTTTTTAAATTTGGCTTATATGGGCGGTGCCACGCCCATTGGTTCGCTCCCGCCCGTTTTTGGATCAATCACGTGGACTGTCATCAGATACATATGTACAATATTACAACACCCTAACTAACAAATTGTGCACGATATATCTATTTCAAAATTTGGCTTATATGGGCGGGGCCACGCCCATTGGTCCGGTCCCGCCCATTTTTTGACCAATTACGTAGAATGCCACCAGATACATATACGCAACATTGCAGCACTCCCGCTAGCAAATTGTGCAAGATATCAAAATTTCAAAATTTGGTCTATGTGGGCGGGGCCACGCCCATTGGTCCGATCCCGCCCATTTTTGGAGCCATCACGTAGAAGGCCACCATATACATATACATAACATTCCAGCACTCTCGCTAACAAATTGTGCAAAATATCTCAATTTCAAAATTTGGCTTATAAGGGCGGGGCCACGCCCATTGGTCCGATTCCGCCCATTTTTGGAAAATTCACATAATCTGACACTAAATGCATACACACGAAATTTCAGCACTCTAGCTAAAAAATTTTCTCAATACCAAAATTTGACCCATATGGGCTGGTCCACGCCCAATTGATATATCGAAAATTCAAGTACCCTATTTTCAGAACCCCCTACACATGTACATTCTGTAAAATTTTCAAGATGATCGGTCAAGCCGTTTAGACGTCTATACGGAACAAACAAACATACAAACAAACAAACAAACAAACCCACAAACAAACCCACAAACAGACACTCTCTTTTATATATATAGATAGATAGATGCATGTCAAAAAATCCATTTACTGCTTTTTTAATTGCCACCGCTGCAAGTCAAGGATATTTTATGGTAATAAAGGATACAACGTAGAGTGATTGTAAAAGAAAAGTGCATGTATAAGAGTGAGTTTTAATGTAACTACGACTGGACTACGACTATGAACGGCCATTGTTGCAACAGCAACAATAACCGAGACGACAAAAGTAGCAGCAGAAGCATCAACAACAACATCCGCAATAAAGTCCTAGTTGCCCAACAATGTGTTTGTGTATGTCTGTGAAGATAAATACACATATGCGCCATGTATACATGTGTTTAGGTGAGGTTGTATTGTTTTGTGGTGAAAGTTCTTTCATTTTACATAAACTAAACACCACAACACAATTTGCATTCTGCTTAAAAATCTAAGCAAAAACCTACAATCTACGTATAGCAGGGGAAATGCAGAGACAAACACTCTCGTATATACCTACAAGTGTACATTCACTTACATGTGTCTGCTTTAAAAAGGACACTCACTCACATTCGCATGTGTACGTACCCTGCAGTCAGCAAGGCACCATATGTCTCTATGTCACCACCTGTTCTACAGTGACAATTGAACAAGGTAAAAAGTCTACAACTTTACTTTTATGCACGAGTAGAAATACTTTACAGACAACTGTTGAAATTAAATGCATTTAATTTTATGTACATTCCAGTATTTATTATTTTTTGTTAATTAAATGAATAAAAGGTTTAGCCAGCCTCGAAGAAAGTGAGCATATAAATATATGTGTATTAGTGTACTGCGCCCACCTTTATAAAGATGAAGACCAGGGTCACTAAAGTTTACTACTGAATCTTTGGTTCAAATGTCTCTATATCAATTACATTGACATTTAACATTTACTAGTGAATATTTGTTCCAAATGTCTACATATGGTTAACTTTGACATTTAACATTTACTAGTGAATCTTTGGTGCAAATGTCTACATATGGTTTACTTTGACATTTAACATTTACTGCTGAATCTTTGGTTCAAATGTCTACTGGTGGTTTTTCAATGACAGCTAATGTTAAATGTCTATAGGAGATTACATGGGCAGGGGACATTTTGTCTGTAGTACTACTGACAATGTCACACGTAAATCACTACAATTTTACTAATGGCATTTCCTACAGGGTAGTTATAAACACACAGACACATTCTCATAGACAAAAAGCGACATAAACAATGACAGGCTGCACGAGTGTCTGGCCTCATCTTAGAATCAAACTTTGCCCATTTGCAAATGAAATTCATACGCCATGACGTACTTGTTGTCCTCTTCTAAAACCCACACCGACAACATTATACGAGTATCCATGCCATCATGTGTGATGTCCATTTTTGCATTTGTCTGCATATGTATGAGTGTGCTTATATGCATACATCACCATAATAAAACGATTATACACTGAGAGAACTGTTATTCATAATTTTATGAAGGGATTTCACAACTTTTTTTATACATTTCATCAAATGTTCATTAATGCAACATCATGAAAATTGAAACACATTTTCGATTGTTTTCAAATTTATTCTTATACTAGATGGACCCGGTCCACTTCGTTGCCCCCACACTTCAGATTTCCGACAGTAGGAATCTCTTTAATCTATTCGTAGGTACGAACAGTAGGAATCTATTCGTAGGTACGAACAGTAGGAATCTATTAGTAGGTACGAACAGTAGGAATCACTTAAAAAATTGCCTTATATATAAAATGGACCCGGTTCACTTCGTTGGTCCACTATTTGCAAATTTTTTTTTTCCAAAACCATCTCAGACAAAATAGCTTTCAAACAAAAGAAAAAATTTTAAAATCGGTCCAGTGGTTTGAGCGTCTATAAAACACATACATACATACATACAAACATTTTTCCATTTTTATACCCTACACCACACTGTGGTACAGGGTATTATAACTTTGTGCATTTGTTTGTAACACCCAAAAGGAGAAGAAATAGACCCATCGTTTATTATACCGATCGACTTAGAATCACTTTCTGAGTCGATTTAGCCATGTCCGTCTGTCCGTCTGTCTGTCCGTCTGTCTGTCTGTCTGTCTGTCTGTCCGTCTGTCTGTCTGTCCGTCTGTCTGTCTGTCCGTCTGTGCATGTATTCTTGTAATCAAAGTACAGGTCGCAATTATGGTCCGATCTCGACGAAACTTTACACATATCTTTTTTTTGGCCCAAGGACGATCCCTATTGAATTTGGTTAAAATCGGTTCAGATTTAGATATAGCCCCCATATATATGTTAGCCCCGATTTGACATGTAAGCGCTGTAAAAACTTTATTTTATATCCGATCAGTATGAAATTCGGCAGGAAAAGGTTTCTTATTACATGAATGAACTCTGTTAAATTTGGAAGAAATCGGTTCAGATTTAGATATAGCCCCCATATATACATTACCCCCGATTTGACATATAAGCGCTGTAAAAATGTTATTTTATATCCGATCAGTGCGAAATTCGGCAAAGAGAGGTTTCTTATTACATGAAGGAATACTGATAAATTCGGAGAAAATCGGTTCAGATTCAGATATAGCCCCCATATATATGTTACCCCCGATTTGACATGTAAGCGCTGTAAAAACGGTATTTTATATCCGATCAGTGCAAAATTTGGCAGAAAGAGGTTTCTTATTACATGAAGGAATACTGCTAAATTCGGAGAAAATCGGTTCAGATTTAGATATAGCCCCCATATATACGTTACCCCCGATTTGACATGTAGGCGCTGTAGAGACTGTATTTTATATGCGATCAGTACGAAATTCGACAGAAGGAGGTCTTTTTACGTGAATGAGTATTCAGGGAAGATCGGTTCAGATTTATATTGATTGTTCCTCCTGATTTGGTATCAAACCGCTATAGAAGTTGTATTTTACTTCCGATCATTAAAATTTTCCAGAAAGATGTTTCTCAATTTAGGAACGAATATTGCTTAATTTAGCGATTATCGTTTCAGAATTAGATAATATGTTTCTACCCATTTACCAATTATTCCAAATTATTATGGCAATGACCCTTATCGCATTATTAGGGAGGTGTAGGGTATTATATAGTCGGCCCCGCCCGACTTTCTGCCTTTCCTTACTGGTTATATATATAGATAGCTGGACCCGGTCCACTTCGTTGCCCCCACACTTCAGATTTCCGACAGTAGGAATCTCATTAATCTATTCGTAGGTACGAACAGTAGGAATCTATTCGTAGGTACGAACAGTAGGAATCTATTCGTAGGTACGAACAGTAGGAATCTATTAGTAGGTACGAACAGTAGGAATCACTTAAAAAATTGCCTTATATATAAAATGGACCCGGTTCACTTCGTTGGTCCACTATTTGCAAATTTTTTTTTCCAAAACCATCTCAGACAAAATAGCTTTCAAACAAAAGAAAAAAATTTAAAATCGGTCCAGTAGTTTAAGCGTCTATAAAATGCATACAAACATTTTTCCATTTTTATATATATAGATTCTATAAAGATATAATATATATATATATGTATATATTTATAAGGATGTATATATGAAGGGTTTTCCAATAAGAGTGATATGATTCCTTTGAAAAAAACACACTTATTGTTAAGGAAATTCAAAAGTTTTTTTATTTAATGCGAAGTACAATCGATATAATTAAGTTCTAAACAAAATGTCATTCAAATGGCCTCCACGACTTCTTCTGCAGGAACGAATTCGTTGAACCCAATTTTCGAGCACTTTTTCCACTAAATCAAGTCGTATGTCATGAATGGCACGTTCAATTTTGACTCGTAAAGCTTGAAGAGAATCTGGTATATTTCGAAATGCCAATGACTTCAAATAACCCCACCAGCAATAGTCTAATGGTGTTAAATCACAACTTCTTGGAGGTCATTCAATATCACAATTTCTTGAAATAATCGAATCTCCAAACGTTCCTCGCAACAATTCAATTGTTTCATTTGCTGTGTGGCACGTAGCCACAATCGGTCAATGACAAAAAGATAGCTCTTAACGAGAGCTAAAATATTGCTAATGGATGTCAAGGTCGTAGGTCGACGGGAAAGCGTTTTTTTGGAATTAAAAAAAATTGACTTAGCATCATTTTCAAATGTGAACGGAAAGTTTATTTTTGCTCTAGCTCCTTAACGGTACGTCTGATCGGGAATCGGTCAATGGCAAAGAGATAGCTCTTAACAATTGGTTAAAATCGGTTCAGATTTAGATATAGCCCCCATATATATGTTAGCCCCGATTTGACATGTAAGCGCTGTAAAAACTTTATTTTATATCCGATCAGTATGAAATTCGGCAGGAAAAGGTTTCTTATTACATGAATGAACTCTGTTAAATTTGGAAGAAATCGGTTCAGATTTAGATATAGCCCCCATATATACATTACCCCCGATTTGACATATAAGCGCGTTTTTTTGGAATTAAAAAAAATTGACTTAGCATCATTTTCAAATGTGAACGGAAAGTTTATTTTTGCTCTAGCTCTTTAACGGTACGTCTGATCGGGAATCGGTCAATGGCAAAGAGATAGCTCTTAACAAGAGCTAAAGTATTGCTTATGGGTGTCAAGGTCGTAGGTCGATTGGAAAGTGTTTTTATTTTATTTTAAAAAATTGCAACTTTTCGTGCGCTAGAAAAGTTGCAATAGGGGAACGATTATTTTGATAATTAAACTGAATAATTTGTAAACGTTGGTGAAGTTGATGAATTTATTAGATAAAAAGGTCAGGGAAAACTTTTTATAATAATGACAATAAATTTTACAATGAAATTCCTGACAATACTAAGATTTTTGTACAGGGGTTTCCAACAAGAGGGGTTATTTTGAATCACCCGGTATGTCGGTAGCTGTCACTTTTGAAGCTTTTATTTTTTGACATTTGATTTTTTAATGACTACGCCATTACTAAAAATGAACGATACACGATCATCGAACGATACAAAATGATCAAAAAAGATCAAAAAACGATCGAACACAAAGACGATACGAACGATACAAAATCATCTTGACTACGTCAACAACATCGGTGGCTACGTCAACAAGCAAAATTGTCGCATCTGGGCTCGGAAAACCCAAGAGTTATTGTTGAGAAGCCTCTCCATCAGAAGTCAGCTTTGGCTCAATCTAATAAAATGCAAAAATCTTCGAAATGGAACGGAATATTCTAAAGCTATTCATTTATTTATTGTTTTTTTTTTCTAATTGGCTTAAATACCGTTTGCGAACATACGGGTCGCGAACGTATGATTTTTCCATACGTTTTAACAGCTAAATTTATAGTTAATCAAACTTTTTTGTCTACTTGAATTTTTCCTAAAATGAAAAAATAAAATTATTCAGGTAAATTTCCTCATAAAAACAACTGAGACATGCCATAAAACCATTGTATTTTAAAAATTTTGACATTTTGTGTTAATTGCTAGAAATTAATTAAAATATTATTCATACTTAATCATTAGTAGATTTTTGACATTTCTGGTGTTTAAATTACTAAAAACATAAATTTCACTTCAGATTTTGTGACCGTATAAACCGAAATTTTTTGTCGGTTTACATTATCTGTAGAAGCTAAAAAAGTTTTTGAGTTCAAGAACGTAAATTCTTGTACGATTTTGCACTCTGTGACATGCCTGATAACCAAATCTATACATATGTAAATCTAAATGTAGCTCCACTTTCCTCCAAGGTGTTCTTTCAATAAAATGAGATTAGGGAATTTCTTCTTTCTATTAAAACAAAAACTAATTCTCGGAAATTTTCGGAACAGGGCGAAAACTATAAAGACTTGTGTAGAAAATTGTATGCAAAAAAAAATAGATTTGCTTTGTAGTTATGGACGGTACGATGAAATAATTTTGATAAAAATTGGAATGCATCTTTTGTTTATTCTAAGTGTAAGTTAGTATGAAAGTTAGATGGAAAAATTGTATGCGTAAAACCCTATTTGGATTGTATAGCGTCAATTGTCTCTGTCTTGTCGGCGTAACACTTATCTTTGAGAGCACCCCACAAATAATAGTCCAACGGTGTCAAATCGCAGCTCCGAGGTGGCCAAACGACATCAGCTCTGCGGCTGATAATGCGATCTTCCAAAAACAGGGCGCAAAACATCGAGTGTAGCTTCGGCTGTGTGGCACGTAGCGCCGTCCTGTTGAAACCAAATGTTGCCAATATTCTCCTCTTCAATTTTTGTGAACAAAAATTCGTTCAACATGGCCTGATAACGATCGCCATTGACTGTAACGGCCACTCCTTGCTCATTTTCGAAGAAAAATGGCCCAATTATGCCTCTGGACCAAAATCCGCACCAAACAGTGACTCGTTTTGGGTGTATCGGCTTTTCAAAGTATGCGTGCGGGTTTTCTGTGCCCCAAATGCGACAATTTTGCTTGTTTACATACCCGCCAAGATCAAAATGAGCTTCATCTGAAAAGATGATTTTTTGGCAAAATCGGCATCTTCTGTAAGTCGATCGCTCCCAGCGTTGTTCAAGCGTATACACAACCATAATCGTTCAGCGGAAGGATAAAACTAATTATCTGTCAAATCAGACATGAGCTAAGTGTTACCATTCACGAAATAAGCACTAGTTGAAAAAAAAACGTTAAATTGCGGACCCTTTACTACGCATTTTGGAGTTTAGTCCGCTAGGATTACCCTCACGCGAAATTTCACGATTCTAATGAATCGAAATTTCGCGATTCAATGAAGGCAATTTTGATTGAATTAAGCCTGATACTACTTTATTAAAGCCTGATAATACTTGATTCAACTCATCCTTCGTGGCTTCGAAAGGTTTCCAATTTTCCAAGTTTATTACTCGAAGTTCTTTGAAGCCAAGCTGTTTGCTCGTTCATTTCCAATCACTCCGTTGTGTCCCGGTACCCAGAAAATACGCAGTTGACCATGGACTGAGTAATAATTTATCGTTCTTTTACAGTCGAACACTGTTCTGGATTTGACCTTTTCCGATGTTATTGCTTTGATAGCCATTTGGCATGAGCTAGTGTTCCGTTTTCCCAGGAACGTCTGTCGGCACGAACGAATCACAGGTAGCTGTAAGCCGCACTTCAGGAATGCGGTCAGAGATTTCCGTTGTTTGAATATGAGCGACCAGTGATTGTAATATCTTCTGATTGTAGACGTCTTGCTGTGAGGGCTGCCTCATACTTTATGCGGATATCTATTGGTTGGATGTGCAGTATAGTTTCCAACGCTCTTGTTGGTGCGGTTCTAATTGCCCGCTTATGCCTAGACAGCACATACGTTGCACTTTATGCAATGGTATTACGTTGTACTTTTTGTCCATTGATGTCCACCGCACTACAGAGGCGTAGGTTATTATTGGTCTAATCACGCTCATGTAAAGCCAGTGTGTCATATTTGGATGTAGTCCCCATTTTGAACCTATAACTCTTCTGTACAACGACCAACATCTGTGGGCCTTTGTAACTCTTTCTTCAATATGATCTTTCCAGTACAGTTTCTGAACCAAGATTACTCCCAAGTATTTTACCTTTTTAGATATGGCAATATTCTTAGCCAGGAATCGAGGCACGGTAAAAGGATGAATATTCCTTTTCCTTGTAAATAGACATATTTCTGTTTTGTCTGGGTTGACATTTAATCCCCTTGGTTGTGCCCAGTTGTATGCTATGTTAAGTGCCTCCTCAGCTCTTCTACATAGTTGGTTTGGATGTGTGCCCCTTAGAAGTATTATAACGTCGCACGATGGGAAAATATGATGAAATATGCGCGCATAGGACTTTGAAAGCAACTACCAAAAATCAGTTTTTTGGGAAAGCTGTTTTATTGCGGATAACATTTAATGAAAATACCTTTAAATTTTATGAAAATATGTTCAGGCGATTTCGAGTTATGACCATTCAAAGTTCGTCTTTTTTACTAATAAATGCAAATAACATTGCGATGATAAAATGTGTATACTACAACGCTTGTAGAATTCGCGTTTGTTGGTGAAATTCGACCGGACTTTGTAACATATAATTAGGTTATATTCATCTTAATTTTTGTGTATAAAATGTATTTCTAACGTCTTTAAATAAAGAGATATTTCGAAGTAAAAACACATTTTTTTTAGTTTTTTTAAAAAATTATCCACAGTAAATAGAGTACAACTTTTTTGGATCACGTGGGATCACTACCATATGACATAGAGAAGGTAGGTGACTTAGTTATCAATCCAACTGTACCTAGTTTATTTGCGACTTTTTGCGATTATGGCAGATTTTTGTAATTTACATATGTGCGTTTTTTACTTCAAATATAGCAAATATGTGTGGGAGCTACATCTATCTCTAAACCGACTTTCCCGAAACACATATACCGATTTTCTTGGTCCCAAAAAATAACTTTTTGCGAAATTTCGGCAAAATCGGATAATAAATACGTCCGATACAAGTCCGGCTGCAAGTTTGTAGTGCCCTACAATCAAAAATAGCGATCTTATTAATATTATTAAGATTATATGTGTTATTTTTATAGTTTACTTCTTCTACAAAAACCATTGAAATATAGTTAAACTCTTCTGTACTTAATGTATATTAGGGTGGACCGATTATTTTTTGTTTTTAATTTAACTTTTCTTGTATTAACAGTCGACGACTCATTGTATAAGTCCATTATTGGAAAACGTCAGCTTTCAAAAATATTGCAGATTACGATTTTATCTTATTTAAGTTGTTTTGGTTTTAATTTCAAAAACATTGCCCGGTTTTGTAGACTTTTAACGCAATTTTGACTAAAATATTTTTGAACTTCAATGGGGTATATATTTAAAACGCAGCAACACACAATCAAGTAACCCAAATAGATTTTGAACTAAATTTTGTCAGCTTTAATTTAAAATCAAGGTCACCGAAGTTGGTACGATATTATGGTTTTTACATTAATTTCCACAATGTCGCCTTTGTAAGCCCACCGTGCGCTACACGGTAACAGCTAAATAAAATATGGCTGCACCAATTTCTTCTCCAAAGAATTCTCTTGAAGGTGGTCCAAACCGTAAGACTCTATCTCTAAGGGTATAGTCATGAGATAGACAATACTGTTATGCGCGCGTATTTACCACATTTTTCCCATTGTGCGTCGTCTGCATAACAGACTGGTTTAAGTCCTTCATTGGTGAGGGCTTTAAGGAGACTGTGTATCGTCGTAACCCATAGGAGAGGCATTAAATGCCCCCCTGAGGTATACCACGATTTACCTTGTCTCTGATGTTTACGTCATATGACCCAAGCGCCCTCAATGTCTATACAAACGGCAAGTGTGTATATTTCTTCACTGAAGGACTGTTCTATGTGGTGTACTACCTCATGTAGAGTTGTTTCCACTGAGTTGATATCAGATCCACCTCATTCTGAAGAAGCGCTGGAAATATTCCGTCCGGTCCCGCAGCCTTGAAAGGAGAGAAGCTTTTTATTGCTTCTTTAACCATAGCATCTTTTTTATTTTAGACATGCTGTTAACGCTGTCTACCTGCTCGCAGAAAAGCCTCCAGGAGTTACGTTTCGCCAGTCTAATGATTTTATTGTATTCTTTGAGTCTTCTGTGGTAGTCATCCCAATAATCATCCCAATCGAGCGAATTTACCCTGTCATCCAGGGTTTCTCATAGGCATATTTCCTTTCTCGAAGCGGGCAACTATCTTCGAATGATTTTACAAGAGCCTCCGTAATCCTACTCACATTGATATCAATGTCTTCTGTACTTGGATAACCGTGTTTAGGCTGGCCCAATTGATTTCTAAGTAGATTGCCGAATTTGGTCCAGCCGGTTTTAGCCTTTTTTACGGAAACTTATTGGGTCAGGCGGTGGCCGTGCAATTTTAAACCTTATATAACGGTGGCCCGAATAGGAGTGTTCATCCGAAACCCTCCACTCATGGATCTCATCAATGAGGTTTTCTGAGCATATCGTTATATCTAATACTTCTTCGTTCTGATTTGAGCCTAACCAATACTTGATTAAACCTGATCATACTTGATTTATTGTGATTTCGTTCGTTTTATATCTATATACTATTTATATTAAATATACCATTTTTGCCTCTCTATTGCAAAGAACGCATTTTTTTAAAAATGGTATGTCAAAATACAATTGCTTGATAGCAAAAGTAAAACTTTAGCTGTAATTATTCCATTTAAATATCACACATATAAGGAATAATAAACGAAACGAACAAGAATTATTAACAACTTCAAAAAAACTTAAATCAAAACCAGTAAGGAAAGGCTAAAGTCGGGCGGTGCCGACTATAATACCCTACACCACTCTCGTAATATTGAATAACTCTGATATATAAATTTTGTAATTCATGTATAAATTGCTTACATAAATTTACTTTTGGACTTTTATAGGACTAAAGGGCCAAATCGGACGAAACATAATATGGGAGCTATAGCTAAATCTTAACCGATTTTCTTCAAGTTCGGCAATGTTGGTTCATGGATCAAGAAACTCTACCATTCTAAATTTCAAAACGGTCGGATGTAAAATACAGCTTCTATAGGACTAAAGGGCCAAATCGGACGAAACATATATATGGGAGCTATAGCTAAATCTTAACCGATTTTCTTAAATTTCAAAACGATCGGATGTAAAATACAGTTTCTATAGGACTAAAGGACCAAATCGGACGAAAGATATATATGGGAGCTATATCTAAATCTGCACCGATTTTCTTAAAATTCGGCAATGTTGGTTCATGGAGCAAGAAACTCTACCATTCTAAATTTCAAAACGATCGGAGGTAAAATACAGCTTCTAAAGGACTAAAGGGCCAATAGCTAAATCTTAACCGAGGAGCTATAGCTAAATCTTAACCGATTTTCTTCAAATTCAGCAATGTTGGTTCATGGATCAAGAAACTCTACCATTCAAAATTTCATAACGATCGGATGTAAAATACAGTTTCTATAGGACTAAAGGACCAAATCGGACGAAAGATATATATGGGAGCTATATATAAATCTGCACCGATTTTCTTAAAATTCGGCAATGTTGGTTCATGGAGCAAGAAACTCTACCATTCTAAATTTCAAAACGATCGGAGGTAAAATACAGCTTCTATAGGACTAAAGGGCCAAATCGGACGAAACATATATATGGGAGCTATAGCTAAATCTTAACCGATTTTCTTCAAATTCGGCAATGTTGGTTCATGGATCAAGAAACTCTATCATTCTAAATTTCAAAACGATCGGATGTAAAATACAGCTTCTATAGGACTAAAGGACCAAATCGGACGAAATATATATATGGGAGCTATATCTAAATCTGAACCGATTTTCTTCAAATTTGCCAATGTTGGTTCATGGATCAAAAAACTCTACCATTCTAAATTTCAAAACGATCGGATGTAAAATACAGCTTCTATAGGACTAAAGGGCCAAATCGGACGAAACATATATATGGGAGCTATAGCTAAATCTTAACCGATTTTCTTCAAATTCAGATCTTAACAGCCGCGAAATACTCTAAACTGCAAAATTTCAGAACGATCGGAGTGAAATTGCGACCTGTAGTCGACGAACAACTTTACATGGACGGACGGACGGACGGACGGATCGACTCGACTCAGCTAGTGATTCTGAGTCGATCGGTATACTTTAAGGTGGGTCTAGCTGTGTTATTTTAAGGTGTTACAAACAGCTGCCGTGAAACAAACTTATAATACCCTGTACCACAGTGTGGTGTAGGGTATAAAAAATCACGCCAAGTAATGTATTTACAAACACTGCTTGGCCGAAAAACCAATTGGATACGGTTGCGCAAAAATGTTTATGCATAAACATCTCGTCGATTTATGTATATGCGTGTGTGTTTGATATTGCTTCAGCCAATACCAACCACTTAAATGAGAGTGGTTGAGAGGGCAATTTTATTATGCTCTATACTTGTTCTGCCTCTCAGAGATTAAAGTATGCGTTTGCTTTACTTTAAGCCATATTAGGCTTAAATTTCCTTTTTAAGAAATGTTTACTTGATGGCAAGTATTATTATACTTATTATAAGCCTTTCAATTTAAACCGATTTATACTTGTTTTAAGAAAAACTTGTAACGAACGTACTTACAGTTTTAAGTACGATTTTGGCTTAAATTAAGAATTATTTACATGAATTAGTATGTCATTTTTCTTTCTGTGTGTCATTTGTTTTTCATTGTATTCAGTAGTGTTAACAATTTCATCATGGAGAGATATACGCATGAACAACGTTTACAAATTATTCAGTTTTATTATCAAAATAATCGTTCTCCAATTGAAACTTTTCGTGCGCTAAGTACACATTTTTTAAATCCAAAAAAACACTTTCCAGTCCACCTACGACGTTGACATATATTTTAGCTCTCGTTAAGAGCTATCTTTTTTCCATTGACCGATTCCCGATCCGACGTACCGTTAAGGAGCTAGAGCAAAAATAAACTTTCCGTTCACATTTGAAAATGATGCTAAGTAAATTTTTTAAATCAAAAAAAAAAAAAACACTTTCTAGTCGACCTACGACCTTGACACCAATGACCAATATTTGAGCTCTCATTAAGAGCTCTCTTTCCATTGACCGATTGTGGCTATGTGCCACACAGCAAATGAAACAATTGAATTATTGCGAGAAAAGTTTGGAGATTCGATTATTTAAAGAAATTATGATATTGAATGGCCTCCAAGAAGTTATGATCTAACACCATTAGACTACTTCTTGTGGGATTATGTGAAGTCATTGGTCTTTCGAAATAAACCAGACTCTCTTCAAGCTTTACATGTCAATACTGAACGTGCCGTTCATGACATACGACTTGATTTAGTGGAAAAAGTGCTCGAAAATTGATACTTTTTGAATTGATACTTTTCCAGGATATTTTACCTCCTGTTACCACAAAGACAAACATATTTCTTCAACTGTTTTGAAGAGAAGTGGTAGAGGTTTTTATTGTTATTAATATCTTCAAATTGTGTGAAGGGAATAAGAAGATTTTGCACTTTAACCAAATGGAAGCGAATACTGAAATATATTTTTGCGAAAGCGAATAATTCATATATGGTTTTTGCGAAAGCGTTTGTTAAAATGTTGCGAATAATTCGCGTTCGCATATGCGACTGCAAATATTCGTTACATCCCTGGTACAATATGTGTACCTTTTGGCTTCATTATATGCCTTTTAGCCCCATAAAGGCAGAAGTTCGAAAAATCATTTCTTATCACGGGTCTATCTTCTCACATTTATGAAAAATGTTAAAAAAATAAGAATGCGATTCATAAGATTAGTGAAAAACTTTACATTATTCATAAATTTTATGATGGTTCCAATTGATGTGTTGTGATAAGAACAATCTTCTATGGAATGAAGATCGTGTTCATAAAGTTATCTCAATAACTTCAGTAAGTGAATATATAAAATGTAATTCCTTTTATTTCAATAAAATGAATAAATTCTAAGAAATTATTGACGAGTTCTATGAAGATTTTAATTTATACAAGGTTGACCAAAATAATCGAAGGTGTTTGAATTCTTTATAACTTTTTTGATATATTTTTTTATTATTTCTTTTCATTATTTTGTAAAAAAGACATGGGGGAATTTAATTCATTATTAATATACTGTATATAATAAAATATGTCTGAAATAAAAAGTTATAATGAACTCAAACACCTTCGGTCATTTTGGGCCACCCTGTATATTTGATTTATGAAACATGTTTAACAAGTTTAAGTAAAAGCTTCTTTGCCTACTTTGCTATATATCTTTTCACAGTTTATGAATAATTCATAAATATTAGGTATATAATTCTCTCAGTGTACCGTGTGTTATGTCAACTTACATACTCACACACATATATACATGAACGCGGCTCCTATCTCCTCCTGAGTATCTGTGCTATTGTTTTCGCATTTTGTTGTTGTAGTTTTTATTGAAGTGCCGGCTAAATTCGCATAAAATGAAAACACGCTGTCTACAACCTTTTCTACAAGTTTTTGGTGGAAAAAAGCTTTATGTTCGCTGTCGTTGTTGGAAGTTCTTGTTTTTTCGGCATGTTTCAGTTTGTGCCTCTCGCACACATAGTCATCTGCTGCGATTGGTGTTTTTCCGGGGCTTTGCTTATGGCTTTGTCCAGGGTAAAGTAGTAGTTTGCGGCCTAGGCTTTTGTGGGTATACGAGGGCAGATTTAGAAAATATCTTTCCGCATTATTTTTTTGAAACTTTTAGAGAAATTCCTCGAGACTAAGAACAGTTATGAGGAATGTTTTAAGAACGTACGTAGACCAACGTAGTGGTTTCCTATATCAACATCAATCAATTTTTGGTGATAAAGGTGTCTCATGGGTAAACCTTTTAGCTCTAGTCATATTGATCGACCATTATTAAGTTTAAACTTTCATCTTACAAAGAGAATGATCTATTGAGAATATTGAACCCAGGATCGACTTGTCTACAATGAGGAGCAAAATATTTGAATATTAACTTAGACTTTCGTACTGCAATAAGTCATAATTGAGAACGTTGTTACTTCCACATCATCCCTCGTACTATTGTCCGTTTGTTTGTGAGCGCGATGGCCGTTCTTCAGAGCGTGGTATGCCAGACAATGGCATACAAAAGCTCATGTAAAATAAGGATTTAATACCGACTTGCAACATTTTACGACCATGGACACATTGCTCTAGAAACTATGTAAATTAATGTACAACAACTTGGCAATAGCTTTGTCCTTCTCTGTCCCCCGTACAGAGAGAACACCTACACCAACAACAACAACCATCACCCACAAAACTCCAAAAAAGGAAACAACTCAAGCCTGGCTGTGTGAGCCTGTATAAGTGTTTGTTCAGGAAACTAAAGCAAAATTAACAAAATGTTTTACAAAACCGTGGATTGTGGGTTCCAAACAATGTTGCAATAAAACAAATCAAAGAGGATTTGGTGCTTCGCTTTTTTGTTTTGTTTGGTTTTTTGGTTTCATTCTTTGCAAAGGACAACTTTACAATCTAAAGTCGGAGATATTTGGCAAACAAGTTTGAGGGTTTTTAGAAAAAAAAAACAAGAAAGCACAAAAGCAACATTTTTGGAAAATTAGTCCGTTCAACTTTTTCAGGGCATATTTAAGCCTTTTTGTGGGTGTTTAAAAAGAAGAGCGGGCAATACTATGACTAGTCAGCAATTTAATTCTTATCGCCCAGAAATGTTATACATTTAAATTGTGCAAAAACTAAATTTCTTGAATGTACGAAATATCCTATAAAAATAAAATTTCGACTAAATTTTCTTAAAAAAATATGAAATTTCGACAAAAGTTTCTCTAAATATTAAATTTCGATAAAGTTTTCTATAAAGATAAAATGTGGGTGTACTACATTTTTATTTTTATATTTTAAATAATTGTAGAATTTAATTTATATTTTAAAGTCTGGGAAAGAAATATATCCGTGGTCAAAAGCAGCAACCGCCTTGAAGACGAAAATCATACTTTCGAGAAAAATCTGTTTTTATTTTTCTGTAATGGGGCTCCATTACGACTTCAGTATAATTTTGTTAATATAATTTTAAATAAAAATTTAAAATTTTAAATGGCCCACCCTTAACTCATAAGTTTAAATTGAGCAAAAACAAAATTTCTTGAATGGGCGAAATTTCCTATAAAAATGAACTTTTGGCGAAATTTCCTATCAAAATGAAATTTCGACGAAATTTCCTATAAAAATTAAATTTCGACGAAATTTCCTATAGAAATGAAATTTCGACGAAATTTCCTATAGAAATGAAATTTCGACGAAATTTCCTATAGAAATGAAATTTCGACGAAATTTCCTATAGAAATGAAATTTCGACGAAATTTCCTATAGAAATGAAATTTCGACGAAATTTCCTATAGAAATGAAATTTCGACGAAATTTCCTATAGAAATGAAATTTCGACGAAATTTCCTATAGAAATGAAATTTCGACGAAATTTCCTATAGAAATGAAATTTCGACGAAATTTCCTATAGAAATGAAATTTCGACGAAATTTCCTATAGAAATGAAATTTCGACGAAATTTCCTATAGAAATGAAATTTCCTATAGAAATGAAATTTCGACGAAATTTCCTATGGAAATGAAATTTCCTATAGAAATGAAATTTCGACGAAATTTCCTATAGAAATGAAATTTCGACGAAATTTCCTATAGAAATGAAATTTCGACAAAATTTCCTATAAAAATTAAATTTCGACGAAATTTCCTATAAAAATTTAATTTCGACAAAATTTCCTATAAAAATTAAATTTCGACAAAATTTCCTATAAAAATTAAAATTCGACAAAATTTCCTATAAAATTAAATTTCGACGTAATTTCCTATAAAAATGAAATTTCGACAAAATTTCCCATAAAAATGAAATTTCGACGAAATTTCCTATAAAAATGAAATTTCGACGAAATTTCCTATAAAAATTAAATTTCGACGAAATTTCCTATAAAAATGAAATTTCGACGAAATTTCCTATAAAAATTAAATTTCGACGAAATTTCCTATAAAAATTAAATTTCGACGAAATTTTCTATGAAAATGAAATTTCGACGAAATTTTTTATGAAAATGAAATTTCGACGAAATTTTCTATGAAAATGAAATTTCGACGAAATTTCCTATAAAAATTAAATTTCGACGAAATTTTCTATTATAATGAAATTTCGACGAAATTTCCTATAAAAATGAAATTTCGACGAAATTTCCTATAAAAATGAAATTTCGACGAAATTTCCTATAAAAATGAAATTTCGACGAAATTTCCTATAAAAATGAAATTTCGACGAAATTTCCTATAAAAATTAAATTTCGACGAAATTTCCTATAAAAATGAAATTTCGACGAAATTTTCTATGAAAATGAAATTTCGACGAAATTTTTTATGAAAATGAAATTTCGACGAAATTTTCTATGAAAATGAAATTTCGACGAAATTTCCTATAAAAATTAAATTTCGACGAAATTTTCTATGAAAATGAAATTTCGACGAAATTTTTTATGAAAATGAAATTTCGACGAAATTTTCTATGAAAATTAAATTTCGACGAAATTTCCTATAAAAATGAAATTTCGACGAAATTTTCTATTATAATGAAATTTCGACGAAATTTTCTATGAAAATGAAATTTTGACGAAATTTTCTATGAAAATGAAATTTCGACGAAATTTTCTATGAAAATGAAATTTCGACGAAATTTTCTATGAAAATGAAATTTCGACGAAATTTTCTATGAAAATGAAATTTCGACGAAATTTTCTATAAAAATGAAATTTCGACGAAATTTTTTATGAAAATGAAATTTCGACGAAATTTTCTGTAATCATAATATTTTCTATAAGTATAAAATTTTTACGAAATTTTCTGTAAAAATGAAAATTCGAGGAATTTTTTGCAAAATTGTAATTTCTAGAAATTTTCTTTAAAAATTACATTTCTAAAATATATTCTATAAAAATGAAATTTTGACGAAATTTTCTGTAAGAATGAAATTTCAACAAAATTTTCTGTAAAAATTTAATATCGACAAACTTTCTGTAAAAATGAAATTTCGACGAAATTTTCTGCAAAAATGTAATTACGGTAAAATCTGAATGTCGTCGAAATGTTCTATAAAAATGGAATATCGACAAACTTTCGACGAAATGTTCTATAAACATGAAATTTCGACGAAATGTCCTATAAACATGAAATTTCGACGAAATGTTCTATAAACATGAAATTTCGACAAAATTTTCTTTTTTCTATAAGCATGAACTATCGTCAAAATTTCCTATAAAAATGAAATGTCCTCAAAATTTTCTATAAAAACGAAATTTCGACGAAATTTTCTATAAAACTGAAATTCCCTCGTAATATTTTATAAAATTGAAATTTCGACGAAATTTTCTATAAATACGAATTTTCGAGGAAATTTATTTTAAAAAGGATAATTTCGACGAAATTCGTTAAACATAAAATTTCTGCGGTATTGCCTGTAAAAGAAAATTTCCACGAATTCCATAAACATGAAATTTCGACTAAATTTTCTATAGACGAAATTTCCTATAAACATAAAATTTCGACAATGTTCTATAGTGAAATAATTTCTATAAACAAGAAATTTTGACGAAACTATCTATAAACATGAAATTTTGACGAAACTAACAATAAACATGAAATTTTGACGAAAAACTTGTAAACAGATTTCTATAAGAACGAAATTTCTACTAAACAAAGTTTTATGAAATTGGCTAAAAATGAAATTTGGAAAAAATTACACATAAATGAAAATTGTCGACGATTTTTTTATTAACATTTCATTTAGACGAAACTTTCGATAAAAATTAAATTTCGACGAAACTTTCTATAAAAATTAAATTTCGACGACATTTTTTATAAACATACAATTGTAGCCAATTTTTCTATAAAAAATAAATTTTGACAAAATTTTCTATAAAAATGAAAATTCATAAAATTTTGACAAAATTAAATTTGAAAAAATTGTTCATAAAAATTAAGTTTCGAGGAAATTTTCGAAAAAAAAATCAATTTCGGCAAAATTTTCTATAAAAATTAAATTTTGATGAAATGTGCGCTTAAGAAGCCAACCCTTTCAATTTCGAAGCAAACTTTTCTTGCAAATATTTCAAAAAAATGATATCAAATATCACAAAAACCTTAATAAATTCATCGGCATTACACGGGATATTTTGGATTCATTATGTTTATATTTAAACAAAGAAAATTGACATGGTGTAGTTGAAAAACCGATTATTAATTTGTTGTAACATTTTTCTTTGCGTGCATAGTTTTATTGACTTCAAATTAATAAATCATACACATTGTTTATCAAGTTCTCAATCAAATAAATTTTGATTGGCCGCTGAAATTTCGTAATTGAATGTAATTTAATATATTTTCCTGTTCAAGAGTTAAGCTTCAAAGTGTATTCCTGTAAAACTAGCAATATTTGTTTGCCATTGCAATTATTGTGTGGATTCCGAGTGTAGTGCAGATATGATTTGTTTTCGCATCCTTTGAAGCCGCAATCCAAAACGAGTCCAACCATAGCAGTTATCCGTAGTATGTAACATGTGTTTTGTTTTTTTTCTTTTCACTATGTAAATGGTGTGTAACTGGAAAAATTGTTATAGTTTTTCTGACTGAGGTCGGTTGCCGTTGTTCAGATGGCAATGGCGTTGGATATGAATATTGTTATGGAAGTGTATGAAATCAGCATTTTATTGCTTTTATACACAGAAGAGAGTACAAACAATATATGTACGTATCCAAATGTGAATGTTTACAAATGAATATTGTGTTTTCTGTAATAAAAACGGACACGAAGTGGAAATGAAAAGTAAAAAAAAGATAACATTTCTTTTTTTATCCTATTTTGATTGCTGTTTTTGGTTTTATAATACAAAAGGTTTTTGGTGAAAAAGAGAAATATACAACTGAATTTTGACAAACCAATTTGTTGGAATTTCATTTTGGAATATCCTTACAAATCTTTGATGACATTGTTTTTAATGTACTAAAACAAATCCTGATATTTGCGCCTTTTTTCTATTTTTTTTTGTTTTGCTGGTGTGTTGGCTTTTCTTACTCGTTTTGGTCTGTGTTCGGTTATCCTTTTTAATGACATTACATGGCACGGAGATGAGTTACATACGAGTGCATATATGTATATGTGTGTGTACATATATCCTTACTGAGTACATGTGGAATCCTATCAAAACAATATCAAGTGATTGTACATAGTTAACATGTGTCTGCCTTGCGGCGCATGCCAAGCAAACAATAGACGGAAATGTATCCCAAAACAGCCCCCAAAAACCAAATACACCTCTTTGCCAACATTTACACATCTGTACACACACACATACATATGCAGGGATATATTCCAAGGATATGCTTGCAAATATTCACAGACTTGTCTGCACACATACTTATAGATACAAAACAAATCTGTCTCATATCCTTACGATTTTCAGAAGATAAACAGAAATGTGAACGATATCAAGACTATTGCATTATTACAGAATTTGTAAATAATATTAAAGAAGTTCGGTATACACCACATACATAGTTGCTATACCACAACCGATAGAATAGTGAGTTTATTGAATCACTTCCTAAGTTGGTAGATGTATACTTGTAATCATAGTTATTGTTCGATTGTGATGAAATTTTACACAGCGCTTTTTTTTAGTCCATGGCCGATCCCATTGAAACTGGTGAAAATCGGTTCAGATTTATATATAGCGCTGTAGAAACCACGTTAATAAAGCGATCTAACAGGTTTTCCAATAGGGATGATATGATTTTGAAGTGACGTTTCGACCATTTGTAATATGTCATGATCTGTCATTTGTTTTTCATTGTATTCAGTAGTGTTTACAATTTCATCATGGAGAGATATACGCAAGAACAACGTTTACAAATTATTCAGTTTTATTATCAAAATAATCGTTCTCCATTTTTTTTAAATTCAAAAAAACACTTCCCATTCGGCCTACGACCTTGACACCCATGAGCAATATTTTAGCCCTCGTTAAGAGCTATCTTTTTGCCACTGACCGATTCCCGATCCGACATACCGTTAAGGAGCTAGAGCAAAAAGAAATTTTCCGTTCACATTTGAAAATTATGCTAAGTCCATTTATTTTAAAATCAAAAAACAACACTTTCTAGTCGACCTACCGTGACACTCATGAGCAATATTTTAGCTCACGTTAAGAGCTATCTTTTTGCCATTGACCGATTGTGGCTAAGTGCCACACAGCAAATGAAACAATTGAATTGTTGCGAGAAAAGTTTGGAGATTCGATTATTTCAAGAAATTGTGATATTGAATGGCCTCCAAGAAGTTGTGATTTAACACCATTAGACTATTTCTTGTAGGGTTATTTGAAGTCCTTGGTCTTTCGAAATAAACCAGACTCTCTTCAAGCTTTACAAGTCTATATTGAACGTGCCCTTCATGACATACGACTTGATTTAGTGGAAATAGTGCTCGAAAATTGGGTTCATCGAATTCGTTCCTGCAGAAGAAGTCGTGGATCGATTGTACTTCATTAAATAAAAAACTTTTGAATTTCCTTAACAATAAGAGTGTGTTTTTTTTTTCAAAGAAATAATATGACTCTTATTGGAAAACACTGTAGATAGTTAATATTAGACTCGATTTCGATACCTGATTTCGAATTATCGAATAAATCCGCGTTTTATTAAATAATAGCACGTATGTGTAGGAGGGACATTTTTTTAGATACTTTTGAATGTAGATTACATCGCAAGAATTATTTTTAAAGAAAAATGTCTTATGCCATGTTATGTGTTAATTATCATCCTTACGTTGGGTTAACTGATTTATGCCCGTCTGTCGCTACGGTTTTTGTTTACATGTGAAATTGAAATCGGGTTGTCAAAATCCTTTGTAATACTAATGACAAATACTGTCGATGTCTGCATTAACTCATACAAAACCGAAAAAGAGGCTCAGCCACATAAAGATGGAAATAAAACACAACATTACACCAAACAACAAATACAACGACATATATACGAGTACAAGTAAACATACACGTATTAATGTTCCCATGCAAGAAAAGCAAGTACTCGTACCGTCATATCACTGCAGGGATGGATACCAAAGCACGAGAAGGACAAAAACGACACCGAAAAGAGCAACAAAAGCGGAAGGACGCCATACTGAAGTGGTTGTCTGTAAAGAGATGTTGCACACACATGTAAGTGTACACATAGCGAGAGAGATTTATACAAAATAAATTGAATAAAATCACAGTTATACTGAGTCTGGCACAGCAACACACATCCATACACATATTTATTCTCAGTTCTGAGTAGACCATGTGATACATTACCAGACACGGTTTGTTGATGATGGAGGAGATGACGTTGTCGTCGTAGTCATCGTTGCCGAGAATGTTGGTGATATGGAAATGCGCCAAAATTAAGTTGAAACATAATTTATTTAATCCTTTTGTTGCGCTTTGCGCTACTGAAAGGACATGTGGCACTGTACTTTGTTTCAGTGTGTGTGTTCACGTTCATGTTGATGCTCACGACAGGGCTCCAGCGCAAGGACCACAATGACAAAGGCAAACGGGGAGAGGATGTTAAGTGGTATTACAGGACAACATGGCATTTGGGGAATTGTTGTGCAACAATCGCTATAACACAAAAGCACAAAGTGTCAGAGGATAACTTAAGCATTTGCAATGACAGTAAACGTGATAAGTTATACAGTTCAGTGAAATATCCATAGAATATATTTATTTTAAAAAAGATTTGGGATTAAAATATTATAGACAAATATATAAATTAATCTTTTCCGATAAATTTGAATAAATTTTAGAGGAGTGTTATTATTCTCTGACCAAATGTCTCAACTCAAACGTATTTTTTAGACGAAAATTATAGATTTCCGGTAGAGGTAATAATTTTTTTTTGCTATTTTTATACCCTACACCACACTGTGGCACAGGGTATTATGACTTTGTGCATTTGTTTGTAACACCTAAAAGGAGAAGAGATAGACCCACTGTTTATTATACCGATCGACTCAGAATCACTTTCTGAGTCGATTTAGCCATGTCCGTCTGTCTGTCTGTCCGTCTGTCCGTCTGTCTGTCCGTCTGTCTGTCCGTCTGTCTGTCCGTCTGTCCATGTATTCTTGTAATCAAAGTGCAGGTCGTATTTATGGTCCGATTGTGATGAAATTTAGCATAGTGCTCTTTGTTGGCCCAAGGACGATCCCTATTGAAATTGGTTAAAATCGGTTCAGATTTGGATATAGTCCCCATATATATGTTTCACCCGATTTGACATGCAAGCGCCGTAGAAACCACATTTTACAGCCGATCTTTATGAAATTCGGCAGAGAGAGTTTTATTATTACGTGAATGAACACTACCAAATTCGGAGAAAATCCGATCAGATTTAGATATAGCCCCCATATATATGTTTCACCCGATTTGGCATGTAAGCGCTGTAGGAACTGTATTTTAAATCAGATCAGTACGAAATTTGGCAGAGAGAGTTATCTTATTACATGAATAAACACTGCCAAATTCGGGGAAAATCGGTGCAGATTAAGATATAGCCACCATATATATGTTTCACCCGATTTAACATTTAAGCGCTGTAGAAATCGTGTTTTATATCCGATCAGTACGAAATTTAACAGAGAGAGTTCTCTTATTACATGAATAAACACTGTCAAATTCGGGGAAAATCGGTTCAGATTTAGATATAGCCACCATATATATGTTTCACCCGATTTAACATTTTAGCGCTGTAGAAATCGTGTTTTATATCCGATCCGTACGAAATTTAACAGAGAGAGTTTTCTTATTACATGTATGAACACTGCCAAATTCGGGGAAAATCGGTTCAGATTTAGATATAGCCCCCATATATATGTTTCACCCGATTTAACATTTAAGCGCTGTAGAAATCAATTTTTATATCCGATCAGTACGAATTTTAACAGAGAGAGTTTTCTTATTACATGTATGAACACTGCCAAATTCGGGAAAAATCGGTTCAGACTTTAACATAGTCCCAATATATATGTTACACCCGATTTGACATGTAAGCGCTGTAGAAACCGTGTTTTATATCCGATCAGTACGAAAATCGGTAGAGAGAGTTTGCTTATTACATGTATGAACACTGCCAAATTCATATCGCAATGCCCATTTTCGCATTGGTAGGTAGGTGTAGGGTATTATATAGTCGGCCCCGCCCGACTTTCTGTCTTTCCTTACTGGTTTTTTTTTGGCCCAAGGACGATCCCTATTGAATTTGTGAAAATCGGTTCAGATTTAGATATAGCCCCATATATATGTTAGGCCCGATTTGACATGTAAGCGCTGTAAAAACTTTATTTTATATCCGATCAGTGTGAAATTCGGCAGAAAGAGGTTACTTATTACATGAAGGCATACTGCCAAATTCGGAGAAAGTCGGTTCGGATTTAGATATAGCCCCCATATATACGTTACCCCCGAATTGACATGTGAGCGCTGTAAAAATGTTATTTTATATCCGATCATTGCGAAAGTCGACAAAAAGAGGTTTCGTTCTACATGAAGGAATACTGCCAAATTCGGAGAAAATCGGTTCAGATTTAGATATAGCTCCCATATATATGTTACCCCCGATTTGACATGTAAGCGCTGTAGAGACTGTATTTTATATCCGATCATTACGAAATTCGACAGAAGGAGGTCGTTTTACATGAAGATCAGGGAAGATCGGTTCAGATTTATATTAAAGCTCCATATATATGTTCCTCCTGATTTGGTATCAAACCGCTATAGAAGTTGTATTTTACTTCCGATCATTAACATTTTCCAGAAAGATGTTTCTCAATTAGGGAACGAATATTGCTTAATTTAGCGATTATCGTTTCAGAATTAGATAATATGTTTCTACCCATTTACCAATTATTCCAAATTATTATGACAATGACCCTTATCGCATTGTTAGGGAGGTGTAGGGTATTATATAGTCGGCCCCGCCCGACTTTCTGCCTTTCCTTACTGGTTAGTTCTTAAGAACATTTTTGATTGGATTTACCGATTAAAAAAAAACCTTGACAGAATTTTAATAATTATATTTAGATATTAGAAATCCAACATCCGTTAAGATTCCATGTATGATTAGCATTCTTTAGAATGGAGTTAATGATATGACGTGTGGTGAAAACTGTCAAAGCGTGATCTAAGATTCATAGGATTGTGAACATTTCATTTTCATGTTTCGTAGATATTGGTCAAAGAATGCTGCGCAACATTTTTCATGTCCTTAACTTTCATACTTTGAGCAAGGGATTAATACAGGGTTTTCCAACAAGAGGTGTTATTTTGAATCACCCGGTATTTCGGTAGGTGTCACTTTTGAAGCTTTTATTCTTTGACATTTGACAAGTAGAAACTACGCCATTACTAACAAGTAAAAGCGTTAAGTTCGGCCATGCCGAATCTTATATACCCTCCACCATGGGTAGCATGTGACCTCATAAAATAACTCAAATCTAAAGAAAATAACACCGAAAAACACAAAAAAATATAGTAGGAATCACAACAAGTTGGATGCTATATATGGGGGCTATATCAAAACATTGACCGATATTGCCTATTTGCACTCCCAAACAACCTGCAACTATAAGAAATATATATACCAAATTTTATCAACCTAGCTCTATTATTACGGACTGTAGCGTGATTACAACAGACGGACGGACGGACAGACGGACATGGCTAAATCGTCTTAGAATTTTACGACGATTAAGAATATATATACTTTATGGGGTCTCAGATCAATAACAAAAAGAGGTGTTACAAACGGAGTGAGAAAATGAATATACCCCCATCCTATGGTGGAGGGTATAAAAATGGAACGATACAGGATTCAAAAACGCATTGAAATTATTATAATTCGAAAATCATTGAAAAACCATCTTGACTGATGAGGCCCATGTCCACCTCGGTAGCTACGTCAACATACAAAATTGTCGCATCTGGTGTTCGGAAAACCCAAGAGTTATTGTTGAGAAGCCTCTCCATCCTCAACGTTTGACTGTTTGGTGCGATTTATGGTCCGGCGGGGTCATTGGACCTTACTTTTTCGAAAATGAGGTTGGATCAACAGTTACCGTGAATGGATTGCGCTATCGAGAGATGATTAATGATTTGTTATGGTCGGAGTTGGATGGCATTGATCTAGACAACGTTTACTTTCAACAAGACGGCGCTACGTGCCACACAAGCAACGAAATAATTGCTCTGTTACGGGAAAAGTTTCCGGACCGTGTTATCTCTAGAAGAGGCGATCACAATTGGCTACCATGATCTTGTGATTTAACACCTTGCGACTTCTTCCTTTGGGGCCACGTGAAAGATAAGGTCTACGCCAACAGCCCAGCGTCGATTCAAGACCTCAAAGATAGAATTCGTGAGGGTATCGAGGACATAGGGCAGCCACTTTGCGATTTGGTTATGGAAAATTTCATGAAAAGGATATGGTCCTGTACGCCTGGTCATGGTGGCCATTTGGCTGATGCTGTTTTTTCATTATTAACGGCATACCTTCCACTTTATTATGAAATAATCATCCGATCATTTATCTCAAAAAATTACATTTTTCTTTGAATACCAAAATAACACCTATTGTTAGAAAACCCTTTATTTATATCATTTATGTTTTAGAAGAAAAATATATAATTATTGAATTGTGATAAGCCGGCTAAGCATTATGTGGTTTTGTATATATAATTTGCTACGAGCCAAAAATGTAACACATCGAAGGAGTGACCTAAGACCATAAGTATGTTCGGCGGAAATCCATTTTGGGTCATTTTAAGTCATTTGAGCAATGTCCGTCTGGCCGTCCGTCTGTATGTCTGTATGTCTGTCTGTGTGTCTGTCTGCTGGCTAGTGAGCACGATTACTCTCGCAAGGAGTAACCGATTGACTTCAAATTTGGTATGCGGTAATAGTTTTCTCCATCTCCGGCTAAGTTCGAAGATGGTCCACTCCTTCTAGTACCTCCCCCACAAAGGGTTAACTTTTTGTGAAATATTGATTCTTCAATACCTTCTATACTACTTACTAGAATCATCTGAAATTGCACACGTAGTATTAGTTTGTTAGTCGCTAACACGTCAAGAAAAATGGGCGAGGTGGCCACTCCCTTTTTGGTACCTCCCACACAAATGGACCATTTCGCACTAAAAGCCATAAGTAGTTAACTTATGGCTTTAATATCAGTGCATACAAATACTTGAAAATCCGTACAGTGTAATGCTTTTATAGTACCTAGAGTTTAGAGAAAATAGGCCGTTATTGGTACGCCCCTTTTGGTACCTCTCACACAAATGGACCATTTTACTCCAAAAGTTAACAGCTTTTAAATTTAATACCAGTGAATATAAATACTTTAAAGTTTGTACGGTGTAATGTTTTAATAGTATATAGAGTCCAGAGAAAAGTGACCGTTATTGGCACGCCCCCTTTGGTACCTCCTACACAAGTGGACCGTTTTGTACCAAATGTAAACAACTTTTAACTTTAATACCAGTACATACAAAAATAAAAATATTTATATTTGATTATACACCACAACTTTGAATATGTATCCGGCTAAGTTCGAAGATGGGCCATGTTGGTCCACTCCTTCTAGTACCTCCCCCACAAAGTGCTAACATTAAGTGAATTATTGATTATTTAATAACTTCTATACTAATTATTTGAATCCATTGAAATTCTACACATAATATTATTTTATTAGTCACTATCACCTCAAGAAAAATGGGCGAAGTTACCGCGCCCCTTTTGGTACTTTCCACACAAAATGGCCAAATCATACCAATATTGAATAACTTTAATATACCAATGCATATAAACGCTTACAATTCGATACAGTGCAATATATTTTAAGTTTTCTGTTTAGCGAAAAATAGGAGTATTTGTTAAACCCCTCTGGTACCTCCCATACAAATTGACAGATTAATTAGTGTATTTCATATTACAGTACTCACAAAATGAGGGTATACCTTAATCGGTTTACCCGACTGAAACTTTCTTACTTGTTATATTATAGTTTATGCAATACAGGTTTTGTCTTGAGACTAATCAAAATAGTCAATTATCCAAAAAGCACAAATTTGCATCTCCTCTGATTTGCGTTCTATGTATATAAATAATAGTTAGAACACGTTTCACGTTTTAATTTGCATTATAAAATAAGAATTGTTTATCGAAACAAAAGAAAGTTATTTTATAAATACTGAAACAAATTTTTTGACTGGATTTTTTTTTTGTATTTCCAATCTTATTTTATTAAATTATGAAAGAAAATTATGTTATTTATGTTCCTTATAAAAATATTAAATATAAAATTATATGCAAACTTTTTTACTTGGGTGAATATTTTTTTTAATGAAAAAAAATTTGAGTGTAGAAAAGACATAAAGTGTAAAAGAACTACCTTACCAAACAATTTTGTTCAGAAAATTCTATTTCTTTTTGTAAAAAGCTATTTTTTCTAACATTTATTTTTTTGGCAAAGGCGGGCATATAAATTTTCAGTCGAGAGGCGGGGTTAGGATTTTATTTTAGGTACATGGTTTCTTCGGAGAATTTTCTTACAATTTTATGTAGTTTACGTTTTTGCTATACGATTTAAAAAAAAAAATCAACCCGCCCTAATATACATACTAGGAAAAATTTGCTGTATTTGTGATAAACTTACAGAGTATAGTAAGGCGCTGGATGCGAAAAAATATATAGAAAAAGTGCAAAAAATCCACTTTGAGCAAAAAAATTCGAATGGCCATTAAATCATTATTTGAGCCAACTGGACTAAACGAATGATGCAGAAGTTCTTCTAATTGGGGCTACTTTCACGTCCAATTCTCAGAATTGAGTCCCAAAATCATGTGTTTTGCTGTCTCAGAATTTCTATAATACTACAGTTTTTTAACGTAACTATGGATAGTTGAAAATGTATTTCAAGGTATTCTCCATTAATGGAATCGTAAATCATTGTGATTTTTTGTAATCCGAAAAACCATGCGATGACTTTACGAACTTTGATATTAAATCCAAATTAAATTTAAATCCGAATATAAAGGTTACGCATACGTCACCCAGGTAAACACAATCAGTAACACGTATACGCCATGGTGGTCTATGTCATGTGTCACCATTGCATTGTCGTCGCACCCAATGTCTGAGAAGAGCATAATTTTTAAATTTTTGAATATCTACTTAAAAGTGTTGCATGTTGAAGTTGTTGTTGCTGTTACCTCTCAGTGTTTAAATCTCCTGTACTACGTGTGAGAGCTACGAAATAAATGCCATGATGGATTTTCATGTGTGCCTAAGTGGTAAGCTGCGTGCTTGAAACGTTTTACTCTATTAAAACGATGCCCGGACAGTATCAACCGTAAATGTTTTACTCGCATCACATAGCACATTGCGGCGTGTGTGTGTATATATATCCTGTTGCGATAACCACCTTGCCATTCTGATCACCTCCTCCACCCACATGCTACCACATTTTCACTTTCGTGCAAACGTGCCTCAGCCAACTGAGCATCATTTTCCTTCAAATGGGATTCCGCATAGCAGAATTATTCACTGGCAAAAATGGAAATGAATCAATGAAACGAATGGAGAGGCTTCGCGTCACCTCAACAGGGAAGTGTTGCAATGGCATTGCAAATGAGTTAAACAGACAAACAGATAGAGCCAACGGCAGCATAGCCATCAGAGACCGTCAGGCCAAAGGAAAATACATTTCATTCCAATTCCATGATATATATCAAACGATACTATAGCCAGACATGCCACACTGAACCAAAGCAACAACGTGTAAAGGGTTTGCCTATTTGTGATACGAATGTAAGTCCATTAATTGAATTTAGATTCAAGCACTCATTTAAAATTATTGACCGAATGGTAAGCAAGGCCTACGTAAAAATAATTCCAAAACTCATTCACATACAAATATAATACAAATTAATTTACAAAGACAACCCCTCAAATTGAGTCATGATCTTGGCGCCACCTACATGTGACATTACGAAAAGCAGTGCATTTTAAGAAAATTTCGAGAAAAAACTTGAATTTGTTAAACTTTAATTTGTCTGTTTAATATTACTCGCATTTATCATTTATCCAATAATAAATTTCAACATTGCGCTAAATGTACCGGGAAAAAATATATTTTCGCCAAATGAACAAAAATATGTTTACCAAATTAGCACAAGGAGATATCGTGCTGGTCTATCCGAATCTGATACTTTCAAGGCTAAGAGAATTTTTTGAATCCCTTTAATAAGATTTAGTGGATATTGCGTTTTATTCGCCCATTATGTCCACATTTAAAGAATTGAATTCACGAACTTTATAGCAAAAGTAGATTTCGCCAATCTCTATCCACATCTGCTAGTTATTAGTAAGCAATGACAATGTTCTGGTAAGTATCTTGAGATTTGGATAGAGTAGGTTAGGTTAGCGTGGCAGCAGGAGTTACCAGTGCTACCACGGGCCCAGTTGTTCCTCATCGGAACCAACCTGTTTGATACACAAAGTTATCATTAATTCTAACAACGGTACCGGCAAGGTATGTCAGACTCTTATGCTTAGACAGACAGTTCTCTGAACATTCATTAATTGACTGGTAATGTATCAGTTATCAGAAAGTCCAATGAACGATTTTAGGAGAGAGGCTGAAAGTGCCCCTACATCATTCCTATGGGGAAATAAGGTTAGGTTTGCCTTCCTTAGCCGTTCCAAACTATTAAGTCTGATTAAGGGTCTAATAAAAATTAATTAAAATTAATTACTTTTGTAAATCTTGTAAACACATAAAATGATAGGATTATTTTGAGTGGAATGTATAAGCTTGTCCTGAAGAATACCCTATGTTATGGAGAGAAATGCCGAATCGAAATGAATAGCGTTTGGTTCTTTAAATTATCTGAGTTTTTCTGAATAATGTTGAAGACTTTCTAAAAATAATAAATAGCAATTAGTTTCATTAAATTAAAATTGTGGCTTTGTTGCGTATGAGGGACATTGTTGCGTATGACTGATAATAATTTGTAGTTCTGAATTATAGATTTTGATGGCATTGCGTCGCGGCACGACTTAAGCGGCAAAATGTGCAAATTCTGGTTTTAAACTTTACCAACGAAAATAAGGGATATGATATTATATATAAGTGATTATTTGGACGGGTCCTACACTCATTTTATGCGGTAAAATTCCTTCACGTTCTTCTACAATTTTTCATAAGGATGTGCCATTTGTATTTTATATTATACTTGCTCTAAGTATACATTGTTTTCTTGGAAGATTTTTTGAAGAAACAAGGGCATACAATCTCAAAATTGAAACCCATAAGTAAAGGGTGGTTAAATTTTAAGGGCCGATGTTGATTTTAAGTAAGGCACAAATTATTTAGGAAATTATTATTATTTCTTTTTATTATGATAATATTCGTATGGTTCAGGTTTGTATGAAATATCGGCCAAATGGCCGCCGCGACCTCGGCGGCACACCTCCATCCGATGGTCTAAATTTTCGATGACGCTGAGGCATAATTGAGGTTCTATGCCGTTAATGTGCCGAATTATCTCATCCTTTATCTCTTGAATTGTTGCTGGCTTATCGACGTACACCTTTTCTTTCAAATAACCCCAAATAAAGAAGTCCAACGCTGTCAAATCACATGATCTTGGCGGCCAATTGACATCGCCACGACGTGAGATAACACGGCCATTGAATTTGTTGCGCAAAAGAGCCATTGTTTCGTTGGCTGTGTGGCAAGTGGCAACGTCCTGTTGAAACCACATATTGTCCACATCCATATCTTCCAATTCGGGCCATAAAAAGTTCGTTATCATCTCACGACAGCGAACACCATTCACAGTAACTGCCTGACCGGCCTCATTTCAAAGATATGAAGCAGTTTCTAGTCGAACTGCGACTTTGACAGCCATGAGCAATATTTCAGAGCTATCGTTCAGAGCTATCTTTTTGCCATTGAGCGTTTCCCGATCTGACGTACCGTTAAGGAGCTAGAGCAAAAATAAATGTTCCAGCCACATTTGAAATTATTTGAAAGGCCATTTTTTTAACGGCCAAAAACACTTTCTAGTCGACCTACGACTATGACAGCAATATTTTATCTCTCGTTCAGAGCTATCTTTTTGCCATTGACCATAAGCCGCACCAAACGAACTGGGCCAGCATGCACAGGTGTTTTCACATCTCCTACAGACCCGATTTCCTGAAATTTGCGCACAATTCTCCCGATTGTGGACACATGTGGTCAATTATGCTGATCAAAAAAACATCACGAAGTGCACGAAATGAATTTTGATTTGAACGCCCATTTTCATAAAAGGCTTAAAAACTTTAACGCGTTGCTCGATTGTGTATCTTTCCATGGTTCAAATTGAGTTAGTCCGAAATTGAGAAATGTCAAATGAAATGCAGAATGTGGTTCACATTCAACATCGGCTCTTACAATTTAACGACCCTTTAAAACGAAAAGTCATATTTTGAAATTGTGAGGGGAAACATCCACCCTAATGAAGTTGTGATCGTCGGTTCCTACCATGATTTTAGGCGATGAAAATCCCCACGGTATGTGACCCAGATTTATTAATATATTTGCAGAAAACATAAAAATTGGCGTATAACGTAGTTTTAGGTTAGGGTGGCAGTTATTTTTTTATACAAGCTCACATAGACCAGCTTAGGTCCCTAGTGTCACCACGGGCCCCTCATCGAAACCAACCTGTTTGATATACAAATTTATCGATCATAATTGGAAAGATCTGTTAAGCTGAGTATAGACGATTGCCAGATCGGCAAACGTTATTAACCCTGTTAAAGTGCTGCAAATATACGGACAATGACAGATTTTTAGGCAAAGGTGAATTGACAGTTCAGACGATTGCAAGAAAACATTACAATTTCATATATTTACAATATATTTTGTAAATATTTATATGCAGGATTGCCAATAAAAATACATTATAGACAGTGTTGCAAATAAAATGTTGTTGTGGCAATGGCGCCGTTGTCACATGCATAAACTGCGCACATATAACACTCTGCACGTTGCAAAACAAAAATTGTGTGTTCACACGGTTGAAAATTCACAGGTTTGCATTTTTCCGCCATTTTTCTGGCAATGTTGTCCGATCAGCAAATCGTACTTACCTTTAGGCTGCCTAGAAAGGCCGACCCCAGTATGTCCAGTCGTCGTTTACACAGAGCGGGCCAGTCGCATAGCAAGTGCTCAATGCTCTCCACTTCTTTCTCATCTCCACAGCTTCTGCAGAAGTCATTAGAGTCAATACCCAATCTTTTGGCGTGTTCGCCGATCAAGCAGTGTCCCGTCAGAACTGATACTAACGTAGACAATATTTGCCTCTCTAGTGCGAGGAGATATTTTGATCTTCTCAGGTCATACCTTGGCCATATTTGTCTTGCATGTGCCGATTTCTGTCCATCTTTCGTTGGACTGCCTGATTGTCACTTGCCTAAGCCAAAGCTTGCAAGTGGATAGTAGCGCACCAATATATATGCAAGTTCTTCGAGAATTTGTAATGTCGTCCCTTTCCTAGCAAGTTCATCGGCTTTGCATTTCCCCGGGATATCCCTATGCCCAGGCACCCATATGAGGTGTATATTAAACTGCTCAGCCATCTCGTTAAGAGATCTGCGGCAGTCGAGGGCTATTTGTGAATTTAGGGATGTGGCCTCCAGAGAATTGATGGCAGCCTGGATGTCCGAGTAAATGACAACGCCAGTGTTGGTTACTATGTTGCGACTCAGCCACTTGGCTACTACCCATAATGCCATTATTTCGGCTTGATAGACACTGCATGTAACTGGTAGTCTGTGAGCTATATCCAAACTAAGCTCTGCACAGTGTACTCCGAAGCCAACCTTTTCATCAAGCTTCGAACCATCCGTGTAAAAGTGGAGATGGTTTCTATTGCCTGGTATTCTATCAACCCATTCATCTCTGGCGGGAATCATAGTGATGTAATTTCTCTCGAAGGTGTACAGTGTTGGTATATAGTCCACTCGGTCGGTTACCATAGCACTACACTTTGATATCCTCATGTGACAGTAGTTTTTGTACCTCCACATTGATATGCAATTTAATGTTATTGCCGCTTTGGTAGCAACTTCTCTCGCCACAATATTAATCGGCAGCATATGGAGTAGGGCTTGTAGAGACTCGGTCGCTGTAGTCCTTAAGGCTCCGCTTATGCTCAGGCAACAGCCTGCCTCTGAACCTTTGTTAGTAGGTTGGTGATGGTTAGTTTGTCAGTTGCCGTCCCCCATACCACAATGCCGTATAACAGTATAGGGCGAACTACTGCTATATATATCCAGTGGACGATTTTAGGAGAGAGGCCCTACCGCGACCCTACAGCCTTTTTGCAGGAATATAAGGCGACGAGTCTAAATAACAGTTTTCTATCTAGAATTATTCCTAAAAATTTTGCCCTTTCAGAAAAGACTAAATCTGTTCCATTTATCCGAGGTGGAGGGTCCACATGTGGGACATTATTCATCCTAGTAAAGAGAACCAATTCTGTCTTGTTTGGGTTTACCCCCAAATCTAGCCAATTTTTCTGGCCCATCTAGCCAATTTTTTCAGAGCCACCTGTAGAATGTCTCGGAGGACATTTTCGAATTTGTCACTCACTGGGATTGCAACGTCGTCCGCATATGCCACGACCTTGCAGCCACAACGTTCTAGATCTAGCAGGATTTCATTCACCGCTAGGTTCCAAATTAGTGGAGACAGTACTCCTCCTTCTGACGTCCCTCTTTTTACAAACCTTGTTAGAGTTGTGGGCCTAAGACATTATGTTATGCGTCTTCTGTTGAGCAGACTTTGAATTAGTCTAATCAAACTAGAGTTAATTTTTAGATGCGCAAGTGCCGCCATTACTGCATCTGAGTGAATGTTGTTAAAAGCCCCTTCTATGTCAAGAAATGCCACCATGGTGAATTCCTTGAAATCCAGGGACGATTCGATAGTGCTTACAAATTCGTGCAGGGCTGATTCTGTAGACTTCCCCCTATTGTAAGCATGTTGGTCCACCGACAGGAGTTTTGTATCCATGTTTTCCCTAATGAAATAATCTAAAAGTCTTTCCAGACCTTTCAATAGGAAGGAGGATAGGCTAATTGGTCTGAAGTTTTTTGGCCTAGTGTCTGATGTCTTCCCCGCTTTAGGTATGAATACCACTTTGGTATCCCTCCATCGATTCGGGATGTATGAAAGCCTGATACAGCCTACATACATTTTCTCCAGCCAGGGGATAATGTACATCAAAATTTTCTGCATTTCTGCTGAAGTGATGCCGTCTGGTCCAGGTGACTTAAATGGCTCAAAGCTATTAATAGCCCAGCTTATTCTGAATCTCTCAGTCAACAAGCCAGCGACGCTCGCAGTCCACTCGCCCTCTTGTTGGTCCTGCTGATCCTCTGGTTCTGTTAGAGAGTTCCCCGGGAAATGTGTGTTTAGCAGTACATTGAGTGACTGCTCGCTGTTTTTGGTCCAATTATTTGCCTCATCCTGCAAGTAACCCACTGTACAGGGTGAAGCTGATAGTATTTTCCTCAGCCTTGCGGCGTCGGAGACCTTTTCCACTTCGCCACAGAAGGTATACCAAGAGCATCTTTGTGCCTTTCTAAACTCCTTCTTATAGATCTTGAGTTGCTCTTTATTGGCATCACAAACATTAGTGACCCCAGTAGGTTTAGCCTTGTTGAATAGCTTGTTGCAGGTCTTTTTAATAGCCGTTAGCTCAGAAGTCCACCATTGGGGTTTAGTTTTACCCTTGTACCTTGTTTTTGGATAGGCTTCTTCAAGAGAACTATTGAATGATGTGGTGATATGCTCGACCAGGTTATCCAGACCGGCTTTGTCATTCGTCCGTACAGAAGTTTGGATACAGGTGCCACTTTGTCTTTCTCACATTTCTGTGGACGGCAGGTTCAGGCGCTTTTTCAGCAAGTTTGAACTCAATGTAATGGTGATCTGAGAATGAGTGGTCGTTCAGTACATTCCACCCAATAATTTTGTCTGACAGCCGGTCAGTAGCAAACGTTACGTCTAGTACTTCTTGACTGTCTTTAATTGTAAAGATCGGTTTATTACCTAAGTTACAAATACTTAGGTTGGAAATTAGAATAAAGTCAAGAAGCGAATCACCCCTATTGTTAATATCTGTACTACCCCAGATTGTATGATGAGCGTTCGTGTCTGCGCCAATAATAAGCTCGACCTCGTCAGACGTTGCTTCTTCTACTACTTCCCCGAATAGAGCAGTCAGTACTACAGATTCATAAGGCAAGTAACTGCAGACCAACCAATAAATGCGATTACTTAAATTAGCCAGGAGAAAGATACTTAGATCTTTCCTGGCCAAAATGCAGGTTCTTGGAGTGCCTTCACAGTTGGCCACAAGCAGTTTAAAGTTGGGTGTCCTGATACCGCACACCCTTGCTCCCACTGCGTAGCACACCCTTGCTCAGCACGATGTCTACTGCACCTGTGGACAGGCGCAGCAATAGAGCCGCTGAGGCTGCCTTAGCGTGATGGATGTTAATCTGTAGAATTCTTACCATCATTGGTAATTGACAGATTAACATCCACCCCGACAAGGGTGTTATCGAACTCTTCGTCCGTATCATCGAGAAGCGGGTCCCCGCCAGATGCGTCAAAGAGTCCGGAGACTCCCCTCAGGCCCTCTGTGTCAGAAGTAGAGCTTTCGTCCTCAGAGAAGGACGTTGTGGATCTTCTGTTAGAGTTGAAGTCACCAGAAATAATGGGCGTGGGTACCTTCGCACTTCCAGAAAGCCGTGTATCAACCACGGTGAACGACTAACCTTCCGCGGTGGGAGCTATATCCTGCTTGTATACCTTCAAGACTATAGCCTCGAAGCCATATAGTAGGGTTGCACTTGCACGTTGTATATGGGAGGTGGATTCAGCGTTAAGGATCATATTGACATTTCGCTTTTTACCATCAGCCTCACCCTTGCTGATTCTCCAATTATGGGCGGGCAGACCAGGATTGGAATCTTTTATTATTTCAAATACGAGCATGTCAGCGTAGAACCTAGAAAGCTCCGAATTCCTGTTGTCAACCGCAACCACATTTTGCGGAAGTCAGAAATGTTTTATCGGGTCCAAATTACTTATTACAGGCGCGGGCCAACTTTTCTTTGGCCCAGATATTTGGTTCACCTAAAAAACTGCTGATATATAAATTCCCTAGCAGCTGAAAGGATGTACTGATGTCCGTCCAAATGCCCTACCGAATAATCAAATACAGAACCCTATTCTTGTTAGATCGTGAAATGTAAAATGCAAAAATACCGTTCGTACTCAGGAACTGTTTGATATTAGTTGGATATTTTTCAAATTTATCGGGGGGAGATTTTGTAAACGTTGGACGAAAGCTGCCAAATTTGAAAAATTGTCTGCAGTTTCTTAATTCAAAAAGCCTTTTGCCTCTTGCAGGCAGACTACAATTGGCCTCTTTAAAACATCTAGGTTCCAACTGTAGACAACCAAATTCAGTTGATTTTAAGTCTCATAATAAAATCGCACAAAAGATGGAATAACCCTTTTCGAATTTTTGCTATCAAAGTGCGTGAGGGTATGCAGTAAAGCAAGTGTTGCACGATGTCGTACTTACGTGGATTTGCAACACGGCTGAGTTTGTGGAGCTCATTTAAGTGGCAACACCACCATTGTGCCGTGTTCGGGGATGAGGTGTGCGCGTATTTCTGGCATTTGCATTTCAATTTAAATTCACTTGTGTTTCAACATTCCACAGACGAGCCATGGAAATGTTGCTGATGATGCCACCAGCCAACCAGTCAAACAACCAAGTGCAGAACCAGTCAGTCGGCGGGCAACCAACAAACATCGATCCATTCATTTCGCCCATTCAAGTGGGTGGTTCATCAATGAAATAAATCATTGTGTATGTGTGTGTTTGTGTGGTGCGACTGCTGGAGTTGGTGCTGCATATGCGTAAATATTTTCAACCACTCCGTATTTTATATTGAAATATGTGCGAGTTCTTTGGCGTATTTCCCCATTCCCTTTCACCACCAGCGAAACAGATTTTCGCAGTCCCCCCATCCCTCAAACTAGACCAGCAGCTCTGGCTTCAGCTTTACCATACAGAATACAGACAATGGTGAAACTTAAGCAATCATTCACCGTCTGTTTGGTAGTCTCATTTAAATCACATTGGTATTCATTCCCGTTCCCCAAACTCCTCCTGCTCCTCCACACCGCCACCACCACAAATTGTTGCCGCGCATATATTTCTTCCGCCAGAGTTAAGCCATCAATTTGAGTAATGTCAATTAGATTGATTTGATCAGCGAAAATATGTGATTTATCAGTTTTCTCATCCTGAAGAGACCTCCCTCAAATCCAAGGAAAGGAAAGCGTTTCTGCAAATACGGCATAAACAGTCTATTAAATGTTTTACACCTCCAATACGTTTCCGTTTCCTTGTCGTTAGAATTTTCCCTCGTTTTTTATGCTTGTTTCAAGGACTTTTTCCTCCCATTGCTGTCTCTCTGTAGGCAAGGGAAACGTATGCATAAATAATATCTATTCACTTCATTTTATTTTCGATTCATTCCTCCTTTCCACCACCACCACCTCACGGTGGTTTTGGGCCTTAAACGATGAATGACTGATGGTTCGCCAAGACAGATTGCAGCGTTTATCTTCATCTTTGGATTTTTTGTTGTCATCAATCAGTGCTTTTTGTGTATGGCCGTTTACGTGTGTGAATGCCAAAGGATATCTGCATTCCATCGAGGCTTTAACGGAAGCATCCTTGTTTGTCGTTTGAGAATGAAAGGAAATTTGTTGCAAATACCCTTTGGGAATTTAAAAATAGGGCTCAGTTGGCAAATACCTATGGTATGGAGACGAGCCGTTGAAGAAGGATGCCCCCGGATATGCATGAGTTTCCTGAACATTTAGCAGCACATCATTATTACTTAAGAGAGATTTTAAATGCAGTATCAGAATTGAGTTTTATAAAAAAAACTTCCACATTAGAACGGGATGAAAGTTTAAAAATTTGATCTGTCAATATCTGCTTTTTACAATTCTACAGGGTTTTCCAACAAGAGGTGTTATTTTGAATCACCCGGTATTTCGGTAGGTGTCACTTTTGAAGCTTTTATTCTTTGACAAATAGAAACTACGCCATTACTAACCAGTAAGGAAAGGCTAAAGTCGGGCGGGCCGACTATATAATACCCTACACTACTCTCGTAATATTGAATAACTCTGATATATAAATTTTGTAATTCATATATAAATTGTTTACATAAATTTACTTTTGGGACATTTTATACATAAATAATACCCTGTACCACAGTGTGGTGTAGGGTATAAAAACGATTGGATCTAAAGAGCCAAATCGGATGAAACATATATATGGGAGCTATAGCTAAATCTTTACAGATTTTCTTCAAATTCGCCAATGTTGGTTCATGAATCAAGAAACTCTACCATTCTAAATTTCAAAACGATTGGATTTAAAATATAGCTTCTATAGAACTAAAGGGCCAAATCGGACGAAACATATATATGGGAGCTATAGCTAAATCTTAACCGATTTTCTTCAAATTCGGCAATGTTGGTTCATGGATCAAGAAACTCTAGCATTCTAAATTTCAAAACGATTGGATGTAAAATACAGCTTCTTCAGGACGAAAGAGCAAAATCGGAAGAAACATATATATGGGAGCTATAGTTAAATCGTAACCGATTTTCTTCAAATTCGGCAATGTTGGTTCATAGATCAAGAAACTCTACCATTCTAAATTTCAAAACGATTGGATGTAAAATACAGCTTTTATAGGGCTAAAGGGCCATATCGGACGAAACATATATATGGGAGCTATAGCTAAATCTTAACCGATTTTCTTCAAATTCGGTAGTGTTGGTTCATGGATCAAGAAACTCTACCGTTCTAAATTTCAAAATGATTGGATGTAAAATACATCTTCTTCAGGACGAAAGAGCAAAATCGGAAGAAACATATATATGGGAGCTATAGCTAAATCTTAACCGATTTTCTTCAAATTCGGTAGTGTTGGTTCATGGATCAAGAAACTCTACCATTCTAAATTTCAAAACGATCGGTTGTAAAATACAGCTTCTATAGGACTAAAGGGCCAAATCGGACGAAAGATATATATGGGAGCTATATTTAAATCTGAACCGATTTCAACCAAATTCAATAGCGATCTTAACAGCTGCGAAATACTCTGCAAAATCTCAGAACGATCGGAGTGAAATTGCGACCTGTAGTCGACGAACAACTTTACATGGACCACAGTGTGGTGTAGGGTATAAAAATGGAACGATACACGATCATCGAACGATACAAAACGATCAAAAAATAAAAAAAAAAAACATCTTGAGTGATGAGGACCATTTCCATCTCGGTGGCTACGTCAACAAACTAAATTGTCGCATCTGGGGCTCGGAAAACCCACGAGTTATTGTTGAGAAGCCTCTCCATCCTCAACATGTGACTGTTTGGTGCGGTTTATCGTCCGGCGGGGTCATTGGACCTTACTTTTTCGAAAATGTGGTTGGATCAACAGTTACGGTGAATGGATTGCGCTATCGAGAGATGATTAATGATTTTTTATGGTCGAAAATTACTTTTCCAGATAACACTGGTGTAGTATCTAGAGACGATCTTCCCTTTTTGCATATGTCATTGGATGCTTGGATGCGTGGAGAAGATCATCATCACGGGATTGGGAGAATCATGCTGGAAAGAATCCGGTGAGGATATGCTTATAACCGACACAGACGACGAATCTGACATAACGGCGGTGACGAAGTCTGGCAATGGTCCGGCTTCTGGAGATAAACATCCACCACTCTTAGGCAGCACCAGCTCTCTTAAAAGCCATCCCGATGCAAGGAGGAGCGCTGAGCTGGTCCTAATCCAGGAACCATGGTTGAGAGGAGATATGGTTTGTAGGCTTAGGACGCCAGGGTTTAAGTTGCTTCAAGGTACAGCTAATGGACAACTTAAAACATGTATACTTGCCAAGAGCAACCTTAAGTGGCTACAACCTACAAGTGGCTATCGTTAGAGCCCTCCAGTATTTAAATGTGAATAAATCTTTTATTTCTCGTACCATTCCTCGTTACCGTGATACTAGCCGTGTTGTATCGCGTCCAAAAAGTTGACGAAAAAAAAAACGGTAACAACACCAGAAATGATCCGAAAAGTGAAGGCCAGATTTGATCGAAATCCACGCCGCAGTGGTAGAAAAATTGCTCGTGAGCTGAACATATCGCGAGAACGGATACAACACATATTAAAAAATGAGCTTGGACTAAAGCCATTGAAGTTCCAAAAAGTGCAAGAGCTCACCGATGCACAAAAAAAGTTAGACTGGAAAGGGCCAAGGAGTTGCTTCGCTTGCACGAAAGTGGCCAGTTACCGAATTTGGTTTTCTCCGGTGAGAAGCCATTCCAAATTGAGCAGTTTGTGAACAAACAAAATGATCGGGTTTACTTGCCAAAGAGGTCAGCTGAAAATTTACACCTTCGATTGGCCACCAGAACTCAAGCGTTGCCGATGGTAATGGTGTGGGCCGCCGTAACGGCCGATGGTCGCTCCCCGCTCGTATTCATCGACCATGGGGTCAAAATAAATGCCGAATATTATCGGGGAAATGTCTCTAAGACAGTATTGAAGCCCTGGGCAGACAAACATTTCGGCCGCAGACCATGGACATTCCAACAGGACTCAGCACCATCGCACTCAGCACGCGTCAACCAAGAATGGCTTAAAAAGGAGGTTCTTCGCTTCATTTCTACCGCACAATGGCCACCAAGATCTCCGGATCTCAATCCGTTGCACTTTTGCGCCTGGGGCATTTTAGAGAGTAAGGTTCGCACTAAAAAATACCAAAGTATCGATCACCTCAAGACGGCGCTTCGCCGGCCAAAATACCGCAGAGCCACTTTCGTGCAGCGTGTGATGGCTTTGTCGGCCGTTTGAAGGCCATAATTCGTGCCAAAGGTGGTCAATTCGAACAAATCTAAACTGTTTCTAAAATTTTATGTTATTTTCGACATTTTTTGCTTTTGAACAATAAAATTTAAAAAAAAAATAAAAAAATATAGCGCTTTACTTTGTTGCATTACATATCAGCCACCCTGTATATACCTTCTTCCTTCTTTTAGTAGTGAAGGCATAGTATCAGTCAGTCTTTAGTTAAAAAATTCCCATGTTTTGTTGACCTCCGTTTATATGGCACAGGACACTGAGACGCCACCCTGTGCATTTAAATCACTGGCAGGAGCGGCAAACGAAAAGAACAAAGACCTAATTTTGTGTAGTTATGTCAATGCACATAAAAAATTACGAGTATAAGTAAAGTATAAGTATATATATATACAGTTGAGAGCAAAACCGAGTGCATGTTTGCCACTCTTGTATCATTTATTCAGTAAAAATAGTTTTGTTAGGCCAAATGTTATAAAATTGTGAGCACTTATCATTTACTTTCTTACGGACAAAACACCGTAAATTAAATTTTGAAAAAGTAATCACAACAAATACAAAGAACTGGGTTCGAGGCAGTAGTCAAGAAAAAAAAAACAGCTTTGTTTGACAAAAAAATTAAGAAGCGGTTTGAATTCTGTATGACCCGCGTAAATAGAAGGATTGGTGGCTGGAAAAGTGTTATATGCCCAGATTAAACAAAAATTAACAGTTTCCAATCCGATGTGGTTTAATATTACTGGCGCCGGCCTTATGAAATTATTCAAAAACCATCAAGTCAAGCAAACCGTTAAGCATAGATGAGGAAGCTTATGATATGAGGATGCTTTACGTGGTGGCGCACTTGGCCGCTGGTAACCATTAAGAGCATCATGTTGGGATCATATTTTGAAGTCAAATTTACCGGATTTTGCACAGGTGAATCATTACCCTGAGGAGAATGTTGTGTTTCAGCAAGACGTGTATCCCAGCACACTTCCAAAATAGTGAAAAATGGTTGTGTTAACATAAATTTTAACTTCCAGAAAGGCCAGCACAAAGTTTCGACCTAATTCCAATTGAAAATTTGTGGGCTGTGGTCAAAATGCAGTTGGGATTATGTCAACGAGCTGTATGGCCGGGTACAGTATTAATGGAGTGATATTACAAATGAAATAAGCCAAACCCTAGTGGAAAGTATGCCCAAACGAGTGCAAAGCGTAATGAAAAACAAAGGACGATGAACTAAATGCAAAAACATCTGATTTTAAATGTAATAAAAATTAAGTGCAAAACTGAGTGCATACAGAGTTTCATCTAGTTCATATGATGATATTCACTAGAATAAGTGTATAGCTTTTTTAAACAATAGTTTTTGTTTAGCAATAAATAAAGTATATTTGTTGCAAATTTTGTGACGTTTGGACTCAAGATACTGTTTTTACAAAATAAAAATTGAAAAAGTTGCATACATGCACTCGGTTATGCTCCCCACTTTATATTATAGGTAAAGTAACCTTTTGTTTTGTAATAGAGAGCATGGACCTACCTTAATTACTAGAAGCAGACAGGGGGAGCTCGATGTTCTCTTGTCTCCGAGAATTCAAGTGGGTTTTTTGATTGGAAAGTTTTGGACATTTGTAGCTTTTCCTACCATAGATATATTATCTTCTGCATGAATGCTAAGCCTCCTGATACCGTCTACCCACCCAATATTAAGAAGGCTAACTGGGAAAAATTTAGGCGCATATTCAACAGGTCTCTTCCAAAAAGTCCTGAAATGAAAATGCAAACTATCCGGGATATAGAAGAAACGGTGGAACGAGTCACAGCAAGGGGCAAACAGCGACCGCCATGGTGGTCGCCTCAATTAGTTATGCTGAGGAAGTGCTGTAGAAAGCTCTTTAATAGGGCAAAGGCCACCATAGCTGCACAGGACTGGGACACATACAAGGAAAAACTCAAGCGGTACAAAAAAGAGTTAAGAAAAGCTAAACAAATCCTGGATAGATTTCTGTAGTGCCGTAGAAAGCTCATCCGAAGCCTCAGGTTTACGGAAAATGTTAGCCTCAACACATCGTACAATTGAGTACATCAAAAAATATGATAGTTCTTGATTTCATCCAGTGAGGAATCGCTGGAAGTGCTCCTGGATAAACATTTCCCGGGCAACTCTGAAGAGGCATTGAATAAAGGGATTTCCAACAAGAGGTGTTATTTTGGCATTCAAAGAAAAATTCCATTTTTGAGATAAATGATCGGATGTTTGTTTCATAATAAAGAGGAAAGTATGCCGTTAATAATGAAAAACAACATCAACCAAATGGCCACCACGACCACACTTACAGGACCATATCCTTTTCATGAAATTTTCCATAACCAAATCGCAAAGTGGCTGCCCTATGTCCTCGATAGCCACACGAATTCTATCTTTGAGGTCTTGAATCGACGCAAGGCTGTTGGCGTAGACCTTATCTCTCACGTAGCCCCAAAGGAAAATGTTGCAAGGTGTTAAATCACAAGATCACGGTGGCCAATTGTGATCACTTCTTCGAGAGATAACACGGTCCGGAAACTTTTCCCGAAACAGAGCAATGGCTTCGTTGCTTGTGTGGCACGCCGTCTTATTGAATGTAAACGATAAATACCATCCAACTCCGACATAAAAATTCATTAATCATCTCTCGATAGCGCAATCCATTCACCGTAACTGTTGATCCAACCTCATTTTCGAAAAAGTATGGTCCAATGACCCCGCCGGAACATAAATCGCACCAAACAGTCACACGTTGAGGATGGAGAGGCTTCTCAACAATAACTCTTGGGTTTTCCGAGCCCCAGATGCGACAATTTTGCTTGTTGACGTAGCCACCGAGGTGGAAATGGGCCTCATTAGTAAAGATGATTTTTCGATGGAATTCCGGATCATTTTCATGCATTTCAAGGACCCAATCAGCAAAGACACGACGTTGTTGATGATCGGCCGGCTTGAGTTCTTGTGTTAACTGAACTTTATAAGCCTTAAGGCCTAAGTCTTTATGCAAGATACGAAACCTGGGCTTTCTTCAACACTTTGGGCTACAGCTGCAATATTCACAGTTATTCTTGAGCGACGTGCACGGGTGTTATTCTTCACATCACTAACTTGTCCCAACAACTCGAATTTATCCACAAATTTCTGTATTGCGGTCCGACAAGGTGCTTCACGACGACCCAAAAATGCTTAAGTTTTTCGAACTGTGACTGCAAGATTTTCAACATTTTTGTAGTGAATTTTAATAATTTCAATGCGTTGTTGAATCGTGTATCGTTCCATTTTTAGTAATGGCGTAGTTTCTACTTGTCGAATGAAAGCTTCAAAAGTGGCAGCTAGCGAAATACTGGGTGGGTGATTCAAAATAACACCTCTTGCTGGAAAACCCTGTAAAAAACGACCAAAAAAGGGCTAAGATGTCATAAATATGGTAAATATGTCATAAAACACACACACAACTTGGCTTGGTGTACCTATATAGGCTTAAAGAGGACACGTTCACCATGGTCCCAAAATATTCTTGAAGTCTGTTGAAGCTTAAAAGTTATATTCCACTAAAATTCCAATTTGACAAAAATATAGTACCTGTGGAAATATGTTATAACAAACCACGTGTTAACAGTACAGTAATACATACTTTTGGCAATTTCTCAAAGAGTACTATCCTACCTACGTAACCCTCTATCGATAATAGTTTCCGAGAAACGACAATTTCCTTCTACAAAAATATACAAAAATTACGTTTTTTTTTCAAATTTAATAAAATATTTGTTTTCAGTAGCACACCACGCCCACAATAATAAATATTTCGATCTAATTTTTTGGCTACACTAGTTTCAATATGTTTGCTATTGAATGGCATTAAAATTTTAGAAATCGGCAATGACAAAAATTTTACTTTTGACCAGTAAAATTCAATTCTGAACCACAATGCGATGCTCTCGCTCAACCCCTTACGCCTGAAAATCCCCCTATAAAAATAATGGTGTATCAAAAAGTGGTAGAAATCGACGAGCTTTTTGAACGCTGTATGTGACAAAAACATATGTGTAAGAAATCACTATAGTTCCCCACAATTGGAGTAGTATTTATCCTTATCTTTATTATTTTTAATTGATTTTCTTGTGAGGAAATTTAGTAAATTTTTGTGATTTTGATCTTCCTGCCAAGTGCTAAATAATTTTGCGTTATTGAATAATTGTATTTTACAGTAATATTTATTCCTTGCATTGTGGTTCCCCAGTTATTTTTTCTCATTTTTTGCATTTTTAAAATGGTTGCATTTAATCTTGGCCCAATTGTTGGCAATGCTTCTTTTTTCAGGAATAGACTTCGTCATTACAATAATTGTTTATTTTTTGGACATCTCAACTGTCAGAGCATTCGCCCTTCTAATTATAACACCAAGTTAGATGAACTTAGGACTATATTTTGTGGAAGTGACATTGACTTATTCTGTGTTTCTGAAACATGGTTAAAGTCCTACCTGACATCAAAGGCAGTGGCTATTTCAGGGTTTTCGTTTGTGAGAAATGATCGACCAGGTGTTAGAGGTGGTGGAGTAGGAATTTAAATTTCGAATAAAATCAAGTTTAGTATTGTTTTTCGTGCTTCGGATTATGGAGTGTGTGAGTCCTTATTTATTGAAGCCGGTTCAGGTTCTAATAAAATCCTCTTCGGTGTAGTTTATCTACCGCATGGTGATATCTCTGCATTTGAAGAATCACATTACTATTTGTTCGTTAGATATAGTAAAATAATTGATGTCGGTGATTATAATTGTAATCTATTTGATACGTCGAGATCAATTTCAATGAGAACCGTTTCTTTACGCTTGGGACTTAGTATTGCTCACAATGCTTTGCCAACTCACCATGATGTTGTCCATGCATCCACATCTTTGATAGATTTCACTTTATTAAGTAATTCTTCAATTTTAAATTTCACTAGTCAGATTCAATGTCCAGTAATTTCGCACCATGCTTTGATATTTGGTTCCTTGAAAATTGATTTGTCACCTCAGGAGCAATTTATTGAGTATCGCAATTACAATGACATTGATTGTTTTATTAATTGTTTGTCCATGGTTGATTTTGATGCAATTTATAATACTTCTGATGTTAATATGCAGTTATCTTTTCTTGATTGCCTTGTTGGCAACCTGTTCTCATTTGTTCCTATTGTTAGACGGAGAGTTTAGTCTAGGGTGGAGTCTTGGCTAATATCCGAATCTGTTGTCGTGTCTAGATCTCTCAGAGACCTTGCATATAGGGAGTATTTACGGCGGCCTACTGATGATAACTGGCGAACTTTCTGTTCGTATAGGAACAGGGCTAAATCTATACTTAGGGGTGAACGGAAAAAATATTTTACTGCAATATTTAGTGGTATGAATTCCTCTCAGGTTTGGAAATATTTGCGTGCTAGTGGTTCTGTGGGTGTAGATGTAGACCTCTCGGGAATAGATTTTGATGCAAATGATCTCAACAATAACTTTGTTCAAACCAATTCCAACCATGATGCCAATGGCACTGATGTTTTGGTTGATTCTGGTGAATAACGCCATTTTTTATTCGATTGTATATTCGAAGATGATGTTTTAAATGCATTGGGCCATGTCAAGTCCGAGGCGGTTGAAGTTGGGGTTGATGGGATACCCATCAAATTTTTGAAGTTGATTTTTCCATATATATCGCGCTATTTGCTTCACTTTTTCAATACAATATTTACTACTTCCGTTTTTCCATCTGCTTGGAAAATCGCACGTGTTGTCCCTATTCCAAAGGTCAAGGGTTCATACATTATTGATACAGCCTATCGTTTTTATACCCTCCACCTAAGGATGTTCCCTCCACCTAAAGGGGTATGTTCATTTTGTCACTCCGTTTGTAAAAACTCTAAATATTGATCTCAGACCCCATAAGTATATATATTCATAATTGTCGTAAAATTCTAAAACGATTTAGCAATGTCCGTCTGTTGTAATCACGCTACAGTCTGCAATAATTGAGCAAGTTGATTGACATTGGTATATGTATATACTTCTTAAAGCTGCAGCTAACATGGGATTGAAAATGGGCAATATCGGTGCATTTTCTGATACGAGTATAGCCCCCATCATCTCCCCGATTTGACTTCTTAACGTCATAGAGACCACAAATATTAGGACCTATAGTGATTTTTTACAAGGAATATTTTTGTCGAACACATCATTCAAAAAATCCATCGATTTCTATGACTATTGATGTATCATTATTTTTAGAGGGGGATTTTCAGGGGTAAAGGGGTAAGTTGATGAACGGGGGTGTCGAGTGTTTTAGGAGAAATTCTTCTAGAAGTGTCTCCTTTATTATATATTACAACTATGTCTGAATTTAATAACCTCCTTGTTTACCCAGCAAACTTTGAAGCTAAATTTCTCAATAACGCGATGTCACAGGAAAAAACGGAAGAAGCAAATAATAACATTATTTACAATTGATACAGAACTACAACTGTGTCTGAATTTAATAACCTCTTTGTTTACCCAGCAAACTTTGAAGCTAAATTTCACAATAACGCGATGTCACAGGAAAAAACGGAAGAAGCAAATAATAACATTATTTACAATTGATACAGAACTACTACTGTGTCTGAATTTAATAACCTCTTTGTTTACCCAGCAAACATTGAAGCTAAATTTCTCAAAAACGCGATGTCACAGGAAAAAACGGAAGAAGCAAATAATAACATTATTTACAATTGATGCAGAAGGATCACAGTTTCAAGTCAAGCTACATTCAAATTCGTTTGCCAAATTACCTAACCTGATAGAATAAAACGAAATAAACTACTAAAATATTTCAACAAATCCATTTTTCGACTGTCATTCGGCGCTACTATGTATTCTCATGACTTCCTTCCTTTGCAGTCCCTTTTCTATTTGAAGTGAAACAACCTTTCTCGTGTCTGAAAATTGTCAATGGCTTTTTATAGAGGGAAAAATTACCTCTATTTAAGTGTCACTAAAAGTGTGGCAAATAAAATTTATTATCAAAATAACGTTAAATTCATTATGCGAATGAAAAACGACAACAGCCATACAGGCATATGTTACAGAGGCCGACGTACGAGACCTGTTTGTACGAGTATAGCTATTGGTATAAGTCAGCGTATGTACATACCTATATATCTATGTGAATGCGCGTGTGTGTGTCTAAATAACTGTAAAACGTAAACATTTGTCAACTGCTTGTCAAAGTCGTAAAGAGCCAAATAAATTTGTTATGGCCGTAACGCTCAGCTCATGGGGAAGTCGTGAATGTGGATGTCGAAGGCGATGTGAGCTAATGGCTGAATGTGTATAGTAACTACTAGAGGCTACAGTGTGATTCACCTGAATAGGGTAATGCCTATCATTAATCAAATAATACTAGGCGTGTTTTGATTACACTGGCTTACAGCTATCTTTTCGAGTTGCCCTGCAAGTAGGGTATTTTCGGTTGTCTACTCGGAGTTTTGTGTTATCTCATACTGCATTAAAGAGAGTTTAGAGTTTAGGAGTATCCACAAAACCTAACAACTATCATGGATGCAGAAACCATGACACTTGTCATAGCATTCATGTCAAAATACCTTTAAATTATGTATGCTGTCTTTCGGTGTAGTATCTCTCATAGAAGTAATGAAAATTATAGGTCAAGTAAATAATATCACATATGTATATAATTCTTTACAAATACTAAAGAATTGTCATTTGTATAAGAGTGTATTAAAGTATATCTGTGTAAGAGTGAGATTATATTTAAGTCGGTTTATTCAAGCGAAATCTTCTTTATTTTTATACCCTCCACCATAGGATGGGGGGTATATTCATTTTGTCACTCCGTTTGTAACACCTCTAAATATTGATCTGAGACCCCATAAAGTATATATATTCTTAATCGTCGTAAAATTCTAAGACGATTTAGCCATGTCCGTCTGTCCGTCCGTCCGTCTGTGGTAATCACTCTACAGTCCGCAATAATAGAGCTACGTTGATCAAATTTGGTACAAATACTTCCTATAGTTGCAGGTTGTTTGGGATAGCAAATGGGCCATATCGGCCCATATTTAGATATAGCTCCCATATATAGCATCTAACTTGTTGTGATTCCTACTGTTCTCATCTACTATATTTTTTGTGTTTTCGGTGTTATTTTCTTTAGGTTTGAGTTATTTTGTGAGGTCACATGCTATCCATGGTGGAGGGTATATAAGATTCGGCATGGCCGAACTTAACGCTTTTACTTGTTTCTTTTCTGTTAGTATAGCTTTGTTTGTTAGAAATAGTTTAATTAAATAAAAATTTATGCTTACCTCTGGAATGTTTCATCATACCTATTTAATTAATTCTCGCTGTATTTATGTATATAACAACACAATTTTTCCAATATACGAGTATCTACATAAGTGCCTTAAAGTCCACCAAATACTCATACCCGTTTTCTCATATCCAAATTCATGGTTGTAAGTGCGAATGATTAAACACCCGCAGCAGTTGGTATTCACACATACCTCAGATTGCCTCAAAGTATCTCTTTGTCAAGTCAAGAAAAAGAGCCCCAACAAAATAACGCCAGCCCAAGAAAAATAAACTTGAAAACGAGCAATGTGAAGAATAAAGAAAAATCAGGCACTTATATTAACCACATGCGCGTCTGCGTGACATATCGATATCAATCACTGAATCTGAAAAAGCCTTCAAGGAAAACTCATTCTCACACATACGAACAAACTCAGAGACAGGAACAAAGACATGGCATCAAACTAAACTGAGCTGAACCAAACCCGAACCCAGCCCGTTTTCTTAAGAGAAACCAAAAAAAAACGAAACAAATACCTTAAACATTTATTAGCTAGATGTCATTTCAGCCTAAAAAGTTTCCAATCCCCCCAGTATTCTCCCCGCTAGTTAGTCAGTTTGCAAGTCAGCCGCTCTGTCACTCAGTCAGTCAGCAGCGTTAAATATTTATAAGTGGTTTACAATTTTCGACGGTACCACTGCCGCTGCCGCCACCACCAAATGAGACATTTTGACAAATTTCATTGAAGGTTTCCTTCCCACCCAAATTTTGGATAATAAATAGATTTGTGCCAAAAAGAAATTGATTTTATTTTTCTTCAGCTTCAAGAATTTATTATATTTGGGTTCGTCCTTTCTCGGTGAGTTTGAGCAGGAGCAGAGCTTTAGAATTGTCAAGGTCAAACAAAAGAAAGTTTTGCATATGTTTGCTAAACCAAATTTATTGAAGCTGTCATACGTTTCATTTACTTTAACACGTTTGCAACATATTTACTTTTCACATATACAGGGTGGCTGATGAATATTGCTACATTAAGAAACTCAAATAACTTTTTTACAGTGTATGGAATTCAGTTTTCTTGTACTCATGTTAAAGCTCATTAAATTTAATTAAATATAGCTTTATTAGTTTTAATAATAATGGAATTTAAATCCCCCCCCCTGCTCGTTGATGCATGTGCGGCATCTTAACATAAAGTTGTTCATTACTGCTTGGAGAGTTGAGATGGGAATAGCCGCAATTGTTTCTCGAATGGATTGCTTTAGTTCATTCAAATTTGTTGGTTTTGCTTTGTAGACTTCCCCCCACAATAACCCCACAAGAAAAAGTCAGGTGCTGTAAGGTCAGGCGACCTGGGGGGCCAACGGAATGTGGAGTTTCTGGATATCAGCTTATTGCGAAATTTTCACCGCAATTTCACCATTTGAAGCATCTTCTGGCAAAATTCCAAGCGAATCGGGAAGTCTGCTGAGTTCACTTTGTTGGCCATTTGAATTTTATATGGGAATAACTCCAAATCTTTCTGCATAATTGACTGCAATGACTGTCTGCTTATACCCATTTGGGCAGATAAGGTTCTTGTCGAAACTCTTGGATTGTTTTGTATGGCATCAGCTACAGCAGCGATTGTTTCCTCCGTCCGAACTGAAGGGTTTCGATGGTAAAGTCTTCTGTTGACTGTCCCATGCTCGGAAAAATTGTTAACAGGTCTCTTTATGGTCCATTTGCTCGGAGGATTGCCGCCAAACGTGCTCCTATACTCTCTTTGAACCGAAACTACGGACTTCAGTGCGTAATAGCGGCGGACAATACAAATTCTTGTTTCAGTGTCCCAGTTATCCATTTTTGTTAAATCTAAAAATCAATCTGCAAAATAAAAAAAAAATGTTAACCAGATTCATTAAATAGAAAAGTTATTAAATTTTTTTTTGGTAGCAGCTTTCATCAGCCACCCTGTACCAAAAAAACACTAAAGAAACGCAAAACTCGGGCGAAGCTAACTATATGGTACCCATACATATTGTTGCTCCAAATCTCTAATAATTTCCAGTTATAAAATTTATTATTTTTTTTTAAGAGAAGCTGCAAAATTGTATTTCGATACCTCCATTCAAAAACACGCTATGTCGACTTAGCATGTTTTTAGAGAGATTTCATTTTTAAGTTTTCAATATTACAAATTATATTCAGTCAAAATTTGTTATTTATCCGTCAAACCAATCAAAAGTTATTCACAAAATAGTAGAGGTCATTTGATTTGCAATATAAAGGAATTTCACACAAATTAAAAAAAAAAAACATTAAACTTTGATCGCCTCTCCTGAAAAAACTAAATTTTTGCACTAAGCATTGTTTAGAATGGAGGTATCTATATGTTCTATAAGTATATCTAAATTTGGATTGTATCTTAATAGAAACCAATTTTCATGAAATTTGGAAGTGTTCATAAATCTAGAAACTACTCTACAGGGTGGCTGATATGTAATGCAACAAAGTAAAGCGCTATATTTTTTTATTTTTTTTTTTAAATTTTATTGTTCAAAAGCAAAAAATGTCGGAAATAACATAAATTTTTAGAAACAGTTTAGATTTGTTCGAATTGGCCACCTTTGACACGAATTATGGCCTTCAAACGGCCGACAAAGCCATCACACGCTGCACGAAAGTGGCTCTGCGGTATTTTGGCCCATTCCCGGCGAAGCGCCGTCTTGAGATGATCGATACTTTGGTATTTTTTAGTGCGAACCTTACTCTCTAAAATGCCCCAAGCGCAAAAGTCCAACGGATTCAGATCCGGAGATCTTGGTGGCCATTGTGCGGTAGAAATGAAGCGAGGAACCTCCTTTTTAAGCCATTCTTGGTTGACGCGTGCTGAGTGCGATGGTGCTGAGTCCTGTTGGAATGTCTATGGTCTGCGGCCGAAATGTTTGTCTGCCCAGGGCTTCAGTACTGTCTTTAGGACATTTTCCCGATAATATTCGGCATTTATTTTGACCCCATGGTCGATGAATACGAGCGGGGAGCGACCATCGGCCGTTACGGCGGCCCACACCATTACCATCGGCGGCGCTTGAGTTCTGGTGGCCAATCGAAGGTATACATTTTCAGCTGACCTCTTTGGCAAGTAAACCCGATCATTTTGTTTGTTCACAAACTGCTCAATTTGGAATGGCTTTTCATCGGAGAAAACCAAATTCGGTAACTGGCCACTTTCGTGCAAGCGAAGCAACTCCTTGGCTCTTTCCAGTCTAACTTGTTTTTGTGCATCGGTGAGCTCTTGCAATTTTTGGAACTTCAATGGCTTTAGTCCAAGCTCATTTTTTAATATGTGTTGTATCCGTTCTCGCGATATGTTCTGCTCACGAGCAATTTTTCTACCACTGCGGCGTGGATTTCTATCAAATCTGGGCTTCACTTGTCGGATCATTTCTGGTGTTGTTACCGTATTTTTTCGTCCACTTTTTGGACGCGATGCAACACTGCCAGTATCACGGTGTCGAGCAATGGTACGAGAAACAAAAGATTTATTCATATTTAAATGCTGGAGGGCTCTAACGATAGCCACTTGTGTTTTTCCACCCAAATATAAAGCAATCACACTATCACGCTTGAATTCCATCACGAATAACTTTTTTCTGAATGCAATAGATCAAAATGATTTTGTAAGCTTGTAAACAATAAAATGAACTGGACATCAGAATTCGTTTTAGAGGTATGGTTCCTTCGGCAAAGTTTATTATTTTGATCCATAGAATACGATTTTCACTGAGCAATGGCGACTTTTTTTTTTGCCTCCCCACAAATCGACCCGGCCTAGTATACACCCAGGAAAATAATTGGTTGGAATTCGATTGTAACAATTCAAAAATAGTACTAGCAACAAAAAACATATTGCCTACACCGTGTGTCGGTTGTATTTATATAGGGTGATCCATTTCGAGGGTTCCTACTTTTTTAAAGAAAAAAAAACACAGAAAATTCAAATTGAATGGGGAATGTTTATTATCATTTTTGAAGATTATGTCTATCAAATGTTGGCCGCGACTACGTCTCAGATGGTCCACCCGTTGAGTCAAATTTTCGATGACTCGATTATGTTGACCATAAGTTGAGCGAAGTGCACGAAACACATTCGTCACAGAACGTGAATTTCCGTAATAATGTTAAACGATTTGTAAACGTTGTTCAGGCGTAAGTCTTTGAATGGTGAAATGCCAAACAATACTTAACAAAAATAACATGGCAGCATGACAAGACTTACACGTGATCTGTCAAAAAAGGCTATTGAAAAAAGTAGATCCGAGTATCTACTTATATAAATAGTTGAAACCCGTTATATAAATAGTTGAAACAACAATAATAACATGGATACGATCAAATGAAAATGCTTGCAACTAAATCGATGGTTATATCAAACAATATAAGATTGTTTTTTTCATTGACACCCGGCTAGTTGTGGTAACTACTTTTAAATTTTCATTATAGTACCATATGATCGATTTTTGGTTGTGACAACCAATGTTTTGTTCTTGATAACAGAAGTTGTATCAATGGACCAAAGATTATTATTGCAACCAATAATTGGTTACTACAACATAAAAATATTAATAAATAATCGTTTTTTGGTTATCCCAATAATTTCCCAAAATTTAGAATAATGAAATGTATTTTAGGAAATACAACCGAAAGATTTGTTGCTGTTCTTTTGCTGATACATGACAAACAAAAAGTAAGAAAGTTCAGTCGGGTAAACCGACTTATGAATCCCCTCGCCTTGAGTCCCAAAAACTATTCGTAAATTTGTTTATTTTTTTGTTTTAATTAAATGATTATCAATTTAAATTGCATTTAATACCTTTAAAGTATGTACTGGTAATAAAGTTACAAGCTGTTAACTGTTGTTGCAAAATGGTCCATTTGGGTGGGAGGTACCAAATACTATGTGTGGAATTTCAGAAGATTCCAGTAAGTAGTATATGTAGAAGTTACTAAGGAATCAATATTACACCAAATATTAACCCTTTGTGGGGGAGGTACTAGAAGGAGTGGGCCAATATGGTTCGTCTTCGAACTTACCTGGACATAGAACAAAATATAATCGCATACCAAATTTTAATTCAATCAGGAACTCCTTTCGTGAGTTATTGTGCGCACCAGCCAGCAGACAGACATTTTGTTACGAATTGTTTAGTTTTTTGTTCAATAAATAGAATAAAAATTATTGACAACTATTTTTAATTAATTGTCGGTAGTATATGATATTGGTTGTGTCAACATACAACTGCTAATTTTAGTAGTTGGCGCAACCAAATATGATTGTTGTCAATATGGAAGCACAACCAAAATGTTGGTTGTCCTGATGGAATCGCATGATAATAGACAAAACTACCAAAATTCGGTTGGCAAATAACTTGTTTGGTTTTTTGTTCAATAAATAGAATACAAATTAATGACAACTGTTTTTAATTAATTGTCGGTAGTATATGACTGACAGATTGGCAGAACAACCAATTTGTTAAAACAGTTGGTTGTGGCAACATACAACAGATAATTTAAGCCACCATTTTCGTAGTTGGCGCAACCAAATATGTTCGTTGTCAATATAGCACAACCAAAATGTTGGTTTTCCTGATGGAATCGCATGATAGTAGACAGAACTAGCAAAATTCGGTTGGCAAATAATTCGGTTGAGGCAACCAAACTGTATTACATGCACACGAAAACTCTCGGAAGGATTAACCAATGGACTTCAAATTTGGCATGCGGTAATATAATTCCCTATGTCGAGTAAGTTCGAAAGTGGGATATAGTGGTCCACTCCTTATACGACCTCCCCACAAAGGGTTAACATTTATGAAATATTGATTCATTAAAAACTTCTATACTACTTACTCGAATCTTCCACACACAGTAATAGTTTATTAGTCTCTAACACCTCAAAAAACATGGGCGTTATTGACACGCCCCTTACAAATGGACCATTTTGCTCCGAAAGTTAACTGCTTATAACTTTAATACCAGTACATTGTTAAAGTTATTAAATGCATTTTAAATTGAGAATAATATACCTAAAACAAAAAAATAAATAAATTTACGAATATCTTATCTTAAGTCGATTTAACCGACTCAACATTCTTACTGTTTTTTTTTCGAATTAGGCAAATTTTTCAAATTCATTCCTAGATAAAATTCATTCCTCTATTAAATGTTGATTATATAGTGCCTGGAGGTCAAATTCGGTGAATAGGTAGAAAATTTCATGGCATTTATTTCTTAAATATGACTTCCGGTATATGTCAGCGCGGCTACGAGTTACCTGTTCATACGATCAGTCAAATTTTTGACTACTTCTTCAAATAAATCAGTCCGTATAGCGTCAATGGTGGCTTGAATATTGGCATAAAATGCCTCATAAACCTTGATGACTTAACATATCCCCATAAAAAGAAATCCAGAGGAGTTAAATTGCACGAACGAGGGGACAAGTGAACAGGCCCACGTCGGGAAATAAAGTTGTCACCAAATTGAATGTGCAATAAGTCTATTGGTAATCGGATTGTGTGGCAAGTTGTGCCGACTTGTTGTAATGAAATGGCCATCCACCGTAACGGCAGCTCATTCCTTATTTCTATAGAAATAAGGGCCACTGATGCCGCCAGCGTGTACGCAGCACCAAACAGTAAATTTTAATGGATGTAATGGTGATTCGTCGATGGTTTGATGATTGTTTTCGCTCCAAATACGGCAATTTTGCTTACTGACGTAGTCATTTAACCTGAAATGAGCTTCATCACAAAACACAATTCTTTGATTTGAACTTCGCGAACAGATTTATTTTATCAAAATAAATTTCCACATTTGGAAGCGTTGTTCTGGCGTTAAACGATTTATGATGACTTGCCAAACAGAAATGTCAACACAGTTTGACATTATCAGCTGTCAAGCCATACTTATCTATATCAAAAGTTCTCATGCAGATAACCTCCAAAGCACAAACATTTAAAATTTAGGATTGTGACATGAAGACAATTGAGAAATCATTACATACATTCATATATCTCTGATTTTCTAGAATCTCAAAAGAGGAGAGTGTTCAAAAGGAACAAAATTGTCTTTCCCAATCAATTAGATACTGGAATAATAATATTGTGGAAATAGTTGCAAGTTATTTTAAAAATCTAAGTAATAGTTCGGCCATGCCGTATCTTATATACCCTCCACCATGGATTGCATTCAATTCTATTGCTGGAAAAATCTTTGGATATGGAGCAAATCATGAAACAATCCCTTTTGTTTAAGCAAATTATTAAAAAACCAGTGAGGCAAGACAGAAAGTCGGACGGTGCCGAATATATAATACCCTACACCTCCCTAACAATGCGACAATAGGCATTGCGATAAGAATTTGGCAGTGTTCATACATGTAATAAGAAAACTCTCTCTGCCGAATTTCGTACTGATCGGCTATAAAATAAGGTTTCTACAGCGCTTACATGTCAAATAGGGTGAAACATATATATGGGGGATATATCTAAATTTGAACTGAATTTCCCCGAATTTGGCAGAGTTCATTCATGTAATAAGAGAACTCTCTCTGCCAAATTTCGTACTGATCTGATACAAAATACAGTTTCTACAGCGCTCAAACCGGGTGTAACATATATATGGGCTATATCTAAATCTGAACCGATTTTTACTGATTTCAATAGGACCATAAATACGACCTGCACTTTGATTACAACGATACATCTACAGACGGACAGACGGACGGACGGACATGATTAAATCGACTCAGGAAGTAATTCCAAGTCGATCGGTATAATAAAAAATGGGTCTATCTCTTCTCCTTCTGGGTGTTACAAACAAATGCACAAACTCATAATACCCTGGACCACAGTGTGGTGTAGGGTATAAAAAAGAACGCTGAAAAATTTGGTATTTATGGCCTAAATTAGCATATTTGAGAACTACACCATTTCCAAACGTAGTTCAGAAAAAATAAATTTAAATTCAGAATTCTTCAATTGAAATTCAGAAATTCCATTTGAAATTCAGAACTCGTCACTTGAAATTCAGAAATTCCATTTGAAATTCAGAACTCGTCACTTGAAATTCAGATTTTCCATTTGAAATTCAGAACTTGTCAATTGAAATTCAGAAATGCCATTTGAAATTCAGAAGTTGTCATTTGAAATTCAGATTTTACATTTGAAATTCAGAACTCCTCAATTGAAATTCAGAATATCTATTTGTAATTCAGAATTCGTCAGTTGATATTCAGAACTCGACACTTGCAATTCAGAACTCGTCATTTGAAATTCAGAACTCGACATTTGAAATTCAGAATTTTTCATTTGAAATTCAGAACTTTTCATTGGCGATTCAGAAACTATTTATTGAAATACAGAATTTCTATTTGAAAGCAAGAAAATATTTTTTTTTGTTTCATGGTTTTCTCACTGTGGAGTTGAGCTGAAGATCAGAGAATTCCTTTCAATGGTGATTTCGTTTGTGCAAAAAAATGTCGAAATTTTTCTACATTTTACACTGAAACCGCATTTTTAGGTTCGTTTGTAAAAGTGGCGCAGCCGTATGAACGGGTTTGATTTCCTTTGTAAAATTATAACACTCTGCAAATGCGAAAATATCGCATTTTCCACACTCAGCCCAGTCCACAGTGTGGAGTGTTGGACCGTCAAAATGCAAACTTCAGAACTCACTGCACGATTTTTGTTTGATTGTTCGCATGCAAAATGCGAAATTAGCAGTGGGTGCAGGGGAATTTTTAAAATGTCGCAACATGATGTGGTGATATTATTTTTCAGAAACGAAATCACCATATGTCATGCAAGGTATTTTCAATAGCGAAATGAAAACGAAAACGTGTTTGAAATCCGACACCAAGTTCATTTGGTGTGAAGTGAAGTTCATTTTTGCGTAAGTTCATTTTTGCGTAAACATTTATAAAACGTTTCTATGGATCTCGCTAGCATTTATTTAAGACAAATTATGGGATTTGAAATTGAAAAACGCGTTTTTTGGTAATAATTGGTCGGTTTCATTGCCTGGCCCTGCGTTGGTAAATTTTTATTACTAAGAATGGCCATTTGTTCCTACAAAATTATGTTTATCAACGACTAGCCTTGCTTTTTCTGGTTGAAGATGTATGTATAAGACTTCAAGCCTACATTCTTAATTTCACATTAAAATGTTGTGAAACCCTAATTTCTGAATTTCAAATGAAGAATTCCGAATTTCAAATGACGAGTTCTGAATTTCAAATGAAAAATTCTGAATTTCAAATGTCGAGTTCTGAATTTCAACTGGAAATTCTGAATTTTAATTGACGAATTCTGAATTTTAAATGGAAAATCTGAATTTCAATTGACGAGTTCTGAATTTCAAATGAAAAATCTGAGTTTCAACTGACGAGTTCTGATTTTCAAATGGAAAATCTGAATTACAATTGACGAGTACTGAATTTCAAATGGAAATTCTGATTTTAAATTGACGAATTCTGAAAGTTAAATGGAAAATCTGAATTTCAAGTAACGAGTTCTGATTTTCAAATGGAATTTCTGAATTTCAATTGATATTTTCTGAATTACATTTGGAAATGGTGTAGATCGACACGGGGACCACAACAATATAAAAACCGATTTGTATAAATTTTATTGAGATGAATTCCTGCCAAAATAGAATACAAACTGCAAAGTTTCTGATAAATTTCTTAGAAAATGTGGTGTTTATGGCTTAAATAAGCATTTTTGGGAGCGACATCTATAGGTGGACTACGAGTATAACAAAATATGAACTGATTTAAACATTTTTTGCTTCGAAGAATTATTGTCTTAATTAAATACAAACTGCAAAGATTCAGTTAAAATGCTAAGAAAATACGTATATTTTGGATGGACCTATATAGGGTGACTGTAACACAATATGAACGGATTTGCAAAGGCTCAAAACCCGTATTTTGGAGAGACCTTTATAGGGGGCTATATCAAAACATTGACCGATATGGCGCATTTGCAATCCCAAACAACCTGCAACTATAAAAAATATTTCTACCAAATTTGATCAAACTGGCTTTATTATTACGGACTGTAGCGTGATTACAACAGACGGCTACATCGTCTTAGAATTTTACGACGATTAAGAATATATATACTTTATGGGGTCTAAGATCAATATTTATGGGGTCTCACATCTTTATTTTTTTTGTTGGAGGTTATAAAAACAACAGATACATACGTATATCATTGTAATTTATGAAGAAATTTCGTCGATTTTTTCTTGTTTTTTAAATATTCATTTGTCTAATGCAAATGAAAACAGATGCTCCATAACAATTTGATGTTTCGAGATGGGCCGCTTTACAGAAAACCACAGTATACCCTTTAAAAAATTGTACAATTTATATAGCTTAAGAACAGATCCGTTTCCACGTACGTACGTGATTGGGAATATGACGAATGTTTAGTACTAATATTAAATTAAAGTTTTGTCTCATTGCTAATGCAATAAAAGTTCTTACTGTGAATTCTCAAATGTGAAGGTTAGAATTTATGACAACAACTCACAAAAAAATGTTCACTGTTCACCGCTTTCTGGTAGTTAACATGACCATTTCATTTGGGATGATTTATTTTGTTTGTTCTCGCAATGACACCCTCAGGTGTTGGTTCAAAACTGGAGCTGGAGTTTCGACTTGCATTTGCCGCAGGCATGCATTAGTAATCTGCAAATTAAGATGTGATTCATTTCGTTTATGCGAGAGAGTGAAAAATGGTTCTTACATTTTGAGATTTTTCCTCAAGGTATACAGTTTAAGGAAAAACATTGAAAATAGGTAAAAAAAAATAGTTCAAGTAGGGGCGAGGTGTACTCGCAAAGAAAAAAATGTTTGTGTGGAATTCCTTTATAATGCAAATCGAATGACCTGTACTGTTTTGTGAATAACTTTTGATTGGGTTGACGGATAAACACCAAATTTTGACTGAATATAATGCTAATACTATGCTAAGTCGACTTATCATGTTTTAGAATGGAGTTATCGATATATAAGTATGTACAATGCCGGGAACTTTTATGCCAACTCCAAATTAAAAATAGTGCAACATTTTTCGCTTTGCCTTTCCAACTTTGACTTGACAAATTTATACCATCCAAAATGTCAGCAATAAAATATGAGCGCGCCATAATTGGGAAGGGGCAAAAGCAAACGAAAAAAATTGACAAATATAATCATAACCTGCTTTATTTTTAAGCCTCATTTGGGTAAATCGTTTCGACTTAAATTTTAATTATTCCCGCTGTTGCATGCCACTTATGTGAGCATATAAGTCCAATTGTGACAACATAAATAAATAAAACGAAACCCAAAGAGGCAAAGTGGCCAAAGCCACCAAAACTGAAACAACGAAAAAGTGCAATGCAAAAAAAACTAACAAAAACCGAAACGTACGCAAAAGGCTAAGAACAAAAAACGAAACGAACGCAAAAAATCCATCACAATGACCAACACCTGCTGAGTCAAAAATAGTGACCATTACACGTTTTGGCCAGAAACAGAAACCATATAAAAATCCCAAATCCATGGTAGTCAGCCGTCTGTGGCTGACTGGCTGGCTCACGGTGCCATATGCGAAGCGGTTTAAAGCCGCAACGAGTCCACGACTTTGCCCATTGACGTCCCAGAAACTACTCGACTCTCGTAACAATTTTAAGGCAAAACAAATATCAATTGCTCGGCTGAGTCTTAATAAAGTTATGAATCAACATTTGGATGCATTTCCCACTAAATGCAGAACAAAAACAAAAATGATGATGAATATGTCGCCCCAAAGACAACAGTCAAGTGAACGCATCTCATACTGTGTATAACGTCAAGTCTCGGCTTTAAGTCACATAGTCTCAGATTTAGATTGTGAGCGAAACCGAGTCAATGGGGCGAAGGAATTGCGAGACCGTAACCGTTGTGCTGCTAATGTGTCTTACACAAGCCGAACGGGGGGTTACTTGGTTAAAAAAAGACGTCATGTGGGGCACAGTGGGCCTGGACCTACAACTTTAAAACTATGTTGGACCTATGTTATAACAGAATTAGTTTGTGAGTAGCTTGAGCTAGACAATAGCTTTGCTACTTTCTACACTGAAAAAAGTGTACTTATGTAAAAGACAGAGATTAAAATTAGGACATTTCGTGCTTAAAGGGCTAAAGTCGGACGGAGCCGACTATATGATACCTATACCTACACCATCCTATCGAATAAGAATATGAGAAATACTAGCAAGTTTTATCAATGTTGTTTTCCTAATGATAGTGAACCGAGTCGCTGTTATAGCGATTTTTAATGTGGAATAAATAAAAGCGAAATTTTTAAAACGCGTCGCCCGCTGGGGATTAGTCGTATGCTCGTCTGCCGGTGCATAAAACTGTTTGAAGAGACTGGATAGGTCAAAGACCGCCACCGGTCGGAACGCTCTCGTACTGTTCGAACGCCGCAGGTCATCAAAGCCGTCAAGTCAAGAATTCTGCGAAATACGCTCTGAAAACAGAAATTCATGGCCAATGAGATAAATAACGGGTGATCCAAGTAGAGATACTTTTTTCAATAGCTTTTTTTGACAGATCACATTTTTATTTTACATCCGATCAGTATGAAATTCAGCAGAAAGAGGTCTCTTATTATATGAATGAACACTGTTTAATCAGATTTAGATATAGCCCCCATATATACGTTACCCCCGATTTCACATGTAAGCGCAAATTTATTTTATAACCGATCAGTGTGAAATTCGGCAGAAAGAGGTTTCTTATTACATGAAGGAATACTGCCAAATTCGGAGAAAATCGGTTCAGATTTAGATATAGCCCCCATATATATGTTACCCCCGATTTTACATGTAAGCGCTGTAAAAAGTTTTTTTTTAATTCGATCAGTACAAAATTCGGCAGAAAGAGGTTTCTTATTACATGAATTAATACTGCCAAATTTGAGGGAAATCGTTTGAGATTTAGATATAGCCCACATATATATGTTACCCCCGATTTGACATGTAAGCGCTGTAGAACTGTATTTTAAATGCGATCAGTAAAAAAAATTGTCCGAAGAGGTTTCTCATTACATGAATTAACACTGCCAAATTTGAGGGAAATCGGTTCAGATTTAGATATAGCCCCCATATATACGTTACCCACGATTTAACATGTAAGCGCTGTACAATCTTTATTTTATATCCGATCAGTAAAAAAATCTGTGTAAGCGCAAATTTATTTTATAACCGATCAGTGTGAAATTCGGCAGAAAGAGGTTTCTTATTACATGAAGGAATACTGCCAAATTCGGAGAAAATCGGTTCAGATTTAGATATAGCCCCCATATATATGTTACCCCCGATTTTACATGTAAGCGCTGTAAAAAGTTTTTTTTTAATTCGATCAGTACAAAATTCGGCAGAAAGAGGTTTCTTATTACATGAATTAATACTGCCAAATTTGAGGGAAATCGTTTGAGATTTAGATATAGCCCACATATATATGTTACCCCCGATTTGACATGTAAGCGCTGTAGAACTGTATTTTAAATGCGATCAGTAAAAAAAATTGTCCGAAGAGGTTTCTCATTACATGAATTAACACTGCCAAATTTGAGGGAAATCGGTTCAGATTTAGATATAGCCCCCATATATACGTTACCCACGATTTAACATGTAAGCGCTGTACAATCTTTATTTTATATCCGATCAGTAAAAAAATCTACACAAAGAGGTTTCTTATTATATGAACGGATACTTCCAAATTCAGAGAAAATCGGTTCAGATTTAGATATAGGCCCCATATATATGTTACCCCCGATTTCACATGTAAGCGCTGTAGAGACTGTATTTTATATCCGGTCAGTACGAAATTTGGCAGAAAGAAGTTTCTTTTACAATAATTGAGTATTCAAGGAAAATCCGTTCATATTTGTATATAACCTCCATATATATGTTCCTCCTGATTTGGTACCAAAGCGCTATGTAAGTCGTACTTTACTTCCGATCAAAATTTTCCAGAAAGATGTTCCTACTTCTTTTATATAAGCGCTATTTTAGAGACTTGAAAGGCTTCAGCGGAAATGAAAATTAAAACATTACCTAAACCAACTATTCGAAGGTAGTACCTACCTAACATACCCTGCATATATTACTTATATTGTGTACGACCAAAAATCGGACTATTTATTGTGTTAAGGCTAATAATAACCACAGTAAATGCAAATATGTGGAATATTATTATTAGTTACATTTTTAATTCCACACATTATATTAAACTCCTATTTGGAATAAGCCTTGACGTATCGGGGGAGCTAAGTACTTTCGTAAAAGAAAGGAAACTAATTATTCCAACTATTCAAAAAGAAATTCTTAAGGTACATTGCCGAGGTGGTGTAGGGTATTATATAGTCGGCCCCGCCCGACTTTAACCTTTCCTTACTGGTTTTTTGTTAAGTATTGTTTGGCATTTCATCATGGAAAGACTTACTCCTGAACAACGTTTACAAATCGTTCAACTTTATTACGAAAATTCACGTTTTGTGAGGAATATGTTTCGTGCACTTCGCTCAACTTATGGTCAACATAATCGGCCTACTGAGCGTACTATTCGCAACACCATCACCCATCTTGAGACCCATCATTCATTATTGGATAATATTCGACCGAATAGACCACGTCCAGCACGCAGTGAAGAAAATGTATACTGAGAGTGTACACGAAGACCGTCGAGAGTCGATTCGGAGCCGTTCGCAGCAACTCGGACTGACGTATAGACGACTTGACGCATTTTAGGTCGAGATCTTATATTGAAAGCATACAAAATACAGCTTGTGCAAGAACTGAAGCCGCCCAACCTTCTCAAGCGACATCGCTTCGCTCTATGGGCTCTTGAAAAGTTCCAAGAAGATCCGACGTTTTCGAGCCAAATTTTGTTCAGCGATGAGGCGCATTTCTGGCTCAATGGGTATGTAAACAAGCAAAATTGCCGCATTTGGGACGAAGAGCAACCTGAAGAGATTCAAGAGCTGCCACTTAATCCAGAAAAAAACACAGAAAATTCAAATTGAATGGGGAATGTTTATTATCATTTGAAAGAACATTCTTTGGCATTTATCTTTTGAAGATTATGTCTATCAAATGTTGGCCGCGGCTACGTCTCAGATGGACCATCCGTTGAGTCCAATTTTCGATGACTGGTTCGATCATGTCGACTGGTAACTGGCGAATGACACGCGTGATGTTTTGCTCCAAGGCCTGAATCGAAGCGGGTTTGTCCGCATAAACTTTAGACTTTACATATCCCCACAGGAAAAGTCTAACGGTGTGATATCACACGATCTTGGTAGCCAATAGACCGGCCCAAAACGTGAAATTATCTGCTCACCGAAGTGTTCTCTCAATAAATCCTTTGATTGATGCGATGAGTGGGAAGTGGCGCCGTCTTGTTGAAATCAAATGTCACCGTGATCACGAGCTTCAATTTCAGGCATCAAATAGTCGGTTATCATGGCACGATAACGGTCGCCAATGTCGATTACGTTGTCACCGGCATCATTTTTGAAGAAATATGGACCGATGATTACACCGGCCCACAAACCACACCAAACCGCTGTTTTTTCTGGATGAAGTGGCAGCTCTTGAATCTCTTCAGGTTGCTATTCGTCTCAAATGCGGCAATTTTGCTTGTTTACATACCCATTGAGCCAGAAATGAGCCTCATCGCTAAACAAAATTTGGTTTGAAAACGTCGGATCTTCTTGGAACTTTTCAAGAGCCCATAGAGCGAAGAGATGTCGCTTGGGAAGGTCGGGCGGCTTCAGTTCGTGCACAAGCTGTATTTTGTATGCTTTCAATTTAAGATCTCGACGTAAAATGCGGCAAGTCATGCCATACGTAAGTCCGAGTTGGTCTTCGTCCACGGTCTCTCAGCAACGGCCCCTACATTTTCTTCACTGCGTGCTCGGCGTGGTCTATTCGGTTGAATATTATCCAATAATGAATGCTGGGTCTCAAGATGGGTGATGGTGTTGCGAATAGTACACTCAGTATGCCGATTATGTTGACCATAAGTTGAGCGAAGTGCACGAAACACTTTCCTCACCGAACGTGAATTTTCGTAATAAAGTTGAACGATTTGTAAACGTTGTTCAGGCGTACGTCTTTCAACAAAAACAATACTTAACAAAAATAACATGACAGCATGACACGACTCACACGTGATCTGTCAAAAAAGGCTATTGAAAAAAGTTTCTCTACTTGGATCACCCGTTACTTAAATTTCAGCCTGATAAATTGAAAATTATGTTTTCTAGACCGTCAAGAAGTGACATCGGTGGGGACCTTTATATGGGGACTGTACCAAAACGTGGATCGATGTACCCCATTTTTACTAGGAACGATTAGGTGCAGTATAAAGTACAAATTATTACATTTTAGCCAGGACAAAATAGAAATATGTTCCCTAGAGCCCCCAGAAGTGACATCAGAGGAAACCTTTATATGGGGCCTATACGAAAACTTGAACTGATGTACCTCATTTTTACTAGGGACAATTAAGTCTAATATAAAGTATAAATTCTTTAATTTCAGCCAGATCAATTGAAAAATGTGTTCTCTAGAGCGCCAAGAAGTGACATTGGTTGGACCTTTATACAGGGTGGGCCTAAAGAAACCAAGGGGTGTAAAAGTTTAATAACTTTTTCGTTTATTAATTTTTTTTATTTTTTCTTCCAGATTATATAATATACAAAAGGCAAATTTTTTTACACTAAGTATGAAAAATAATGTCCCTTAAATGACCACCGTTTTCAGCTTCGCACTGATGGGCTCTTTTTAGAGCATTTTCCATAACACCTTTCAAAACTTGTGGCTGTAGCGTTCGAATTTCTGCAACAATGTTTGCCTTGAGTTCAAGGATTGTCTCTGGCTTGTTCACATACACTCGCTCCTTCAAATAACCCCAAAGAAAATAGTCGGGTGCTGTCAAATCTGGCGATCGCGCTGGCCCAATAATTTCCGAATTTCTGAAAATTATTCGCTTTCCAAAAATTTGACTTAAAAGTGCCATTGTGTCTCGGGCAGTGGCTCCGTCCTGCTGAAACCACATACCAGGTCTGTTTTCATGAGCTGTAACCGTAAATGGAGAGCAGGATACCGCTCTCCATTTACGGTTACAGCACTTCCATTTTCATTCTCGAAGAAGTAAGGCCCAATGACATTTTCAGATGTGATCCCACGCCATACTGTACACCTGATGGGGTGCAATTGGCGTTGATGAATGGTCTTGGATTTTGAGAACCCCAGAACCTACAGTTCTGCTTATTAACAAAGCCATTCAAATGAAAATGAGCTTCATCACTCATAATCAAATTTTCAATAAAGTTGATTTCATTTCTGGCCAACTCTTGAAATTTAACTGTAAAATTTAGACGTTGCCGATGATCTGGTGGTTTTAATTCTTGCACCAATTGGACCTTATATGGGTATAACTGTAAATCTTTTTTTTTAAATGCGCCGTAGTGACGTACGAGACATTTCTAGCTGAGCAGAACGCCTTCTGACAGATGTTTCTGGTGCTTCGTTAACACTTTGCTGTACTCGTTCAATATTTTCCGCAGTGCGACTTACACGTGGTCTACCGGTTCGAGGCAAATCTCTTACGCTGCCATGTTGGTGATGACGATCAACTAAGCAACGAATCATTGCTTCAGATGGCGAAATTCTGACGTTAAAATGTCGACGATATGCTCTTTGCGTTAAAATAATTGATCTCTGGTTTAAATAATAAAATTCTATTGTTCTGGTTCTCTGTTCAATTGTGAACCTCTCCATTATAAATTCTCCAAGTGTTGTCTATATAATCTGAAAGAAAAAATAAAAAAAAATTAATAAACGAAAAACCTATTTAACTTTTACACCCCTTAGTTTCTTTAGGCCCACCCTGTATAGATCCTATATCAAGACATGGGTCAATATTCCCCATTTTCAATAGTGTCCGTTCTTAGTCTATGAAATGCCTCTGTACCTATTTCATAAAGATGACATCATATTTGAGATCTGTACTTTAATAACAAGAATACGTGAACAGACAGACATGACTAAATCGACCCAAAAAGTGTTTCTATGTCAATCGGTATAATAAACTATGGGTCTATCTCTTCGTATTTTAGGCGTTACAAACAAATGCACAAAGTCATAATACCCTGTACCACAGTGTGGTATCAGGTCTGGTCGGCTTTTCGGAAAATTATCTCGCTACTAAAGCATATAAAGTGGTAGCATTCTTAGACGGTAGGTGCTCGAGATTACAGTGAATAACTGCAGCACTGAACCAAACACACAGCGCTCTCAACACCCGGTAAATATAATGCGTCGACCAACGAGCCCATATACGATAGAAAGCGGACGTCTCACTTATCGTGTCCATCATGACTGGTCACAACTTCATTGAACGGCTCGTGGAAGGATTACAATTCTTGCGAAATTACTTTTTCAGATGTTTTGGTGACGGAGGGGAGTGGGAGGAAGCAATAGAATACATCAGTATAATAGCATCAATAGGACAGATCAGTAAAATATAATTAACTAGCCGACCCCAGTAGACGTTGTCCTGCCCGTTCAAAACACAAAACCAGTAAGGAAAGGCAGAAAGTCGGGCGGGGCCGACTATATAATACTCTACACCTCCCTAACAATGCTATAAGGGTCATTGCCACAATAATTTGGAATAATTGGTAAATGGGTAGAAACATATTATCTAATTCTGAAACGATAATCGCTAAATTAAGCAATATTCGTTCCTAAAATGAGAAACATCTTTCTGGAAAATGTTAATGATCGGAAGTAAAATACAACTTCTATAGCGGTTTGATACCAAATCAGGAGGAACATATATATGGAGCTTTAATATAAATCTGAACCGATCTTCCCTGAATACTTATTCATGTAAAAAGACCTCCTTCTGTCGAATTTCGTACTGATCGGACATAAAATACAGTCTCTACAGCGCTTACATGTGAAATCGGGGGTAACATATATATGGGGGCTATATCTAAATCCGAACCGATTTTCTCCGAATTTGGCAGTATTCCTGCATGTAATAAGAAACCTCTTTCTGCCGAATTTTGCACTGATCGGATATAAAATACAGTTTTTACAGCGCTTACATGTCAAATCGGATGTAACATATATATGGGGGGTATATCTAAATCTGAACCGATTTTCTCCGAATTTAGCAGTATTCCTTCATGTAATAAGAAACCTCTCTTTGCCGAATTTCGCACTGATCGGATATAAAATAACATTTTTACAGCGCTTACATGTCAAATCGGGGGTAACGTATATATGGGGGCTATATCTAAATCTGAACCGATTTCTTCCAAATTTAACAGTGTTCATTCATATAAAAAGAAACCTCTCTTTGCCGAATTTCGCACTGATCGGATATAAAATAACATTTTTACAGCGCTTATATGTCAAATCGGGGGTAATGTATATATGGGGGCTATATCTAAATCTGAACCGATTTCTTCCAAATTTAACAGAGTTCATTCATGTAATAAGAAACCTTTTCCTGCCGAATTTCATACTGATCGGATATAAAATAAAGTTTTTACAGCTCTTACATGTCAAATTGGGGCTAACATATATATGGGGGCTATATCTAAATCTGAACCGATTTTAACCAAATTCAATAGGGATCGTCCTTGGGCGAAAAAAAAAGATATGTTTAAAGTTTCGTCGAGATCGGACTATAATTGCGACCTGTACTTTGATTACAAGAATACATGCACAGACGGACAGACAGACAGACAGACAGACGGACAGACAGACAGACGGACATACAGACAGACGGACAGACGGACATAGCTAAATCGACTCAGAAAGTGATTCTAAGTCGATCGGTATAATAAACGATGGGTCTATTTCTTCTCCTTTTGCGTGTTACAAACAAATGCACAAAGTTATAATACCCTGTACCACAGTGTGGTGTAGGGTATAAAAAAACACCAAACAATTATTTTGGACATAAGTCCACTACAGCGCCATCTACTTGTTAGAATCATACGTACAGACTATTATCAAGATAAACCACATTTTAAATTTCAGTTAATTCGCTCCGGAAATGCGGATTTTGCAAATAACTTTATCACTCCGGCATTTATCGCGGTATAAATAATTCTAGAACAAAGTTGACACCGAACTGAACCTAACGTGCAATTTTAAGCCCATTCGCTCTTATAGTTTCGGAGATCATGCGTTACTAACAAACGTACAAAGGATTTTATATGCAAAAATGGAATATATCAGTAGAACACCTAAAAGTCGGCATGCAACCAAGCCTCACATTGCGTGAGAGTTAGCATTATGGGCTGATGGGATTAGGGAAAAACCTATAATTGACTTGGGTATCACAATGGACTACATAGTGCAAGTAAGCCAGACTGCCACTTTAAACTTATTCAAAATTACCTAATTGATACTCGATATAAGATGCACTTGGCCACAATAAAGATTTAAATGAATCGCACTTTTAGTATGTCAATATCCCACTGTGACAAAGCATTAGCATTCACATTCCATCCACCTACTTGTGTGTTAATGGGTTGCTGGATGAAAACCAAATTGTTCATTGTACTTAGAGAGACGTTGCTCATTGTTGCTGGACTGTTAACAAACTTTAACAACAATATCGTTTTGTTTTTCACTCATCTCTTCTTTCCTTCTTTTTTATTTTTTATGTTCTCTACTTGTGGCGGCCGCCCTCTCATTGGTCCTGCATCTCTTTGCCTTTGGATGTGCGCTCCTGCAGTTATGGCGCCAGTTATGATTTAGCGTCACGTCGCAAGAACGCCACGCGGGAGTCAACCGCCACATTAAAGGCATGGCTGAATGAGCACATGAAGAATCCTTATCCGACCAAAGGCGAGAAGATCATGCTGGCAATAATCACTAAAATGACTCTGACGCAGGTCTCAACGTGGTTTGCCAACGCTCGCAGACGTCTCAAGAAGGAGAACAAAATGACATGGGAACCCAAGAATCGTACCGAAGATGAAGATGCCATGGTTTCCGACGAGGAAAAGGATCATGATGACGACACCCCAAATGCCAGGCTACGGACTGTGGGGACGACGGGTGGAACGGTCTCCTCGATAGGCTCTTCCTCATCAGCGGCGGTGGCGGCTGCAGCGACCGTGCAACAGACGTCGTTGTTGCCCACGTTAAAACAGCGCCTGGACGGTTATGATGGACATTTGAGTGCAACAGGTGGTAATGGTGCTGTGGGCCTCAGTAACCACAATAACCACCACAGCAACAGTGGTGGTGGTGTTGGTGGTGCCAGCAGCAGCAACAATACAACACAGGGCGGCAGCGGCATCGGCAACAATGTGGCAAACAGTGGTGCTGGTCCGACGCCAGGTTCGACAACTGGCGTGGGTGTTGCTACAGATCTTAGTGGGAATCATCACAGCATTTCGGGTTTAAACACGCAATCAAAAGGTAAATAAAAATATTGATATTCATAAATTTTATTAACAAATAATATAAATACAAAAGGACAAATTGTATTATGGTTTCTTGAACTTTTTTCCACGCTTTGATGAAAAATACTCATAAAAAGCAGGGAGTCATGTCCTATTATCGTAAAACTTAATTAGGATTTACTCTAATTCTAATGCTTTTTGCAGCATTAGTACCAAATACAAAACCCAATTTAAATTTTAATCACTTCTTTTGAGAAATCTGATCCGACCTATCCAAACGATTAGAGTTGGACTCCTGAAATATATACAAATATTTTCAAAGAAAAATGGGTCGACGATGCCACAGCTCCAAAATTCGAACCAAGCTACACATAAATTGGATTCTTGACGATCATCGCGGTATTTCCGATCCCGGGTGCCGCAGTTTCGTTTGTTAACATAGCGGCAGAGAAGAAAATACGCTTCGTTAAAAAATATTGGCTGTCCATTTAGTGTTGCTCTAAGGCCCAAACTGAGAAGCGATAACTAAACGGGAATACGAGGTCTTTGAGCAAAATTCGCATCAGGTTAAGATCAAGTCAATGTTCCAGGATTGAGTGGCACACTCTCTGCTACGGCAGTAGAGTTATTATTTATTTATATAGTTCATGCCAATTGAAAGAACTAGTTCGTTCATATAAAACATCAGCTCACTTAAGTTCAGCAGCTATCTTCAGTTTAACAGATCTTTAGTTCAACATCATTTTAGTTCACCAGCTCTTTAGTTCAGCATATTTTTAGTTCACAAGCTCGTTAGCTCTCCACCTCACTTTAGTTCAACAGCGCATTTCCTGTTCAAATCAGACGCTTTTGAAGGAATCTGATTGAAACATGAATGGAATGAGTTGACTATACAAACGCGGTTGTTTAGTTACAATCCTACATTCATGATTATATAAAAATGGAAACAACTCATTACAGCTGAGAAGATAGAACGAAAAGACATGGTTGAAGAAAAAATACATGGTGAACTACTGAGCTGAATGAACGATTAGTTCGTACAGTTCGGTAAAGTGACCCGTTTAATTAAACCTGTGCGTTCACAAACTACACAACTATATACGGCAGTCACTGGAATGCCTGATTGACACTTGCATATACAATAGCTTGCATGAGGCCACTGATTCTCCGTTCAGCTTTACAGTTCCTGGGACATCCCTATACCCAGGTACCCATATGAGGTATACATATCGCGCCTGTTCAACAAAAGGGTAACAACGCAAAATGAAAAAAATTACAGTAGATGCAAAAAAACAGCTTCCGTTAATATTATTTACATTTAAAAAATTTGTCAAAAATTAAGAAAATGTCTTCTTATTTGTATTTTCTTGCAATGACATATTTCCGTTCTTTTAATGTTCTTTGTTAATATTCCTTTTTTAAATTAAAATTTACGGGAACAAGAGTTTTTGGGCTCTAGTGCTTTTTTTTCATTTTGAGTTGTTACCCTTTTGTTGAACAGGTGCAATGTGTTAAACTGTTCAGCCATCTCGTTAAAATATTCATGACAGTCAAGGGCTGTTTATTAATTTAAGGATGTGGCCTCCAGGGAATTGTTGGCGACTTCCCATATTTCCTCCATTTCGTCTTAATAACCGTTGCAGGTATCTGGTAGTCTGTGAGCTATGTCAAGACTATGTTATTTACAGCGTGCCCCGGAGCCGACCTTATCATCAAACTTCGAACTATCCGTATAGAAATGTATATGGTTCTTATCACCTGTTATTCTACTAACCTATTTTTCTATGGAAGGTATCTTACTTAGTGGTGAAGTTCCCTTCGAAGGTCTACACCGTTGGTATATAGTCCACTCGATCTCTCACCATAGCCCTACTCTGTGATATCGTTACTTAGCTGTGGTTCTTATACCTCCACAATAGTAGGGAGTATAACCTTAATGCCGCTCTAGTTATAACTTATCTCGCCACAATATCAATCGGCAGTAGATGGGTACGATTAGTAGAGACTCAGTAGCAGCAGTCCTAAATACTCCGCTTATGCAAAGGCAGGCAGTTAGTTCACCTTTGATAAATGATTGGTAATCGTTTATCAGTTGCCGTCCACCATACCACAATTCCGTACAACAGTATTGGGCGAACTACTGCTATATATCCAATGGACGATTTTAGGGGAGAGTTCCCTGCAGCTTTCCTGCAGGAATAAAAGGGGACGTCTGATTGAAAATTTGCCATCTAGAATTATTCCTAGATAATTTGCACTTTCAGAAAAGTCTGACTGTGTTCCATTTCAGTCTAGTAAGGAGAAACAATTCCGTCTTTTTTGTATTAACGCCCAAACCGCTGCTTCTGGCTCATCTGGTGAATTCAGAGCCGCTTGTATGAGGACACTGGGGAATTTGCCAGTTACTGTGATTGCCACGACTTTTCTGCCACAACATTATAGATCCAATAGGATCCATTCACCGCTATGTTCCAGATTTGTGAAGACAGTACTCCTCCTTGTGAGTTTGCTCTGTTTACAAACCTTTTTAGAGTTGTAGACCCCAGACTTGCTGTTATGTCTCTTCTGCTGAGTAGGCTTTGAATTATTCTAATGAAGCTGGAGTTCACCTTTAGATGTGACAGCGCCGCAATTAACGCATATAATTGAATGTTGTTAAAAGTCCTTTTTATATGAAGAATAGCCATTCAAGTGAATTCCTTGATATGTAGGGATGATTCGGTAGTGCCCACAAGTTCGTGTAGGGCAGATTCTGTAGACTTGCTCTTGTTGTAAGCGTGCTTGTACCCCGACAGGAGTTTTGTATCCAGGGTTCCTCTAATGAAAGATTCTAAAAGTCTTTTCAGACCTTTCAATAAGAAGGAGGGTAGGCTAACAAAGTACAGCATATATCAGCTCATTGATTTGGGACTCAATTCTGAGAATTGGACGTGAAAGTAGGCCAAACAATAAGAACTTCTGCATTATTCGTGTAGTCGGGTTGGCTCAGCTAATAATTTAATGGCCATAAATTTCTTTGCTCAAGGTAGATTTGTAGCACTTTTCTAGATTATTTTCTCGGTATACCGTACGGTATATCTCTTTTGAGTCTAAAGCAAAGTTGTAGATATTGAATAGGAGAAAAAAATTCGTAGCAAACCTACCCGAAAAAGTGCTTCAAGTCAAATTGCCAAAAATTTCTGTTCTATTTTAATGTTATGTTTCATACGTATACGTATTACGTACGAGTATCCGTATTTTTCAATATTTTACTGACATATTCCCCATCCACCCCCTCTCATTTTTCAATCTATCATTTTTTCTGCTGTTTTCTCCAAATCTTTAATTCTTTACAGGACTAACACAATGGACCTTTAGGTCTCCTAGTGGATAAGTGCACGCCAAATTAGTAGTTTACTACGCGTCCTTTAACCTAACCTAACCTTGTCATCCTCACATTTTTATGGACGGCAGCCTGAGAAATTAACATTTTGACTATTTTTCAAGATGATTAAATACGGATTTCTAAACATTACGCCACACTGTGGTCCAGGGTATTATGAGCTTTTGCATTTGAGATAGACTCATCGTATATTATACAGATCGACTTGGAATAACTGAGTCGATCCGCCCGTCCGTCTGTAGATGTATCCTTGTAATCAAAGTGAAGATCGTAATTATGATTCACTTGGGATGGACGTTCCCTATTGAAATTGGTGAAAATCGGTTCAGATTTATATACAGTGCCAATATATATTTTTCTTCGATTTGAGTTCCAAGGCCTATAGAAGGTATATTTTACACCACATCGAGGTAAAAATTGACAGAGACAAGTTTTTTACCCATTAATAAAGACAACTAAATTTAGTGAAATTTTTCAGATTTAAATATAGCCCCCATACACAGGGTGTTGCAATAAGAGTGATATGATTTCTTTGAAAAAAAAACACACTTATTGTTAAGGAAATTCAAAAGTTCTAAATATAACGTCACTCAAATGGCCTCCACGACTTCTTCTGCAGGAACGAATTTGATGAACCCAATTTTCCAGCACTATTTCCACTAAATAAAGTCGTATGTCATGAATGGCACGTTCAGTGTTGACTTCTAAAGCTTGAAGAGAGTCTGGTTTATTTAGAAGGACCAATGACTTCAAATAACCCCACAAGAAATAGTCAAATGGTGTAAAATCACAACTTCTTGGAGGCCATTCAATATCACAATTTCTTGAAATAATCAGATCTCCAAACCTTTCTCGCAACAATTCAATTGTTTCATTTGATGTGTGGCACGTAGCCACGGTCAAGGGCAAAAGGATAGCTCTTAACGAGAGCTAAAATATTTCTTATGGGTGTCAAGGTCGTAGGTCGACTGGAAAGAGCTTTTTTTTTTATTTAAAAAAAGGACTTGGCATCATTTTCAAATGTGAACGGTAAGTTTATTTCTAGCTCCTTAACGGTACGTCGGGTCGGGAATTGGTCAATGGCAAAAAGATAGCTTTTAACGAGACCTAAAATATTGCTTATGGGTGTCAAGGCCGAAGATCAACTGGAAAGTGTTTTTTGCATTCACAAAAAATTGACTTAGCGCACGAAAAGTAGCAATTGGAGAACGATTATTTTGATAATAAAACTGAATAATTTGTAAACGTTGTTTTTGCGTATATCTCTCCATGATAAAATTGTAAACACTACTGAATACAATGAAAAACCAAATGACAGATCATGATATATTACAAATGGCCGAAGCGTCACGTCAAAATCATATCATCGCTATTGGAAAACCCGTTATATGTTCCTTCTGATTTGGCTTCTAAGGCCTATAGATGGTGTATTTACATCAGATTAACGAAAAAATTGGTAGAGAGAAGTATATTCAGCCTTTAATAAAGACTATTCAATTTAGTTGAAATCGGTTTAGTTTTAGAAATTAGGATTTTAATGTTTATATTATGTGTATTTTACACCAGATCAAGTTATGTCAGAGACAAAATGTCAGAGACAAGTCTCTTTACCCATTACTAAATACTGCTAAATTTAGTTAAAAACGGTTCAGATTTAGATATTTCCCCCAAATATATGTCCCTTCCGGTTTGGCTTATAAGCTGTATTTTACAGACCCCGGATCCGAAAACTGGAAAAAGGGGATCACTTGCTCTACGAATAAACGCAGCTAAATTTTAAAGAAATCGGTTCAGATTTACTTTTAATAAATTCAGTTATTCAGCAAAGCTTAATTTTCCAAACGATTTTGAAGCAATTTAAAACGGCGATTTTTTGATCCATTAGCTGATAGTGCGAGTTTCAAGGCATTCGTTTCAAATTTAGATCAAGTATGTATATGCGTACTTATTCTGCTCTATCATGATGTTGTAGGGTATCATATAGTCGGTTCTGTCCGACTTTTGTATTTCTTTTTTAGTGGCAAAAAATAATTCAGATAAGTTAATTTAAATACTTCATATAATTGCACAAAATTATGGTCCAAATTACGTACATACTTGTGTATCATAGAATTTTTAAAATGTCTACTTTTTGTTTAAAAAGTAGGCAGAGTAGGCTTATAAGGAAATTATTGTTCGAATACTGTTATACATAAATCTTAGTATTTTCAGGAATTTCTTCACTGTCATTACTAAAAAGTTTTTCGTAACAGCTCATAAATATCCTTGAAAATATTGTGTTTTCCCTGACCTCTTTATCTACAAAATTCATCAACATCACCAACAATTATTCAATATTCTTCACAAACGTTTTATTACACACGTCCTATTTTTCAAAAATTCATTAATAACTCCTATCATTAAACACATTTTCACTTACATACAAATAGATTCCGCATATAAATTATTCAATTTCGCCTCAATGTTGTTGATAGTCATTTGTCAGCCATATGACAAATTCATAAATTTTGTCATAAATGAAACATACGCACCCCCGCCGCCGACCCTTCGAGCTCTCAGACGACTTCTGCAGGAAGAAGTGAGCAGCAAACTAATTAATTGTGGACAATTTGATGATGTGCTTTTTCAAGGTTCAGAGGGTTGTGAGATTTCTCTCTGGCTTACTCAGACAACAAAAGCATAAATGACACCCCTTTTTGCTGCTGACTTTCTGGCTGGCAAACTACTTATAAATGAGTCTGACTGTCTTCACTGGGGATCGGTGTGAATGTGTGGTGGCATTATACGCCAAATTAAATTCAACCTCAATTGAGGGTTAATTCAGTTTTTTGTTGTGCTCTAGCGGCGAACAAACAAACAAACATGAGAGTATCCTTAGTAATGTGATATGAATTCATAGGACTGCAAATCTCCTTCATCTCAGTGTCGTTTCCCCATACTTTTAAGTTTTGTGTGTACGCTGCACAGTGGTTTCAAAAAGTTAAATATGTGTTCCTGTTAAAATAACAGCAATTTTTTCAGATAATTTACAAGAAATAAATAAATAATTTTAGGAACGATAAATATCCACTGGAGATTATTTAAATTTATTAATTCCTTCCAAAAATTTACCACTATTTTTAAGAAAAAGTTATCATAAGCAAAGTGACTTTTATCGTAGGGCGGTACTATGTATAGGGTCAAACCCTTTTTATGGCTGTTAAAATAATATCAGCTATGTCCGTCCATCTGAATGTTTGTCCTTTCTACGAAACATGGTTTTTGAAGCAAACTGAAACCACTGTCCCTGCCATCAATGATGTTAATAAATAAGTAACATTGAATTGTATGATGAAGAAGTGGAATGAAAACAAACACACAAAAAATCATTACTTCATTGACACCCCTTTATACGTTAGCACAGCAGTAAAAGCCACAGCAGCAGTAGAGCTAATGTTTTGAAAATATTTTTCCAATTCCCCGGCAATGAGTGTCATCGAGCTCTTTATTACGTTAGTGTAAATTTTATGCGACACCTCATCATACGCCCTCTTTGGCACTGCCACAGCTACTGCCACACATGAGCCACTTCAGCGATTGTCAAGGCCAGCCACGGCATGTCGCTTCAATGCCACCACATGTAGATGTCTGGATGTGGGTGGTGGCAGAGAGGTGGTGGACGTGCGTGGAAGGGGTTGCACGTTTCCAACAGTGAAGTGAAAAATGATGCAAAACATTAGTTAAGTCATCGTAGTCGTTTTTCTACTATTTCGAGGGTTGTTACAAAAGTTAGCGTAGAATTACATTTCAATTGCAAGTGCTATGATTTACTACTTACGTATATATTGGGAAATAATATATAATAAAATTATTTGTATGTCACTTTGTTAAATTTATAATTACTTATTTTAGCCTTCATATCCATCATAACCTGAAAGAAAGGAAGAATAAAAATATTAGGTTTTTACATTGATTCAATGAAAAATTTCTTTGTTGCAATAAAAGGTTACATTAATGCAACGAACAGTTTTTTAACACTGTTTTTAATGTTTGCAGAGTCATTAATGTATTGGTTTGAATTTGTTAAATAATAATGTGTTTTGAATGATTTTAATTATATTTTTAGTCTATAAAAATACATGAAATGAAAATTGAAGGCCAATGGAAGTAGTTTTTCCGTAATGCATTACATTTCATATAAAGGGTGGTTCAATTTTAAGGGCCGATGTTCATTTTGAATAAAACAAAAATTATTTAGGAAATTATTGTAATTTCTTTTTATTATGATAATATTGGTATGGTTCAATTATGTATTGAACAAAATATCGGCCAAATGGCCGCTGCGACCTCAGCGGCACACCTCCTTCCGGTGGTCCAAATTTTCGATGACGCTGAGGCATGATAAAAGTTCTATGCCGTTAATGTGCCGAATTATCTCATCCTTTAGCTCTTGAATTGTTGCTGGCTTATCGAAGTACACCTTTTCTTTCAAATAACCCCAAAGAAAGAAGTCCAACGGTGTCAAATCACATGATCTTGGCGGCCAATTGACATCGACACGATGAGAGATAACACGCACAGTGAATTTGTTGCGCAAAAGAGCCATTGTTTCTTTAGCTGTGTGGCAAGTGGCACCGTCCTGTCCACATCCATATCTTCCAATTCGGGCCATACACAGTAACACAGTAACTGCCTGACCGGCCTCATTTCGTATGTGAAGTATGGCCCGATGACGTCGCAAGTCCATAAGCCGCACCAAACGAACTGGGCGAGCATGCACAGGTGTTTTCACTTCTCCTACAGACCCGGTTTGCTGAAATTTGCGCACAATTCTCCTGATTGTGGACACATTTGGTCGATTATGCTGATCAAAAAAGCATCACGAAGTGCACGAAATGCATTTTGATTTGAACGCCCAATTTCGTAAAAGGCTTAAAAAACTTTAACGCGTTGCTCGATTATGCATCTTTCCATGTTTCAAATTGAGATAGTTTGAAATTGAGAAATGTCACATGAAATGCAGAAATAACTTGACGTTCAGGTGTGGTTCACATTCAACATCGGCCCTTACAATTTAATCACCCTTTAGCTAGCTGTACTGGTATGCTTAGGAACAAAGAAACCATGTTAGCCCATTGTTTTAGTTAGTTATCCTTATAATTTCTCTGCATATTTTCAATCAGGGATATCAAGTATCCCTAATGGAGAATGTCTGTATCTTTATATTTTTCATACAATTTTTTCTAATTTCTTCGTGATTAGTACACCAGAAAATGTTATGCACAGCTCTTTTGTAAACCAGTGCTATCGGTGTCACTCCTTTTTAGAGCTATCGTGCCTAGCAACTGGACAGACGGACGGACACCGCTGAAATGACTTGAAACGTTGTAAAATGGATTTCCGGAATTTCGCCCATTTTTCTCGATTTGAAAGCTATACAGAAATTATAACTACGTGTAAAATTAAAGAAGATTCGGCATTTAGGCAGTCCAATGTGAGATATACAGCAATCGATACCCGTAGGGTAGCTTGGCAAATCTGATCAAGATACGACCTAAGAAGGCCACAATATCTCCTGGCAATATAGAGAATAATACTGTCTACGTTAGTGTAGTTCTGAAGAGACTCTGCCTGATCGTCAAACACGCCTGAAGGTTGAGATTTGTGTTCAACACCCAGGAAAATAATTGGTTGGAATTCCATCGTAACAATAAAACCCGTAAGGAAAGGCTAAAGTCGGGCGGGGCCGACTATATAATACCCTACACCACTCTCGTCATATTGAATAACTCTGAAATATAAATTTTGTATTTCATGTATAAAGTGTTTATTCTAAATTTCAAAACGATTGGATGTAAAATACAGCTTCTATAGAACTAAAGGGCCAAATCAGACGAAACATATAAATGGGAGCTATAGCTAAATCGTAACCGATTTTCTTCAAATTCGGTAGTGTTGGTTCATGGATCAGGAAACTCTACCATTCTAAATTTCAAAATGATTGGATGTAAAATACAGCTTCTACAGGACTAAAGAGCAAAATCGGACGAAACATATATATGGGAGCTATAGCTAAATCTTAACCGATTTTCCTCAAATTCGGTAGTGTTGGTTCATGGATCAGGAAACTCTACCATTCTAAATTTCAAAACAATTGGATTTAAAATACAGCTTCTATAGGACTAAATGGCCAAATCGGACGAAAGATATATATGGGAGCTATATCTAAATCTGAACCGATTGCGACCTGTAGTCGACGAACAACATTACATGGACAGACGGACGGACGGACAGACAGACAGACATGGTTAAATCGACTCAGCTAGTGATTCGGAGTCGATCGGTATACTTTAAGGTTGGTCTAGCTGTGTTATTTTTAGGTGTTACCAACATCTGCCGTGAAACATACTTATAATACCCTGTACCACAGTGTGGTGTAGGGTATAAAAATAGTACTAGCAACAAAATGTATATTGCCTACACCGTGTGTCGTTTGTATTTATATATAAATAGTTGAAACAACAATAATAACATGGATACGCTATGCATGTCGTGGACAAAAAGTTGTAAACTTAAATGTACATTTTAATGAAAAATGTAAGTAAGAGGGGAATGAGTTTATACTATTAATATTTTAACAGTATTTCAAACAAACTCGGAAAACTGCCGTTTTATTTACACCAGATGAAAAACTCATAATTTTAAATATATTTTTGGAAATGAAACACCCGATAAATTCCAAATTTACAAATTAATTAAATGTAGTGTAGGGCTACAAATTACTTAAATGTAGTGTTTACATCGATTCGGTAATTTAAGTGCAAAAGAGAAAAATGTAAAAAATGTGCTATTTTTACAAAAAAATCAGGCAGCAGACATAACAATAACAGTTACAAACTAAGATTATTTCGACCAATTTCTAAGTAGCGTACATCATAAAATAGAAAACAAGTGAAAGAAATCTATGGTATAAAAAATATAGACTATTTAAAACGCAATTCCAACAAAGCAGTAGAAAGTTCTTCTTTCCTGCAATTTCAGATACTAATTTCTCGTCTATTTATTAAAAATCAAAAAAATGTTGTTTTTTTTCTTTTTTAAAAAATCAATATTTTTTCGATAACTACCCTAGTTCCTGATATATGAAAAACCGGGGAAAAATCAATTGTTTTTTTCGATAACTACCTTGCCAGGGAAATGACGATTAACAAGGGAACTAAAAAGGACGACCACCAGAATTCTCGCTCTGATTACTTACTTGGATAGAACACCGCAAAATAAGAAGAACAATTTAGGTGCATTTCAGTTTTCACTAAGTTATCGAATTATCGGAAGAAACGTTTTAAAAGAAAATAGAAAAATTTGAATTTTTAGTAAAATGGGCTCAATACAACTACACTTTTTCAAGTTTGCAATGAGAAAATATAAATTACAATGAGAAAATATAAATTCATATTGCGAAATGTAAATTCATAATGAGAACATAGAAATTTATACTTAGAATTATAAATTCGAAATGAGAAAATAACGTAGAATATAAACTCATAATGAGAACGTGTAAATTTATATTGACAAATGTAAAATTGTATTGAGAGAATATAAAAACATATTGGAAAATGTAAATTATAATGAGAACATGTAAATTTATAGTAAGATGTGTTAATTCATATTGGCAAATGAAAATTTGTAATGAGAACATATAAATTCATAATGAGTAATATAAAGTCATATTGGGAAAATATAAAAAAATAATGAGAAAATATAAATTCATATTGATACCATTTAATTCAGTTACTGATAAGATATTAAGAATTAAGAAAAAATAGTAGATTAAAAACTCCAATTGAGTATTATCCAACGTGCATATCATTTTAACTTAATCTCTTGCACAATCTCCGCCATTCATGTTGACCAGGACTCATTTAAAATGTGCTCGAGATATTGAATTATTTTTTTGCATACAGCCCAACACTGTACCGGAACAGCCCAAATATGTAGGGTTAGACCAAATATATGGGCTTAAGCATTGGAGAATAAGGACCTAACCTTAAAACAAGTGCTTCCCCGAACGAATTTTATAATATTCGATAAATTGAGTTAAAAGTTTCTCATTATGAATTTATGTTTTCTCATTTCGAATTTACATTGTCTCATTATGCGTTATATGTTCCCATTGCAATTTTACATCTGTCAATATAAATTTACAAATTCTCATTACGAGTTTATATTCTTCGTTATTTTCTCATTACGAATTTATATTTCTCAATATATATTTCTATGTTCTCATTACAAATTTACATTTCGCAATATGAATTTATATTTTCTCATTGAAATTTACATTTTTTCAATATGAATTTACACATCTTACTATTAATTTACATGTTCTCATTACAAATTTACATTTTCCAATATGATTTTATATTCTCTCAATACAAATTTACAATTACCAATATAAATTTACATGTTCTCATTGCAAACTTGAAAAGGTGTAGTTAAAAATGTCTGTTGAAAAATCTATCGATAAATGTTGAAATTATATCCTTTTGGTAGAAGTAATAGCACTTAATTAAAATCATTTTTTTATACCCCACTAATGTGAGTTGCTGCGGGCTAAAAGTGCAACACAACGAACGAGTGACCTAAGAGACCCCAAGAATATTTGGCGTAAATCAGATTTGGGCCATTCTAAGTCATTTAAGCAATGTCCGTCTGACTGTGTGGCTAAGATCCATCTTTGATCTTAGCCTATCGATATTTATTATAAATATCGATAGGCTAAGATCACAGATGGACAATATTGGTCGACTCCTTCAAGTTCTTCTCCCACAAAGGGTAAACATTTATATTGATTATTATTATGTTGATGACATTATTGGGGGATCTACGAATCCTGTAGTTCCTATCTATTCCCAGGATGGGGACTGGACAGTGATCCCAGATTGGTCACCAATCCTAGATTTTCTGGAATCAAACTGGTAGTATCTTCGGCTACGCAGTCTGAATTTGACCTTTTTTGGTGTTTGTGTTATGTTTTGAGCTTTGGTGTGTTCTGACAAAAATTTTTATCTCGAACATTTTGTAGAACATTTCATCCCCGCCCTCCCCATTTTAATGGGTGTTTTTTTCGATTTGTTAAGCTAGAGCTAGAGGGTTAAAATGGCCTTAATATTTTCTATAAACTTGCTGAATATACCCTATACCAAAAAAATTGATTTTTGTTATATACATTTTGTACAATGTGGTTTTTAAGCTATTTAGGGTGCCTAGACATGTTCAGATTGTATTTATATGTTCACAAAAGTTCTTCAGATTTACGTTGGCTACAATTTTGAGAAGCATTGTTAGTGAAAAATTACGAGTCCCCGGAATTTATGCTGAAAAAAGTGAAAAAAATATTTTTTCCTTCACTTGTTCCGAAAAAAGTAACGGAAAAAATTTTTTTTCGCAAAAAATTTTAAGCAACTTTATTCAGCATATTCTTAGCTACATTAATGCCAAACATATTTAAGCGGTATCACCAAGTCTGAATTAGTTGCTGGACAAAAGCTTATGACACCTTTTTCGAGGGGCCCACTGATTTCCATAAAAATAAATTGGTCATCATTTTCGCCAAACCGAGTATAGTTATACTACCCTTTGATAGTATAATCGAACCTATACTGTCAAGTCCGTGTATTTTTTTCACTGTTGCACAGTGTAATTGTAAGCGTGGGGGTAAGGGGTTCTTTTTCAGCATCTGGAATGCTTGAGTGGAAGCACTTTCCTCCAATGACATGTGTGTGTAAAAATAATTCAAAGTTAGCCAAATTATAAGCAGTTACTACTTTCGAGTTTAGCTTACCCGTCAGGTTATTTGGTAATGGGATATTTTGGTGGGTAAGAGCGCTATCCCATATAGTTCCCGATATACCTGAAATTGAATCAAATTTTGCACTTTAGAATCGACATTGCACTTTATTATCCCCTCATCTTAGAGAGGAGGGTATACATCATTTGCTACGAAACAAAAGGATAACACATCGAAGGAGTGACTTTTAAGTTATTTGAGCAATGTCCGTCCGTCCGTCTGGGTGTCTATCTGTGTGTCCGTCTGCTGGCTGGTGCACGCTATAACTCTCGAAAGGAATAACCTATTGACTACAAATTTGGTATGTAGTAATATTTTTTTCTATCTCCGGCTAAGTTCGAAGACGGGCCATATTGGTCCACTCCTTCTAGTACCTCCCCCATAAAGGGTTAATATTTAGCGATTTATGGATTATTTAATAACTTATATACTACTTATTTGAATCTTCTAAAATTATACACATAGTATTGGTTTATTACTCACTATTGCCTCGGGAAAAATGGTCGAAGTTGCCACGACCCCTTTTGGTACCTCGCACACAAATGGACCATTTTGTACCTAAAGTTAACTGCTAATAGCTTTAATATAGCTTCATGGAAATACTTGCAATTTTTTGTACAGTGTAATATTTTTATAGTAACTAGAGTCCAGTGAAAAGTGGGCGTAATTGGCACGCCCGTTTTGGTACCTCCCACACAAATCTATTTTTTGAGTTAACAACTTATAACATGAACACCAGTGCATAGAATGACTTGAAATTTTGTACAGCGTAATCGTTTTATAGTACCTACAATCCAGAGAAAAATGGGCAGTAAAGCCATGCCCCTTTTGGTACTTCCCACACAAAGGTACTATTCTGTACGAAAAGTTTACAGCTTTTAACTTTAATACTAGTGCTTACAAATACTTTAAATTATGTACAGTGTAATGTTTTTATGGTACCTACAGTCTGTCGAAAAATGAGCGTTATTATCACCCCGCTTTTGGTACCTCCAACGCAAACGTACCATTTGGTACACAATGTTAACACATATGTATATTCAACAATTCTACACAATGTATAGTATTTAAAATTCCTACAGTTATACAAACCTGTAAAAGAGCCAAGACATACCAAAATTATATAGCTCATAAGTGCTTATTTACATTGCTCACAAAGTGAATGTATGCATACCTTACTGAAAATACCCGACTGAAATTTCTTACTTGTTTTTTTTGCGGCAGCGTACATATTTTGTCTCACTTATTTAAGAATTAAATGGAATTGATTTGAGTGCGATGATTACTACTCAATTTAAGCATGATAAATTTTATCATTTATTTTAGCCTGATCAATTCAAAAATCAAGATTTTTGTAGCTGGTATTTTTCTACATATCTGGAAGTTTGCAAGTGGTATCTTCGATAAAAATAAAGAAGGAGCTAATGTCACAATAATTTCCAACAATCTAAATCAATAGATTATTGCTAAGATTTCACACAAATTGCATAATAATATGAAATCTGTTGATTTTTTTTAGAAAAAATTTAAGAAAAAACCAACCATTTTACGAGCATTTATTTTTAAAGGTATGTACATCTATATATATAAAAATGAAATGATGTTCGTTGGTACGCGATGGACTCGAAAACGGCTGAACAAATTTTGCTGAATTTTTGCATGAGAATATCTTTTGGTGCGTGGAAGGTTCGTAGCTATATTCGGTTTTGATTGGACAAAGGGGCGTGGCACCGCCCATACAATGTAAAATTTAAAAGTGGAATATCTTGGGTACTATTGGTTCAAAATGCTCGAAATTCGATATGTGTGACCTTGGTACCAATACACATCATGGAGCCAAACCGGGGTGATAGTGACAGTGGGCGTGGCACCGCCCATACAACCTAAAATTCAAATATGAAATATTTCGAATACTTTTGGAGCAAAATTCTCGAAATTGGGTATGTGTGACCTTGGTGTCATTACGTGTCATGTAGCTGAAAACTGGGGTGATAGTGACAGTGGGCTCTGACATTTAAAAATGCAATATTTCGATCACTATATCAGCCATGGTTTCGAAGTTTGGCTGTCTGGCCTTGGTACCAGTAGGGGTGATGGAGCTACAAACAAGAACGATGGAAACACTTGGCATGACACCCCCATATAAATAAACAAGTAAAAGCGTTAAGTTCGGCCATGCCGAATCTTATATACCCTCCACCATGGATAGCATGTGACCTCACAAAATAACTCAAACCTAAAGAAAATAACACCGAAGACACAAAAAATATAGTAGATGAGAACAGTAGGAATCACAACATGTTAGATGTTATATATGGGAGCTATATCTAAATATGAACCGATATGGCCCATTTGCAATTCCAAACAACCTGCAACTATAAAAAGTATTTGTACCAAATTTGATCAACCTAGCACTATTATTGCGGACTGTAGCGTGATTACCACAGACGGACGGACATGGCTAAATCGTCTTAGAATTTTACGACGATTAAGAATATATATACTTTATGGGGTCTCAGATCAATATTTAGAGGTGTTACAAACGGAGTGACAAAATGAATATACCCCCCATCCTATGGTGGAGGGTATAAAAATTTAGATCGCAATATTTGAAATTGCATTGCTGCGATATCTTTGCAAAAGAGAGTGATGAGGGCGTGGCGCCGCCCATACAACCCGAGATGTGAATTTGAAAAATTTCCAATATCATTGCAGGGCAGTTTTGAAAATTTGCACGAAAATAGTGTCGATGGACAAAGTACGCAAATCCAAATATAGAGAGGCGTTCATCGTATTCAAATTTATAGTGGATGCTGATAGCACTCTACGGAATCTGATTAAAAAGCTGATCAGTGGAAGTATCTGTGCATACGACACGCTTGCTGAAAACGAAATAACTGGAGACCATTATTTCTAGATTGATGTCTGACCAAGTGTGTTTAGTATTCAAGTGCCTTCAAAGTTAGCACGTGACTTAACAAAATTGGGAGATATCGGAATAGAGGGAGTGACAACGCGCATGCAATATCGTTATAGACAAAATAAATACTGATAGAATTATTGCACTAATTGGCATGACTGTATTTCACAGCCCCAACAGAGAATGAGCGTCGTAGCTTCCCACTACACGAAATTTGTGCATTTAAGTGCAATATGGATGACCCGTAATATCAAGAGTGTCAACATATCATATGGTTCTATTTCACTGAAACGCACTTTGAGGGCAGCTAGTATTACATACAAATTGCAACGTTTGTATGACTTTAAATATACTAAAATACTTGTATTTACAGGGATAATATTTAAACTTTTCATCGGTTTGCTAAGCTATAGCGGTTTTGTATATAGACAAAAATCATTTAAATTTCAAAAAAAATATTACTTTGCAGTATCGTTTTTGGTATCTTCATCTTATTAAAATGTGGAGCATTATATGCCCCTAATTTCGTCCTACTAACTTTTGTTGGTTACCTCCCTATAACGTCTCGCCGCTTTTAATGATACCGTTATAACATTCGCCTTCGTTAGATTTCACTTTAAGAATTCTTTTTGCGGCAGTAACTAACCAACCCCTTTTTCTGCTTTCGTTCTGGAATCCATTCACATCTCCCTTAACAGTATGGACAGAGATGAAAAAAGCGCCAATTTTATTCCAAATGCGTTTCGTTTCGCTGTATCATTTTTTGTGTGGCGCATAGCTCAAAACGTTTTATTTTTCGGTTAACCATTTTTCGCTAAAACGCAGAGTTACTAACTAACGAAGAATACTTAAAAACACATTCATCCTGAGCAATATGGCCAAGACCGCGGCCACATCCATGACATTTGTATGCTGCTTAGAATGCTCTTAGTTTTTGTCCTGTGGTATCGCGTTTGCTTTTGATTTGATCATGACCGTTTCGTTTTGGTCGCTGTCAGACCGGGTCCGGGTAGTGTTGCTAAAGTGGTCCGGAAGTTTTTGCCTCTTTTGTTGTGGCATCGTTCGCTGTGCATTGGGTGAGCCAGGACTCATAAACATATGCAGCTCACGTTGCCCGGCATAAATCTAATGCGTTCTGCTCAACGCCTCTTTTTTCCCACATCATCAGTTGTTGCTTCATTGTAGCCGTCCGTTGTGGATGCTTGAACCCGTACCCCACGTCCGCGTCCTTGCCGTTGCAGGACGTCCAATGAAAGTCTATTGACTTGAGCTAAGGGCGAACAGCAGCATCAGCTATGTGCGTTTGTCCCCGTCGTCTAGTCGCTCGTCGAGATGTGATTTTATTTGTTGTCGAGGGGTTCACTGACTGTTTCTCTCTCTTTGGGGTTCGACGACTTAAAAAGGGAAACCACTGCATTTTGTTTGGCCAAAATATTTGTGTGGCTCTAGATTCAAATCTTTAATGTTCTTTTGTCACAAAAGAGAGAGAGGGGAGAGTCACACTGTGAGGGGAGGAGTGAGTTTGCCTGAGCGGAAGGGGTTTCTTTTGCACGCTCTAACGCCTTACTTAATCTCTCCGGGGACATTTAAAGTTATTGAAAGCTTTTCATTTTGTACGCTCGTGTGTGTCTGTCAGTGGAGTGTGAGCGAGTGAGTGCGTTCAGAAAGGACCTTTTTTGCATTCAGTCGAAGTGTTTCTTTGTTGACAGTGAGTTCTTATGTCTGGCGAAGCGGAGTGAAAGTGAAATTTAATTCAATTAAATACCAAATATTTTTATTTTGTGGACAAAATCATGATCTACCTCAAATTCATTATATGTAGTCATGCGTGTTGGTAAGTAATGTTAGAATATAAAGTTTTATGCCGATCAATGTTAATGTAAAGAGGATTGTTTCGACATATACACGCAAAGAAAAAATTCGTTTCTGCGAAACGAAGTATTAGACAACTGCAATTCTCGTTTACGACGACTGAAATTCTTTTGGTCAGAACAAACAATTGCTTACGCGAAATAAGTTTCTGCCACAACAAACGAAATTTCAGTTCCGGCAAACGAGAATTTCAGTTGTCTAATATTTCGTTTCGCAGAAACTGTTCCGTTGAAGAACATATTTATATGTAAAATGTAGCGATGTATAGCTAGCTTCGATTCAGCTAGGTCAAATCTTATATATCCTTCTCCATGGATCGCATTTAGCACAAAAATATTGAAATAGGGGAGTATATTTCTATGCGAGTTATATCAAAATGTGAACCAGTAGAAACAATTTTGTAGGAATGGATTTGGACAACATAATTATGTTGAAATTTGTGGTTTTTATGGCGTCAATGAGTCAAATTTTATAGTAATATGGGCGCTACAACGTAGACGATTGGGGCTATAGCAATAACATGCACTTTGACGACCCTTGTTCGTGTGAATGCTTTTGGTTATAATTTAAGTCAAACCATTAACATTGAATTTCAGACCGATTAGTTGAAATTTGCAGTTTTTATGGGTTCAAAATAAAATTGAATAGTGGTATTGAGTGAGCTGTACCTTTGGGAAATATAGGGTCTTCTTTCTTCGAGAACGACGATGGCCAGGTTACATTATCCAACAATTTTTTTTTTGTGTTGGAGACCTTAGATTCGGGTATACTTTTAGACACAATTTAAACAACAAACATTTAAACAATTTTTTTTGATAAAGTATATTTTTAATTCAATTTTTCATGGAACTTGCCTTTAGTATTTTGACTATATTTTAAGTATAACTACTAAAGAGATCTTCAATGCTAGATGCAAAAAATCACCCTAAATAAAAAATTCGAAGCAAAGGTTTTTTCCATTGGAATATTATCTACTAAAAGTGTAAATAAATCAGGTATATACAAAATATATTACTATATTTAAAAGACTATGCCGTACTACTTAAGTGCAATCAACCATGTTAAGCTGTAAATTTAAATATTCATTTTATAAAAATAATAATAATAGTTTACTCACCTTGAGTCTCAAAAAAATATTAGTAAATTTATTTATTTTTTTATTTAAATTATTATCAATTTAAATTGCATTTAACAACTTTAAAGTATGTGCTGGTATTAAAGTTAAAAGCTATTTACTTTTGGTACAAAATGGTCCATTTGTGTGAGAGGTACCAAAAGGGGCATCCCAATAACGGTCACTTTTCTCTGGACTCTAGGTACTATAAAAGCATTACACTGTACAAAATTTCAAGTATTTGTATGCACTGGTATTAAAGTTAAAAGCTGTTAACTTTTGGTGAAAAAGGTCCATTTGTGTGGGAGGTACCAAAATGGGCAGGCCAATAACGCCCATTTTTCTCTAGACTCTAGGTACTATTAAACCATTACACTGTACACAATTTCAATTCCTTGTATGTACTGGTATTACAGTTATAAGCTGGTAACTTTTGGTACAAAATTGTCCATTTGTGTGGAAGGTACCAAAAGGGGCGTTTTAACTTCGCCCATTTTTCTCGAGGTAATAGTGACTAATTAACTTATACTAAGTGTATAATTTCAAAGGATTCAAATAACTAGTATAGAAGTCATTAAATAATCAATATTTCACCAAATGTTAACCCTTTGTGGGGGAGGTACAAGAAGGAGTGGACCAATATGGCCCATCTTCGAACTTAGCTGGAGATAGAAGAAAATATTACAACACACCAAATTTGAAGTCAAGCGGTTACTCCTTTCGAGAGTTATCGTGCGCACCAGCCAGCAGACAGACGGACGGACATTGCTCATTCGACTTAAAATGACCCAAAACGGATATCCGCCGAACATACTTAGGGCCTGTTTTTGTAACTTCTTTTTTCCACTTCGCACGTCAAATGGCAAGCGAATGAAATTTTTGGTTTTTACACACTTTGTTTTGGATATAAACAAAGGAGCTTTCAATTATCGCCAACATTTTGGTTCTTATAAGACAACAACGAACGAAATGAAATGTCAAATCAGACGATCAGAAAAATTCATTCGTGTTGGTTATGTTTGCCGTCCTTTTGATAGATAAAGTGAAAATTGTTGGGAAAATGAATAAAAAATGGATAAATGAACCAAACAACATTAACATGTATCTTTTGCTGAAGTATCCACCATAATTTCAAAAACCTCTGTTTATTATTGTGTATAAAATTTATTGAAATCCTACAACTACACTGTTGCTTTTTAAATTGTTTCATAACACCTTAAATTAGATGACCCAAACAATAGTTTATTATACCTATCGACCTAGAATCTCATTTTGAATTGATTTGGTTTTGTCCGTCCGTCTGTTTGTAAATGTATTCTTGTTACCAAATACAGGTCACAATTATGCTCAGATCACTATCAAATTTAGAAAGAACTTTCTTTTTAACTCTAGACATACTGAAATAGGTACAGAAGGTTTCCAATTTAGATATAGCCCCTATATATACATATATGATCAATCAAGCAAATAATTGTATTTATTTTCGGTTGCTGATTATTTCTCATTGTCTAGAATCAGCTGTTGCTACTTTTGCTGTTGTATAAGGTTGCACCCGTTCTGGAAAAAGCTTTAAGAAATGTCAATAACTACATGTAGGTAATATTGGTATAATACAGGAAGACGATGAACAAAAGAGCTTTCTTACCCGAACGATAAGCGACAATGAACCAAATTAACAAAATGATCGCTTGGGTGAGAATAAGAAGAAGAAAATTAGCTATCGCACGTCTGCATTTTGTAACATTTAGCTGAACAGGCTGTTAAGGTCTTACGTCAATCCTTCGATGTGTTACACTCGTAGCAAATGATATATACCCTCCTCTCTAAGGTGAGTGGATAAAAAACTACTTAAGAGCCGGAATACACGTTAAGTATAAGTATTTTTTTCTAGGCAATTATGATGGCTACGAATGTTGGGAATATCTCTTTCATGTAAATCAAGTTTTTTGGTAACAGTCGTTAATAAATTAGAAAAAAGTATTATTTTCAAAAAAAAAATTAGAAAAAGTTTTTTCTGATGGAACGAAAAAAATTAAAAAATTGGAAAACCCCCGCAAAATTCGAAACAACTTCAAAAAATGTATGGATAAATGTCGTAATTATAAACGTTCTGGTAGTAAAAATCATGCTTTTGTATACACTTAGTGGACGCCCACTTTTCACGGGTCTGTAGGTACCATGAAAGCATTGTGTTGCACAAATTTGCAGGTATTTGTATGAACTGGAATCAAAGCTTTATGCCGTTAACCTTATTGCGCAAAATTGTTTATTTGTGTGGGAAGTGCCGAAATGGTCGTGGCAATAAGGCCAATTTTTTACTGGACTATATACATACATATATGATAAAATCAGAAATAATAACAATATAACAAGTAAGAAAGTTCAGTCTGATTAACCGACTTATTAATCCGCCACCCTGAGTCCCCAAACAATTATTAAGTTATTAACTGTTAACTTTTGCCGCAAAATGGTACATTTGTGTGGCACATACCAAAAGAGGGTGCCAATAACGCCCACTTTTCTCTGGATTCCAGCATAACTCTGTACAAAATTTATAGTATTTGTATGCACTGGTACTCGTATTAAAGTTATAAGCTGTTAACTTTTGGTGCAAAATGGTCCATTTGTTTGGGTGATACCAAAAGGGGCGGTACAATAATGCAATTAAAAATTGGCGTTAATTCCCCGCCCCGTTTGGTACCTCTCACATAATGGACCGTTGTCAGGAATTCCAGTCATTATTAACAACTCACGAGGGAATTTCGTAAAGAATAACAACAAGTTAAAAACAAAATGGCAAAACAAATAAAATATGATCTTTTCATTTATCCCGACAAATTCCGTTTTTTAGGTGTTTGTTGTCTGTCAAACCTTTATTGGAAACAAAGATGTTTCGTGAACTAAGCATGAATTCTGCCGAGTTAAAAAAGGGGTCACGTTTAGATATATATATACGTTCATAGTGTCATTGGTCCATATTTCTTCCAAAATGAAGAAAATCAGAATGTTATCGTCAATTGCAACCGTCATCGCAACATGTTAACGGACTATGTGCTTCCTGAAATTCAAGCGCACGGTTTCGGTGAGCTTTGGTTTCAACAAGAGAGCCATACAGCGTGTAAAACAGTGACCTTGTTGAGAAATCATTTTGGTGAGCACTTAATTTTAGGTTTTGATACTGTAAATTGGCCACCTAGATCATTCGATATGACACCTTTCAACTATTTTCTCTTTGGATATGTAAAGTCTGAGGTCTTCAGGAATAAGCCAGCTACGATTGACCGTTATCGCAACATGTTAACGGACTATGTGCTTCCTGAAATTCAAGCGCATGGTTTCGGTGAGCTTTGGTTTCAACAAGAGAGCCATACAGCGCGTAAAACAGTGACCTTGTTGAGAAATCATTTTGGTGAGCACTTAATTTTAGGTTTTGATACTGTAAATTGGCCACCTAGATCATTCGATATGACACCTTTCAACTATTTTCTCTTTGGATATGTAAAGTCTGAGGTCTTCAGGAATAAGCCAGCTACGATTGACGCTTTGGAAGCCGACATTACTCGTGTTATTTGCAAGATACCAGTCGCTAGGCTCGACCGAGACGCCCAAAATTTGACCTTCCAAATGGACCACCTCAGACATAGGCTTGGCCAAAATGTACATAATATAATTTTAAAACGGTAAATGCCATAACGTGTTCTTTTAACCGATAATAACAATTTTAAGTTCACTTTCAAATTTATGTGTTTTATTTTACATAATAAATCAAACCTCACGATGGATCATCCGATATATGTATAAGGTGGTTCACCATGGTGGCATTTCTCGACTTAGAATGGGCTTTTAACAACATTCACTCAGATGCAGTAATTGATTAGACTAATTCAAAGCATGCTTAACAGAAGACGCGTAACAGCATATCTTGGGTCCACAACTCTAACAAGGTTTTTAAACAGAGGAACCCCATAAGGAGGAGTACTGTCTCCACTAATTTGAAAAACGTCCTCCAAGACATCCTACAGGTGACTCTGAACAAGTTGGCTAGATGGGCCAGAAGCAGCGGTTTGGGCGTTAAGCCAAAGAAGACAGAATTGGTTCTACTACAATGAATAATGTCCCACATGTGGATCCTCCTCCTCGGCTAAATGGAACAGACCTAGTCTATTCTGAAAGTGGAAAATTTTAAGAAATACCTCTAGATAGGAAACTGTTCTTCAGACTTAAAGTACTGGAGCGTGTAAGGAAAGCCAACATCGCCCTATATTACTGCAGGAAGGCTGTAGGTTTGCAGTGCGGCCTCTCCCCTAAAATCGTTTAATATATATATATATATATATATATTTGGTCGGAAAATTTAAAATTTTTCTTTCTGGTCGGATGGTCGGACCAACACAATTGTGGTCGGTTTTATTCTGAAATATTTAAGTTGTAGTATAATACAGAATAAATTGAAGATTAATATCAAAGTAAATTACTGAAAGTTAAACCTTTTCACTGCTGGAAATACCAAGAAATGTTGATTGTCAATCCCAATATATTTCTTAATCGCTGCAAGCATTATCGACATGTTGATCGAAATTGTAGACAACTACATTGTAATACAATTTTATTAGAATTTTATTTGGCTCGGCAATGGAAGTTACATTTACCGGAAATGTGGTTTGTAGTTGTCTAAATTATCTTTTCTGGTGAAAGAAATTATTTCTTTCATTCCTGTTCTGTAGGCCGAGAGTAGATTAATGCCGAAATTTTGGTTCATAAATCTCAGCATAATTGCGGAATTTCGCCATTTGTGTTCAAAGAAACAAATTATAAACTTTGCTCATATGTTTCACTCATAAATTATTCAGGCAGATTCGACCTTCTGCATGACTTAGGACTTTACAGTTTAGTCTACTTCTGCTATTTTGCTGAAATTTTGTAAATTTCCTACCATCACTGATTTTTTCAACTTTTAAAATACTACAATTAACGAAAGTTCGTACTATTGTGTTCTAGAACTCACAGGCTTTAGTCATAAATGAGGGAAGTTAAAAATTATTTTTAACGTTGAAATCAGTTCAGCAAAACTTTACTTTTTATAAATAAGGCTTTCTATAAACAATATTGCATCCTTTTTTCCGTTTTTGAAAAATTTTGTTATTTGTCACAAACTAGGTCATACAACTTCAGAATATTGTTTCTTTAATTCATAAAATAAGAAAAACTCAATTCAAATTCCAAAAGATATGTTCAAATGTATATTGAAAGTTTTATAAAAAAAGTAGAAATTAACTTGAGTCGGTTAACTCCCTCTGTATTAATAACAAACATGTGAAAACAAACATAAATTATTTATAAATGCAGAATTTCTCTTTTAATGTTACACAGTTCTTGAAATTTATAAATTGACTTTTAGCAACTAGGATTTATCCATATTCCTCAGTCACGGTGTAATCTACAATAATAAAACCAATAGTTGTTTGGGATTGGAAATGGAAGAAGGATCCTAACCGATTTTATTTCTTTACACCATACTTCAAGTAATTGAAGTATGATATAGACGCAACATGCGTCTAAGTTTACATAGAACTACTCAGACTTACAGTATCATCGTAGGACCATGATTTCATATAGCCCCAAATAGATGTCCCATTCAATTTGAATTCTTGGCGCCTTGTAACAAATATTATGATTTTGGGGTGCAATTCGGCAATTATTATTTCCATTGGTAATGGATCTCATTGTTACCAAACTTTACAAAATATCGAAAACTTTGATTTTATAAAATTGGTCGGCTACAACGGGTTTTGGTCGGTTTTTGGAACAATTTTGGTCGGACAAATATTTCTCCTGTGGCAACACTGGTCAGTGGTTACTTAAATGAGAGTGGTTGAGAGGTAATTTTATTGTGCTCTATAATTGCTCTGCCTCTCAGAGATGAAAGTAAGCTTTTTCTTCTTACTTTAAGCCATATTAAGCTTAATTTTCCTTTTCAAGATTTTTTTCATGAATTCAAGAATTATATACTTATTGTAAGCCTTACAGCGCTTGATTTTTTCAATTTAAGCCGATTTATACTTGTTTTAAAAAAAAACTTAGTACGAACGTGCTTAAATTTTTAAGTACGATTTCGGCTTAAATTGAGAATTTTTTACTTGACTTTAGTATGTCATTTCTGTGTACGTTAGCATCAGTTCTGACGGGACAAAGCCTGATCGCCGAACACGCCAGAAGATTGGGTATTGACTCCAATGACTTCTGCAGAAGCTGAGATGAGAAAGAAGTGGAGAGCATTGAGCACTTGCTATGCGACTGTCCCGCTTTGAGTAAACGACGACTGGACATACTGGGGGCGGCAGTCTAACAGATCTTTCCGGTACCGACATTCATACTATCGATACATTTTTATAACAAACAGGTTGGTTTCGATGAGCGTCATTTCAGCCCGTGGTAACACTAAGGACCTAAACTGGCCTATGTGAGCTGAAAAAAACGGACCTAACCTAAACCTATGTATGCAGAAGGAGACATATTCATCCGCAGTCAAACAAACACACATTGGAAAACGAGCCAATGAACCCAATTGGTGAAGTATGTTCAGCAATGGGACAGTTTTTTTGATACTTCACCAATTGGTGAAGTATGTTCAGCAATGGGGCAGTTTTGTTGATTGATAATGAAATATAACATTAAATATTTGATTCATTTCAAGGAGCACATTAATGTAACTGTTAAATGTATGCTACAATGCTTTCTGTATTTCATAAGTAAGTGAATGGTTAGCAGAGGAATAGTAAAGCTTGTATTCTGCATTAAGAACCATTGTTAGAGATAAGAAAAGTACGTACTTCAAGTTAGCCAGACAGACTAAGAGCCTGTTCAACGAAATGTACCTGAACATATTCTCACCCTAGCAATTATATTTTTAATTTGGTTCATTGTCACTTTTCGTTCGGGTAAGAAAGCTCTATTCTTCCTCGTCTTCTTGTCAAAGACCAATATTACCTTTAGCTGTAAAAGTAGCAACAGCTAGACAATGAGAAATAACCAAGCAACCGAAAACAAATACAATTGTTCGCTTGATTGATCATATACGAGTAGGCGCTATATCTACATCGGAAACGTTCTCCACCCATTTCAGTAAGTCCTTGATTTAAAAAGAAGGTTTTTGCTAAATTTCATAGTGATCTGAGCATAATTGTGACCTGTACTTGGGTTACAAGGATACATCTGAAAACAGACGGACGGACAAACCAATCTAATTCAGAAAGAAGTTCCAGGTTGATAGGTATAGTAAAAGATTGCTTGGGTCATCTAATTTAAGGTATTATGAAAAAATGCAAAAAGCAGCAGTGTGGTTGTAGGATTTAGAAACATTTTAAACACAAATTTTTTAAATTATGGTGGATACTTTTACAAAGAAAGATACATGTTTGTTTTTTTGGGTTCATTTATCCATTTTTTCATTAATTTACCCAGCAATATTCACTTTATCTTTCAAAAGGGCGGTAAATATAATCGGCACGAGTGAGTTTTTCTGATCGTCTAATTTGACATTTCATTTCGTTTTTTGTATACATTCAAAACAATGTGTGCAAAAACCAAAAATTTCATTCCCCTGCCATTTGACATGCGAAGCGGCAAAAAAGAAGCTATAAAAACAGGCCCTAAGATTAAGTTTTATTAGTTTTACAACAATATCAAAATTTACGACATTTTTAAATATATCGATGATACTGGACTCTAATAAGTTCTTAACTTGTATATTTCCTCTGGTCATTGATGTGCCTTTTTCTCACTTTATGCTTCCCGCACACCTGTACCAAATCAGTAATTAACTTCTCTGTAAAATCCACATAAAAGTAACCTACAAACACACCTTGAAAATACCATCAATCTCATTTTTTGAAAAACTTCATCCATGCGGCTCTTCGGTGTACTGAGCCATTATAGTTTGACAATGTTAAATAACAAATTACTTCAAAGTCAAAATACTTAAATCTCAATTACTCATAAAAATTCCACACAGACACCCTGGATCTCATCCCCATTAAAAGACGAAACATACTCGTACTACATACATAGGTAAACAAAATGACACATGTGAGGAGATCTCCCGGATATCTCCCCCTGTAAAAACAAAATCTGACAGTGACCTGTCATCATCATCCCAGCACATCTCTGACGCCATGAGCCAGGAGCATATCTGGCGCATAGTATAAGGGGAGATAATGGTTACGGCAACGTTTGACTAATGAAAATGTCGGCAATATTATACGGCCCCCTAGTCCATAGCCTGCTGGAATATAAGTGCAAAAACAACAACCTATAAAAGTAAATGAAGTTTGCCCTCCATCCACCCCATCCACGGATTGTTTCTATGATGGAGTTGTTAACAGTGATACTCAGTCGTATCTTTGTTGTCTTTAGGCCGAATTCCGTTTTGTTGCCAAGTATTTGTGGTGGTGGATGACGTAGAATAAGCGTCGACTGTTGTTTTACCGGGGCTGAAGGCAGCAACAGTGATGGTAACTGTCGGTTGGTGGTAAAGCTAATGGAGATGTGATGCTGAGGACGATGATGGCGCTGACGTAGACTTTGATGACAATTCTGACCTTACACAGTGGGTCGATTACATAAACATTTGGTTACAATATCACAACTTGTAAACGATTGGACAGATTGTTTTACCGTTATGGTCCTTTTTGTTGTAGCAAATTCCTTTAAAAATAAAAGCTGCAACATTTCAGCCAAATTTTTTAGAAAATGTTGCATATATGTCTTATCCAAAAGAACGACCTCTATATGGGGACTACATCAAAACGTTGATCGATATGTTTTCGTTATGCAGAATTTTAATATAAATAATAATAAAATAAAAGAATTTTAAGTAAAAAATGCATATTTTGCATTGTTTCAGCCAAATTGTTTGGCAAAGGTGGAGAATACGGTTTAGATAAATATATTTAAGAGCGACCTCTGTAGTAGAGCTATATCAAAACATCTTACCATATGACCAATAGTCGTTGTGCAGAATTTAAGTGGAAATGAAACACAAACTGCAAATTTCAGCCAAATAGTCTAGAAAATGTAGTATCTATGGCTTAAATAAGAATGCTTAAGAGCGACAACTATATATGGACTATAACAAAGTTTGAACTGATGAGGGTAATTGTTGCTGTGTAATTGTACTTTATAAGGTTTGAGATCAATATTTCAAGATGCTACCAACAGAAGAACAATGTTGGGAGTATGATATGGTGTAGATTATTACAATTAAAAAAAATATTTCCGGGGGCGTTTTTGATCATAAGATGGCTGCAAATAGTCGTACTGTTTCACAGTCGCAGTACAAATTTCACAGTCGCAGTACAAATAGCAAATAAGAAAATTTTAGTTGAGTAATTTGACAGAAGGATATCTCCAATGTCAGAAGAAGTAAGTGAATATGGTCAGAACTTTGAGAAATTTAGAAAGGTAATACAACACATATTAAATCTGAAGTCATTCTATAACTGTATTTCCTATATCATTATATCGTGCTCATCATCCAATGAGCCAGACCAACGGACGCTTAGTAGAGGAATTTCGAAAGGAATGGAAATAATCTGCCATTCGTAGGTGAAGCTTTAAATTTGGCTCGTACATAGCGGAGTGGTCCACCTTGGCTATACAAAAATGTAAAGGTGTATAACTTCTGTGTTAGTTGAATGTGCATGTTTTATTTTGGTATAATACAAACTACTCTTAGCAAATAATAACAAATTTAAAGTTTTTTTGTTGGAGAAATCATCAATGAGCCCATTCCAAGAAAAAATGATGTGCGGGTGAATAGAAATTGGGATTTTACAAAGACACAAAACTTTTCTCGTTAACAGAGCTCTGTTATTAAGTTAGCAGATCTCTATGTAAACGCATGAATCTGTCGAATTGAAAGGAGTGAGTCCATAAATTATATATTCATGAAAGGTCTTGAACTCGCCAGAAATATATATCTCATATTTCAAGACGCGTTCAGAATCTGAATATTTGCAATTTTCTACTTGACTATGGTTAGCAGTGCTCTACTAAAACACTTGAATTCGTCGAATAGAAAAGGGTGAGTCCATAAATGTTATATTCATGAATAGGTCTTTCAACGACCTTTCCAGAAATATACATCTTACATTTCAAAACGTTTTCAGAATCTGAATATTTGCAATTTTCTACTTGACTATATTTTAAAGAAGAGCCCACTGTGTTATGAGCCCACAAAATATTATGAGTGGGTATAGCTAGTATATGCCCATGAATAGTTCTTGCAAAGTTCCAGGACGTGAAATTCCACATTCTGAATATTTGCGATTTTCTATCTGACTAGTTTTTAATAGAAGAGCCCACAGCGCAAAAACTACTAAAAATTACAACTAACTCAAAACATTTTCAGGTTCTCAGTACACATTTTTTGGAATCACCCTTTCTATTCGACAGATTCATGCTTTTTAATAGATTTACTCAACCTTACTGCATTAACAAAGCTCTGTTAACTTGAAAACATTAATACACAGAAAGAAAAATGCCATACTAAATTCAAGTAAAAAATTCTTAATTTAAACCGAAATCGTACTTAAAAATTTATGTACGTTCGTACTAAGTTTTTCTTAAAACAAGTATAAATCGGCTTAAATTGAAAAAATCAAGCGCTGAAAGGCTTACAATAAGAATTTAATGCTTGAAATCAAGTAAACATTTCTTGAAAAGGAAAATTAAGCCTAATATGGCTTAAAGTAAGAAAAAAAAAGCTTACTTTAATCTCTGAGAGACAGAACCAATATAGAGCAGGGACCGACACACTCATACAACCAAACAAAAACATTTCTCTCTTTCAATGTAAACGGAGTGAATTATTTTATACGCATTCAATGTGTGAGAGGAGAGAACCGCCCATGGGCGCAGCGCTGCCAGTTTAGGGGATTTATCCCCAATTTGGGGATTTTTCTTTGTAAATGGGGATATATTTTTTGGTTTGGGGATCCGGCGAATTGGTGAGGATTGCAATTTCTTATTATTACATGTCTTCATTTATGTTAAAATTTGTATTTTCTGTTAAAAATTGTGTCAAAAGTTCGTACAAAAAGAATCTTTGACTAACGCCCTCGCAGTGTATTAGAATACGACTTAAATAGACTACCTGAATTAATTGCAATACGTATTTCTATAGATATTTATAAATCTCAATGGAAACAAAATGTTGTTTATAAAATGGAAAGAATTCTTCGGAGACGACATTACGAACAATTGAAACTCTTTTTCTACTAAAGTTTACATGTATCAGGATTATGATGGTCCAACTCAATTTTTAAGAACTGACATCCCTAGTATTAACCTTTTTGCCAATTATTTAGTCCATTGGCAGAAATTATAAAACCAGAACGTCTCATGGTCATGGCTTAAGTGTATGTCCATGGACATGAGACGTTTAATCGTCTCCTCTCTTCAACCTAACCTAATACCAGAAAGATGTACAAAAAATTAGATGATGTAGATGAGATGGAAGACTTTGAATCAGATATATTTGATATAATGACTATTTAAAACGTTCGTTTTCTACAAACACAATGAATTATAGTACAAAATACCTTGAATTTTAAAATACTCCATTCACATGAGTTAAAATAGTATCTGGGGATTTTTTTGGGGATGAGAAATCTTTTTTTGGGGATTTTGTGGATAAAAAATAAAATTTTGGGGATTCGGCACTTAAAAAAACTGGCAAGCCTGCATGGGCGCTGTTTTGCCGATCTCTGATATAGAGCACAATAAAATTAACCTCTCAACCACTCTCATGCAAGTGGCTGATTTTGGCTGACGCAACATCGAACACACATGCATATAAATTGTCGAGATGTACGTATATGTACATTTTGTGCGCGACCATATCCAATTCGTTTCTCGCTCAAGCAGTGTTGGCAAATACATTACTTTTGCTGTCAAGCAATTGTGTTTTGACATACCATTTTAAAAAATTGAATTTTTTTGCAATACCGTGGCAAAAATGGTATAATTAATATAAATGGTATATAGGTATAAAACCGACGAAAGCACAATAAATCTAGTATGACCAGGCTTAAATCAAGAACTGATCTGGCTTAAATCAAGTATTGGTTAGGATTAAATCAAGAACTGATCAGGTTCAAGTATTATCAGACTTAAATCAAGTATTGGGCAGGCTTAATTCAATCAAAAATTTCTTCATTGAAGCCCGTTTCGCACTCAACTTAATCCGATAAAATCTTAAATCAATCGCTTTATGCTTAAAATAAGAATTTTTCGGCTTAAAATCAAGCCTAATCAGGCTTAATAAGCGCTAAGATTAAGAATTCAGGGCTTAAAAATCCGTACTTGATTCAAGTGTTTTGTACCTGTTTTAAGAAAATCCGTACTTAACGTACTTCTGACAACGCTATGGCTTGATTCAAGTACGGATTACTAAATTTTTTCTTTCTGTGTAGATTTCATCGTTGTTACTGCATAAACAGAGCTCTGTTAGCTCGATAACATAGCTCAGTTAACGAACAATGTTGTGTGTATTTGCTACAGGGTGGAGCGCGGTAATTTGCTTATTTGGGAATGAAATAAAAAAGTTATGAACCTTAGAAGAATTTATTTTATATTTTAATTATATTGAACAGTAAGGGCATTTTTAAATTACATGATTTTAAATAGTGTATGTGGCAAATGTCGACCTTCGCTATCCACACACTGCTGCATACATTTTCTGAAGTTTTCATGAACTCTAACAAGCATGTCGACTGGTATTCTGGCAATTTCAGCCTCAATATTTTTAATTAGGTCCTCCACGTGGTGTTGGGAGGGTTCCTGTTGGAACCGTGTATTCTCTAATTGCATTGCCTCAAGAGCCGGCTGAAAAAAATCCTGTATCATAGTCAAGTACCGTTCGGAGTTCACAGTTACGGCAAGACGATTATCCTGGAAAAAATCTCTCCTCACATGTCCAATGCATGATGGCAACTGAAGGGCAGACGAATACAAATCTCCCGTCAGCCACTATAAGCCACCCACACTCTCCACTGTATTCGACCAAAAGTGCCGCCACAGCCTGAAGTGCAAAAAGCAAATTCCCGCGCTCCACCCTGTACTTAAATTTGAATATATCTTCACATACGTAAAAATGGGATTTAAATTGTTATTAGTATTGGCGCCATATATTGCCAAAGTTCAGAATTTTTATGTAAATTTCAAAATGAAGCCACATTTCCTACAATTGCAAAGCCGTGGTGTTAATATAGGGATTTTGAATCCAGCCCGGTATGACAGATATAGAGAAAAACTGAAGATTCAAACTTTCAGCATTTTCAAAATATTGCTGAATTTCTAGATTATAATCCTATTTTTGGATTTTTAAGTACTCTAGTTTAGGCAAATATTGTATGGGGTGGTGTAAAACGCACACAAGTTACACCCTGTAGCTCACCCTTTGTATTTACCAAAAGTCAAACTTTAAATCTAAAATTCCATGTACCTCTTCTATACACTGAAAATATTTTCTTCGTACTATTTACGATACATTCTTCATACTATTTTCTTCAGACATTCTTCATATTAAAGGGTTTTCCAACAAGAGGTGTTATTTTGGTATTCAAAGAAAAATTCAATTTTTTGAGATAAATGATCGGATGTTTATTTCGTAATAAAGAGGAAGTTATGCCGTTAATAATGAAAAACAACATCAATGGCCACCACGACCACGCTTACATGACCATATCCTTTTCATGAAATTTTCCATAACCAAATCGCAAAGTCGCTGCCCTCACGAATTCTATCTTTGAGGTTTTGAATCGACGCTGGGCTGTTGGCGTAGACCTTATCTTTCACGTGGCCCCAAAGGAAGAAGTCGCAAGGTGTTAAATCACAAGATCTCGGTGGCCAATTGTGATCACCTCTTCGAGATATAACACGGTCCGGAAACTTTTCCCGTAACAGAGCAATGATTTGGTTGCTTGTGTGGCACGTAGCGCCGTTTTGTTGAAAGTAAACGTTGTCCAGATCAATACCATCCAACTCCGACCATAAAATTCGTTAATCATCTCTCGATAACGCAATCCATTCGCCGTAGCTGTTGATCCAACCTCATTTTCGAAAAAGTAAGGTCCAATGACCCCGCCGGACCATAAACCGCACCAAACAGTCACACGTTGAGGATGGAGAGGCTTCTCAATAATAACTCTTGGGTTTTCCGAGCCCCAGATGCGAGAATTTTGGTTGTTGACGTAGCCACCGAGGTGGAAATGGGGCTCATCAGTCAAGATGATTTTGTACCGTTCGTATGGCTTTTTTGTTCGATCGTTTTTTGATCGTTTTGTATCGTTCGATGATCGTGTATCGTTCCATTTTTAGTAATGGGGTAGTTTCTATTTGTCAAATGTCAAAGAATAAAAGCTTCAAAAGTGACAGCTACCGAAATACCTGGTGATTCCAAATAACACCTCTTGTTGGAAAACCCTGTATTGACGAAGATTTTCGTAAATTTCATTCATATTATGAAGAAAATTTTACGAATTTACGAAGAGGTTTCTTAAGAAATCGTCATAAAAGCTTCGTAAAATTGTGGTCATACATTTAATGAAAATATTTTTTTTTGTATGAAATGACGTCTTAAAAATTACGAAATTTTTGTGAGAGTAACATAATTTTTAAATTTTAGGGGCGTACTTTTTTTGTTCTTATATCCGCATCAATATCCAGTAATTTCAAAAGCATTTGACCTTAGGACGAAAAAGAGGATATATGCCAAATTGATCACCTACGTTCGGAGGAAAACCTGAAAATTATTCAACAACTGTTTATGTGATATACATGCTATACAATTCAGATGCTGACAAGTTTGCTTTACTTTGATTACAACTACATAATTTTATCCAAATTGTAAAAAATTGTGATAATTTCATACAAAATATGAAATAATTTCATACAAAATATGAAATAATTTCATACAAAATATGAAATAATTTCATACAAAATATGAAATAATTTCATACAAAATATTAAACCAAACAACAAACGAGTACGAACGAGTTGGCAAATACATTACTTGGTGTGATTATTTTTGATTTGAAATAGCAGATGTAGGGAATAATTCTTGTTCGTTTGCTTCAATCTTTTCATGATAAGAGAGAGCAGCGTTTCGAACCGAATTAGAGGCAAAAACGGTCTGTATACTTATACGGTCTGTACACTTATAGACAATTTTAAAATAGTGTAGGTCGGGGGCATACAAAATATGAAATAATTTCATACAAAATATGAAATAATTTCATAAAAAATATGAAATTATTTCTTAAAAAATATGAAATTATTTCTTAAAAAATATGAAATAATTTCTTAAAAAATATGAAATAATTTCATAAAAAAAATATGGAATGATTCATAAAAAATTTGAAATATTGTCATGAAAATTTGAAATAATTTCTTAAAAAATATGAAATAATTTCATAAAAAAAATATGAAATAGTTTCATAAAAAATATGAAATAGTTTCATAAAAAATATGAAAAAGTTTCATAAAACATATGAAATAGTTTCATAAAAAATATGAAATAGTTTCATACAAAATATGAACTAGTTTCATAAAAAGTATGAAATGGTTCCATAAAAAATATAAAGAATCTTCTTCGTAATATATATGATTTTTTTCATATATCGTATGAAACATTTCTTTGGCTTAAAAAATAAGACAGATTTCGTAATATATAGGAAACATTTCGTGATATTCACGATGATAATATATTCATTGTACCCGTATCAAGTTTTATCGACGTTATGGACACATCTGTCAGCTCGGACCTCAACTATTAATTAGATTATACATTTATGGACAAAATGTATATTTTGGACTAAGAAAAAAGACTTTTGATAACAGAATAAATACTGAAATCAACTCTAAACCATTGACAATTTAAAAACCAGTAAGGAAAGGCTAAAGTCGGGCGGGGCCGACTATATAATACCCTACACCACTCTCGTAATATTGAATAACTCTGAAATATAAATTTTGTAATTCATGTATAAATTGTTTACATAAATTTACTTTTGAGTCATTTTATATTTAAATAATACCCTGTACCACAGTGTGGTGTAGGGTATAAAAACGATTGGATGTAAAATACAGCTTCTACAGGACTAAAGAGCCAAATCGGATGAAACATATATATGGGAGCTATAGCTAAATCATAACCGATTTTCTTCAAAATCGGCTATGTTGGTTCGTGGATCAAGAAACTCTACCATTCTAAATTTCAAAACGATTGGATGTAAAATACAGCTTCTGTAGAACTAAAGGGCCAAATCGGGCGAAACATATATATGGGAGCTATAGCTAAATCTTAACCGATTTTCTTCAAATTCGGTAGTGTTGGTTCATGGATCAAGAAACTCTACCATTCTAAATTTCAAAACGATTGGATGTAAAACACAGCTTTTATAGGACTAAAGGGCCAAATCGGACGAAACATATATATGGGAGCTATAGCTAAATCTTAACCGATTTTCTTCAAATTCGGTAGTGTTGGTTCATGGATCATAAAAATCTACCATTCTAAATTTCAAAGTGATTGGATGTAAAATACAGCTTCTTCAGGACTAAAGAGCAAAATCGGACGGAACATATATATGGAAGCTATAGCTAAATCTTAACCGATTTTCTTCAAATTCGGCAATGTTGGTTCATGGATCAAGAAACTCTAACATTCTAAATTTCAAAACGATTGGATGTAAAATACAGCTTTTATAGGACTAAATGGCCAAATCGGACGAAACATATATATGGGAGCTATAGCTAAATCTTAATCGATTTTCTTCAAATTCGGTAGTGTTGGTTCATGGATCAAGAAACTCTACCATTCTAAATTTCAAAATGATTGGATGTAAAATACAGCTTCTACAGGAGTAAAGAGCAAAATCGGACGAAACATATATATGGGAGCTATAGCTAAATCTTAACCAATTTTCTTCAAATTCGGCAATGTTGGTTCATGGATCAAGAAACTCTACCATTCTAAATTTCAAAACGATCGGATGTAAAATACAGCTTCTACAGGACTAAAGGGCCAAACCGGACGAAACATATATATGGGAGCTATAGCTAGATCTTATCTGATTTTCTGCAATGTTGGTTCATGGATCAAGAAACTCTACCATTCTAAATTTCAAAACGATCGGATGTAAAATACAGCTTCTACAGGACTAAAGGGCCAAATCGGACGAAACATATATATGGGAGCTATAGCTAAATCTTAACCGATTTTCTTCAAATTTCAGAACGATCGGAGTGAAATTACGACCTGTAGTCGACGAACAACTTTACATGGACAGACGGACGGACGGACGGACGGACAGACATCGTTAAATCGACTCAGCTAGTGATTCTGAGTCGATCGGTATACTTTAAGGTGGGTCTAGCTGTGTTATTTTCAGGTGTTACAAACATCTGCCGTGAAACAAACTTATAATACCCTGTACCACAGTGTGGTGTAGGGTATAAATATCAGCAGCACTCAGTGTAATATTGTTCGCATCAACTTTACTCTAAACCACTGTGCCTTCTTTGATGTGCCGCTGGCTGCAGTGAGACAGCCGGCAACGTCGCTGTTGAGCAAAATGATGAATTATATTTGACATCTCGACTTACATATGCTTCGACTTGAGTACTACGAGAGTACTTGGTCTTTTAAGTATTTGTTTTTCCTTTGTTGTTCTTGTTGTCGTGGCTGTTGTTTTTGTTTACATTGCCGTCATCCGTATGCAGAAGTGATATTTATGTATGTTGGTACATTCATCCGCCGTAAATGTCCTTGCCAAGAGATGGCACACCCCATCTCCCAAACGAGCGAGCGAGAGAGAAAGACACAGACAATACAGGGAACCCCTCATAATCTGCATATCAGATTAGTTTTCAGTCTTCTTCTTCTTACAACGTTTTGGCTTTTTGGCCACACGTCGAGGGGAGTCAACTTAAAAGCTTTATCATTAACTGGGAATATCATCATTGACGTCTCGCTGAGTGTTTATTTTAAGAGTCATGTGATGTTCAATGAAGCTTGGAAATTGAGAAATGTACATAAACGGGGATCTATGGTAAATTGGTTGGTGTGTACAGGGTCTCCCATATTCGACGGACCCATCTGGCAACGCCATAACTTTTGACAGAGATGTCAGATCGCTTAATGACATACCGCGTTTGAAGCGTCAGTCCAAGCAGATTTTTACCATGGAACAATACACGCCACGCGAGCACTCTGAAATAGTTGAAATTTACATTCAACAGAAGAAGTCAAGTCAACGTGCTTTTAAAATATTAAAAAATATTAGAAGTGTGAGAACAATAATTATAACAATTCAACAATAATTTGTTAGAGAATTGTACTAGTGATTAAATTAAACGAATATAATATACCTAAGTGCTTCCAAGAATTTCAATAGGAACTATAATAATAATAATTTGAAAACCCTCGTAATCCATTTAAAACGTAGCGATTCCCTCTTTCCTTGCATTAAAAAAGAAAACTTTTAACACCTCCTGAAATATTTAATGGCAATTATAAATTGCAAAAGAAAAAAAACACAACAACGACATAATTGTCAACCATTCCAGTATATAATTCAAACTTCAACAATTGTACACTTGACTGCGAAAGGAATTGCTGGCTTCCACTTTTACTCTCACTGCTGCTGGAGGACGAAGAAGAAGGACAATGAGTGCAATTCTCGTTGTGTTTTGGATATCATAAATATTTTATGATATCAATTACAAAGCACTTAACTTTCACAAAAATTTACTTAATCTCTGAGCACTCCAAAAGCGGAAGTCGGAGGGGAATAGGGGATTTTTCAATCCTGGCACAGAAATATGCCTGAGCGGCAGATTTACTCTTCCAAAGCAACCGAAGGGCTGCTGGAGGAAAAGAAGTTCCACAGTGTCTGTGCCACAACAGTTGATTGCCAAAAACAAAAGAGGCTGCTCGGCGACCTCTTCTAACCTTTGGGCCATAAAACATTTGGTAGGAACACCGCCTACAGCACCCCGCCTCCACACTTAAGGGCAAGTAATAAAATCAATGTTTTCATTGCTTCATTCTTTGGCTCATTCATTCATTCCTTCACTCATTCACTTCATTGTCTCAGAATTTATGGCTTTAGTTCAGCATCTTTTTGCTCTGTGGACATTTATTATTATTTTGATATACGAGTAGTACTATATGTATACAACAACGTTCTGATTGTGCCTTGAACGTTTGGCGAGTATTCCTTTTCCTGTTTCGGTTTCGTTTGGTATTGATTTAGATTGAGATTGGCCTGTTTTTTCCCACATCGCGTGCCAATAGCCACCACATTGGTCTCCGTAACATCTTTCTCCCCCCAAACTCCATCAATGGTAATACGTTCGTTGTGTCTGGCATTCATTAGAGGTTTTCACTTTGTTGATGGAGTACAACTCACGAGTATTTAAGATTTTGGTTTATTGATAAATGTCATCATCAAAATCTCATCAGTCTTATCATCGACAGAATTCATATGGTGTGAATATCCTGATTTATTCGGTTTGAGGAAGGCTTTATTAAGGGGGATGCTTTCAATGTGTTTCTTTCTTCATGAATGCATTCAAGTTCTGGATACATGTTACTCCATATACATATCTCATAGTGACAGAGGTTGTACAGTGACTGTTGGAATGATGTTAGCACATTTAAATTGTTGGATTTAAAGCTATAATTTAACCGGGAAAATATTGGACAAAAATTATGACATCTTCTTCAAAAATAATCCTGTTTCCTAAAAATCAGATTGCTGTATAGAAATAGTTGATGTTGTAGTTTAAGCGTAATTTATGTAAACCAGACATGTTGTATGTTTCATTATACTTGATCTTAGGCACAATTACCTCGGATATCAATGTTGATAGGACACAATCAACCGTTACCCTCAAAGTATACAAAAGTATAGTTCAAATCACCACTCAAATATAGCCGGAGGGTTACTGAAAACACTGTACAACAATTTCAAACTTTTTTCAAAATAACAGGGTTCTGTTAGCGGATTCTGGTAGAGGAGACCAAAAAAATATATACGTGTATCGGCGTTTTGAAAGATCACATCGGAATTTGCTTGTTCGTGCAGAATATCGGTATATAAAACTATGTGTTCTGTTCGTCTGAGGTGTAGGGTATCTTCAGCAACTTTGTAGCAAATTAAAAATAGCAAAGGCCTATATTTTTGTAGAATATATTAACCCTCTAGCTTCCCCCCATAACGGTGAGTTTTGCCTATATTTTAACAAATCGTAAAAAACTCCCCTAAAAATAGGTGGGACGGGGTTGAAATGTTCTACAATAATGATGGCCATAAAATATTACTATATATGTTAGAACACACCAAAGCCCAAAATTTAACACAAACACCAAAAAACCGGCCAAATTCAAGATTGCCTATTAAGGGTTAATTTAGATATTATATAGTGTTAGTACCAAAAAGGTCTTTCAAAATTGGACGGGGTTGATGTGAGTGATGCAAAAAAATAATGTTTTTATTTTACAATTAAATAATATTTATTTTATATTAAATATTACTAACGCATATATGTACAAGGAGAAATACTTATTACATACATAAGTTAATTTATTTTTATTTCACTTTTCTTTTCACTCTTGGCAATTCGACGCCATTATCAAACAATGTCCAACATAAATCTGTTATAAGAGACAAAGTGCTCTTGCCCTTATAGCGTTTTTCAATAGGAAGGCATATCTGATGTTGACAACTGAAAATCAAAATATAAATATATATAATCAAATATAAATCAAAACTTTTATTACCTTTAGACCACAGCATCAAACCGATATAGTAATTTCGGCAGATATGTTTTGGCACACATGGCTAATCGGGAAAAACTTCCAGTTCAAAATAAATTTAATATATCCTCCACTTTGCTCGTGAAGATGAAACCCTATGTCGCATAAGGGTATGCTTGCCACAGACGTAGCAAAACCAGTCAAGTTTTCCCAAACAGTCAGTCATTATTATTCTTACAAATTCCCTTGTAGAATAATGTAAGAAAATAACCAGTAAGGAAAGGCTAATGTCGGGCGGGGCCGACTATATAATACCCTACACCACTCTCGAAATATTGAATAACTCTGATATATAAATTTTGTAATTCATGTATAAATTGTTTACATAAATTTACTTTTGGGACATTTTATACTTAAATAATACCCTGTACCACAGTGTGGTGTAGGGTATAAAAACGATTGGATCTAAAGAGCCAAATCGGATGAAACATATATATGGGAGCTATAGCTAAATCTTAACCGATTTTCTTCAAATTCGGTAGTGTTGGTTCATGGATCAAGAAACTCTACCATTCTAAATTTCAAAAGGATTGGATGTAAAATACAGCTTCTACAGGACTAAAGAGCAAAATCGGACGAAACATATATATGGGAGCTATAGCTAAATCTGAACCGATTTCAACCAAATTCAATAGCGATCTTAACAGCTGCGAAATACTCTAAACTGCAAAATTTTAGAACGATCGGAGTGAAATTGCGACCTGTAGTCGACGAACAACTTTACATGGACAGACGGACGGACGGACGGACGGACAGACATGCTTAAATCGACTCAGCTAGTGATTCTGAGTCGATCGGTATACTTTAAGGTGGGTCTAGCTGTGTTATTTTCAGGTGTTACAAACATCTGCCGTGAAACAAACTTATAATACCCTGTACCACAGTGTGGTGTAGGGTATAAAAATATTAACTGGCTGACCCGCGATGTCAAACGTTAAGGCTCATAAAGTAACGTGCCACTCAAAAGTTTCGTTATGGTAATTTTGAGTGACAAAATGCGAGGAATAACAAATTAACCCTTAACAGGCAATCTTGAATTTGGCCGGTTTTTTGGTGTTTGTGTTAAGTTTTGGGCTTTGGTGTGTTTTGGCATATATAGTAAAATTTTATGGCCAACATGTTTGTAGAACATTTCAACCCCGCCCCACCCATTTTTAGGAGAGTTTTTTACGATTTGTTAAAATATAGGCAAAAATCACCGTTATGGGGGGAAGCTAGAGGGTTAATATATATTATACAAAAATATAGGCCTTAACATTTGCTATAAAGTTGCTGAAGATACCCTACACCTCAGACGAACAGAACACATAGTTTTATATACCGATATTCTGCACGAAAAAGCAAAAGGGGGAAAATTTAACCCCCCTAAAATAAAATTCCGATGTGATCTTTCAAAACGCAGATACACGTATATATTTTTTTGGTCTCCTCTACCACAATCCATTGACAGAACCCTGTTATTTTTTGTTTGTGTTGTACTGTGAAATTGAAGATCTGACTACCAATTCGATACAGTGTAGTATAGAGGTGGTAAACTATCGATAGTGGCGCTATCGGATAGTTTCGATAGTTTTAAAAAAGCCATCGATATATTGATTCTCAATTATCAAATCTTAACAAAAATATCGATATATCGGCGATACTATCGAATTTTTATAGTCCTCAAAGAAAAGCTTTTATATGTAAAATAAATAATTCAATTTGTTTAACAAAACACTTTTTATTTTCCTAGTTCAATGAAGAAACACAAAAATGATTACTTCCATTTTGTAATGTATCCCAGTTATATATGAGATCAGTAGATATTTTTGTTCATAAAAACAACATATCTAAATCTTTTTTTAATTTTCTGCGCCTATCCGAAATTAATTGTCCAGTTTTGCTGAGCATTCTTCCTTGTTAGAGCTAAACCCGGTTCTGAACTCCCTTATTGTAGACTTTGCTCTGTTGTTAATTGTCTAGAAGATTTGACGTGTTTCCACTTGTTTTATGTGATTTTGGCATTTTAGGCATTTTGCCTATTTTTGCATCCCAATTTGGCATACGAGTATACGCGATATAGAAGAAAATTTGATACAGTAAAGTTGTTTGCGCCGAAAATAAAAATCTGAACCGATTTGCATGAAATTTGTCAGGGGTAACTGCTACCTCGTAGAGGGGCTATATGTAAATCTGAACCGATTTTAAACAATTTCAATAGGCGGAGTAAAATTGCGACCTGTACTTTGCAAACAAGCTTAAACAAGCGGACGGACTGAAAGACATGGTTAAATCGAATCTGCTAGTGATTCTGAGTCGTCGGTGTGTCTAAGTCCAAAATTTTAGAGCGTACAAACATCCGTCCCAAAACAAACTTGTAAAAACCATAACGTAATCTGAAAAAGAAACGATCAATGGTAGTGCCAGCGCCCGTGCAACTACATTACTTAAAAATAAATATCTGCACCATTGCGTGACTCCACAAAAACTAAGGGTCATTTCATTTATCTTCGATTTATCTTAATAAAACATAGTAGATAGAGAACTATTCTGCCCTCCTAAGAAATAAAGTCACATCTCAATTGTAGTAGTTTTGAGATATTTAGCTTTTACATTTTTTAACTATCGCGCCTTTAGGTTTAGGTTGAGGTTTTGGTTAGGATGGTAGCCGGTTTTACCAGCTCACATAGCCCGATTTAGGTCCCTAACATAATCCTTAAATTAAAAGAGGCGAATGTTACAAAACGTAAAACCCAAATATCTTAAAACTACTAAAATGGAGATACGACTTTCTCTCTTAGGACGGCAGTATTGCCCTAATCCCATTGCAATTTAGAACGTGTGCAAAAAATAGCAGTTACTTATATATACTTACGATTCTACTATCTAATATTCCGGTGTACAATATTCTCAAATTTGCTGTGGATGCAAAAAATGGGAGATATACGTAGCCGTACAGAAAAGTGATGATATATATCCGTAGCAGTGGCATCTTCCAAACGACTCTGGGATATTTTCCACCAAACGTCTTGAAATGTGGTACGACGCATTTGACGGCAATATACTCCTATAACACTATGTAACAAGAATATCGTTAACGAACGAGACCAATTTTACTCGTATAAGTGATAGTACACCAGTAGTATATAAAAACCCCCCCGGATCGACACAGTGGGTGAACGGACTCTGGGCCGAAGGGCCTCAATGAAAGGAAATAGTACTCAAATTAAAGGACATTCCACAGGACATAAAATATTTTTTAGGCTTTCGAAAGGTATAACATCAATTTATATGTAGCGGTTAGAGGGATCTACTTTCGAATGGCATACAACATTATTTTTTATGGATATTTGTTACGGACGAATAAATCATAAGACCACGTGGCGCACGCTCATACCTACAAGAAAGATGATAATTAAAAAAAAACTTATTTGCAGCCAAAACAATTTTCTCGTTTTTTAAAAAAAGGATCACTTCGGAGGTGGTGGTGTTCGAATTCCAGCGTGGACATTTGTTAATGTAATTCAAAAATTGGAATATCGTTCACAAATACCACCGCTAATCTGACATGTATTATTATTCCGCATCTCACCCTTAACAACCTGTTGTACAATGATTTTAGCTGGATTGTGAAGTATGTCTAACCCGTTTTCACCACGACCGACATACGATCTTCCGCGCAGTAGGAATTTTCATCTCCGATGAAGCTATTTATATAGAATTAATTTATGTTCCAATGATATTCCTCAAGCAATGGTTAATGAAGGATTCTAATTTATTTGATCCAACGAGAACCAACCATGTATAATTTTTGTACAAATTTACGTCGCAGATTCCGACTTTCATCAATATTTTTTTTTGCGTAAATTCCCAAGTGCGTTTAACTTTAGATAGGAGGGAGCGAACAACAATTAATTTTCGTCAAGAAGTACAGACTTCCTTGCTTCGCAGACTTCCTTCCATCGCAGATGATAGCAATCCCTCGCACTAAGCATGAGTCCTTAAAGAACAAATTGTTGATGTTAAAACGTCTAACTGAATTATCTCTCAGAACACTAAAATTACAACAATTTAGAAAACAAATTTCCTTATTGAACAAACATAAATTTATAGTTCGTCTCCCAATACAGAAAAAGAAATAACGTCATCAGAAATTCTTTTCCGATGATTATCTTGAGATGAATATAAAAACACAACAACAAGTGGTAGATGTCCCCAAACCGATAACGAGATTTCCGGTAAAAAATACATTTCGTTCCTTCTGCCGCATAGGTTTGTTGCCGGCCATCTCGCGGTTGTCTCTTACCCGAGCATTGATTATCCAACACAGATAAACGGCTTGGAATCGATTGAACGAACGACCACTCACTGTCCGCTTTGAAGCTTCAGCGACAGATAGCAAATGAAATTTTTGTTTTTAAAAAAAAGTCCAAAAACCGATGGTCTTAATTGATGGCTTTTAAAGTTTTTAAAGACACATTGGAAATTGCCGAGTGTCCCCTTTGGGGTTTCGAAGAAATTCTTTAGTCGTTGGCCGCAATGAGGGGGAGGAGTTTGTCTCGGAAGCAGTATGGGAAGAAGATTTGAATGCAGTATGGTCTCAAGAAACGTAAATAAGTGCTAATAAACATGTGATTTACTTTTATTTTATATACAACAAACACTAGATGTGGTTAAACGAGGTTGGAAGTATAATGGTAAGAAGGCGGACAAGAATGCAGTAATGTGATCTTCCTGTATACTAGAGTCGACCTCTGAGGTCTTCCTCTATACTATATACGACCTCTGAGATCTTCCTCTATACTTGAGTCGGCATCTGAGGTCTTCCTCTATACTAGAGTCGACCTCTCAGGTCTTCCTCTTTACTAGAGTGAGGTCTTCCTGAATACTAGAGTCGACTTCTGATGTCTTCTTCTATACTAGAGTCAACTTCTGAGGTCTTCGTCTATACTAGAGTCGACCTCTGAGGTCTTCCTGTATACTAGAGTCGACCTATGAGGGCTTCTTCTGAGGTCTTCCTCTATACTAGAGTCGACCTCTGAGGTCTTCCTGTATACTAGAGTCGACCTATGAGGGCTTCTTCTGAGGTCTTCCTCTATACTAGAGTCGACCTCTGAGGTCTTCCTCTATACTAGAGTCGTCCTCTGAGGTCTTCGTCTATACTAGAATTGACCTCTGAGGTCTTCATCTTTACTCGAGTCGGCCTCTGAGGTCTTCCTCTATACTAGAGTCGACCTCTCAGGTCTTCCTCTTTACTAGAGTGAGGTCTTCCTGAATACTAGAGTCGACTTTTGAGGTCTTCTTCTATACTAGAGTCAACTTCTGAGGTCTTCGTCTATACTAGAGTCGACCTCTGAGGTCTTCCTGTATACTAGAGTCGACCTATGAGGGCTTCTTCTGAGGTCTTCCTCTATACTAGAGTCGTCCTCTGAGGTCTTCGTCTATACTAGAGTCGACCTCTGAGGTAATCCTACCCACAATAGTCGATCACTTGAATCTCCATCCACATTAGGGCCAATCACTTAAGTCCCCTTATATAGTAGAGTGACCACTGAGATCTTCCTATAACTATAGTCGACAACTAACACTTCCTACAAGTTATAGTCGATCTTTGTAAACTTCCTTGATATTGAAGTCAAATACCATCAAGGTTACCTATGCTAGAATCGATCACATACATATGTCTCCCTTTTTACTAGTGTTTGCAAGTAAGGTCTTTCTTTAGCAAACCATCCTTAATCTGATTAACTTACCAAGGTTATATAAATTCTATAAGCATTATTCTTCGATAAAACTATCTACTGATCCCAACACACCTCCCTCAATCTTGACATACCTCAAACCAGTCCCAAAAACTGTCACTCACTCATGTGCATTGCATGGTCATACCCCATATCCATATGTTCGATATGCGCGACCCATAGAAGGAAGACGACACATCAATGAATTTTTGTTGCTTATCTTGAGTTTGAATCTACCGTCAAAATGCTGCTCATTAATTTTAAAATTAGGCTCTTGTTTCCCCTCCAAAATGAAGGCCAAAGACACCAATGAAATCGTATTCGCATCATCGTCATCATCACCACCAATCGACTTCAGAGTTTGTCAAGACACAGCAAATGCCTGATAGTCATTTCAGGAGGCCAGAGTGATGGACAAAGCTTTGGAATGGAATAAGGAAGAATAACAAACCGGGGGTGCACAGCCGTTGAAAGGCAAATAAATACAATCGGTCTGTTGGTCGGCTGCCTCTTCGGCCATGTGTGAGTTTTTAAAGTGGTCCGCCTGTCTGTCCGTCCATGCATCTGCGTATCTGTCTGTCTGACTGCCGGTCTCTCCACTTGAACGCATTGAATGCGTCAATGGATTTCCTTTTGGATTTGGGTCTGGCTGAGCTCTGAAATGAGTTCTTTTTGGGGCGTTTTACCGAAGTCGCATAAATTAATTAAGTTAGTTGTGGTGCATGGAATGTCGACCTTTTGTCTGGCATCGCCAAAGAGAACTCCACAGTCAGAGTCGTCACTAAGAAATGACATTACGGATATTATGTGCATGCGTATACGATGAGTATGTTTTTGTTGGTGTATGACAAAAACGACAAAAGACAAAAGGAATTGTGTCGTCGTATGTAGAGTGGACTTCCTCCTCATTTCGTCATTTCACGTTAAATGCATGTAGCAGTGTTGCCAATTCCTTTTTATATACTATTTTATCATTAGCAACATCATGACGCATATATGAATGAATCAGAAGTACTCGTACTTATACGAGATTCTGATTTTCAATCGAAAAAATTAAAAATTGTCATGAGTTCACAGAGCTGAGGTACCCATCCATTTCTATGAGAATGTGTTATGGTTCGCTGTGGGTCTCGTTTTTAAGAGCAACCATTTTGAAAATTGTATCCTAAAAATAGGCAATGGTAGTTCCGAAGTTTCATAGAAAACCAGTAAGGAAAGGCAGAATGTCGGGCGGGGCCGACTGTATAATACCCTACAACTCCCTAACAATGCAATAAGGGTCATTGCTATAATAATTTGGAATAATTGGTAAATGGGTAGGAACATATTATCTTATTCTGAACCGATAATCGCCTAATTAAGCAATATTCGTTCCTAAATTGAGAAACATCTTTCTGGAAAATTTTAATTATCGGAAATAAAGTACAACTTTTATAGCGCTTTGATACCAAATCGGGAGTATCATATATATGGAGGTTATATATAAATCTGAACCGATTTTCCCTGAATATTCATTCATGTAAAAAGACCTCTTTCTGTCGAATTTCGTACTGATCGGATATAAAATACAGTCTCTACAGCGCTTACATGTCAAATCGGGGGTAACATACATATGGGGGCTATATAATCTACATCTGAACAGATTTTCTCCGATATTGGCTATTCCTTCATGTAACAAGAAAAATCTTTCTGCCGAATTTCGCACTGATCGAATATAAAATACAGTTTCTACAGTGCTTACATGTCCAATCGGGGGTAACGTATATATGGGGGCTATATCTAAATCAGAACCGATTTTCTCAGAATTTAGCAGTGTTCCTTCATGTAATAAGAACCCTATTTTTTCCGAATTTCACACTGATCGGATAAAAAAACATTTTTACAGCGCTTACATGTCAAATTGGGGGTAACGTATATATTGGGGCTACATCTAAATCTGAACCGATTTCTTCCAAATTTTACAGTGTTCATTCATATAATAAGAAAACTCTTTCTGCTGATTTTCATACTGATCGGATATAAAATAATACAGTGCTTACATTTCAAGTCGGGGCTAACAAATATATGTGGGCTATATGTAAATCTGAACCGATTTTAACCAAATTCTATAGAGGATTGGACAAAAAAAAGACATGTGTAAAGTTTCGTCGAGATCGGACCATAATTGCATCCTGTACTTTGATTACAAGAATACATGCACATACAGACGGACATAGCTAAATCAACTCAGAAAGTGATTCTAAGTCGATCGGTATAATAAACGACGTGTCTATTTCTTCTCCTTTTGGGTGTTACAAACAAATGCACAAAGTTATAATACCCTGTACCACAGTGTGGTGTAGTTAAGGAATATAAGATCCCGACAGTAGTATTGGACAATTCTTCGCATACTAAGGACACTTTCATGATGGATGGATTGAAAAGCCGGCCATGTAGACTACTGATGACGGGGGTCACGCCCCAGAAATCATGATATAGTCTGTGGGCACGCAATGAAATACTTGCAATATATTTTGCCATGTAAAATACTTGCTTTCTATCACTGTATAGAAGCAGGTTGGTCTTTAGCCGAGAGAGTATCTCAGTTTAAATCGGAAAAAATTATAATATAGAAGTATTATTATGTATAGTTATCATGATGATAAAATTGTAATGATAACTATACACTGGACTGTATGTAAACGTGTTTTGGTAGTAAGTCACTTAACACATAACCCAATAAACAGTCAAAATCCTCTTCTGCCTGTTCGTGCAGCAATGCCCAGCAAAATTTCTCATTACCAAATAATCCGACAAGTAAGCAAAGTTCGATAATGGTAATTACTTATTATTTAGCCACTTTTCTCATTATTTTAACATGGGGATGTCATTGGAGGAAAGTACTTCCCAAAAGCATACAATAAAGTAGCATAATAAGCACTTATTTGTAGCATAGGCATACCACATAAATATGTGCTTATATTTTCACGATTTTAAGTACTAGAATAATGCATTACCAAAAAGTTATAAAATAAGTAGTAGATATGGTAGATATTTAGAAATGGCAATTTAAAGTGATTTAGAGCATATTTCTCGAAACAAACAATTTCCTCATGCCAGATTCGAATTTCTGAACCCTCCCATGTAAAAAACCTTCAAATGATTTACATCAGGTGATATACGTAAATATTTATGGTATTTTCATTCAAATCTGCACGTATTATTTGAAAACATGTTGCGTTATATTTTAATTTGGCAACATGATTTTGATAATATTCGTAAAAACACTTATTTCTGTTTATTGGTAAGTCATTATTAATAAGCCGAAAGTAATGCAGAGAATAATGAGATGTCATTATTTGGTAATGCAGGGAATAATGACAGGTACTTACCAAGATTTTGCTGGGTGCTATCAATACGATCATTATATCGTATGAATAACGTTATTTATAATATCTATACGAACTAGTGGACGAAGTAATAATGATACCAGAAAAGAGGGTATTGACTGGAATTTTACTATTTTGTGGTGTTGATGCTAGGTTTTGGGCTTTGGTGTTCTGAAACGAATAGTAAAATTTCATGCGCAACATTTTTGTAGAATATGTTTTCATACACGCCATCCCCATTTTACGGGTGTTTTTTACGATTTGGTTAAATAGAGCCAAGAAATTACCGTTATGTGCGGGAGATCGCTCTGAAACGTTTGAGAGATTGGACCTGAAACAATCGAAAATGTACTGAAAAATTGGGTTGATCGGATGAGGTACCGCCGAGGCAGTTGTGGTAGTCATATGAATGATATTGTGTTCTATTATTATATTACAAAGTTCAACCTTTCCAATAAAACCAGAAATTTAAAAAAAATATTTGTATTTTTTTATAGCCAATTCAAACTTAAAATTTTAAATTGTCCTTTAAGTCTAAATTTTTGAAAATTTAGTTGTACCAAATCAGACCAGTCGTTTCCAAGTTATGATAAATTATGTGCAGAAATGTCTCAAATGTCTCTTTTACGATTTTGAAGCACTATACGTAGATTTTTCAAACCAGTTTGTTTTACATAGTTTTTCTTCTAGTCTATTATATCTACAGATATGCTCAGAACTGTAAACAAAATGTCCATCGGTTAACAAGATATAGACGTTGGAAAAATTACATTTTCTCAGAAAAAATTCTCAAAATCAAGTTAGATAAAATCCACTAAGATCAAATCCGAATTGGAGCTAAACCAGAAAAACCCAAACAGTATTTTGTTACTTTCGATAAGTAACGGGTGATCCAAGTAGAGTTACTTTTTTCAATAGCCTTTTTTGACAGATCACGTGTGAGTCGTGTCATGCTGTCATGTTATTTTTGTTAAGTATTGTTTGGCATTTCATCATGGAAAGACTTACTCCTGAACTACGTTTACGCGAGTCATTCGCCAGTTACCAGTCGAAATTCTCGAACGATTCATCGAAAGTTGGGCTCAACGGATGGACCATCTGAGATGTAGCCGCGGTCAATATTTGATAGACATAATCTTAAAAAAATATATGCCAAAGAATGTTCTTTCAAATTATAATAAACATTCCCCATTCAATTTGAATTTTCTGTGTTTTTTTCTTTCTTTCAAAAAAGAGTCAGCTTTCGATGACCTCAAAAATGTTGTTAAGTTTAAGTTACCCCGATTATATCGTGAGTAGTATAATAGACGTGATATAGTTGGCGTGAATAACCACTTGAGTAGATGTGAGTGAGCATGATTTATGAGATACATAGGAAATAATTAATAAAGAATGCTGACCGGAATTTAAATATTAAATTATGTGCCTTTTTCAAATTAATCACGATCACGCGTGAGTCGACAACTGCGCATCGTTAAACGACGAACAGGGTGCTGTTAAGGTTAGAATGGTAGGTTACCAGCTCATACAGACCAATTTAGGTCCCTATAGCTATCACAGGTTCAGTTGCCTCTCATCGGAACCACACTGTTAGATACACAAAGTTATCTATAGTACGAATATCTGTACCGGAAAGGTCTGCCAGACTTCTTAAAAAGGCGTACCCCAGTATACTCAGACGACGTTTACTCAATGCGGATCCGTAACAAGGCACGTCCGCAATATTCCACACCTCTTTCTCATCTCCATAGTATTTGCAGAAGTCATGGCACTCAATTACCAACCTCATGCAGTGTTCGGCTGATTCCGTCAGAACTGACAGTAACGTAGATAGTATTTTCCTCAGGGCCTATGGTGGCAATTTGTCTAGCTACCCTACACGGGGCAAAATCGCCTTTTTTGATTTGTTTGAATCGAAAGCAAATATACTTGGAACACAAATTTTTAATAATATTATATATTTTCGAGCAAATAAATTTTATTTGAAAATCAATAAAATGTATTTAGAACGCATATGTTAATATATTAGAATAAAATATATTTGCGAACTAATTTTCTCAAATAAAATATGTGTTTAAATACAATAAAATTATTGTTTATGAATATTTCCAAATATATTTTATTTAAAAAAAAGATTTTCAAAACTTTGCAGAATTTTTCGAACTTTAGTTTTAATTTTTTCCATGTTTTCGAATTATGCTTTCCTATTAAAAACGGCATACTTAGCATTAACTTCTATTTGAAAACACTTATTTTTATTTTCTAACTATTCCCAGTCATTATTTTCAATTATAAAAAAATTTTACTAACATTAAAAATTTCTAAAAATGACCTTTCAATTGCTGAAAACTGAAAACAATTAAGGAATAGATATATATTCACGCAAATAGATCTTTGTTTGGAAAATAACATCTGCACATAAAAACCAGTAAGAAAAGGCTAAAGTCGGGCGGTGCCGACTATATAATACCCTACACCACTCTCGTAATATTGAATAACTCTGATATATAAATTTTGTAATTCATGTATAAATTGTTTACATAAATTTACTTTTGGGACATGTACCACAGTGTGGTGTAGGGTATAAAAACGATTGGATCTAAAGAGCCAAATCGGACGAAACATATATATGGGAGCTATAGCTAAATCTTAACCGATTTTCTTCAAATTCGGCAGTGTTGGTTCATAGATCAAGAAACTCTACCATTCTAAATTTCAAAACGATTGGATTTAAAATACAGCTTTTATAGGACTAAAGGGCTAAATCGGACGAAACATATATATGGGAGCTATAGCTAAATCTTAACCGATTTTCTTCAAATTCGGCAGTGTTGGTTCATGGATCAAGAAACTCTACCATTCTACATTTCAAATTGATTGGATGTAAAATACAGCTTCTTCAGGACTAAAGAGCAAATTCGGACGAAACATATATATGGGAGCTATAGCTAAATCTTAACCGATTTTCTTCAAATTCGGTAGTGTTGGTTCATGGATCAAGAAACTCTACCATTCTAAATTTCAAAATGATTGGATGTAAAATACAGCTTCTACAGGACTAAAGGGCCAAATCGGACGAAACATATATATGGGAGCTATAGCTAAATCTTAACTGATTTTCTTCAAATTCGGCAATGTTGGTTCATGGATCAAGAAACTCTACCATTCTAAATTTCAAAACGATTGGATGTAAAATACAGCTTCTATAGGACTAAAGGGCCAAATCGGACGAAAGATATATATGGGAGCTATATCTAAATCTGAACCGATTTCAACCAAATTCAATAGCGATCTTAACAGCCGCGAAATACTCTAAACTGCAAAATTTCAGAACGATCGGAGTGAAATTGCGACCTGTAGTCGACGAACAAATTTACATGGACAGACGGACGGACGGACATCGTTAAATCGACAAAGCTAGTGATTCTGAGTCGATCGGTATACTTTAAGGTGGGTCTAGCTGTGTTATTTTCAGGTGTTACAAACATCTGCCTGAAACAAACTTATAATACCCTGTACCACAGTGTGGTGTAGGGTATAAACATTAGGATGTAAACATAGTTTTGTCTAGAACAACATCCTCCCAAACATATAATATTTGTATGTGTCAAATATTATATATTTGGAGTGCACCCTAAAAATATATATGTTTCAAGCAGAATATGTTTGGGACAATATACTACAGAGGCGATTTTTTTTCAGCGTGTACATTTGTCAATTTCTGTCCATCTTCCATTGGCCAATTTTTTGGGAATTTGTAATGTTTTCACTTTCCTAGCAAGTTCATTGGTTTTGCTGTTCCCCGGGATATCTCTATGCCCACGTAGATATATGTTAAGCCACTCAGCCATCTCGTTAAAAGATCAGTCGGTGTCTGTTTGGGAATTATGGGATGTCGTTTTCCCATATTGCCATTATATCGGATTAATAGGCACTGTAAGTATCTGGTAGTTTGTGATATATATCAAGACTAAATTATTCACTATGTAGTCCGAAGCCAGTTTCCCATCAAGCATAGAATCATTTGTACAAGGTGGCGCAAAAGTAACCTTTCGATGTTTTGTGCCAAAGTCACCGACCGATTATTGGTCAAATAAATAGTCAGCAATATTCCGCGTTCTGGAGCAGTGTAGCGTAACATTGTTTATTAACGTGTATTTCGCATATGTTTACTACACAAATGTCAAAACAGAACTGACATTAGGGCCAATCGCAAAATTTATAGCATTTTCTGATAGGAGGATTACTTTTGCGCCATTTATAGCATTTTCTGATAGGAGGATTACTTTTGCGCCACCTTGTATAAAAGTGGCGATACTTTATTTATTTATGTGAATTACAATACAAAGTAAATTTATATTCTAATTTTACGGTCCAGTGAAGCCGGGTTACAAGGACCATGAGGCTAGATTTTGCAGCGACAGACCAGAGCCTCTGGTGGGAATCGAACCCACACCCCCAAACTCATAGGCGAGCCCGCTACCAACTCACCTACTGGTGCGCTCAGGCGATACTTTATATTACCTGACGTTCTGCCAATCCATTCCTCTCCGGCAGGTAATTTATTGGCAAAGTTCCTCTCGAAGTTGTACACCTTTGGTTTATAGTCCACTCAATCGTTTACCAGTACACCACAATGCCGTACAATAGTGTTGGGCGAACTACTGCTATATATATAAAATGGACGTTTTTAGGAGATAGTACCCAGTGTACCCCGACAGCTTTTCTACAGAAATATAAGACGACGTTTGTTTCTTTACACGTTCCAATATATTTGGTCCAAACCATGCATGTTGACATGGGCGCACCAATATATTCAAATTCTTTGTCAATTTCCTAGCAGAGTTCTGCAGCAGTTGAGAGCTGTTTGTGAATTTAGGGATGTAACTTCCAGAAATTTAATGGCAGCCGAAAATATCAAAGTTGGGGTTGCTAGTATTTCGGTTTTATAGGCAATTTTATTATCTGATAGTTTGAGAGGTATATCAAGACATAGTTCTTTACAGCGCAATCCAAATGCACCAAGCTTCGCAACATGTGTACAGAAGTTAATATAAATAATATATTCTGATATTCCGCCAAACCATTTCTTGCTGGCAGGTATCTCTGTGTCAAATTTTCTCCTACACCGTTCCAATATAGTCCACTCGGTATGATAATCTCATGTGGTCGTAGTTCTTGTACCACCACGTAGATAGATAGTTCAACCCGCCCTGGTTGCAGAATATCAATCGACAGTAGAATTAGTAGGATTTGTAGATAATCTGTCGCTGTAGTCCTTAACACACTCCGCTGATGCTTATACATACAGTTCTCTGTTTATAGGAGAGAGGCGACAAAAAAAGCGACATTGGCCAAAGGGCAATACCCATCGAGGCTTATATTTTTCACTTTCAGAAGAAGATAACCAATTCTGCCCTGTTTGTGTTAACGCCCAAACTACTGCTTCTGGCCTATAGAACCATTTTTTTCAGAGAATTTGCCAGTTACTGCGATTCCAACGTCGTCCGCATATGCCACGACTTTGCAGTCACAACTTTGTAGATCTAACAGAATTCCATTCAAGGCTAGTTTACAAATTAGTGAAGACAGTACTCATCTTTGTGGGTTCCTCTGTTTAAAAACCTTATTAGACCTTCTATTATGTTAGAGCCTACACGTTCGTGCAGGACAGATTCCATAGACTTGTCCTTCTTTTAAGTATGTTGGTTTTCCGACTGGTAATAAAAGAAGTCTTCCCAGACCTTCAGCAGGAACGAATATTGGCTTGGAGTCAATCTTTCCCCAACCAGGAGAGAATGCTTGGAGTCAATCTTTCCCCAACCCGGAGAGAATGTACTTTGATATTTTCTGCATTTCTACTAGAGAAATGGTAATCTAACTGTCGAATCCTCGGTCAGTTTTTTTATTAAGAGATGAGGAGTTCTGAAGGTCGAATATATTCGTAAATTTTCCAGTTTGAAGACCTTCGAACTGTTCCATTCGGAGTCTCAGACATATGATAAAGTCGGAGTCTCAGACATATGATAAAGGTATGTTACTTCCTTTTCAAGTTGCTGGACGATATTCCACATTAAGGCGGGAAAGCATAGGCTATTACAGGTCTTTAGATCTGTTTGTATATCAAAAGCGTTACCCTCGCTGAGACATATAAGCAATTCATCCGATGGACTTTATATGTCTCACGAAATGTAAGTCCGTCGTAAAGATTACCCCCGGATATTTTATTATATCCGAAGTCCGAATATGGTAAGAATTAAAGTAATTCCGTTGCCCTTAGATATGATATTATCATATTTCAATCCATTCAATATGAACCTTCATCTATCCAAGTAGTAATCCTAGAGACAAAGACAAGTATTTGTCATGGTGTTGATAGTTGCAGCTAAGGGCCCGAAGAAGCAATGATTATGTTGTCTGCAAAGGTCGCAAAGATATATGTTTTGTAGAGTCGGTCCGAGACGAGTTCCGGTTCGTCTGATCGTTAGAGACTTTCACCCTAAATTTGCGATTCGGGATGAAGCTTTCTAGAATCCAACAGGTGTTGGCTTTCAGGCCACAGGTCAACATTTTTAAAAGGATTGAAAAGCATTCCAGCATGTGAAAGTAAAGACGAATTGTTTTGGTTGTATTTCCGATGTTCTAGGTCCTGGCTACATGTTCGGAAGGCATAGCAAATGCATGTTGGTCCAAATTCATTTGTTAAAACAGTCATAGTTATTAGAAAGTTTTCTCAAATCGACTATTGAAAAGTTTCACGAATTGTGCACTCAATCTCATTTTTGTTAAATCATTCCGATCGGAAAACCTAGATTCTTCAGTGGGCAACACTGGTGTATCCACAAACAAATGCCCACCAAAACAAGTTGTATACATCCACCCAGCCATACATACAGACTTATATTCACAAATTCACTTATATATCCAAATATATTTCTCGCACAGACACATCACACTTACAACTTCAGTATTCACCCATTCATTTATTTACTTTGAGAAATGGGTGAATGTCGGTTATAAATTAAAAATTGCCGCTGTTTTAAGTCAGCTCCGTTCACAGACCTCTACAGTCACATGCAGCCAGTCGGGGCAGGAGCAGCAGTCCGCCAGCCTTCCAATGGCAATCAACCGCCAAGCAACCACGTGTGTCTTTGTCTTATAAGGTTTGCAACCCGGTTGACGATGTGGTGGCCACCATGTGGATGTGGTGTTATCATTTGCATTTTTGGCCCAGTCCTTTACCATGAGGATGTGGTGAAGATGAGGATGACGGTGGTGCTGATGCTTCAGCCTTATCCACCAAAGTTGTTGTAGTTGTTATTGTTATTATCGTGGCCGATGCCGTTACCGATGGAGCTGCCGCTGCTGCTGCTTTTGGCCTGATTATGAAAGATGCTGCGTAACTGATAAATGATGCCACAATAAGACACATTTAAGCTTTGGCAAACGTTCCACCTCCACTGCCAACATCGTCATCATCATTATCATCACCAGTAGTATAGTCTGTCGGCGGCTGATGCCAGCCAACCATCACATTAACCAAAGGGCAAAAAGGAAAGAGTTAAACTATAAATTTAAAATACTTCTTTAATGGCAACCACCCAGTGAGGGGGAGTTGTTGCAGATATTCAAACAAGCCATTCATACCAACCTCCACCCATCCGATCTTCACGTCATTGCGACGTGGCCTCATAAATTGTCCTCTAAATAGTTTGGTCGAAAAAGCAAAGTTTATTGAATTTCCTCTTTCTTTCAAAGCTGCGTTAAAATTGCTTAAAACCTAAAACGAATTAACCCCTCGCTGGGATGTGAAATATAAACCCCTCTCGTTTTCATTGCGTTAAGTGGCATAAAGTACGCGAGAGGCTGTGTGTGAGTTTACTGACTTTCGCTGCACTGCTGGGAAAACCCCAGGGAGTTTGGCAGGATTTTACCCTTAAAAGTTTCACTTCAGCTTCGTTGGCTCATATACCATTACCTTACCTAATAACTCATACTATTCGTTTTGGTTGAATCAGCAAGTATAATTATATGTGGGTGTGATTAAGGAAATTCTGATAAATTAGAAAACTGGGCATTTCTGGAGAATACTAGATATTACGAAAAATCTAATCTAAATCTTGTTTGTAACTGATCCAATAACCACAATACCCTTGGGATAATCGTAATGCGGTTTTTCGTTTTTAAAAATTGTGGATAAGACCACAATCTTATTATTCTGATGTTCTTTTCTAATGGTATGTTATTATCTTACGTCGCATAAGAAATCTTATTTTTTTTAATTTCCCTTTTTAGAAAAAATCTATGAAAAACATGAAGCGTATTTACGATATATACTCGTATATATTAGAACTTTTAGGTAAACTCTAAAGTCACAAAGCTGGGAGCTTAATTGCAAAATAGAGAAATCCAGGTTCGAATTCCAGATAAGACTTTATTATTTCACTTGATTTTAAATTTCGAACGGAATAGGTATGTTCAATTTTTCGTCTGGAACGACTTATACGAGTATGTATGTATATAAGGGATATTATATAAAAACATGAAACGATACACAGTGCTCTGTCCCATTGACAAAAATCGATAATAATATACTGGCTCAAATAATAGTAAAATTGGTACTTATCATATCTTAACAAACCAATTAAGATAAATAATAACAATATTTTTGTATTTACCTCTTTTTGACACAGCGAGAGGGCACCAAAGTCAATTGTTGTATAGGCAAATCGACCAAAAATTAAACTACCATAAATGTATGTTGTAAAATAGCTGTATAAAATTCGTTTATTAGGGAAATTAAGCCAAACTTTTTGTATATGATAGTAAATCGAATTTCTAATAATACAAAAATGCCAAGTCCGCAGAAAATTGCAATTGTGCTACTCAAAATTGCTTTGGAAAATTCGTATTTTTTGTTAAAGTGAAAAAAATTTTAATTGGAATGAGAAAAATAAGTTGGAACTGATCCCTAAAATTGTATTCTTCACAAACAATATATGTACTGTTACTACTAAATAAAAAATATAAAAACGTAAAATAAAAGTGCACAAACTTAATGTAATATATATATTTTTTATGTCTAATAACGATATTTTCAAATATAATTTGTAGGGGTGTTTCAAAAACAGTCGCCAACGCTTAAAACAGTCGCCAAACCCATAATTTTTCTTGCGCCAGATAGCTGAGAGAATTCTTAAAAAATACAAAAATTCATACTTATAAATTATTGTTGAGAAAAACATAACAAAATCGCTTTTAATATGGTGTTTTTATGCCGAAAAATCAAAAAACATTTAATATTGTATGGCATCGGAAAAAAATTGCAAATATCCCCATTTTTTTCGCCAAATACTATTAATGATATGCCCTCAGATAGATCCATTGTTTATTATACCGACCGACTTGTAATCACTTTCTGAGTCGATTTAGCTATGTCCGTCTGTCTGTCCGTCTGTAGATGTATTCTTGTAATCAAAGTACAGGTCGCAATTATTGCCCGATCTTGACGAAACTTTACACATATCTTTTTTTGGCCCAAGGACGATCCCTATTTAATTTGGTTAAAATCGGTTCAGATTTGGATATGTTACCCCCATTTGACATGTAAGCGCTGTAAAAACTTTATTTTATATCCGATCAGTATGAAATTCAGCAGAAAGAGGTCTCTTATTATATGCATGAACACTGTTAAATTTGGAAGAAATCGGTTCAGATTTAGATATAGCCCCCATATATACGTTACCCCCGATTTCACATGTAAGCGCCGTAAAAAATTTATTTTATAACCGATCAGTGTGAAATTCGGCAGAAAGAGGTTTCTTATTACATGAAGGAATTCAGCAGAAAGAGGTCTCTTATTATATGCATGAACACTGTTAAATTTGGAAGAAATCGGTTCAGATTTAGATATAGCCCCCATATATACGTTACCCCCGATTTCACATGTAAGCGCCGTAAAAAATTTATTTTATAACCGATCAGTGTGAAATTCGGCAGAAAGAGGTTTCTTATTACATGAAGGAATTCGGAGAAAATTGGTTCAGATTTGGATATAGCCCCCATATATATGTAACCCCCGATTTGACATGTAAGCGCTGTAGAAACTGTATTTTATATCCGATCAGTGCGAAATTCGGCAAAAAGAGTTTTCTTATTACATGAAGGAGTACTGCCAAATTCGGAGAAAATCGGTTCAGATTTAGATATAGCCCCTATATATATGTTACCACCGATTTGACATGTAAGCGCTGTAGAGACTGTATTTTATATCCGATCAGTACGAAATTCTACAGAAAGAGGTATTTCTACATGAATGAGTATTCAGGGAAAATCGGTTCAGATTTATATATAACCTCCATATATATGTTCCTCCTGATTTGGTATCAACGCGCTATAGAAGTTGTACTTTACTTCCGATCATTAATATTTTCCGGAAAGATGTTTCTCAATTTAGGAACGAATATTGCTTAATTTAGCGATTATCGGCTCAGAATTAGATAATATATTCCTGCCTACTTACCAATTATTCGAAATTATTATCGCAGTGACTTTTATCTCATTGTTAGGGAGGTGTAGGGTATTATATAGTCGGCCCCGCCCGACTTTCTGCCTTTCCTTACTGGTTTTATGTCGAAAAATCCAAAAAAAAATATATATATATATTTATATATATATATATTTTCATCGGAAAAAAATTTTAAAAATCTAAATTTGTTTTCGCAAAGGATCCAAATATTCGTGCACAAAATTACGAAAAAGTACTTTTGCTTTAGGTCTAAAATTTTCTTGCGACAAAAAATTAACAGTAATGCATTTAAGAAGTTATTAATAACAACAATGATAATAATTTGGCGAGCTTCCAATGATATTATATGTCAGCAGTGTACATAAAGTACTAATTTATGGTTACGATGTTATTAGTTAATTTAATTTGCCAATATTGACAATTTTATTTCCGGAAACATTTATTTAATTTAAGGTTGTTTATCTGAGGAAGCCAGTCACAAAATTATCCGAGAAGCTCGCGTGTTCCATATCAGGAAATTTTCCAAACAACACAAACAAAGGTTTAATGACGTACCTTACAAAAAACTTCTGATCCTAGTATAAGTTCAATACGGCTTAAAAATCCTAACATTCCTAATATGTTTAAGAGTAATATATCAAGTATCCTTTAAACAAAGATATATCTATGCGGTATTTTTGATGACATTTTTGACGAAGATGATAATATTATTTTAAAAGTCAACGAAGGAAACTCTTCTGACAAGTACATGCATTAAACTTTTAAAACGAAACAATACAGTGCAATACTACGTAAAAACACTATGGTGCACGTACCCGACGTTTGGTAAACAGAAGTTTTCTCTATTGAGTCTTAAACTTTTTCTCACCATATTTGTAATCTACGCAAAATTCCTTTAATTTGATAGGTCGCACGATATATGGACCAAAAACCAAATTTTCAAGATCTTCTAGGGGGCTGTGTTGAGGGATCTTGAAACAATCCCTCCCAAAATTCTGTGCACACATTTACTCACAGAGAAGCCTATTACGCGTTACAAACTTTGGTTGAAAACCAGCACCACTCTTGAGCGTTCTTTATACATATATTTATTTTTAAGTCCTTTGAACAATTTGTGTGGGAGGCGGATATGGTTTCGATTTAACCATGTCCGTCCGTCCGTCTGTCGGTCCGTCTGTACATGTATCGTTGTAATCAAAGTGCAGGTCGTATTTATGGTCCGATTGTGATGAAATTTAGCACAGTGCTCTTTTTTGGCCCACGGACGATCCCTATTGAAATCAGTCAAAATCGGTTCAGATTTAGTTATAGCCCCTATATATATGTTACAGCCGATTTGACATGTAAGCGCTGTAGAAACTGTACTTTGTATCATATCAGTACGAAATTTGGCAGAGAGAGTTATCTTATTACATGAATGAACTCTGCCAAATTCGGGGAAATTCAGTTCAGATTTAGATATAGCCCACATATATATGTTTCACCCAAGTTGACATGTAAGCGCTATAGAAACCGTATTTTATATCCGATCAGTACGAAATTCGACAGAGAGAGTTTTCTTATTACATGTATTAACACTGCCAAATTCTTATTGCAATGCCCATTTTCGCATTGTTAGGGAGGTGTAGGGTATTATATAGTTGGCCCCGCCCGACTTTCTGTCTTTCCTTACTGGTTTTTTAATAACATTCTTAAACAACAAGGATCGTTTCATGATTTGCTCCATATCCAATGATTTGTCCAGTAATAGAAATGAATGCAACCTTGGTGGAGGGTATATAAGATTCGGCATGGCCGAACTTAACCCTTTTACTTGTTTCGTATTTGTATTACATGGACCACAAAGAGGGTAGGTATAGAAGAAAAGTAATTTACATATTGTGATCGAAAGAACGTAAAATACTGATTCAAAAATATAGGGCGATAGAAAAATGGAGACATAGAACAAAAATATCAAAATTATTTCCCGTTATTCAGAGTTAATTAGATTTACCCTACCAAAAAATTATTGCAGATTCTGAAAGAGCATGCTTGAATCTAATTAAAAAAATGGCGTATGGAACAAAATAGCATTAATCCGACGATATGTGGGCTCTATGACGTTAAGAAGTCAACTCAGGGAGATGCTAAAGGCTTTTTCCAACAAGAGGTGTTATTTTGGTATTCAAAGAAAAATGCAATTTTTGGAGATAAATGATCGGATGTTTATTTCATCGTAAAGTGGAAGGTATGCCGTTAATAATGAAAAACAACATCAACCAAATGGCCAAACGTTATCCAGATCAATACCATCCAAATCCGACCATAAAAAATCATTAATCATCTCTCGATAGCGCAATCCATTCACCGTAACTGTTGATCCAACCTCATTTTCGAAAAAGTAAGGTCCAATGAACCCGCCGAACCATAAACCGCACCAAACAGTCACAGTTGAGGCTGGTGAGGCTTCTCAACAATAACTCTTGGGCTTTCCGAGCCCCAGAAGCGACAATTTTGCTTGTTGACGTAGCCACCGAGGTGGAGATGGGCCTAGATGATTTTTCGATGGAATTCCTGATCATTTTCATGCATTTCAAGGACCCAATCAGCAAAGACACGACGTTGTTGATGATCGGCCGGTGTTAACTGAACTTTATAAGCCTTAAGACCCAAGTCTTTATGCAAGTACGGTGTATCGTGATTACAACAGACGGACATGGTTAAATCGTCAAAATCTTAATTGTCTGGAGTGACAAAATTAATATACCATGTACCATGTACCATTGTTTCCGTGGATTCGAATTATACCTTCCAGTTAAAATAAAACCTTTCCTTACTGGTTTTATTTGGGACTAGTATTTCCGCAACATACATAGATATATTTGCATTTAAATATTCAGAAAATATATGTCGTTAATTGTTTTAAGTTTTTCAGCAATTCAAAGTTAATATTATTAGAGATTTTTAATGTTTCTAGAAAAACTATAAATTGAAGGATTGAAAACAAGTGATGACGTGGAATATTCAGAAAGTAAAAATTAGTGCTTTAAAAGAGAAATGTAATGCTATCATTTCTCTTTTAAAGCACTAATTTTTACTTTCTGAATATTCCACGTCATCACTTGTTTTCAATCCTTCAATTTATAGTTTTTCTAGAAACATTAAAAATCTCTAATAATATTAACTTTGAATTGCTGAAAAACTTAAAACAATTAACGACATATATTTTCTGAATATTTAAATGCAAATATATCTATGTATGTTGCGGAAATACTAGTCCCAAATAAAACCAGTAAGGAAAGGCAGAAAGTTAGGGAGGTGTAGAAATACCCTACACCTCCCTAACAATGCGATAAGGGTCATTGCCATAATAATTTGGAATAATTGGTAAATGGGTAGAAACATATTATCTAATTCTGAAACGATAATCGCTAAATTAAGCAATATTCGTTCCTAAATTGAGAAACATCTTTCTGGAAAATTTTAATGATCGGAAGTAAAATACAACTTATATAGCGGTTTGATACCAAATCAGGAGGAACATATATATGGAGCTTTAATATAAATCTGAACCGATCTTCCCTGAAAACTAATTCATGTTAAAAGACCTCCTTCTGTCGAATTTCGTACTGATCGGATATAAAATACACGTCTCTACAGCGCTTACATGTCAAATCGGGGGTAACATATATATGGGAGATATATCTAAATCTAAACCGAGTTTCTCCGAATTTGGCAGTATTCCTTCATGTAGAAAGAAACCTCTTTTTGCCGACTTTCGCACTGATCTGATATAAAATAACATTTTTACAGCTCTCACATGTCAAATCGGGGGTAACGTATATATGGGGGCTATATCTAAATCTGAACCGATTTCTTCCAAATTTAAAAGTGTTCATTCATATAATAGGAAACCTCTTTCTGACGAATTTCATACTGATCGGATATAAAATACAGTTTTTAGAGCGCTTACATGTCAAATCGGGGTTACTATATATATGGGGGCTATATCTAAATCTGAACCGATTTTAACCAAATTCAATAGGGATCGTCCTTGGGACAAAAAAAAGATATGTGTAAAGTTTCGTCGAGATCGGACCATAATTGCGACCTGTACTTTGATTACAAGAATACATGCACAGACGGACAGACAGACGGACATAGCTAAATCAACTCAGAAAGTGATTCTAAGTCGATCGGTATAATAAACGTTGGGTCTATTTCTTCTCCTTTTGGGTGTTACAAACAAATGCACAAAGTTATAATACCCTGTACCACAGTGTGGTGTAGGATAGAAACAACGATTTGTTTAGAACAACATCCTCCCAATGATATAATATTTGGTTGTGTCAAATGTAATAATTATATTTATAGTGTACCATAAACATATGTATGTTTTACGCAGAAGCGATTTTTTTCATCGTGTACCCTACATCACCCTCCCAGAACAAAATAGTAAGAATCTTGTCTAGTTTTATTAATGTTGTTTGTCTAATAAAAATTAATATGAAGCGCTTAGATTCAAAATCGGCAGCTACACGCTGAAAAAACGCTTCTGTAGTATATTGTCCCAAACATATTCTGCTTGAAATATACAAATGTTAAGGGTACACTCGAAGTTTGCACACACAAAAATTATATATTTGGGAAGATGTTGCTCTAAACAAATCTTTGTTTCCCTTTATTTTTACGTGACATTATTATTCACGTAATAAATATTTATTTGAGCTTAAGTATTCAGAAAATATGTATATCAACACCTTAATTTTAAGAAAGGCTTTATATTTTTCAGCAACGATAATTTTTTCATAAATTTTAAATGTTCGCAAAATTCCTTTATAATTGAAATTGTATAATCTAGCATAATGTTACATTGTTTCAAGGGTTGAAAATAAATGATGAATTGGATAAAATATAAATTAAAAATTAGTGCTTTAAAGTAAATTGTACTGCTACTCACATTAAATTGTAAGGTATAACTCGAAATTAATGAAAAACTAAAAATTAAATTCGAAAAATCTGCAACGTTTTAAAAATCTTTTTTAAACAAAATATAATTGAACATTTTCTATGCAGAAATTTTATTTGTATATAAACATATAATTTATTTAAGAAAATTATTTTGTTGTAATATATTATTATTATTTATTGCTTTTACGGCAAATCGTGAGCGCATAGTGCCAATTTTGTAATATATAATAATATTTAAAAAATTTTGTTCCAATTTTTTTTGAAAGAAAATATATTTGGAACAAAAAAATTTAGCGCAATATTCTCCCATATAAGGGGTTTTCCAATAAGAGTGATATGATTTCTTTGAAAAAAAAACACACTTATTGTTAAGGAAATTCAAAAGTTTTTTTATTTCATGTGAAGTACAATCGATATAATAAAGTTCTAAATAAAACGTCATTCAAATGGCCTCCACGACTTATTCTGCAGGAACAAATTCGATGAACACAAATTTTCGAGGACTTAGAGGACTTAAATGGACTTAGCGCACGAAAAGTTGCAATTGGAGAACGATTATTCTGATAATAAAACTGAATAATATGTAAACGTTGCTCTTGCGTATATCTCTCCACGATGAAATTGTAAACACTACTGAATACAATGAAAAACAAATGACAGATCATGACATATTACAAATGGCCGAAACGTCACTTCAAAATCATATCATCCCTATTGGAAAATTCGTTATATAATATTTGTTTGTGCCAAGTTTAGAGTATACCCTCAAAGTATATATCGAGCCTTGAGCGCAAATCTATCGCAAACGACAAATAACAAAGTTTACATGAGAGGTTTTGTTTGTTTATTGCGAACCACAAGTAACAAAACTGAAATGTTTTGATACGCAAATTGTACAGTTTCTCTTATTTATCTAACAGTAACAAAAAACAACAACAATTCAAGTATTTTAAGCAAATTATGGCGCTAACGATACAATTTACTTACTGATTTTTTGCATATGTAGGAAAAAATGTGTCGCTTACGATAATTTGTATTAATGCTTTTAAACACAAAAAATTTTAGGAAAATCTTGGTTTATTTCTCTTGTAACTACTTTTATATATCGTCATCAGAAACGAAAAAGGGCCTATCATCATGTTTGAAAATTTTACAGGAGAAGCAAAAAACGAAATAAAATTAAAAGTGCTGTCGTTAGAAAAACGGGGTTTTCAGGATAATATCTCAACATAATGATGAATACATAACGTCACACAAACATGTTTTATAACTTGTTCATAAAAATTGCGTGAAATAGGATTTTTAACTATGAAAAACGAAATTATTTGATGCTAGGCCCTTTTAAATTTCGTTAATAAATTCGCCATTTTTGATAGTAAATCGCTAAAAATTTTGTCAGGATGTGTATTTTGATGCAGTGTACCGAAATCCATCAACAACTGAATTTCCACTTTTCTTGTTGTTACGCCATTTTTCATTTCTGATGACGATATGTATCTGCATATTTATATCTTTCTTCCGGGACTACTATGATCCGAGTATAGTATGTATGTGATTAACGAATATAATAGATAGATTTAACGAATATATATATAATATTGTTGTACCTGGACATCAATGAGAATACAGGAAAAATCAAAATTTTTTATATGTTTGAATAGAAATAAATATATTTAGAAAAAAATATTTTAAATATTATAAATTTTTGGTAAAATACATTTTATTTGAAAAACAATCAAATTTATTTGTAACAAAATATATTTGCTAACTATTTTCTCAAATAGAATATATCGCACCTGTTCACGAAAAGGGTAACAACTCAAAATTTAAAAAATGTCAGTAGATGCCATAAATAGCTTCCGTAAATATAATTATTATTAAAAAAAAATTTATAAAATTATGGAAATATCTTCTTAATCGTATTTATTGGCATTTATATGACATATTTCCCTTAATATAATTTTTTTTTTAAATTAATATTTAATTTTTTTGGGCTCTAGTGATTTTTTTTTAATTTTGAGTTGTTATCTTTTTCGGAACAGGTGCGATATGTTTAAATACAAATAAAAGTATTGCTTAGGAATTTCTCTAAATATATTTAATTTCTAAATATTCCAAGTCATTCGCCCATGTGATGGCAATCGGATTTCCTCTAAAATTGGCGATTGTGATTTCAAGTCGCAAACTGCATGTTCTGAATTCTTTTTTAGAACAACAATTTGGATTTGTTAAAATCAAATTATTAATTACTGTGAAAAATAATTACACCCATGTGTGCATTTTATTAAAATTTAATTTCGAAGACCATTAAAATTGAAGGGGAAATTTTTGCGTTTTGCGAATTGAACTCATGGGCGATTATTTATTGTGAATCCTTCAAACAATTCATCTTTATTCAAGATCATACAATATGCAATTATAAAGGAATTTTACAAACATTATAAATTTCTAAAACATTACCTTTGAATTAAGGTATTGATACATTTTCTAAATACTCGAACGAAAAGTAATCTTTGCTTCGGAAATAATAGTCCCAATTACAATAATATTAGGTGGAAACAAAGATTTGTTTAGAAGAATAATCTTCCCAGATATTTGTTTGTTTCAAATGTATATATTTCTAGCGGAATATGTTTGGGACAATATACTACAGAAAATATTTTTTTCATCGTGTATGCAAAATTTCATCAAAATGGCAACGTATTTGTGGTCGCCACAGTAGTTCAATATGTGACTTACGTTAAAGTGTTTTCACAAAAAAAATGTCAACAATCACTTGCGATAAAATGCAACCCCACTTTTTTTTAGTGTTTTATTGAAAATTTGAATATTCTGGAGATACACAACAATGGAAATCTAAACAGGGATTCATTTCCAATCATAAAATTGTTTTCGATAAAATGTCGCTTACAATAGGTTTGCGCTCATGGCTCGATATGTTTCAAGCAGAATATTTTTGGCACAATAAACTGCAGAAGCTATTTTTTTCAGCGTGTACCCTATTCCACACTCGCAGAGCAGAATAGGAAGAAGAATTGTCAAGTTTTATTAGAAAAAACTGACTTCTATAGCGCTTAATTATAAGTGGAGACAATATCTAAATCTCAACCGATTTTTCCACATTTAGTAGCATCTACTCGTGTCGCAAGGGAGTTTGCTCTACCAATCTTTGTAATAATCGGGTGTAAAGTATAGAATCTGTAGTGTTTAAATACCAAATTGGAATAAATACATATATGGAGACTATATCCATATCTGGACCTTTTTATCAAATTTAGTAGCATTTATTCGTGTCTCAAGAGTCTTCGTAATGACCGTCTTAAAATACGGCATCTGCAGTCTGTAGATGGCAAATCACAGCACACATACGAGTATCTATATATGTATATAAAAATGGATTGTGGTTTGTGCGACTCCTTAAAACTTGAAAACTACTGGACTAAATTGGATACTTCCTTCTGCGAAATTTTTCGTAAATACTACGCAAAGGTTTAAGAAAAATAAAAGTCGCAAAATGCTCAACAAGTGGCGCTGGCCGCTGAGGCTCCTGTAAGAACAAAAAAGCTGAAATTTTGCACAAGGATAGACCATAGTGTTGTATAAACAACTGACTTTTTGCGTAGTCATTTTTTGCCCTGTGGTCAGTTCTAGCGCTGTCAAAAACTTGAGTATTTCAGAAGCATCTTATAAGATCAAAAGCTAACATTTTGTAAATATGAAGTACTATACACGACAAAAATAAACGCGAAAAATAATTTTGAATTCTCCGACTGTGGTCAGTGTACCAGTAACCAAATTTTTTCATTATTTCAATAATTTGGAAAGTTATTTTAGAGCTAAGAATCTAAAAATTTAAATGTACACAAAAATATCTCAAAGAGGATTCGAAAACAACTACGAGTATTCAATGTCCACCCTAAGGTCAAACTGCAGTGGCCAAAGCAATTTCCACTCTTTCAGTACTTAAAGTCTTATAAGAAATATGTATTTAAGTTATGAGCTATTCGGTTTTAGTATGATTTGGGCACATTTTGTGTGTGAGGTATCACAAGGGGCGTGGCAATAACGCACATTTTTCACTGGACAGTATGTACTGTAAAAGCATTACACTGCAAAACATTTTAAGTGTCTATATGCACTTGTAATAAAGTTATAAGCTATTAAATTTTGTACAAAATGGTCCCTTTGTGTTAGAGAATCAGGCGGGGCATCTTCGCCGATTTTTCTGAATGTATCAACTGAATAATAATTACATATGGAAGAAGTTGTTAGAATCAATATTTCACTAAAGGTTAACCCTTTGTGTGGCAGGTACTAGAAGTTGTGGACCATTACGGCCCATCATCGGACATAGCCTGAGATAGAAAAAATATTATCACATACCAAATTTGAAGTCAATCCGTTAATACTTTCCTGAGTTGTCTTGCGCAACAGCCAGACAGGCGGCAGACATTATTCAAATGACTTAAAATGTCCGGAAACGATTATTTTGCCGAACGTACTTAGGGTCTTGGGTCACTCCTTCGATGTGTTACATTTTTGGGCCGTAGCAAATACGAGTAATATATTTACCCTAATTTACTAAAGCTAAGTTATAAATATTGACATTAGTTTCAACACTTCGACTGAAAACAGACACGAACGAGCTACATGGTTCAAACAGCTTATCTCATCTCCATTTCGTAGGGCAATGACTTATTTTGCACTCTCCACCTACCCAGCAAAATTTCTCATTACCAAATAATCCGACGAGTAAGCAAAGTTCGATAATGGTAAGTACTTATTATTTAGCCACTTTTCTCATTATTTTAACATGGGGATGTCATTGGAGGAAAGTACTTCCCAAAAGCATACAACAAAGTAGCATAATAAGTACTTATTTGTAGCTCGAATTTATGTACTTGAATAATGCATTACCAATAAGTTATAAAATAAGTAGTAGATATGTAGAAATGGCCATTTAAAATTATTTTTTGCTTATTTCTCGAAACAAACAATTTCCTCATGCCAGATTCGAATTTCTGGTACTTTCATTCAAATTAGCACGTATTGTCAGAAAACATGTTGAAATATAAATAAATTTTGGACAATAACCCACAATAACCCACATATAGCCAAAATTGCATTATATTAAAATTTGCCAAAATGATTTTGATAACAAAATATTACTTATTTCTGATATTATTGGTAAGTCATTATTAATAAGCCGAAAGTAATGCTGCAAATAATGAGATGTCATTATTTGGTAATGCAGGGAATAATGACAGGTACTTACCAAGATTTTGCTGGGTAATTCTTTCCAAACCCAGGCATCAACACATATCGCCAATCCATCTGTTGTTCCGAGCAGCAACAACAACTCATTTCTAACTCACTTCATCTTCGGTATCTTTGGCTGTAGTTTCTGCTTTAATAAATACTTGATTGAGTTTTAATTAATTCATTTAATTTTCCAAATGACTTCGTCTCAACTTTTTGCATTTGTCCTTCCACTTCAATCACACAACTCCCATGCCAACGGCACAATGCACTCCACTCCCCAACACCAAACCCCATAAGACATCACTCCAAAATCCCAATCACATTGCCAATCTCTTCAACGATAAGAACACAGGAATAACGAACGACAACAACAATAATAACAACCGCCAAAGGAATCTGAAAAATCTTCCGATTGAATAAAGACCTAAAGCAAAAAAAAACACAAATAATGAAATGGCAAAAAAGACAAACTTTATCTTTGGTTTCTTATGAGGAGGAGGACGACGACAGCAACAACAACGTACACCACCTTCGATTCTAATTGCAATCACTTTAGGTATAATCAAATGTCCGTCAAGAAGTTAATGAAGTGAGTAATTTCTTAAGCAATTATCTCATTGACGGGGTGGAGCAATTTCCGCCAGTCCCCCACAACTCAGCACTGATTTCATAATGTGATGGAAGTTGTGGGGAAGCGGGCAAAGTAATGGCTAATGGTTGTGGGATGTTTCGAGTTAAAACGGTGGTTTTGGGTAGGATTGGTCAATGGCGCATAGCTTTTGTGTTTTGCTCAATAGGGGAGGGGTGAGAGGTTAAGTGGGTTGAGTTTCCTCACAAATAAACAGTGTTAAATTTTTAATTGATTTCCCTAGACTTAAGCCAACATAAGCTGAATGTACTGGGAGTTTGCTGAATGGCGAAATAGTAAGATTGTGAGAGGGGTGTAGACGACGAGGATAAGATCAAACGAAAGGATTTTCTATAAAAGGATTCACCACAGAAATTAAGCAATTAATTGCAGATAATTTATTTATTCGTATTGATTTATGTTTGCACAGTCAATGGCGGTCATTATTATGAAATAAATTTCCATTTTCCATGAAATCTTTTGTCAGATAATTAGATTAAGGTTTCCATGAAGTGTATGTGTGTTTTTGTTTTGAAACGGCTGAAATAATACAATTAAATTTAAATTTCTTAATGGAATTTAAAGTGTCAGAATGTTGATGTTTTCAAAACGTAATGTTGGCATGTCATAACGTCCTGGGTCAAAATGTCCATGGACGTAATGACACTATAAAAAGTGTCAAAATGTCCACAAAAGCGATGTCACTACGTCCATGGTTATAGCGGACCATTTAGTCTGTAAGTTATCATTGAAGACAACTTTCAAGTTATCGAACTGTCGGAAGGCGGCTACGCGGACGGAAGTGTTAAAGGGTGTCCGGCCTTCGGCCGGGGTTGCAGAATTTCTCTTCTAGGGTATGTCCACGGACGATATGACATGCCACCTTATAAGCAAATTTGACAAACTTCTGTTACACTTGCACCACATGGTATACATCTGAATTTGTTCATGGTGTGTCCTTTTTAAAGGACTAACAAGGATTCCAAAAATTAAAAAAAAAAAATATAAATAATCTTAAATAACAAACAAAAGAGGGGGTTAATGGATCTCAGAATTCTACGACATCAAAAACGGCCATTCACAATTATATCTTTTCGATATCCTTTAAACCTATCAACAAAGTGTCTGAAAGAAAATTCCTTGTCGTCCAGCAAAATAATATGGAAGTAGTTCCTAAGCAGTAACATTTTAAATACTTCCAAAGATGCAATTAGTGATTTTTTTCACTTCCTAATATGTTATTGTGCAGTAGTCTAGAAAATATTTATACTTTATGAAAAATATAAAAAATTAAAATTTTGTTATGGAAAATAGATTTTAAAAAATTTAATGCGTTTGCAAAAACTATATAAAAGAGATTAAATATCCACTGCGGGATTTCAAACCGGAATAGGGAGGGGAAGTTTTTCGTACGAACTTGTCAATTTGCGTTCGGGGGCACCAGGCAATGAAGCCGACCGAAATTGTCGGCGGCGCAAGGAAAAATACCGATCTGCGGCGGCGGCTGAGCCGATCAAATTTCAACAATCAGCTGAGCCCATAAAGTTCCATCAAACGATGGCTCTCGAATATCATTCTCCGGCAAAGAAGGCGCTTTAATATATTTACAATTGGACGAAAAAACTTAAAATTAACACAAAAATTTAAGAAAAGTTATGGAAGTTCTGTTGTAACGTCGAAATCGTTTCAATAAATCTCTACTTATAAGTCTTTGCTGTGAAAAAGAATTTGTTGTGGATGACATAGTGCCCGTTGTGTTCTCCTTGAAACGATGCAGATTTTTTAAATTGTAATTGGTTCGGCCGTTCAAGAGCTATTGTAATTTCCGTTGATACCAAAAATACATTTTTTAATTTCAAATCCCACAATATTTTTGGATTTTTAAAATAAATGATAGCGAGATCCATTTAGAAACTTTTTATAAATTTTTACGCAAAAATCTACATAGGTCGATATTAAAAATTCAGATCCTATTGTATTACTTAGTAGTCACTCAGTAGTCATAAAATAAAGTTCGGCGGCTGAGCTTCAGCTGATGTGAGCCGCCAAAATCGGCGGCGGCGCCGGCTGTTCTGTCTGTCCGTCTGTCTGTAGATGTATTCTTGTAATCAAAGTACAGGTCGCAATTATGGTCCGAACTCAACGAAACTTTGCACATATCTTTTTTTAGGCCCAAGGACGATCCCTATTGAATTTGGTTAAAATCGGTTCAGATTTACATATAGCTCCCATATATATGTACCTCCGATTTGGCATATATGTACTGTATAAGCAACATTTTGTAACCGATTTGTACAAAAATTGACAGAGAGTAGTCTCGTGATACACTTAGATACAATACAAAATTTGGGGGAAATCGGTTCAGATTTAGATATAGCCCCCATATATATGTTGCACCCGATTTGATATGTAAGCGCCGTAGAAACTGTATTTTATATCCAATCAGTATGAAATTCGGCAGAAAGAGTTTTCTTATTACACGAAGGAATACTGCCAAATTTGGAGAAAATCGGTTCAGATTTAGATATAGCCCCCATATATATGTTAGCACCGATTTGACATTCAAGCGCTGTAGAGACTGTATTTTATATCCGATCAGTACGAAATTCGACAGAAAGAGGTTTCTATTTTACATGAATGAGTATTCAGGGAAAATCGATTCAGATTTATATATAAGCTCCATATATATGTTCCTCCTGATTTGGTTACAAAGCGCTATAGAAGTTGTACTTTACTTCCGATCATTACAAAATTCTCCAGAAAGATGTTTCTCAATTTAGGAACGAATATTGCTTAATTTAGCGATTATCGGTTCAGAATTAGATATATCCACATATATATGTTCTTACCCATTTACCAATTATTCCAAATTATTATCGCAATAACCCTTATCGCATAGTTAGGGAGGTGTAGGGTATTATATAGTCGGCCCGCCCGACTTTCTGCCTTTCCTTACTGATTTTTATATTGATATATTGTGTAAATTTTCGTTTTAAATTTTTTGTTGAATCGCGAATTTGCGAATAACACTATGTAACAAAATTTTGTATAATAAATTTTATTAAAATTTTTTTTTTATATTCCAGCTTTCATGGAAATTTCATTCAGTATTTGGACCATACATATGCTGCAAATATTGCTTTCACGTAGAATCTTTGGTTTAGTAACAGTCGTCAAAAATATGAGAACAAATTTTTTTTTTTTTAAACACTTTTTCCTGGTACAAAAAAGACCACAAAAAAAAGAAAAAAATCGAAAAAATTAAAATTTATAACGAAGAAAACACTGTCTATTTGAAAAAAAATCTATGGATAGATGTAAAAGTTATGAGCCATTTTGTAAATGTTAGGGAAATTAAAAAAAATCTTCTTTCATATTTTTTCGGTTTTAAATGATGTTTCTGCTTATATTGAATTCGCCATATGAGAGAGACACATATAAGAGACATTGCACTTGTATTTTATTTTAGGAGGATTGATGTCAGACAATATAAAATTATAGAGAGGACCAGGTTTTATGGCCGTTCGTAACCCTTCATAAAACATGATATGCAATGTGAGAGCTATATTGGATGAGATCCGCTCAGATAGAGGGTCATTCAACAATATTTGTGGTTTTTTATGAGGTTTCCATGCAGTTGCGCCTTTTAGGGGCATGGACATCCCAGTAGTATATACAGGTAGTAAAATTATATGTATTGGGTTTCCACGTTCGAAGCAAACTATATGTCAGCTACAGGTACTGCAACTTATGTACCTTAAATCCGGAATTTATGAATGAAATTACTTATTAATAAATTAGTGTAATTCAGCGCCTTAAAGAGATAAGTCGATTTTCTGAAAAATATTATAAAGTTATATTTCGAAGTATGAGTAAAAGGCAAAGAACTTTTCAATGTGTAAATAATCCCGACAATTTCTGATACATCCGCGGAAAATATGTAATTAAAAAAATCGACATGATTTTAGTAAAATAATAGAAGAAATATATGTGCAATATTTGGAAATATATGTGTAAGATTTGGAACTGACAAAGATAAGGCAGAACTACTTGCATCTCGAATGGAACAGTACAATATTTTGGCCCCAGATGTTAACATATCATATTATAGAGTCCGTGATATACCTTACAAACAATTTTATATAACTGTGGATAACTGATGCTTTTGCAAGGACATTCCCGGATTGTTCGAGGAACTTAATGAAACATACAATTCAAAAGAATGGCGGTTATTTGTTGACAGCAGTAAAGAAAGTTTGAAAGCAGTACTTTTGCACAACGGAAATCAGGAACCGTCGATTCCCATTGCTCATGCCGTCAACAGTAAGGAATCATACGAAACAATGGCTAAATAATTGATAACATACATAAAATATGAACAACATGACTGGAAAATTAGTTCCGATTTAAAAGTAGTTGGGATGTTATGTGGAATTTTATGTGGAATGCGGATATACAAAATATTGCTATTTTTTATGCCTCTGGGATAGCCGAGCTCGCGAAGATCATTACAGAAGAAAGAAATGGCCAACAAGAAAAGACATAACATTGGGAGAAAACAACGTAAAATACACACCTCTCGTCCAAAGAGAAAACATTATTTTGCCAACACTGCATATTAAGCTGGGGCTCTTTAAACATTTTGTAAAAGCCTTAAGGTAAGATGGCAAACCACTCTCTTATTTAAAAAGTTTATTTAAAAGTCTTTCTTTTCAAAAAATCGATGAAGGCGTTTTTGATGGGCCTAAAATAAGGAAACTGATGAAAGATGTAAATTTCGAATCCTATTTGACGTCGGATGAAATTGCAGCATGTAGGTCGTTTAAGCTTGTAGTTTCAAATTTCCTTGGATCCAATAAAAGCAATATGATACAATGATTAACGATTTGTTAAAAAATTATGAAAAAATTGGTAAGAAATATATTTTTCTATATTTATTTATATAACACATATGTATGTATTCTTCTAACTTATTTTTCGCTTTATGTATTCCCACAGGTGTAAATATGTCCCTCAAAAATCATTTCTTGCATTCTCATTTAAACTTTTTCCCCGAGAATTTCGGCGACTTAAGTGACGAACATGGCGAAAGGTTTCACCAAGAAATGAAGTCCATCGAGCGGCGTTACCAAGGGCACTGAGATGAAAGAATGATGGGAGATTATATTTGGTTCCTCATTAGAGAAACCGATTCCGAAATCTACAAACGTCAATAAAGAACTCACAATTACTTCTAATGAAACTTGTGCATGTGAATAAACTCAAATGTACATAATATAAATAAAAGTAACAAATAAAATCGCTATTTAAACAGAAATTTAAAAAATAAAGATTTTTTGAAATACTCTTACCTCTACCAAAAATGCTATAATTTCTACATTTATTCATAGATTTTTTTCAAATAGGCATTATTTTCTTCGCTAGGATGCAAACTTTTAAAAAATGGAATAACATTTTTTCCAATTTTTTCCTATTTTTTATGTTCTTTTTTCGTCCCTGGAATTTTTTTTTTTTGAAAAAATCTACTTTTTCCAATTTGTTTAATGACTGTTACTAAACGACTGTTTTTAAGTTTTCAACATTGGTAGCCCACATTGATAGCTTCAATTTAACGTATAAGTCGACCTGATCGGACATATACTCCAAAAATTGTAGTGCAAATACTAAGGGTACCTTTGACGATATTAGTATTTTTAATACAATTTTTTTTAAAAAAAATGTATCCATAAGAAATTTTTGGTTTTGATTTTATATAACAGTATGACACAATCTATACAAAAAAATTATTTTTAGGTCTAGGACACAAGAAAAATGTTTTTGTTGCGTAGTGTAATTTGAAGAAAAAGTTAAAATACTTCTTTTTCACTTTTTCTAAGAGATGTGTTTACATCCTAAGAGCTTCCAAAAAATATCATTTGCATTGCTTTCTAAGGACGGGAGAAAATACACAGCAAAAGAATAGCAACATCTTAAATTCAGGGCTGTGGAGTCGAGCCAAAACTTCTCGACTCCGACTCCCGGAGTCGAATTTTAAAATCATTCGACTCCGACTACAGCTCCGACTCCGACAGTTAAATAACATAAATTTCTGAAATTATATTTCTACTAAGACGTGAGTTCATGTTATTGAAAATAAGATATAGCTTTGTTAAAAAACACAAACAATTAGGTATTCAACACCAGTAATTAAATAAAATTTTATTATTTATTTATCGACGCTTGAACCGCAACTTGCAACTAATATGTCAATTCTTTCAACATGGAATCATGATAACATTTTCATCAATCACTGCATCTGTTTTAATATACTACCTCATTTTTTAGAAATTATGTTCGCTTCAGGCAACAAGTTTATTCGTTAGTTATTATACCCTACACCACACTATGGTACAGGAGGTTATAAATTTGTTTTTTGACAGATTTTTGAAAAATACTACAGCTAGACACACCTTAAAATATACCGTTCTACTCAGAATCACTAAATGTCCGTCTGTCCATCTTAAGTTGTTAGTTAAGTATATGTACCATATTAAATTGTGCCAGTATTCAAATTTGGCAATAAGAACTCTTTCACACAAAGGAGGAAACCTATTGGAATTGGTGAAAATCGGTTCAGGTCGACATTGCCCCCATTTCGATATTGCCGCCATTTGTATTTCAGGTGTAAGTCTTTCCATGATGAAATGCCAAGCAATACTTAAAAAAAAAATAACATGACAGCATGATACGATTCACACGTGATCTGTCAAAAAAAGGCTATTGAAAAAAGTATCTCTACTTGGATCACCCTAAATTAGTCAAATTATACATTTTCAGAAGATAGTCAAAAGGAATTTGCCAATATTCTTTTTTTTTACGAATTTTTTCGTAAAACATTTATTGTAAACACGATTTTTTCCTATTTTATTAACCCACTACACTCAAGGCACAATGCTACATATTTCAAATACAAAAGAAAATAAATTTATTGCTTGACGTTGTAATCGCCATTAATTTCCAAGGAAACGTTATTTTTGAAAAGAACTAAAAGTGAAATTCTATCCTCCATTAAAAGCCTAATAAGACAGTTAACGTTAAATCTGCACAATGTTCACATAATTTACAATTAAACTAAAAAGCAAATTCAGAAAAAGTAAACGAAAAAACAAAACTCGTTTCGCCTACAACTGACGCATAGATTTGTGATACATAAATGGGACGCAGGCCAGGATATGGGCGATACTATGATTTGTTTGAATTTGTTCAGATACGAAGAGTAATGAAAAAAAAAAGAATTTTACGTAGGTAATACCACTCATACGTTTAAACATTATTAAATAATTCCATAAAAATATTAAAAAAGCCAAGTACGGTGGGTAATAATCTGGGCCGAATTGGTCAGTTTTCAATCTTTGCTGTTTGGAATTTAATTCATATGGGCGATATCATGTCAAGTGAACGCATTTTTAAAACCGATGTCTTCTGATCAGAATGAAACTTGCACCAAGTTCAGTCCTATTGGATAGTAGTTATGGCACAAAATTTCACGAGATCGGTTAAGGACTGTCAGAGTTGGAGGGCGTTGAATTTTGAGATTTTGGTCAAACGGCCCTTTTTCCTCATCGTTATAACTAATTACCTATTGCATTTAGAACATTTTGCCTAAGTTTTCTCCACAGACTTTTCTTTCTAAAAAAATGCACAAAAAATATATTTGCGGAATTAGAACAAAAAAAAATATATTTTTTATTTTTTTTTTTTGCTCAAAGAAACGAAAATATAAGAAAGAATTTTAGTAGATATGAAACACACCAACTCCAAAATTTTAGTTTGGACAAAAGCGTTAAGTTCGGCCATGCTGAATCTTATATACCCTCCACCATGGATCGCACGTGAATGATTACGCGTACTAATAAACTCGTAATACCAAATTTCAGCCCAATTCGTTGACATTTGAGGTTTTTGTGGCATTAAGAAGTCAAATCTAGAGGGAACTTTGTGGGCTATATCAAAACATGGACCTATGACTACCGTTGCTCGTGTAAAGGATACCGGGTAAAAATAAACCCCAGTTACCAACATTCAGCCTGACAAGTTGACATTTGGACCGATATTGCCCATTTTCAATCCCAACATACCAGCTGATACATATAAGAAGAAATTTAAGTCACCTAGCTCAAGATTATATATTGTAGAGTGATTACAACAGACGGACATGGCTAAATCGTCTTAGAATTTTACGACTATTAATAATATACTGTTATGGGGTCACCTGTTACTGTATGGGGTCTCAGAACCATATTTAGTGGTGTTCAAACGGAGTGAAATGAATATACCCGCCATCTATGGCGGAGGTTATAAAAATGTGGTATTTATGTCCGAAAAGCATATTTCAGAGCGATCTAACAAAACCATTTTTACTTAATTTCATTGTGAATGATTTTCAGTTAAATTGTTTAGAAAATCTTATTTTCAAAAACTAAACCAGTAAGGAAAGGCTAAAGTCGGGCGGGGCCGACTATATAATACCCTACACCACACTCGTAATATTGAATAACTCTGATATATAAATTTTGTAATTCATGTATAAATTGTTTACATTAATTTACTTTTGGGACATTTTATACTTAAATAATACCCTGTACCATAGTGTGGTGTAGGGTATAAAAACGATTGGATATAAAGAGCCAAATCGTATGAAACATATATATGGGAGCTATAGCTAAATCTTTACCGATTTTCTTCAAATTCGGCAATGTTGGTTCATGGATCAAGAAACTCTACCATTCTAAATTTCAAAATGATTGGATGTAAAATACAGCTTCTACAGGACTAAAGAGCAAAATCGGACGAGACATATATATGGGAGCTATAGCTAAATCTTAACCGATTTTCTTCATATTCGGCAATGTTGGTTCATGGATCAAGAAACTCTACCATTCTAAATTTCAAAATGATTGGATGTAAAATACAGCTTCTATAGGACTAAAGGGCCAAATCGGACGAAACATATATATGGGAGCTATAGCTAAATCTTAACCGATTTTCTTCAAATTCGGTAGTGTTGGTTCATGGATCAAGAAACTCTACCATTCTAAATTTAAAAATGATTGGATGTAAAATATAGCTTCTATAGAACTAAAGGGCCAAATCGGACGAAACATATATATGGGAGCTATAGATAAATCTTAACCAATTTTCTTAAAATTCAGCATTGTTGGTTCATGGATCACGAAACTCTACCATTCTAAATTTCAAAACGATTGGATGTAAAATATAGCTTCTATAGGACTAAAGAGCCAAATCGGACGAAACATATATATGGGAGCTATAGCTAAATCTTAACCGATTTTCTTCAAATTAGGCAATGTTGGTTCGTGGATCAAGAAATTCTTCCATTCTAAATTTCAAAACGATTGGATGTAAAATACAGCTTCTATAGGACTAAAGGGCCAAATCGGACGAAAGATATATATGGGAGCTATATCTAAATCTGAACCGATTTCAACCAAATTCAATAGCGATCTTAACAGCTGCGAAATACTCTAAACTGCAAAATTTCAGAACGAAATTGCGACCTGTAGTCGACGAACAACTGTACATGGACGGACATGCTTAAATCGACTCAGCTAGTGATTCTGAGTCGATCGGTATACTTTAAGGTGGGTTTAGCTATGTTATTTTCAGGTGTTACAAACATCTGCCGTGAAACAAACTTATAATACCCTGTACCACAGTGTGGTGTAGGGTATAAAAACATATTTGGGAACGCCCTCTATAGAGGGAGCTATGTAATCTTCATTTCCAAGCGACCTGTAACTGTAAGAAATATTTCTGCCAAATTTGGTTAATCTATCTCTATAATTATTGGTTATTTTGGGAGTGTGGGGTATGAACATGTTATGAGACATATCGAATTTGTTTTCATAAAATTTCAGCAATGTCGACCACTAACGACCAGAGACGTCTTTCTAACAGACGTTGAGAATATTAAACGCTTACTAATAACATTGTTTTATATGTTTAAAAAACAGTAATGTATGTATATAAGGAATTCAGAATTAATAAAGAATTATCTATCTATATATGTATCTACGTCTTTCTATGCTGTTGAACAACTTATGTAAATCATATTTGCCTTAAATTGCAATAAATTGTACACTTCTCAATCTAAATACTAATCAAAATGTTACCTTTTCTTTTTTTTATGTCATCATCGTGCTTCCGTAATGCTGCTCACCCCATCTTCTTCCCCTCTGCAGGTGGTATTCTTATGAATGGCAAATATATTGAAATCGTCTGCATTTTCCTGATAGAATTATGTAATTAATTGAATTTCCCTCTCCCTCATCTCTTACAGATCCTTATCACCTGACTTTACCTCAGAACTTACAACAGTATTCAACAAACTTCTACTACACCACCAATACAGCAGTGGCCGCGGCGGCAGCGGTCAACCAATCATATCATCACGCCCACCACCCACAGCCGACAGTGGTGGCAGCAGCAGCGGCGGCGGCGGCTGCTGCCTCTATATCACCGGGAGCATCAATACGAGCCACACCTCAACTCAGCTATGATAATACGTCACTATTGATGCCGCCTCAACACAGTCATCATCCGCATTCGCATCCACATCCTCACCATCACCTGTTGTCCTCGACATACACCGCCACGGAGCGACGATAGCAGCACTTGTAGTTTTCAAGGCATCAACAAATCCAACAACAATCGAAAATATTAATTTAAAAAAATGATTTTTGTGAAACAGAAAAAAGTAACATTTGAAAACAAAAATACTATTTCATTTGTATTGAAATCGTTAAAAACAGAAAAAACACTATAACTGGGCACAAGTGCAAACAGAAAAACTATAACAAGAAAAAAAAACAGAAACAAAAGTAACTTAAAAAGCAGCAAAACAATGAGAACGACTATAAACAAAGATGAATTGTCGTTATAAAACTATTGTAAATGGCTTTAATTTCGGCCAGGCCGAATTTAAGATGCCCTCCACTTAGATTGTGTCTAAATACAGATGAAAGAATTTTATTATAAAATTATTATAAATGCTGTTCTCAACTAAAATTTAAAATGAATAACAATAAAACAAATTAAGTTCATTGTCTTTATTTTAAGTATGGAAAATATATATTTTAAAAATGTATCTCATAGCTTAAAAAGTCAACTCCAATTGAATTACAATAAGTAAAAATTTTTATTATTTTCTGTTCGAGAGTCCTACCTAATAAGGCGTTCACACCAACCCGTTTTGTCTTTTAATGGAAAATTAGACTAGATGTTAAAAAAATGAGGAACTAGCCATATGGTATTGGTATTTTGTACAGTCACTTCGTACAAATTTCGTCGAAATTACATTTTTCTACAAAATTTGGTTAAAATTGTATTTTTCTCAACCATTTTTATACCCTCACTTTAGTGATACGAGGTATATATCATTTTCTACGGCCCGAAGGAGTGATCTAAGACCCTAAGTATGTTCGGCGGATATTCTTTTTGGGTCATTTTAAGTCGAATGAGAAATGTCCGTCTGTCTGTCTGCTGGCTGGTGCGCACGATAACTCTCGAAAGGAGTAACCGATTCAAATTTCAAATTTGGTATACCGGTAATATTTTTTTCTATCTCGAGCTAAGTTCGAATATGGGCCATATTGGTCAACTCCTTCTGGTACCTCCCATACAAAGGGTTAAAATTTAGTGAAATATTGATTCTTTAATAACTTCTATACTACTTATTAGAATCTTCTGAAATTCTACACATTGTCACCTCAAAAAAAATGGGCGAAGTTGCCACGCTCCTTTTGGTACCTCCCACATAAATAGACCATTTTGCATCAAAATTGAACTGGTCATAACATTAATACAAGTGCATAAAAATACTTGAAATTTTGTACAGTACAAAGTAACGCCTATAGTCCGGTAAAAATGGGCATTATTGTACAGCCTCTTTTGGTACCTCCCACACAAATGGGACGTTTTATACCAAAAATTTCACGGCTAATAACTTTAATACCAGTGCATACAAATACTTGAAATTTTGTGCAGTGTAATGCTGTTATAGTGCCTACAGTCCCGTGAAAAGTGGGCGTTATCACCACGCTCCTTTTTGTACCAAAATGGCATAGCTCTTAATGTTAATATACCAGTGCACATAAATGCTTATAGTTCGGCACAGTGCAATGTATATAAAGAATCTGCTGTTTACCGAAAAATAGGTGTATTTGATAAACCCCTTCTGGTACCTTCCACACAAATTGACAGATTTATTAGTGTAATGTTATATATTACATTACTCACAAAGTGAGGGTATACTTTAGTCGGTTTAACCGACTGAATCTTTCTTACATTTCTCTAGAAGATTTTGCTGAAATTTAAATTCTATGGAAACAGATAGAATAGAACAAAACCAAAAATTTCAGTTTTCAAATTCAGTTGAAAATGACATGGAAATTAGAATTTTATAGAAAAATTCTATGAAATTACATTTGCATAGAAAATTTCGGAACAATTTAATTTTTCAAAAAACAAATAGCAAAGTCGTATTTTTCCAAAAATTTCGTTGAATTTCATTTTTTCTCTAAAATTTTGTTGAAATGCATTTTTAGAAAATTTTGCTAAAGAGAAAATACTATGGAAGCGGATCGAATAAAACAAAAACAAGTGATTCCATTTTATTACAAAATTTCGTTAAATTGCATTTCTCTTAAAAATTACGATAAAGACGAATTTTTCTAAAAACTTATTCTTTGAAATTGCATTTTTATAAAAACTTATGTTGAAATTGAATTTTCCTAAAAAAAATTGTAAATCATTGTTTTTGTTATTCGATCTGTTGTGATTTTTCATAGTTTTGTTTTTGACTATTGAGTTCGAGATCGTTGTTTTTGTTTTCTGTTAAACAGAAAAACAAACCTTCTTTAAAAAAGAAGAATAAGAAATGTGTGAAATGTATTAAGGGTGGTCACTGGTTGGTGGACGATATCGTTTCGGAAGCTACCAAGCAACCTCATCGGCACCTTGGACAAAATTCCCTGTCAATAATTGGCACAATATGAGAGCAGCTCAATATGAAATAATTGAGAACTGACTTCAAAGTCCCATATCTCCAAAACATTGCAGACAGTATTTCTCAACCTTAATACATCCCCACAAACAAGAAGTGTGGGGATGTATTAAGGTCACCAACCAGTGACCACCCTTAATACATTTCACACATTTCTTATTCTTCTTTTTTAAAGAAGGTTTGTTTTTCTGTTTAACAGAAAACAAAAACAACGATCTCGAACTCAATAGTCAAAAACAAAACTATGAAAAATTTTAAATTAAATTTTTAATAAAAATGCATGAAAATTGCAATTTTATAGAAAAATTCGATGATATTAAACTTTTATAGAAAATTTCGAAAAAAAAACGAATTTTTCCAAGAAAAAAATTTTGTTTCCATTAAAATTTTGTTCAAATGCATTTTTCTGCAATGTTTCGTTGTAAATTTAGACGAAATGGATTTTTTTTTTAGAAAATTTTTCTGAAATGAAAATATATACTATGGAAGCAGATCGAATAAAACAAAAAAATGGATTTTAATTAGATTTATTTATTGAATGTTTTCACATTCGAATTGTTCAGATTTTTCGATCAACTCTTCCTTTCGAAAGAGAGGTTTTTTGTGGTGTATTGGAAAAGATAAGACACTGCGCTCTGAAAGCCATGTAAACACATACCCTTATACGTATTTCCATCCTGTGCGGGGATATCATCAGAGGGTCTTATACATGACACACAGTGTGAGCTTGTAGTTGTGGCGATCATCACTTGTATATATACCAATCTACAAAGAAATTTGCATATGGGAATTATATACCTACGAAGAAAGCGTACAAGTCACACAGCCAAAGTTTTAAGCGAGACTTAAATTCACCATTTTCACCACCCATGTGACTGGTAAGGGTTGCCAGTTCGACACAGTTGTCTACACCAATCGCCAGGTAGATGGCGTGGATTCTGAGTTGGACGATTAGGAAGACTTTACTACATTTCAGTAAGCATAGTATTTTTTTGTTGAATATCAAATATTTTTGCTTTATTTAATTTAATTTCTGTACAATGCAAGATTTCGGCGAAATTGTGTTTTACAAAAAAATATGGTGAAATCGCATTTTTCCAGAAAAAATCTTTAATTTTAATTTTTTTGAATAAAATATTGTTGAATTTTATTTTTTTATAAAAATTTCCTCGGAATTTTAATGTTTTTTCAAACAAAATTAAGTTCATTGATCGGATTAAGGCTCCCTAGACTCCTGGACTGGTTTAAAGGATGAAGAACATTTTCTGGAAGAATGCCATTTCGAAGAAATTTTAAAGAAAAATGCAAATTTGAAGAAATTCCCAGAAAAATTAAATTTCAAAGACATATTAAAAATAATACAATTTAGAAGAAATTTTCCAGAAAAGTTAAATTTCTTCATAATTTTCTAAAAACAAACGATATTTTTAAGAATATAAAACTGAGATTTTAGAAGAAGTATTTTTATACACTGGTATTAATGTTATAAGCTGATAACTTTTGCTGCAAAATGGTGCATTTGTGTGGGAGGTACCAAAAGGGGCGTAGCAACTTGGCCCATTTTTCTCGAGTTGATAGCGACTAATAAACTAATGCTATGTGTGGAATTTCAGAAGATTCGAATAAGTAGTATAGCAGTTATTAAAGATTCAATATTTTACAACATTTTAACACTTTGTGGGGGAGGTACTAGCAGGAGTGGACCAATATGGCCCATCTTCGAACTTAGCCGGAGATAGAAAAAAATATTACCACGTACCAAATTTGAAGTCAATCGGTTACTCCTTTCGAGAGTTATCGTGCGCACCAGCCAGCAGACACACAGACAGACAGACAGATAGACAGACAAACAGACAGACGGACGGACATTGCTCATTCGTCTTAAAATGACCCAAAACGAATATCCGCCGAACATACTTAGGGTCTTAGATCACTCCTTCGATGTGTTACACTTTTTTTCGTAGCAAATGATATATACCCTCGTCACACTAAAGTGAGGGTATAAAAATGCAATTTCCACATTAATAACACTTTGACATTTGCACTTTGACGAGTACAACAATGTAAAAAAACTCCAAGCCCCTTAACGCAAAAAACTATCAGAAATTATATTCGCATTGCTATTTAAGAATTCGTTGAATATTTTTCGTTAAAATTTGGTGGAAATTGCATTTTCCAAATAAAAAATCGAAAAAAGCCATCGTCATTGCATATACATATTTATCAAAATTACTGAAGACTCCCCAGAAGATCTCTACAGCCACATGGGAAGCCGTGGCTTCCAAAAAGTAAAATTTAGAAATATTCTAGAAAAATGAAATTTTGGCATAATTTGCAAAAAAACTGAAAATTTTTAAAAGTACCAATTTTGACACAATTTTCTTTATAGAAATTAATTTTAATTAAATTTTCTATGTAATCAATTTTTAATTGAATTTTCTAAACTAATAAAATGTTAACATTTTTTATAAAAATTAAATTTTGCAGATATTTTTTATAAAAAATGAAATTTTCACTCAATTCACAATAAATATGTAATTTTTATGAAATTATCATTTAGGCAAGATTTTCTAGAGAAATACAATTTCGTCAATTTTTAGGTAGTTTTCAATAAAAATTAATTTCGACATAATTTTCTATAAAAGTGCAGTTCGATGACATTTATTATAAAATTGCAATTTTTATGACATTTTTAATAAAAGTAAGTAAGCTAGAGCAGGGCCTAGAAAAGTTTGACGAAATTTCCCTTTTCTATACCCTCTACCATAGGATGGTGGAGGGTATAGATTCGTTTTGTCACTCTGTTTGTTACACCACTAAATACTGATCTGAGACCCCATAAAGTACATATATTATTAATCGTCGTAAAATTCTAAGATGATTTAGCCATGTCCGTCCGTCCGTCCGTTGTAATCACGCTACAATCTATACTGCTTGAGGTAGGTGGCTGAAATTTGGTACATATCTGCAGGTATGCTGGGATTGCAAATGGGCAATACCGGTACAATTTTGGATATAGCTCCATATATGGCATCTCCCCGATTTGACTTCTTAACGTCATAGAGACCACAAATGTCAACTGGTTACACTGAATGTTGGTAACTGGGGTTTATTTACACCCGGTATCCTTCACACGAGCAACGGTAGTCATAGGTCTATGCTTTGATATAGCCGCCATACAAAGGTCCCTATGGATTTGACTTCTTAACTCCACAAAAACCTCAAATTTCAACGAATTGGGCTGAAATTTGATGTAATGAGTTTATTAGTACCCGTAATCATTCACGTGTGATCCGTGGTGGAGGGTATATAAGATTCGGCATGGCCGAACTTAATGCTTTTATGTGTTGATATTTTTTCAAAAGCAAAAAAATTTAATATATTTATTAAATGAAATAAACTCCCCTGGGAGATCGCTTCGTCCCCTGAGGAAAATGGACGTAGTGGCCTCGCCCTTTAAGTACCCCCCACGCAAAGAAACCAAATCCTACTAATATTCAATAGCTTATTTAATACCAAAATTTAATTAGTTGAAGTTCGGTATGGTTCAATGTTTTAGTACCCACCGTTCCCCATAAAATAAATCAAGCCCCCTTCGGGTGGTCCCACGAAAATATTGACAAATGCATACGTAAACAATTCCCCAGTAGATTCTGTTGTTATCATATAAATATTGTATTCTAAACATAACTTATCAGAAAAAATATATATATTTTTTTTGTATTCGTAAAAAATAAATTAATCTACATTGTATAAAAAGTCTTACAAACATTTGAAAGAACTATACAGCACGACTATAACTACAGTGGAGGGTATTATAAAAAGTGGAATAAACTAAAATAAAACCAAATATTCAGTTGCATTGTCTATAGTATTATGAATTTATTATTACGATATTCTGTTCTGTTTTATTTAATTTTTTTATTCATATTTTTATTATTACTACCAGGGGATACAACGACAACAATGAATGGATGAGTGTCGTTGTACGGATGATGTATTACTACTATGTACTACCTTTTATTATTATTACCTTTAGTATTATTTTTTGTTTCTTAACCCCACAACAAACAAATGAAAAACTATTGACTACTCTACTATTATTTGATTCATTTCAATTGTACTCTAGGAGCATTTTCAGTATTTTTTTATTGTTTTGCATTGACTTTTGTTTGGCTAGCCGTACTACTGAAGAAAACACTGGGGGCGGGCGGGGGCACATAATTGCAAAAATCAATGAATGGGCTAGTTGAGTGTATTGTTAGATAGTTTAGATATTAAAATAAATTAAAACAATTTCATTGTATGTATGTATGTAGTTATTATTATGTATGTACTGTGCTATGTATACGTATCAATCAATCAATCAAACAACCAATCAATTATGAATATATATTTTTTTGCAATTCCATTAAAATCCAAACCACACCAAACCTTACACATTCTTCTAATTTTGTTCAAAACAAAGACGAAGCCAATTAAAATTGTAAAAAAAAAGAAACAGAAAAGAAATTGTTGAAAATGATTTATATTTGTGTGGCTGCAGAATAAATGGACTAAGCCCTCCAGCGCCATTTGAAGTATTGACAAAAAAAAAACAATTTAAAATGTGCAATAAAATTATAAATGTATATAAAGATGAACATTTTGCAATAAATGAAAATCATATTTGATTGAAAATATGGTTATAGAGCATGTAAGAATATTCCAAATATGTAATTTCTAATCCAAAAAGTTACTAGCAAACAGCCAAACTTTTAACAGAATATAAAAAATTTATAAAATTGAGAATACAAAACAAAATTTAAAAATAAAAATTCAAATATGAAATTCAGATTTATGATAGAAATTATGTAAGAAAAACTTGCGGAAATATGTTGTTCGAGGCGTGAAATATCATAGGCCTAACCTAATATTGAAATAAAGTTGAGAAACATTATCGAAATATATTTAAATTTATTTGAATGAAATTTAAAGATTTTTAAAGTGAAAAAATCTTAAACGTTTTCATTAACTATAAAACTCTAAAATACATGCAAAGAAAACATTCTTTCTATAGTTGACGAAATTTTTAGACAAATACTCCTATACATTGTATTTCCAACAGCGGAAATTTATTTTGCTGGCAACATATCATGTGCAACAAAGAAGTTTTTTTTTACCGGAATTCTGTAGATTTTTTGTCACAATAATTAAGACCGTAAAATTTCAGCTAAAATGTATGAAAAATGTTGCGTATACGGCTTAGATACGTGAGTATTAGACGAGCTGTAACGAGTTCCGATATGGACAGTGTTATTTGCCCAGAATTGATGTAAAGGGTTTTTCAAAAGGGACGCTACAAAAGTAGACCGACAGGGACAGCAAACGACGCCATATTTTTTGCCGCTCTTTTGACATTTCTCTTCAGTAAGGTTTACCATTTCATGATGGAAAGGTATACAAGCCAACAACGAGTCGAAATTATTAAAATTTACTACCGAAATTCGGAGTCAGTGGCCTTAACGTTAAGAGCGCGAAAAATCGAAAAATCATCTTCAGCGATGAGGCTCATTTCTGGCTGAATGGCTTTGTCAATAAACAAAATATGCGTTATTGGTCAGACAGCAATCCACACGTACTCCATGAGTCATCCTTGCATCTCGAAAAAATTACGGTTTGGTGCGGTTTATGGACTGGCGGCGTCATTGGGCCGTACTTCTTCCGTGATTATCAAGACCGGCACGTTACTGTGAATGGGAATCGCTACCGTTCAATGACAACCGAATATTTTTGGCCCTAATTGGATGATATGGACTTGGAGGACATGTGGTTCCAACAGGACGGCGCCACAAGCCACACAGCGAATGCCACAATCAATTTATTGGAAACCAAGTTTGGAGAACGTGTTATCTCACGAAATGGTTCAGTCGATTGGCCGCCTCGGTCGTGCGATTTGACGCCGTTAGACTATTTCCTGTGGGGCTACGATTCTAGTCTATGGTCTATGCCAACAAGCCAGCGACGATTGATGAACTTCGTACGAATATCGAACGTGAAATTGCAGCAGTTTCTGCCGATTTATGCTTGCAATTATGCAAAAGAAATCGAGTTCCATACATAATGGCATCGAACGTACTTTCACAGGAATAAAGAATTTCCTTGATATCCAAAACCGTTTTTGTTTAAAAAAAACTTTTGTAGCGCTCTTATTGACGGACCCGATATATCGTTTATTCCATGTCAAACCGAACACTTTTTTTGGGTCACCATTCCCGATTTTGAAAAAAAAATCGATTCTCTGCTCAAAACAAAATATTTTTTTCTGGCGAAAAAAATTACAAAAAGAGTTTCCAGATGTTATCAGCATCTGAAATCTGAGAACATAGGAAAATATTCTCATTTTAAAGGTCGTAAGTTTTGTTTTTCATATCAGGGATTTATGGTCGCGTCGTTAACGTTTTTGAGTGCATCCGATACATCTGCATATTTAACTTGGATTTTACACATCAATGACACCAACTTCAAATTCTGTGAAAAATATAGTTATGTAGCCCCATATATTCTAAATGAACCCTGAAAATTTGAAGATGGTGTTCTGCCCCGTTCTTTTTTAAGAAAATATTTATTAAGAAATTCCTGAGATGTGAACATTGCATTTGTTATATTTCAGAAACGCGTTTATAGATTTATACAAATTAGAGCTCTTCTAGAAGGCCTTGACTAGGACATCCTCGATGTATTCGCAAATATTTGCATATTTCGTTATATATTTTTCCTCTTAAATTTTAATTTGCATTCTGGACCAGGAAAACACCAACATAGATCGATACCTCCATTCTAATCTGAGCTGTTCTTGTAAATTTTAATCAGGTGTTTTCTTCAGTTTCTATATAATAGCATTTTTACTTCCAAATTTCAGAAATAAAAATTATTTTTTATTAAAATGATTCTAGCTATTTTGTAATTTCAATATTTATCATAGTTTATAAAGGAAATTCATTGGAATTTTTTGTAACTATTGTTTTAAAAAAGAACCATCTTAAAATTTGTAGGATCAGTTAAGGACAAATGAGGCTACATGACAATATTTTTCTCAGAATTTTAAGTTGGTGTCATTGATGTGCAAGATGCAAAATAAAATTGCATATATGCAACTGAAGCATTTAAAAACTTTGAATTAACCTGCGAGCCAACAATCGTAAAATTACGTCCACGCGTTTTCATAATATGTACATAACTTCCAAAATACACCTTTTCGGATATTTTCCCAAATTTTTCAGTTTTAAGATGCTTATAACTTCTTCAAAAACAATTTTTTTTCTCGCCAACTACAAGATGATTCATTTCCGTATTAAAACTCATTCATTCACAAATTCTCAAGACAATCTGCAATGTCGACCAATTTTTTTCCAAAAATCGTTCGGATTGATATGGAATGAAGGATATGTGAACACAAAGTGAAAAATGTCGGCCTAATCGTTTAGAAAATGCAGTATTTTATTTAATGGAATAAAAAAATATTAACTGATTTAGTTAATTACACTGTGCAACAGTGAAAAAATTGACAGTATAAGTTCGATTCTACTATCAAAGGGTTGTATAACCCTATACTCGGTTTTGCGACCAATTTTTTTTATGGGCCTCCAAAGTTTCTGAAAAACAGTGTGCCCCTCGAAAAAGGTGTCATCAGCTTTTGTCCAACAACAAATTCAGACCGCTTAACTATATTTGGCAATAATGTAGCTAAGAATATTCTGAACAAAGTTTCTTAAAATTTTTGTGAAAAAAAAATTGTTTCCTGTACTTTTTTTTGAAAAAAAAAATGTTTTTTCACTTTTTTCAGCATAACTTCCAAGGACTCGTAATTTTTCACTAACAAATGCTTGGCAAAATTTTAGCCAACGTAAATCTGAACAACTTGTGTGAACATATCAACACAATCTGAATGTGTCTAGGCACCCTAACTAGCTCACAAAACCACATTGTACCCCAAAAATTTTAGTATTTCACTATTATGTAACAAAAATATATTTTTTTTGGTATTAACCTTCTAGCTCTCCCACATTACTTAAATTTTTACAAATCGTAAAAAAAACGCCTTAAAATGGGGAGTGCGGGGATAAAATGTTCTACAAAAATGTTGGCCATACAATTTTACTATATGTGTCGGAACACACCAAAGTCCAAACCTTAACACAAACACCAAAAAATGGTCAAATTCCAGTCAAAAGCGCTCGTTACTTGTATCGTTATTGCTTCGGACACAAAATCGTATGACTAACATTGCCGCACGAACAGGAATTTGACCTTTTTTTGAGTTTGTGTTATGTTTTGAGCTTTGGTGTGTTCTGACACATATAGTAAAATTTTATGGCCAACATTTTTGTAGAACATTCCCATTTTAAGGGGCGTTTTTTACGTTTTGTTAAAATGTGGTCAAAAATTACAGTAATGTGGTGGAGCTACAGGGTTAATATGTTCCACAAAAATATTGGCCTTAATATTTTCTGAACATACCCTACACCAAAAGAATATATTTTTGTTACATAATAGTTAAATACTAACATTTTTGTGGTACAATGTGGTTTTTGGAGCTGTTAGGGTGCCTAGACACGTTCAGATTGAATTGATATGTTCACAAAAGTTGTTTAGATTTATCCTGGCTACAATTTTGCGCCCATAACTCCCAAACGGAATGACCGAATGTCTTAAAATTCTGTAGTCTCTATGTAACACTGTGTTTATAGACTTTGGAGAACTTTTTTAGTTTGGATGAAAATCGACAAATGGGCAGCGTGACGGACGGCACAGAAAAAAATCACTATTCTTGAGGTATATTTACAATTACATTTTGTACATATCTGCCTCTATAGCCAAATTGGACGAAACATATATATGGGAACTATCAGAACCGAGTTTCTTTAAATTCGGCAATGTTGGTCCATTGATCAAGCAACTCTACCATGCAAAATTTCAAAACGTTTGGATATAAAATACAGCTTTTATAGGGCTTAAGGGCAAGTTGGAAGAACCATATATATGGGAGCTATTGCTAAGTCTGAACCGATTTCCTTCAATGTTGGTCCATGGATCAAGAAACTCTACCATGCAAAATTTCAAAACAATTGGATGTAAAATACAGCTTCTATAGGGCTAAAGGGTCAAACCGGACGAAACTTATATGTAACGGGTTTTCCAATAGGGATGAAATGATTTTGAAGTGACGTTTTGGCAATTTGTAACATGTCATGTCTGTCATTTGTTTTTCATTGTATTCAGTAGTGTTTACAATTTTATCATGGAGAGATATACGCAAGAACAACTTTTACAAATTATTCAGTTTTATTATCAAAATAATCGTTCTCCAATTGCAAATTTCGTGCGCTAAGCCAATTTTTTTTAAATCCAAAAAAAAAACTTTCCAGACGACCTACGACCTTGACACCCATAAGCATTATTTTAGCTCTCGTTAAGAGCTATCTTTTTGCCATTGACCGATTGTGGCTACGTGCCACACAGCAAATGAAACAATTGAATTGTTGCGAGAAAAGTTTGGAGATTCGATTATTTCAAGAAATTGTGATATTGAATGGCCTCCAATAAGTTGTGATTTAACACCATTAGACTATTTCTTGTGGGGTTATTGGAAGTCATTGGTCTTTCCAAATAAACCAGACTATCTTCAAGCGTTACAAGTCAATATTGAATGTGTTATTCATGACATACGACTTGATTTAGTGGAAAAAAGTACTCGAAAATTGGGTTCATCGAATTCGTTCCTGCAGAAGAAGTCGTGTAGGCCGTTTGAATGACGGAGCTACATCTGAAATCTGAGCCGATTTCAATAGGGTTCTTTCCATATGCGAAATTATCCTAACTGCAAAATTTCAGCACTATCGGAGTGAAATTGCGACCTGTACTCAACGAACAACATAAGCTGGACTGACGGACAAATATGGTTAAATTGACTCAATTAGTGATTCTGAGTCGATCAGTGTACTTTATGGTGGGTTTAACTGTAGTATTTGTTAGTGTTACAAACATCTGCCATGAATCAAACTAAAATAAGGGTTTTGATCAAAGTTACCTGCAGCTATAAGAATGATCCATAACAAATTTCAGCCACCTAGCTCAAGTATTATAGATTGTAGCGTGATTACAAAAGACGGACAGACGGACATGGCTTAATCGTCTTAGAGTTTTAAGACGATTTAGAATATGTATACTTTATGGGGTCTCATATCAATATTTAGAGGTGTTACAAACGGAGTGACAAAATGAATATACCCCCCATCCTATGGTGGAGGGTATAAAAAGGAATAATGATGTAAATCAATTTTATGTTCTTAATGGTCAAAATAACCTATACAATCTGTTCAATTGTATGAAGACATATGTAAACATATTTTGCCACTACACGGACTTTATAAAATGCAACTACTAGTCTTCATGTATAAAACACTGAATCATATTGGTCATCACGTGATTGCATTTTCGAGAAACCAGGTCGCATTCAATACACGGAATAATTCCAATCTTAGTGTAAAAAGGTGTAGGCTTGAAACAACAAAGCAGAGAGTTGAATATATTGGCTGCCTGGAATACAATCACTTACCTCAGGCTTTTAAAAATATTACAAGAATTTCAATATTTAAATCTTATTTGAAATCATATTTACATCAAAATATAGAAATGCTTCTATTGTAATATTAAATTAAATATATAAAAGATATAACATATAAAATATGTACTCTATTGTAAATATTGTTGTATTCAATACTTTTTTTTTTGTTAAATAATGTAGTATTATTGCCAACTCGCCCCAATAATGTCCAAGTGGCGCTGGGGCACTTATTTACTTGCAATTGAAATAAATGAATTAAAAAAAAAAAAAAAAAAAAACAAAAAAAAAAAAAATTGAAATCAATAACATTTTCAATTCTTAATTTTTTTCGAAATCATACGACAGTGAAATTAGATATCCCTATATACACAAAGGTGACTTTTCGATGTTTCTAATGTATTTTTTTATAAATCTCAAATAATTTCTATAATTTTGTTTCTCTAATTTTTTATTATTGAACTGTTGATCGCTAGATTTAATTTTTATAAAAAATTAACGCCTTTAATGCGGGTTGTTAATCCCAAATGGCTAAAAGAGAATTGATTGCCATAAAATTGATCGCACGCGCATTATTTCAAATGAAATTATCAACAAAAAACACTTTGTTTCATTTTTTTTATATTCGGAAAATGTCATCACATTCAACTAAATTCTTATATTTTAACAATTTATTAGAAAATTTTCCAAAAGGTCGAACGTCTTGAATGTGTTAGCTTTTGTGGTTAAAATAATGCGTGTAATATAGTTTATATGACAATCAGTTACCTTTAACACATTTGAGACCAACAAGCAAATACAAATTTTATTTTGAAAGGGTTCCTTTTTTATTAAATTTCATATACGTAAAGTAAAAATTCGTTTCACAGCAACAAAATTTTAGACAACTACAAATCTCGTTTAAGATCACTGAAAGCTCTTTTTGTTAGAACAAAAAATTGTTTACGCAAAATAAGTTTCGTCACAACAAACGAAATTTCAGTTGTTGCAAACGAGAATTGTAGTTGTCTAAAATTTCATTTCGCTGGAACGAATTTTTTTCTTTGCATGCAACAAGACTTGAAAAGAGAAAAACTTGAAGTTTGAAAAATCTCATCAAAAAATCGTAGTATAGAATCTACGAGAATGCCGCAATTGAAATGCAAACATCAGAAACTGAAATACTCGTATTCATGAATGAACCAGTAAGGAAAGGCAGAAAGTCGGGCGGGGCCGACTATATAATACCCTACACCTCCCTAACAATGCGATAAGGGTCATTGCCATAATAATTTGGAATAATTGGTAAATGGGTAGAAACATATTATCCAATTCTGAAACGATAATCGCTAAATTAAGAAATATTCGTTCCTAAATTGAGAAACATCTTTCTGGAAAATTTTAATGATCGGAAATAAAATACAACTTCTATAGCGGTTTGATACCAAATCAGGAGGAACAATCAATATAAATCTGAACCGATCTTCCCTGAATACTCATTCGTGTAAAAAGACCTCCTTCTGTCGAATTTCGTACTGATCGCATATAAAATACAGTCTCTACAGCGCCTACATGTCAAATCGGGGGTAATGTATATAGGGGGCTATATCTAAATCTGAACCGATTTCTTCCAAATTTAACAGAGTTCATTCATGTAATAAGAAACCTTTTCCTGCCGAATTTCATACTGATCGGATATAAAATAAAGTTTTTACAGCGCTTACATGTCAAATCGTGGCTAACATATATATGGGGGCTATATCTAAATATGAACCGATTGTAACCAAATTCAATAGGGATCGTCCTTGGGCAAAAAAAAAGATATGTGTAAAGTTTCGTCGAGATCGGACCATAATTGCGACCTGTACTTTGATTACAAGAATACATGCACAGACGGACAGACAGACAGACAGACGGACAGACGGACATAGCTACATCGACTCAGAAAGTGATTCTAAGTCGATCGGTATAATAAACGATGGGTCTATTTCTTCTCCTTTTGGGTGTTACAAACAAATGCACAAAGTTATAATACCCTGTACCACAGTGTGGTGTAGGGTATAAAAAGATCAGTAGAAATGAAAAACAAATTACAATTTAAAAAATATATCAAATGCAATTTGGAATCACATATTGCATTGTATAAAAAAATGTTTCTATGTACAAATCGTCACTAGATATTTGAATACAGACACTATTTAATCACACATTTTATGAATTATTTAAGCCGATTATTATATTATTTTGATAATTCCAAGAATTGAAAAAATAAAACTCTATATAAAATAAAATGAATAATATTATTTGAATATTGTGTTACATGGAATGTTTTTGTAAAGATTAAATTTTCAAATTTCCGTTTGGAGGGCTTAGAATAAAACAACAACAAAATAATAAAAAATTGAATTTGCTATTTTACAAAAATATCATTGTTATGTTTAATGAATCTATTATATACGAATGAGTGATGTGCAAGTATGAGTAAAATTCATATAAAAAATTTAAATACATTTTAAGAATCATTTTGTGTTGCAATAAAAAAAGTATTTAAAATCTTAATTTGAATTTCAGTTTGTATTATGTGATAATTGAACTGTTTACTTTGAAAGTGGAACAAACGCCTAGGCTAGGTGAAAACTGAAAATAAACTATTTACATTCAGTTCATCTCAAGACTTCAATGTTTCTATATTAAGTGCAAATTTTCGCATTTGAATTTTATTAACCCCCTTTTTTCAATGGTGAATAGAGTAAAGCAGACTGGCGTTTGTTTCACTTTCAATATAAACAGTTCAATTAATGATTTTTATTTTATGGATGATTTAAGAACGAAATATCATCAAAACACAATATAAAACGATTTAGCTTCCGAAACATCAAATGTATAGATAATAATGGGAGGTAAAATATGGCTTCTATCGGGATTTAGATTGGGACGAAACATATATATAACAAAATCTGGACCGATTTTTTTCAAATTCGGCAATGTTGGTCCCTTGATCAATAAACTCAACCATGCTAAATTTCAAAACAATTGGATGGAAAATACAGCTTCTATAGGGCAAAATAGCAAATCGGAAAAAAATATACTTATATATTCTCAAATTCAGCAATATTGATCCATAGATAAATAAATTCTAACACGCAAATTTTCAAAGCAATTGGATTTAAAATACAGTCTCTATAGGCTAAAGGGCCAAGTCGGACGAAACATATATATGGAAGCTATTTCTAAATCTGAACCGATTTTCTTCAAATTCAGCAATTTTGGTCCATAGATAAGTAAACTTTAACATGCTAATTTTCTAAGCAATTGGATTTAAAATTAAGCTTCAGGGCTAAATGGCCAAATCGGACGAAACATATATGTACGGGTATATAGGAGCTATATCTAAATCTGAACCGATATCAAGCAATTTCAATAGGTTTCTTACCAGGAGTGAAAGACTCTTAACTGCAAAATTCCAGCACGATCAGAGTGAAATTGCGACCTGTACTCAACGAACAACATAAGATGGACAGACGGATGAACGGTCGGATAGACATGGTTAAATCAGCTAGTAATTCTGAGTTGATCGGTATACTTTAAGGTGGGTCTAGCTGTAGTATTTTTAGGTGTTACAAAACATCAAATTTATAATACCCGGTACCACAGTGTGTTGTAGGGTATAATTACCACTTATCGTAGAGCCATTTCGCCGTATTTTTCAGGAAATTTTTCATTAATTTAGTATTGCTCGTGTCAAACTCACACAAATCGCCTTGTTCGAATGTGTTAAAAAATTCCCCTCCTTTTGGTTATGTTCGAAAGAGCTAACGTAGAATGAAGTCCAATTGAAAATAAGCGAAACAAAAATCCCCTTGTACTAAAAATAATTTCCCCACAAGAAATAACGTTAATCATTCCTGCATACTTTCAGGCTGTACGTACGAACTGATCATTGAGTTAAATATAAATTGATTAAAAAGAATAGCATACCTTAAGGGCGGACAAAAAATACGTATTCCAATTAGAAACGATATGATAAATTGTTTGTATTTATTAGTTTTGTTCTTATTCGCGAAATTGTTTCCTTCGTAGTATAAATCTACAACTTCCTTACCTGCAATAGAAGATAAATGGAATTAATTAGTAAAAATAGTACATAGTAAGATTGTGTAAAAAAGTTGTTTTGTATAAAAGGGAAAAAATACAGCGTTCCAAATTGTAGAAACAAATCGCTAGAATTTTTGTTGGCTTGTTCAAACATTTTAAATTTAAATACATACATATATAAAATGGTTATAAAATGTGATCCCGCTGAAAAACATCGTTTCTGTAGTGTATTATCCCAAACATATTCTGCTTGAAACATACTTGTGTTTAGGGTACACTAATAATGTAGTATTAGACATACACAAATATAGGGTGATCCATTTCGAGGTTCCCTACATTTTTAAAGAAAAAAACACAGAAGATTCAAATTGAGTGGGGAATGTTTATTATCATTTGAAAGAACATTATTTGGCATTTATTTTTTGAGGATTATGTCCATTAAATGTTGGCCGCGGCTACGTCTCAGATGGTCCATCCGTTGAGTCCAATTTTCGATGACTCGTTCCATCATTTTGACTGGTAACTGGCGAATGACACGCGTGGTGTTTTGCTCCAAGGCCTGAATCGAAGCGAGTTTGTCCGCATAAACTTTAGATTTTTCATATTCCCACCAGGAAAAAGTCTAACGGTGTGATATCACACGATCTTGGTGACCAATCGACCGGCCCAAAACGTGAAATTATCTGCTCACGGAAGTGTTCTCTCAATAAATCCATTGATTGATGCGATGTGTGGGATACGGCGCCGTCTTTTTGAAACCAAATGTCGCCGAGATCACGAGCTTCAATTTCAGGCATCAAATAGTCGGTTATCATGCCACGATAACGGTCGCCATTGACGGTTACGTTCTCACCGGCATCATTTTTTAAGAACTATGGACCGATGATTCCGGTACGTCGGATCGGGAATCGGTCAATGGCAAAAATATAGCTCATGGGTGTCAAGGGCGTGGGTCGACTGAAAAGTGTTTTTTTTTATTTAAACCTCAAATGGACTTAGCGCAATTGGCGAACGATTATTTTGATAATAAAACTGAATAATTTGTAAACGTTGTTCAGGCGTAAGTCTTTCCATAATGAAATGCCAAAGAGTACTTAACAAAAATAACATGACAGCATGACACGACTCAGACGTGATCTGTCAAAAAAGGCTATTGAAAAAAGTATATCTAGTTAGATCACCCGTTGTTATATGTTAGGGAGGATGTTGTTCTAAACGAAATCATGTTTTCATCCAATTTGTATCCCCTCACCTTGGAGAGGAGGGTATATATCATTTGCTACGAAGCAAAAGTGTAGCACATCGAACGAGTGACCTAAGACCCTAAGTACGTTCGGCGGATATCCGTTTTATGTCATTTTAAGTCGAATGAGCAATGTCCGTCCGTCTGTCTGTATGTCTGTCTGCTGGCTGGTGCGCACGATAACTCTCGAAAGGAGTAACCGATTGACTTCATATTTGGTATGTGGTAATATTTTCTTCTATCTCCGGCTAAGTTCGAAGATGGGCCATATTGGTCCACTCCTTCTAGTACCTCCCCCACAAAAGATTAAAATTTAGTGAAATATTGATTATTTAATTACTTATATACTACTTCTTTGAATCCTCTGAAATTCTACACATAGTATTAGTTTATTAGTCACTATTACCTCGAAAAAATGGGCGAATATGCCAAGCCCCTTTTGGTACCTCCCACACAAATAGACAATTTTGAACCAACAGCTAATAGCATATTACTTTATTACCAGTACATACAAAGACTTGAAATTTTGTGTAATAGTTTAATAGTACCTACAATACAGTGAAGAATGGACATTATTGTTACGCTCCTTTTGGTACCTACCACACAAATGGGCCATTTTGTACCAAATGTTACCAGCTTATAACTTTAACACCAGTGCATACAAATACTTGACATTTTGTAGAGTGTAATGCTTTTATAGTAACTAGAGTCCAGAGAAAAATGGGCGTTATTGACCCACCCCTTTTGGTACCTCCCACACAAATGGCCCTTTTTGTACCAAAAGTTAACAGCTTTTAACTTTAATACCAGTGCATAAAATACTTGAAATTGTGTACAATGTAATGCTTTTATAGCACCTAGAGTTCAGAGAGACGGCTAGAAGTAGCCGTTATTGGGACGCCCCTTTTGGTACCGCTGACACAAATGGACCATTTTGTACCAAAAGTAAACAGCTTTGAACTTTAATACCAGTACATACCTTAAAGTTATTAAATGCAATTTAAATTGATAATAATTTAAATAAAACAAAAAAATAAATAAATTTACTAATATTTTTTTGAGACTCATGGTGAGGGGATTCATTAGTCGGGTTACTCGACTGAATTTTCTTACTTGTTTTTTATTTTAAACTAATATTTCTGAAACAAAGATTAATTTGTGTTTAAATATTTTGGTAATGTATCAATGCCTTGAAAGCATGTTTTCTGTTTTTCATAAGTTCAAGTGCACTGTTTTTTGAATTTATATGCTAGTAAAATTCAATTAAAATTTAAATCTTATAACCATGCGTAACGATATATTAGTATATTAGAATAATAAATATATGCCACAATTTTGTCAAATAATATAATTGTTTAGCAATTTCTCCAAATATTTTTTATTTAAAAAAAAAATGTCAAAAGTACTGATTTCGAACCATACCTTGAAGTTAAAAAACTAACGCAGTATTAACTTTTGTATTAAAGAATTACTTTATTTATTTCCAAATATTACAAGTCATTTGTTATATATTTTTAGAGTCTTCCTTAAACATACCTTCTTAAACATATATAACCTTCTTAAACATATGTATTTCAAGGAGAATACGAGTATGTTTAGGGCAATGTGCTACAGAAGAATTTTTTTGAGAGTGTAGTACCTAGATCCAATTTAGATCCAAAGAACTGATGAACTTGGAAATTTTTTAAATGGAAAAAACAAAGAACCAGCTTTGTATTGAAAATTATTTTGAATATTATTAGAAATTAACACTAACGGGCAGGTTTTTTATTTCACACCAATAGTGCCCATTCTAAAAAATCAAATATTTAGATGCAATAAATGCTTTAGATTACACTACGACTGAGCCACTCTATGACAAGAAATATTTGACTCTTATACCTGATAGATCAGAATGGAATGGTCATATCCCAGGACAGAGGGGATTAATTAAAGGGGGTTCCAAACTCGATAGCCAAGTTGGCTTTGGTGTCTTTTATGAGGAACTTCAGCTATCACTTGCAAAAAGACTATCTGATCACTGTAGGGTGATTCCAAGTAAACTGACCCCATCCATCACACATAAATAAATAAATCAGATTTTTGCAAAAAAAATACCATACGAACAATTGAATTTTAGAAATTCACGAAGAGTTGATGAAATTTACGAATAGTTTTTTTCCTACCAATGAGTTTCTACAGGTTATTATAAAATTGTTGGATGCACTACTTTTACTGTTGAACTGAAATGAACAATTTTTCCGAAATACTTTTTTATTTTCTGAATTTGTCTTTTGACTATAATAGAGTACACAACCTTAAGAGTAGTTTATTGTAAAACTCGTAACTTTTGGAAAGTATTCATTGCCTTCAAACGGTTTTGTATATTGGAGTGTTTTGTCTGTCACACCCGATTCAATGATTTTCGTAAAATCAGCCGTTCCATTGGAATCACCTTGTAGTGTTTACCAGACAGAAATCTTAGCTATTAACGAGTTAGCGGAATGGCTGAAAATTAATGTGCTGACCAAAGTCGGTATAAATATTTTCTCTGATAGTCAGGCTGCTAAAAACTATATTCCTGAATTTAAAAACTGCCCTCGGCCGTCGCAGATCTCTCAACGAGATGGCTATACAGTTCAATATTCACCAGATATGGGAGCCGGGCCACAAGGATATACCAAGGCAGATGAACTTCCAAGACTAGGAACTTACACGGACCTGGAACTTGTGGGCATGCCTCTAGCAACCTGCAAGCTCCTCTTGAACGATATTTGCCAACAAATAAAAGGTGGTCACCAGTCAGGAACTGCATACATTCTGATGTGGCCCGGCCTAGACTCAAAACGCACCAAAGCACTGTTGTTATTGTCGAGAACGGACGACTCACTTATCGTGTCTGTCGTGACGGGTCACTGTCTTAGTGGACGTCACGCACAAAGATTAAAGGTCTAGCATAATTACTTTTGCAGAAGCTATGGAGACGAAGATGAGGAGGAATCAATAGAACACCTTCTGTGTCTATGCCTCACTCTCTCTCTAGAAGGCGCTATACAACCTTGGGCTCTTATTTCTTTAAGGAGTTAGATAACTTAACTGATATTGGAATTCGCCAACTTTTTCAGCAATGTTTCAAAAATCTTTTATAAATAAATAATTATATTTGAAACGAGCCAAGCCGTTTAGAAGTTACACAAGTCCAACAGACGAATCTAAAATTATATATAACAAGTAAAAAGTTCAGTCGGGTACACCGACTTATGAATCCCCTCACCTTGAGTCCCAAAAAATATTAGTAAATTTATTAATTTTTTTGTTTTAATTAAATTATTATCAATTCAAACTGCCTTTAATATCTTTAAAGTATGTACTGGTATTAAATATACATGCTGTTAACTATTGGTGCAAAATGGTCCATTTGTGTGGGAGGTACCAAATGGTGCGTGCCAATAAAGCCAACTTTTCTGTGGACTCTAGCTATTATAAAAGTATTCTACTGTACAAAATTTCAAGTATTAATATTCACTGGTATTAAAGTTATAAGCTGTTAACTTTTGGTGTAAAATGGTCCATTTGTGTGGGAGGTACCAAAAGGGGCTTGCCAATAACGGCCACTTTTCTCTAGACTCTAGGTACTATAAAAGCATTGCAGTGTTCGAACTTTTAAGTATTTGTATGCATTAGTATTAAAGTAAAACCTGTTAACTTTTGGTACCAAAATGTCCATTTGTGTGGGAGGTACCAAAAGAGGCGAGGCAATTACGTCAATTGTTCTCTGGACTTTTGGTACAATAAAAGCATTACACTGTACAAAATTTCAAGTATTTATATGCACTGGTATTAAAATTAAAGCTGTTAACTTTTGGTGTACAATGGACCATTTGTGTGGGAGGTACTAAAAGGGGCGTGTCAATTACGGCCGCTTTTCTCTAGACTCTAGGTACTATAAAAGGTATTAAAGTAAAACCTGTTAACTTTTGGTACCAAAATGTCCATTTGTGTGGGAGGTACCAAAAGAGGCAAGGCAATTACGTCAATTGTTCTCTGGACTTTTGGTACAATAAAAGCATTACACTGTACAAAATTTCAAGTATTTATATGCACTGGTATTAAAATTAAAGCTGTTAGTTTTTGGTGTACAATGGACCATTTTTGTGGGAGGTACTAAAAGGGGCGTGTCAATTACGGCCGCTTTTCTCTAGACTCTAGGTACTATAAAAGCATGACACTGTACGAAATTTCAAGTATTTGTATGTACTGGTATTAAAGTTAAAAGCTGTTAACTTTTGGTAAAAAAAAGGTCCATTTGTGTGGGAGGTACCAAAAGGGGCTTGTCAATAACACTCATTTTTCTCTGGACTCTAGGTACTTTAAAAGCATTACACTGTACAAAATTTCAAGTATTAATATTCACTGGTATTAAAGTTATATGCAGGTAACTTTTGGTACAAAATGGCCCATTTGTGTGGGAGGTACCAAAAGGAGAGTGAAAATAAAGCCAATTTTTCACTGCATTTTAGGTACTATTAAATCATTACACTGTACAAAATTTCAAGTCTTTGAATACACTGGTCAAAAAGTTATAAGCTTTTAACTTTTGGTTCAAAATTGTCAATTTGTGTGGGAGTTGGCAAAAAGGGCGTGGCAACTTCGCACACTTTTCTCGAGGTAATAGCGACTAATAAACTAATACCATGTGTAGAATTTCAGAGGATTCAAATAAGTGGTATAGAAGTTATTAAATAATCAATATTTCACTAAATGTTAACCCTTTTAGGGAGAGGTACTAGAAGGAGTGGACCAATATGGTCCATCTTCAAACTTATACGGAGATAGGAGAAAATATTACCACATGTAAAATTTTAAGTCAATCTGTTAATCCTTTCGAGAGTTATCGTGCGCACCAGCCAGCAGACAGACAGACGGACATTGCTCATTCAACTTAAAATTACCCAAAACGGATATCCGCCGAGCATACTTAGGGTCTTAGGTCACTCCTTCGATGTGTTACACTTTTGGCTCGTGGCAAATGATATATACCCTCCTCTCTAAGGTGAGGGGATAAAAAGAAGTCCTACACGGGGGAAAATTGTAATTTTTGATATGTTTGAAATGAAAGAAGATATGAACCGTTTGTTTTGAAAGTGGCGTAAACGCCATTTTCACATAAATTGTGTTAAAGGTGGATTCGACAATGAATCAGGTGAACGGTATATTACGCGCAATTTAAAAATCATTGCTGCCAAAGAAGTTGTTGAACGGTCGTGCTGTTTAAAAAAATGTGGGGAAAAAGTAACTTATATACAACGTCGGGATGTATCAAAAACATTTTGGAAATTAGGGAGATACAACAAACAAAATGTATTTTTGAATGCATCAACAAAGAGAGAAGAATCGAAACGAAGGCGTAAAAAAAGTAACTCCCCAAAAAAGAGAAAATGTAGCTATTCATTTTATTTAACAATTAATAACAAAACAGTTGCTGTTTGCAAGCAATATTTCATGGACACTTTAAGCATATCTGAAGGTCGGTTGAATCGAGCTCTGAAACGTGAAGATTTAGCTAAAGATTTACGTGGAACTTCGAGCGAAAATCTTGTACAAATCGTTAAGGAACACATAAGTAGTTTTCCTGCATATAACAGTCACTACACCAGGTTACAAAACCCCTACAGTAAATACTTCAGCCCGGATTTGAATGTGCGAAAAATGTATGGATTATATGTTGAAAAGAGTCAAATTGATGGTAACGAATACGTAAGTGAAATCGTATACAGAACATTTTCAAAAAGGACTTCAATTTAATGTTCAGGACATTAAAAAAGTGTGATTTGTATAAAGTACAAATTGACGCAAATAAAGACGAAAATATGAACCTGGAAGCTGCTGAATTGGCTAGGCAATCCCTAAAAACTGATGCTGAAAAAGCAAAAAATGAGCCGAATACATATTTTGCTTTTTCGTTCGACTTCCAAAAGGCACTACCATTTCCAAAACTTACCGTTTCAGTAGCTTACTATAAAAGAAATATGTATGTTTTCAATTTTGGAATTCACAATTTTCATAGTAGCAGTGTTGACATGTACGTTTGGGATGAAACAATTGCATCACGCGGAGCACAAGAAGTTGCATCATGGATTTCGAAACACCTTATGAACATTACATCTCATACACATGTTATCGCCTACAGTGACGCATGTCCAGGTCAAAACAAAAATATTAAATTAGCATTGACTTGGATGAAAGTTGTAAATTCTTAAAAAATGACATTGCAATCGTGGATCATAAATTTCTTGTTTCTGGCCATTCGTATTTACCCAATGATCGAGACTTCGGAGTAATAGAGGCAGCTTTAAGAAAAAAGGAGATAATATACACACCTGATGAATATTACAACATTATTTCTAATTGTTGTAAAAAATCATTCAACGTTCATAAGATGAATAACAATGACTTTTTTTCTACTCGATTATTAGAAAGCAGTACTTCAAAAAGAACTGTAAATATAAACCAAGATAATGTTAATTGGTTCAATATTCAGTGGATACGATTTCGCAGGGATATGCCATACAAAATATTTCGGGAGACATAATTGACAGTATCGGAGATGATGATAATGAATCAAACTAATATCTTTATTTTCAATTTCATATTAAAAATCGTTTCTTAAAGCTCCTTTTTAATTACGATTTTTATTATACTACTATTTCACGCTTTATGTATCACAATAAATAACTAGTTCATCAAAATTTCATATCTTTTATTTATCACTTTGTTTCCCAATTTACATGCATTTGTGCAACGTGCCAAATTTTTGAATGTAGGAATGCATTTCCAATTCAAATCGCTAAATTAGAAGTCATTTCAACAACTAAACATGTTTGATGCCAGGAAGATTCAAAATGTAAAAAATATTATTATGGAAATTTGGTCTTTACGCCACTTTCAAAACAAACATTTTGTATAAAAAGTTTGTTTTGAAAGTGGCTTAAGTACATTCACCCTTGCAAAAGGTGTGTTAATTGGATTCGATCACGAAAAATTTTACTCCATATTGAAACTTTGAAGTCTTGAGATGAAGTGTATGTAATTATTTCATGTCCATAGTTCACCCAGATTTTTAAACTTATTGAAATGCAAAAGCCTTTATATCTCGTTTTAAAAACAAATGGATTTACGCCACTTTCAAAACAAACAGTTCATATATTTGGAAACGATTTTTTTAAATATTATACAGGATGTTTTTTAAACGCGTGGTTTTCAATCTGGCAACCGGAATTTATTCGAGCCAGCCTCGGCGGTCACTTGTCCGAAACCATTTTTAAAATATAATGGCAAAGCCTTATCTTTATAATAAAGCTAAATTCTAGCCATAACATGTAACTATATGCGTTTTATTTCTTCTTGAAAATCACACGTATAAAAAACACCCTGTTTATTGGTGAACAAATGAAATACTCGCTAAAGACAGCCTGTTTTGAGGCCCCCATAACTTCCTTCTGGGATTCATATAAGACACGAAATTTAACTAATACCACAGCCATTGACGAAATCATACATTTAGCACCATTTTTTTTATATTGGTCGTTATTGATTGAATAAACTATTTCATTTGGTGTAGAATAATATATTGTAAAAATATCAATTATAAGTGTGGATTTAGAATGAAATGAGATTTCCTCTGTGAATCTGATTTAGAAATTTTTATATTACATAAAGTAAATGTACCATCGCTATGTATTCATTTCAAGCGGTATTGAAACCACAACTCCCATTATAAAGTACTCGTACATCCACCACCCCTAAGTAAAAATTTCAAGAAGTATTGAAATCATAAATCCCTACTCCAATCAAATTCAATTGTTAGCAAAAAAATAATAGCTCACACCTTTATTTTGAGGTCTTAATGAAATTGCACAAATTTCAATGACACAATTCAATTACAATACGATACGCATCAAGGATAACAAACAAACAAACATAGCCAAAGAGAGGGGGAGACACAGAGTGTGAGTAAATTTCTTGAAATGAGCAGCATATGGAACGATCAGGATTAGCAACAATTTTTGGGACAATACGTCTACTCCAGAGCAACGGATTTCGTTATTCATTTTGCATAAGATTTGCGCACTCATTCCCCCAAAACAAACAAATAATATTGTCTGAATAGAAGTCAAAACAAAAATTGTGATCAACAACAATGTCACCGTATGGGGTCTAAAAAGACACCACACTGAAAAAAAAATGCTTCATTGCATCAATGAACGCGTTTCATTAATTATTTTACATTGATACAATGAAAGTGTTCATTGATGCAATGAAAATGCCATTACGGGAATGAAATGTTTCTTTAAAGCGTTTTTCTAATTTATGACGTGTCATTGATGGAATGAAACGGTTTACATTGATGGTATGAAGTTTACATTTTATAAAAAAAGGAAGACTTATATAAAATTAACAAAAAAATTATCAGTGGTGTAAAGATTTTAACATTAATAAAACAAAATAATACTACACAAACAGATTTACTATTTTTTATGTGCTTTTTATTCTCAAAAAAGGTCTATGAAACTGTTTCTTTATATTAATGTAACATTTCATAGAAGTTTAAAAGTTCCATTGCTGCAATGAAGTGGTGCGGTGAAGAATATAAACAATGAAATTAGCTTTATATTGATGTTCTATATATATATTTTATCTATTTTATAAACATTTTAGGAGTATGTAGTGGTGTTAATTAAACAACAATACTTTACGGAGGTCTATGAAACTGATGCATTAAATTAATGTAACAATTCATAGATAGAAATGTAAAGTTTCATTACAGCAATGAATTTAAACAGTGAATATACTAACAAAGTGTTTGTCACATTACATACATATGTACATAATTATATCTTCACAAATGTGTTTGTGTGGTAATATGTTGATGTGTGAATCAGAGTCGTGCAAGCTCAATGAAAACGATGGAGCGGCGTAGTTTTCTTGCATTTGTTTGAGAGGAGAGAGAGGCGGAATTCTATGAATCTACACCGCACAGTGGCAAAGAAGTGGCTTACAACAACAACCCACCCCTTGCTATGCAAACTCTTCGTAAAAAAATATCCAGTTATTTTTTTGTGTGTTTGGCGAGTCAAAACAAATCAGTGGCGAAGAATCAATTGTTGCATGAGTGCTGGCAGCAGCCCTTTGATTTAGTTTATAATAGACATTAAACGGACGTAGTTGTGCGCGTTAATAAAAAAATTCAAAAGTGAAAATATTAAAAGTGAAACAAAATGTCAACAAATACTGAATGAGAAATGTTTTTTGTGTGGTACTTCATTTGAAAGAAATGAAATCTATTTAAGCACTTAAAATAATATAATTTTCTTAAAACAAATGACAACTATAGATGTTGTGGAAGTACATACAAAGACACGTCAAGCTTGAAATGGCATGTTCGAAAAAACAGAAGTTGGAATATATATGTCAAATGCCACAACAAGAAACAATTTTCAAGAACCATATCCGAAGTCAACGATGAAACACTCCAAAAACACTAGGTAAGTACTTTCTACCAAGTTATGTCCTAAACATATTTTCATTCACTCCTATTTATAATTTTTTTATTTGTTTAGAAATTGGGGAAAATGCGGAAATGTACGCACATAGCCTTAGATATGACAATCTATCCGCAGATGACTTTAGGTTGGCCTGGACTGCTTATTCCAAATTTCGAAAATTATGCACAAAAGCAAAAATGTTAATTAAGCTTTTTCACTTTGGCCTCAGTACAAGCGAGTGAATGGATTTCAATTAGTAAGTATGTAAAAATGCGGTTTAAGTGTTTACTTAAATTGTATTTACGAATTCACAAATGCAGTTAAAAAACGAATTTAAAAGAACAAACTGTATTGTGATTTTTTTTGTTTCATTTTTTATTTTCTCAACTTCAGTTGTCTTTTTATTTTAAAATTTCTCAAAACCCACAATTTTAATTATTTATTTATCTTTTATATTATATTTTCAGATTGAAATGATTTTAAAGTTATGAACAAACACTGATGTACTACAATAAACATTGCAATAAAAAACGGAGAATTTTGTTTAATTTTCTATTTTATTTCAGAGCAAAGGTATGAAACATTTACATTTCATAAATGAGACATGTTCATTGCATCAATGAAACATGTTCATTGAATCAATGAAACATGTTAATTGAATCAATGAAACATGTACATTGCATCAATGAAACATGTTCTATGAATCAATGAAACATGTTCATTGCATCGATGAAACATGTTCATTGCATCGATGAACCATGTTCATTGCACCAATGAAACATGTTCATTACAACAACGAAACGTTTTCATTACATTAATGCAACTTATTAATTACATTAATGAAACTCGTTCATTACATTAACGTAATATTTCATGACATCAATGTAACAAATTTCTATGAAACATTTACTAGTTCAATGTAACATTTTACATTGTATCAATGAAGCCTTACATTGGTTCAAAAACAATGTAACTTTTCATTGATACAATGTAAAATTTCATTGATGGAATGAAGCTTTTTCTCTGGGTGCAGACTATACAGTTGCCATAAGGACAGAAAATGAACGGGCAGACGGATAGATGGACGGACGGACAGCCGAACGAAGGCAGTCAGACGTGCAATAATAAAAGAACCCTATAAGATTGTTTAGAAACGGAGACAAGACGAAAATTGTATTAGACAAGAAAACCTATTCAGAAATGACTTTGTTCCCTTTTCTCAAAATCATTTCAGGTATAAGAGAAGATAAACCTCAAATAGGGTCGTCCGTTTGGTCATCTAGATGCCATAAATCATGGCAACATGATGAGAAGAAATAGCAAACAGTGGGCGATTTTTGCAATTTTAATATAAATGTTAAATAAAAATAGTTAAATTTGTAAAAAAAAAAATATTTGTCAACTAATGTTTGTAGTAGCCCCTACTAACATATTTGCAATTATTGTGCTAAAAATATACAGAAATTACTTCAACCATACTCGTATTACTGATGTACAGATAAATTAATAGTTAGAGCTTTTGGCGAATATTTCGATTGTCACAATCTAATTGTTTTCTATATAAACAGACATTTTTAACTCCTATATTAGGTCATGGTAAATAGGACGATTTTTAACGTTTTACTGGATTGTAATACGATTAAAATCAACTTAAATTCATGCATTTTATAGATAAAAGAACTTCAGAAAGCAAATGAATAATTTCGAAAATCTCCCACTGTGTTCTCTGCAAACAGCCAGACAACAAAAACAACGGCCAACTGTTAGACAATGTAGAAGGAATAAAATACGATCATTTCGAATGACATTCAGGTATTAATAACTGTCAAAACATAAACTAAAACACCATTTAAGGACGACTCACAAACACACACACACACAGACAGACAATCATACTACAGGACAAAATGCGTAAAGGGAAGTTCGAAGTTATATCAGTGGTGGTGGCGGAAGAAAGTAAAAAAGCAACGAATAAGAACAGACTGACCTTTAAGGATAACTCAATTAAAGACGTCAGACGTACTACTTACTGCACTCTGTCCGCTGTCCACGAACACGTAACAAATGAACAGCAGGATATCGGGGTCTGGAACATAAACATTAACAGCGCGAACGAACGGACGAACTAACGATCGTTCGCCTCGTCTCTGTCTAAGGACACACACACACCCAATTCAAATTGGTCAAACCAGTGAATGGAGCGGCATGAATGGAAACAATACCTCTGTAGGGTGTAATGACAAAATAGATTTTGTGGTTTACTGGAGGCATCAGCGCCGAAACACGGTCAAGCTAGGTATGGAAAAAATTGACATTACGTCGTTATGACAGACGTCACAAATTAACTGTGAAAAATTTCTCATTAACGAATTGGAAAAGTCGCGACATTTCGAAATGACTATGAGTTATTACTTACAGGCGTCGAGACAAGTATCTAATTTGTCTTTTTCATCAAATGTGTCTTTCTTCCGTTAAATGTCACTCTCGGTGTGCGTATTTAAATTATCTTTGGCCGATAGTGACTATCGGAAAGTGAAGCGAAAGAAAAAAACAACATGTTGTTCGGTTTTGAATACTATTCCAATTTGATTTTAGGATTGTGAAAAAGTAGCAAATCTAATTCAGGCCTTTATGAAATACTGAAAATAACACTGTGCTGAAAATTGACACTTTCAAAATGTAACAAAAAGGAGGCCCTTGAATATGAAATCAAAGAGGTTAGTTATCTCGGTGGTGATTTTCGGAGTACGCGTTTCAGTCCAAAGAACGAAATAAAGGGAAGATTTTAGGTTTTTTAGGTATAGGTTAGGGTGGCAGCCGTATTTTTTTTACGAGCTCACATAGACTGGCTTAGGTCGAAACGAAACCAACCTGTTGGATATGGAAAGATATCTTAGGCTGCCTACAAAGGCAGACCCCAGTATGTCCAGTAGTCGTTTACTCAGAGCGGGGCAGTCGCATAGCAAGTGCTCAATGCTCTCCACTTCATCCTCATCTCCACAGCTTCTGCAGAAGTCATTGGAGTCAATACCCAATCTTTTGGCGTGTTCGCCGATCAAGCAGTGTCCCGTCAGAACTGATACTAACGTAGACAATCTTTGCGTCTCTAGTGCGAGCAGATATTTTGATCTTCTCAGGTCATACCTTGGCCAGATTTGTCTAGCTACCCTGCAGGTGCCGATTTCTGTCCATCTTTCTTTGACTGCTTGATTGTCTCTTGCCTAAGCCAATGCTTGCACGTGGATAGTGGCGCACCAATATATGCACTTTCTTCGAGAATTTGTAATGTCGTCCCTTTCCTAGCAAGTTCATTAGCTATGCAGTTGCCCGGGATATCCCTATTGCCCAGGCACCCATATGAGGTGTACATATATTAAATTGCTCAGCCTTCTCGTTAAGAGATCTGCGGCAGTCGAGGGCTGTTTGTGAATTTAGGGATGTTGCCTTCAGAGAATTGATGGCAGCCTGGCTGTCCGAGTAAATGACAACGCCAGTGTTGGTTACTATGTTGAGACTCAGCCACTTGGCTACTACCCATATTGCCATTATTTCGGCTTGATAGACACTGCAGGTATCTGGTAGTCTATGAGCTATATCCAAACTTAGCTCTGCACAGTGTACTCCGATGCCAACCTTTTCATCAAGCTTCGAACCATCCGTGTAAAAGTGAAGATGGTTTCTATTGCCTGGTATTCTTCCAACCCATTCATCTTTGGCGGGAATCATAGTGATGTAATTTCTCTCGAAGGTGTACACAGTTGGTATTAGTTCACTCGGTCGGTTACCATAGCACTACACTTTGATATCCTCATGTGACCGTAGTTTTTGTACCTCCACATTGATAGGCAGTTTAATCTTATTGCCGCTTTGGTTGCAACTTCTCTCGCCACAATATTAATCGGCAGTATATGGAGTAGGGCTTGTAGAGACTCGGTCGCTGTAGTCCTTAAGGCTCCGCTTATGCTCAGACAGGCTGTTCTCTGAACCTTTGTTAGTACGTTGGTGATGATGGTTAGTTTGTCAGTTGCCATCCACCATACCACAGTGCCGTATAACAGTATTGGACGAACTACTGCTATATATATCCAGTGGACGATTTTAGGAGAGATGCCCCACCGCGACCCTACAGCCTTTTTGCAGGAATATAGGGCGACGTTGGCCTTCCTTACACATTCCAATAAGTTAAGTCTAAATAACAGTTTTCTATCTAGAATTATTTCTAAAAATTTAGCACTTTCAGAAAAGACTAGATATGTTCCATTTATCCGAGGTGGAGGATCCACATGTGGGACATTATTCATCCAAGTAAAGAGAACCAATTCCGTTATTTGCCTCATCCTGCAAGTAACCCACTGTACAGGGTGAAGCAGATAATATCTTCCTCAGCCTAGCGGCGTCGGAGACCTTTTCCACTTCACCACAGAAGGTATACCAAGAGCGCCTTTGTGCCTTTCTAAGCTCCTTCTTATAGATCTTGAGTTGCTCTTTATAGGCATCCCAATCATTAGCGACCCCAGTAGATTTAGCCTTATTGAATAGCTTGTTACAGGTCTTTTTCATAGCCGTTAGCTCAGAAGTCCACCATTGGGGTTTAGTTTTACCGTTGTATCTTGTTTTTGGACAGGCTTCTTCAAGGGAACTATTGAATGATGTGTGATATGCTCGACCAGATTATCCAGACCGGCTTTGTCATTCGGTTCGTACAGAAGTTTGAAGTTGAGGACTTTCTTGAAATTCTTCTCATACAGGTGCCACTTTGTCTTCCTTACATTTCTGTGGACGGCAGGTTTAGGCGCTTTTTCCGCGAGTTTGGACTCAATATAATGGTGATCTGAGAATGAGTGGTCGTCCGGTACATTCCACCCAATAATTTTGTCTGACAGCCAGTCAGTAGCAAACGTTACGCCGAGTACTTCTTGTCTGTCTTTAATTGTGAAGGTCGGTTTATTACCTATGTTACAAATACTTAGGTTGGTAGTTAGAATAAAGTCATGAAACGAATCACCCCTATTGTTTATATCCGTACTACCCCAGATAGTATGATGAGCGTTCGTGTCTGCGCCAATAATCATCTCGAGCTCGTCAGACGTTGCTTCTTCTACTACTTCCCTGAATAGAGCAGTCGGTACTACAGCTTCCTAAGGCAAGTAACTCGAAACCACCCAATATATGCGATTACCGATCTCCAGACTAGCACATGTTTGGTCTTTACCACTTAAATTTGCCAAGAGAAAACTTAGATCTTTCCTGGCCAAAATGCAGGTTCTTGGAGTGCCTTCACAGTTGGCCACAATCAGTTTAAAGTGGGGTGTCCTGATATAAATAAATGGAAACTTTGGATAATTATTTCTCTCAAAACAGCCGTCCACGCTCCTCACAGCCTTGTCCCTGTAAAATTGCAATTAAATCTTGTCATGCGTCAAAAATCGTACAAATCGTCGATTAATTCTATAAATATTTGTACAGTATTCAATAGGGATCGTCCTTGGGCTAAATAAAATATATGTGTAAAGTTTCGTCGAGATCGGACCATAATTGCGACCTGTACTTTGATTACAAGAATACATGCACAGACAGACGGACATAGCTAAATCAACTCAGAAAGTGATTCTAAGTCGATCGGTATAATAAACAATGGGTCTATTTCTTCTCCTTTTGGGTGTTACAAACAAATGCACAAAGTTATAATACCCTGTACCACAGTGTGGTGTAGGGTATAAAAACAGTGAGGAAAGTTCATAGTCTTGCTACTGCGATGGCTATTTTTCCCGGGAATGATACAGCATTTACATTAAACATAAATTTTCTCTTATACCGATTATGTTATGCGATTTATAAAACATAAAGGTTTAAATCGATATGGATCATATTGATATGAATCATATGTATATATGGAGACTTAAAACGATGTGACCCAAATTACGCAGCAATAATTTTAAGCAAAGTAAGTAAAGGTAAAATTCGGGCGGGGCCGACTGTATAATACCCTCCACCATTCTTTGCCAACAAATTCACGGATAACCATTATTATTGCATCGGTGGGGACCTGTACATATGGGGGCTATACCAAAACATGGACCGATGTTCCCCATTTTTACTAGGGACTATTAGGTATAAAATTTAGTATGAATTCTTAAATTTCAGCCAGATCAATTGAAGAATTCGTTCTATAGAGCGTCAAGAAGTGACATAGATGGGCCCCTTTGTATAGGGCATATGCCAAAACATGGTCCGATTTGCCACATTTTTCTTAGGGACGATCAGGTCACAAATAAAATGTAAATTCTTAAATTTACATAAATTGGCCAGATCCATTGAAAAATGTTTTCTCTAGAGTGTCAAGAAGTTACATCGGTGGGGACCTTTTTATGGGGGCTATATCAAAACATGCACCGATATGCCCCATTTTCAATAGGGATCGTGCCTAGTCTACATAAGGAATGCCAATTTTCGTAAAGATAGCATCATATTTGCGACCTGATTACAAGAATACGTGGACAGACAGGCAGACATTCTATGCCGATCGGTATAAACAACGATGGGTCTATCTCTTTTTTACAAACAAATGCACAAAGTCATAAAACCCTGTTCCATAGTATGGTGTCGGGTATAAATACAATCAGTTATAAAATGAGTCTTCTTGTATATGGGCAAGAATATTTAATATCGATCTATGTAGTTTATTTTTGGCTAAAATGTTTATAAGCAGTTAAAAATAGGATCTCGTATATCGTTTTTTGAAATTTTGAAAAAATGAAAAAAAAATAGTTTTTAGGTTTTACGAAATTTGTAATTGCTCTCGAACGACTGAACCAATTTTTGCAAAGTTTACTTTGTTTTAAAGAGGACAAAATGCACAATTTTTTGTAAATTTTTTTTAAAAAAGTTTACCCAAGTTTTTTGGTAAAAAACCTTTGTAGAACAAATTGCCCCCCCTCGTTATTTTTCAAATTTTCACAGAATATTTGTCGTACTCTCACAAATCCAGAACAATAAAAAAATCCGTTTAAATATTCTTTTATTAGACGAAAAAACTCTGTAATTTATATAAGTTTTTCCATTTTTTAGGACAGTCTGCACTGAAAATCCGCAAAAAATAAAATTTTTTAAGTAATTATAACATATTTCCACACAAAAATATTTTGTTTGCAGCCGTTTTTCACAGCTCACATAGACCAACTTGGGTCCTTAGTGAAACCACGGGCTCAGATGCCCCTCATCGAAAACAACCAATATGATTTTTGTGTGGCTAATTCTTCCAGAATGGCGTCCCTTTCATAGCAAGTTCATCGGCTTTGCAGTTCCCTGGTATGTCCCAATTCGCAGCTACCCCTATGCGGTTTAACCCTGCCATCTCGCTAAGAGATCAGCAACAGTCGAGGGCGGTTTTATTTGAATTTAGGGATGTACCTTCCACAGATTTAATTTAATAGCAGCCTGGCTGTTCGAGTAATTGACAACGCCAGTGCTGGTCACTATGCAGCGACTCGGCCATTTCCCTTATTGCAATTATGTCGGTTTGATATGCACTGTAGATATCTGGTAGTCTGTGAGATATATCAAGACTGAGTTCTTTATAGTGTACTACGAAGCCAACACCTTATCATCAAGCTTCGAACCATCCGTATACAGTTGGGGATGGTTTCTATTTCCAGTTATTCTACCAACCCATTTCTCGCTGGCAGTTATTTAAGTAGTGTAGTTCCTATCGTAGGTGTATATCGTTGGAATATAGTCCACTCGGTCGGTTACCATAGCACTAGACTTTGATATCCTGATTTTGCCGTAGTTCTTATACCTTTACATTGATAGACAGTGCAATCGTAATGCCGTTCTGGTGGCAACTTCTCTCACTACAATATCAATCGGCAGTAGATGGACTAGGAATTGTAGAGACTTAGAAGCTGTAGCCCTTAAAGCTCCGCCTATGCTTAGGCAGGCATTTTTGTTTGTTTGGATCGTTAATCAGTTGTCGTCTACCACACCACAATGCCATACCACAGTATTGAGCGAACTACTGCTATCTAAATACAGTGACCGAAATTATTATAGGTTCAGCAACATTTTTAATAAAAAAGTTACAATTAATACAAAATAGTTTTTGTTTGTTTTTATTTTAGATGTATTTTAAATGCTTAAATATATTGAAGTTAATTTTATTTGAAATTGTACACTTAAACAAAAAATATACGAAAATAATAAAACAAAATGTTAAATTATATCAAGTATTAGTAATTAATATTGCCTCCCTCACATTTTTTTTACATCAAAAATACGATTGTTCACTGAATTTACCAATTTTTCTAAGAGTTTTATCGGAATTTCCGAATATGCAGCTCTAACAGCGTTATTCAGCTCTGAAACTCTTTGGTATTGATTTCCGTTGGCAAATATCTTGTCTGATAGTATTCCCAATAGATTTTCTATGGGTTTGAGATCCGGGCTACGGGCTGTCCAATCGAAACCTTCGATGTTTTTGGTCAAAAACCACTGCGTAGTTGTTCATTATCCTGCTGAAAATGAAGTCGGGGACCATTACATCCTTACCATGTAAATCATAGATATTTCCAACATTTCCTCATAGCTTTCGGAATTCATTCTTAAAGAAATTTACGCCAAGGAAACCTTCCCCTTGAATGAAAATGCTTCCCAAATCATTACACTAACACCACCAAAATGTTAGCTCATTCTCATTTATTTCTCCTTTCGGAAATATCTCCAATAATGGGGAAATCCATCAGATCCGTCTAAATTGATTTTTTTTCGTCACTGAAGACTAATTTTTTCCATTTTACTCTATAATCCATATGATTTTTAGACACGACAGTCGTTTTCCTTTGTGAACTTTTGACAGTGCCGGGTATGACATTCTTTTCGTGAAAACAAGGTTGCCTGAGGTTTCTAAAATTTGCTACACTCGCCAGGTTGACACAGGAAGATCAAGCTGATTTTTTTATCTGTGAATCAAAAGCTTTTTAACTAGATGCATTTCGAATAATCAGCGATTTTTGACGTTGGGACAGCTTCGGAGCTCGACCAGCGCTGTTTTTAGTGCCATAATTCGATCATAATTTTACAAAATGCATAACAACATTCAAACATCTACCAATTTTTTGCTCAATTGAGTGGTTTGAAAGCTTTTGAACAGTGAAAGTCACAATTTTCCTCGAGGCATAAAAAAACAAGCTAAATGTTCGATCAAAAATAATTTTGCAAAAAATAAATCACTGCTTACTAATAAATAAAATACTATTTTCTGTAAAGCTTTCTCATGATTGAAACGTGCAAATCACTCAAAGTTACACAGAACCTATATTTATTTCGCACAGTTGATTGTGCAAAAATAAACAAACACTATTATTTTTTATTTCGAGGCAAAAGAAGAACAAGAAATGTGGTGGTATCAAATATAATCCATTTCTGCACAACACTGACCGAAAATTGTTTTTGTAATTCTACTGTATAACAAATAAAAGAGTAATTACTATATGAACCTATAATTATTTCGTGCACAGTATATCTCATGGGCGATTTTAGGATAGAGGCCACAACGCGACTCTACGGCCAGCCTACAGGAATATAAGGCGACATTGGTATTCCTTCCACTATTGAATGGCAATTTCCCATCTAGAATTATAGCTAGAAATTTTGCACTTTCAGTACTACCAGCTCTGTTCCATTTATCCGAGGAGGGTCTAAATAGAACCAAATCTTTTTTGGTTCAACGCCCAAAACGCTGATTTTGGGCCATCTAGCCAATTTGTTAGTTATTGCGATCGCAACATCGTCCGTATATACCACGACTTTGCGGCCGCAATGGTCTAGATCTAACAGGATTCTATTCACCGTTAGGTTCCAAATTAGTGGAGATAGTACTCCTCCTCCTTGTGGGGTCCCTCTGTTTACAAACATTGTTAGAGCTGTGGACTCAATACTTGCTGTTATGTGTCTTCGGTTAAGCAGGCTTTGAATTAGTCTAATCAAGCTACAGTTCACCCTTAGATGTAACAGCTCCACAATAACCGCAACTGAGTTTACATTTTGTTCCCAAACATATTTTTTAAGGGTGATTTAGACCTTCACGACGAGGATCATATAAAAGCCTCCGACATCTATCCTGCGATTGAGTCATTCGTGGACATTAGTTCCACTAGCGGGTATTCAATATTTCATGGACCTTTGGGATCGTTGTATCCCACAAAATGATTGATGCAAGGATATTTTGAAAATTTTCGTAACAGGTGACAATATCGGGGTCTATGAGTAAAAGCCCATAATCAGACCGAATGAAATCTAATCGGGGGTATAATTATATGTGATCTATATCAAGGTGGACTATTTTCACAGTAACTGGACCTACCATACATATCCTAACATTTATATTTTCTACCTTTCTCCCCTCCTGAAAACTCCTCCAACTAATTGCCTGAATGCGGACCATCATAATAATTATGTTAATATTTCTGCTGTACAGAAAACTTCACATTTCTGTAAAGTTTTCGCTTTTTCTTTGTGGCAAAGAAAACCACACTCTGTGAGGTCTTATTACCAACTCGATTAGTTCATGTTTTAATAAAGTTTTGTTTGCTCGAAATCACAAAAAAGGAGGGAATCCAACCAGGAACGACGGGCGAACAGCCACGAAACATGACTACCATTGTAACATTAACAATCATGTTCTCATAGTTACATTTTTACAATTGTTATTTTGTTTTGTGATTGTCTGCCGCTGCCTTGGAGAGTCGTTTGTCCTCTAAACATGCCAACCATGCCACAATGCCAGAAGAGGAGCCCAGAGACTTCTTTTTTTCTTCTTGCAGTGGTGGTGGTGCTGGCGTCTCTAAGACCCCCCATGCAAGTCATAAGTTAAGCAGTTAACTTTTAGACCCCGAAAATAAACGCCGCTCAGACGCTGCTGATGCAGTTGCCTCCTCCTATCTTTTTTTTGGCCATATCGCTATTGTTTCACTACGCCACAGGAAGAGAAAAGGTACGTATCATCCACCAAGTACTTTTGTTGGCCTAATAGTGTTTTAACTTATGTTTTTTGGGGGGCGAATTTGGCGGAATATTCGTTTTGTTCCACTCAAACATTAACAAGGCGGCGGTGGCGACGATATTATCATGATGCATATGCGGTCCACAGACAACATCGTAATAATGATGATGATGATACCAATGCCAATGCATCCTCTGTAACATCCCGGCTACATGAGCTAAGTAGGCACTCATAATGGCCAAAAGTCGTGCAGAAATGTTAGTCTTTTGTGTGCCATATAGGTGACAGGTGGCGCCCGATGTCTACCATAAACATTATGAGACTCGACTTGATTTTTGCAATTGAGGAAGATGTGGGAGAGGGCGCATGAAACCATTGTTGAGAGCAACTCAGAACAACAAGGAGGGGAAGGGGGTGGAAGTACCAAAGTACCATAGGAGTTAAACTATCAATGAACGGAAGCTGCTGTCTCATTGTTTACAAAATTCTATTGTTTATTGCGTCTGTTTGTTGGGTGGCGAGGACAGATATGTTGTCTGTTTTTTTTTGTGGGTATGAAAAAAGTGTTTTATTATTTTATTGAAGTGACAGTTTCAAACAAAATTATTTATTGAAAATAGTTTTTCTTTAACGGGTTTTAGTATTATTGTGTCTTTCAAAAGGTTTCAATGAAATTGATTCTTTTCTTATTTGTGAACTATTGCTATTATTAATAATTCTATTATAATGCCTCAGCTGAAAAAACACTATACTTTGTATAGTTTGTGTCGACATATGTACGAGTATATTCAAAACTAACTATGTTTTGAAAGGATTTCCTGCTAATATTCTGATTTACAAAGTTTGGAATGAGTTTGAACAAGGGTTAAAGTTTTCTCTTTTTTAATATATGATTCTATTTCATTTGACAATTCAAAAAATTACAATGTTGAAAAAAGAGAAAATATGTTAGAAATCACAGAACTTTGAAACAAAAAGTGAACAAGTTATGTTAAAAAATAATTCATTGCAATTTTGTATTTTGTAAATTGTGGTGTAGAATCTCTTCCTCTAATTATCGAAAATTTCGAACTTTTCAGTAGTTATGTTATTTCCCAGCAAAATTCCCATTACCAAATAACCTGACGGGTAAGCTAAATTCAAAACTAGTAATTGCTTATTATTTGGCCTCTCTTCGAATTATTATACCCTACACCACTCTGTGGTACAGGGTATTATAAGTTTGTTCCACGGCAGATGTATGTAACACCTGAAAATAACACAGCTAGACCCACCTTAAAGTATACCGATCGACTCAGAATCACTAGCTGAGTCGATTTAACGATGTCCGTCCGTCCGTCCGTCCGTCCGTCCGTCCGTCCGTCCGTCCGTCCGTCCATGTAAAGTTGTTCGTCGACTACAGGTCGCAATTTCACTCCGATCGTTCTGAAATTTTGCAGTTTAGAGTATTTCGCGGCTGTTAAGATCGCTATTGAATTTGGTTGAAATCGGTTCAGATTTAGATATAGCTCCCATATATATCTTTCGTCCGATTTGACCCTTTAGTCCTATAGAAGCTGTATTTTACATCCGATCGTTTTGAAATTTAGAATGGTAGAGTTTCTTGATCCATGAACCAACACTGCCGAATTTGAAGAAAATCGGTTAAGATTTAGCTATAGCTCCCATATATATGTTTCGTCCGATTTGGCCCTTTAGTCCTATAGAAGCTGTATTTTACATCCGATCGCTTTGAAATTTAGAATGGTAGAGTTTCTTGATCCATGAACCAACATTGCCGAATTTGAAGAAAATCGGTTCAGATTTAGATATAGCTCCCATATATATTTTTCATCCGATTTGGTCCTTTAGTTCTATAGAAGCTGTATTTTACATCCGATCGTTTTGAAATGTAGAATGGAAGAGTTTCTTGATCCATGAACCAACATTGCCGAATTTGAAGAAAATCGGTTAAGATTTAACTATAGCTCCCATATATATGTTTCGTCCGATTTGGCCCTTTAGTCCTATAGAAGCTGTATTTTACATCCGATCGTTTTGAAATTTAGAATGGTAGAGTTTCTTGATCAATGAACCAACATTGCCGAGTTTGAAGAAAATCGGTGCAGATTTAGATATAGCTCCAATATATATCTTTCGTCCGATTTGGTCCTTTAGTCCTATAGAAGCTGTATTTTACATCCGATGGTTTTGAAATGTAGAATGGAAGAGTTTCTTGATCCATGAACCAACATTGCCGAATTTGAAGAAAATCGGTTAAGATTTAGCTATAGCTCCCATATATATGTTTCGTCCGATTTGGCCCTTTAGTCCTATAGAAGCTGTATTTTACATCCGATCGTTTTGAAATTTAGAATGGTAGAGTTTCTTGATCAATGAACCAACATTGCCGAGTTTGAAGAAAATCGGTTCAGATTTAGATATAGCTCCCATATATATCTTTCGTCCGATTTGGTCCTTTAGTCCTATAGAAGCTTTATTTTACATCCGATCGTTTTGAAATTTAGAATGGTAGAGTTTCTTGATCCATGAACCAACATTGCCGAATTTGAAGAAAATCGGTTAAGATTTAGCTATAGCTCCCATATATATTTTTCGTCCGATTTGGCCCTTTAGTCCTATAAAAGCTGTATTTTACATCCAATCATTTTGAAATTTAGAATGGTAAAGTTTCTTGATCCATGAACCAACACTACCGAATTTGAAGAAAATTGGTTAAGATTTAGCTATAGCTCCCATATATATGTTTCGTCCGATTTGGCCCTTTAGTTCTATAGAAGCTGTATTTTACATCCAATCGTTTTGAAATTTAGAACGGTAGAGTTAATTGAACCATGAACCAACACTACCGAATTTGAAGAAAATCGGTTAAGATTTAGCTATAGCTCCCATATATATGTTTCATCCGATTTGGACCTTTAGTCCTGTAGAAGCTGTATTTTACATTCAATCATTTTGAAATTTAGAATGGTAGAGTTTCTTGATCCATGAACCAACACTACCGAATTTGAAGAAAATCGGTTAAGATTTAGCTATAGCTCCCATATATATTTGTCGTCCGATTTGGCCCTTTAGTCCTATAAAAGCTGTATTTTACTTCCAATCGGGTTGAAATTTAGAATGGTAGAGTTTCTTGATCCATGAACCAACATTGCCGAATTTGAAGAAAATCGGTGAAGATTTAGCTATAGCTCCCATATATATGTTTCATCCGATTGGGCTTTTTAGATCCAATCGTTTTTATACCCTACACCACACTGTGGTACAGTGTATTATTTAAGTATAAAATGTCCCAAAAGTAAATTTATGTAAACAATTTATACATGAATTACAAAATTTATATATCAGAGTTATTCAATATTACGAGAGTGGTGTAGGGTATTATATAGTCGGCACCGCCCGACTTTAGCCTTTCCTTACTGGTTTAACTTTCTATTCCATCTTCATCAATTTTAAATGTTTAGTTAGGACAGTCGTGAAGTAAGTGAGCGATATGTAAGTATTCCTTTTCACTGGAATGACGTTTGACTAATTGAAATTGTTGAACCGTGTTCAACAGATATTAGATTAAGCACATTGAATTAATTAAGAAATGAATTAATTACATATAATGAACTATTTGAATATAACGGTCTTTTTGTTAGTTAAGTTTAGTTAAGTATCTACGTACTTGTGGAAGCTCTTAGCCCAAAGGAAACCTAGCGAAAAAAAAGCTTTAACTCAATTGGACTAAGAGCAACCATCTTGAAGTTACATTCCAATTCACAGCTTCGTTAAATTTTCTCTTGTTGGTTGTTTAAGTTTCTGCATCGACAAAAAGATTTACTTTCGCTGCACAACCACCAAGGGTAAGAAGTCACGCTCTACGGCACTTTGAACTACGTTCAAAGGAGTTACATTATTTAATAAATCAAACATTGAATTGCCAAGCTAAAATCCTGCCTTTGTGTTTTTATTTTCTTTTCATACGAAAACATACTTGACATTACAATTTGTGTGAGAATACATCGAATAAAAATATCATACAGTCCACTTCCAGTAATCTGTCACACAATTGTAATCGAGCAGAGACCATATGTTTTTGTCTTTGAGTGAGTCGACTTGACATATCTCCTCTACCAGAGTCGACATTTCCTAGAGTTGACCTCTGAGCTCTTTCAATTTAGCTGAGTGACATCTGGTGTCCTATTCTGGACTAGAGTAGACCTATAATAGAACTTCATCGCTAGTTAATTAAATTTCTGAAATCCTGAGTCCTCTCTAGAGTCAACACCTTGTAATATAGGGTACATCAAGAGAGATGATAGTTCTTGGACTATGTACAGCGAGGAATCGGTGGGAGTGCTCCTGGATACACTTTTGCCGCGCAGCTCAGAAGAGGCTTGGATACTTCAATTATGGATTCCTATGAAGTGTAGCCACAGAGATCGTCAGCGAGATTGCAACCTAATCTAGAATTATTTGCGCTATTAAAAGCTTTAACCCTTTTATGTCGTCAGAACCAGACAAAGTCTCGCCGGAGGACCTACAGGCAGTGGCTGATACAATTGTTGCTTGGCTCATAGAGGTCTACACATGTTGTATAGAACGAAAACGATCATCAACCCATGTTTTTGGTGATTTCGAAATTCGTCGAGGGAACGATAAGGTTCCATTACCTTAGTTAAATAATTTTTGTAAAAGTTTAATTTAAACAAGTAAGAAAGTTTCAGTCGGGTAAACCGACTAAGGTATACCCTCACTTTGTGAGTAATGTAATATGGAATATTAAACGAATTATTCTGTCAATTTGTATGGGAGGTACCAGAATGTTTTTAACAAATACACCTATTTTTCGCTGAATAGTAGATTCTTTAAATACATTACACTGCGCCGAATTATAAACGTTTTTTGCACTGGTATATTAACGTTATGAAATATTAAATTTTGGTATGATTTGGCCATTTTGTGTGGGAGGTACAAAAAGGGGAGTGGTGATAACGGCCATTTTTTACAGGGCTATAGGGACTTCAAAAGCGTTACACTGTGCAAAATGTTGTTGCTTTTTCGAGCATTGGTACTCATGCTGTGAGCTCTTAACTTTTTGTGCAAAATGGTACCTTTGTGTGGGAGGTAAAAAAAGGGGCGTGGCAATAGCGCCCATTTTTCACAGTGCAAAAGACACTATAAAAGCATTACACTGTACAAAATTTCAAGTGCTTTTATACACTGGTATTAATGTTATAAGCTGTTATCTTTTGGTGCAAAATGGTACCTTTGTGTAAGAGGTACCAAAAGGGGCGTGAATATGACACCCATTTTTCACTGGACTGTAGGCACTATGAAAGCATTACACTGTACAAAATTTCAAGTATTTTTATGCACTGGTATTAATGTTATAAGCTGTTAACTTTTGGTGCAAAATGGTGCATTTGTGTGGGAGGTACCAAAAGGGACGTAGGAACATGGCCCATTTTTCTCGAGTTTATAGCGACTAATAAAATAATGCTATTTGTGGAATTTCAGAAGATTCGAATAATTAGTATAGCAGTTATTAAAGATTCAATATTTCACAACATTTTAACACTTTGTGGGGGAGGTACTAGAAGGAGTGGACCAATATGGCCCATCTTCGAAGTTAGCCGGAGATAGAAAAAAATATTACCACGTACCAAATTTGAAGTCAATCGGTTACTCCTTTTGAGAGTTATCGTGCGCACCAGCCAGCAGACACACAGACAGACAGACGGACGGACATTGCTCATTCGACTTAAAATGACCCAAAACGAATATCCGCCGAACATACTTAGGGTCCTAGATCACTCCTTCGATGTGTTACACTTTTTTTCGTAGCAAATGATATATACCCTCGTCACACTAAAGTGAGGGTATAACAATCTAATAATGATGATGAATGAATTTCATCGTGGTGATGAAGGGATTCATCGTTATGATGAATGGGATTCGTCGTGGTGATAAATGGAATTCGTCGTGGTGATAAAGGGATTCGTCGTTATGATGAATGGAACTCGTCGTTATGATGAATTGGATTCGTCGTGGTGATAAATGGAATTCGTCGTTATGATGAATGGGAATGGGTCTGTTGGCAAATACATTACTTGATGAGATTATTTTTTATTTAAAACTAGCGGACCCGGCGAACTTCGCCTCGCCCCAATTTAACGCCTTCAGATAAACTCCAGAGTGATAATAAAACACAGATAGTTAAAATTTTAATGCGATTTGTTTAAAAGGAATCGAAATCAGTAGAGAGCGATGTGATAAACAACAAACAACGAAGACAGAAGACAGGCAACGTACAGATGACCGTGCGAAAAACAGGGAAATTCGAGATTAATTCCACAGACTTCCTACGATTTGTCTTGAGATTTATTGATTGTCATCGTAAAAGCCAATCGTACAGGGAACTGAATCCGCTTGAATTGGAATGAAAGATCAGTTGGAATAATCGGAATTCGTTGGATAAGGACTTCCTCTCCTTTGAATTTTCCCTTGATGATCGTCGCCTGAATCACATTGTCCATCAGTTTCATAATGGACAACCGCGAACTATGCACAATTTCGGATGATTCAGATTCCGCAACATGATTATGATCGATTCCATCTTCAGCTGTAAATTATGCGGCGGAGCTCCTGGCACATCAAGCGAGTTCGATTTTACTTTGAATAATAAAATTCATGCTATCGACGTCCTTATTCTTCGCTGCTAATATTGCCCGTTCACTAATCTAATCGAGATTTGGAAACACTTTGGTGATGAGTTCCTCGTTCGACGATGTGAACTCGCAAAAATTTGCCGGGAACAATATCAATGCAGTGGAAACATCAACAGTAATTTGGCCATTGCCAAGCGCCAACAGTTGTTTCGAGAATTCAAGAGCCGATGAGTCGTTCTGCAACGCGACTCTCATGTTCGTGGTCAATTTCAACTTCTTGACATGCCGCCACAAAGACCACGATTTCAGGCATGCATTAATTTCATCGGCAGTAGATTTCGGGATGACGGGAAGCGTTTGACGAAAATCTCCGGAGAGCAATATCATAGACTCACCAAATTGTCTCAAATCACGTCGTAAATCCTTCATCGTTCGGTCAGCTGCCTCCAGAGCTCGTTTATGCGCCATCGTGCATTCATCCGAAATTATGATTTTGCAATGCCCGCAATCCAATAAGATAACCTTACCTCTTATACTCAAACTTATTATCTGAAAAAATGTTCGAATTGATAAATATCGCGTTGAATTTTAATTGATCGTAATGCTTGTACCGTTTGCCGATGTGATACGCGATATAACTATCCGAAATCAGTGTAACAATACGCAAAACTCGAATGAATTGCAGAAACTTTTTTGTTTAAAAGAAAATTAATAAAAAAAATTTGGATTGGAAAAAAGAACAGTAGGAATCTCGCAAGAAATAGCTATTTTCGATTTTCCCAATTTTCCGACTTTTCCGGAGGGTTTTCCCAAAATTTTCTTTCGTAACAACCTTCTCCAGGCAAATACGAACAACTGAAAAAAAATTGATCCAAATCGCTCCAGCCGTTCTGACGTGATGCCATTACACAGATGGACCGTTTCATTTTTATATATATAGATATCAGAATAATGAATACTTCTCATTCGGTTGTTTTAAGTCTTTCCTGATAAGAATTGCGTTTCGAACCGAATAATCACAACTGAAGCTGGCAAAGCAGTCCAGTAATTTTTTTTCAATCCATTTTTAATAGTCTAAAACCAGAATAATATTTATTGAAATTTTTAAAATTTAAATAGTCGGGGGCATTAATTCGTCGTGATGATGAATGAAGTTCGCGGTGCTAATGAATGGAGGTCCTCGTGGTGATGAATGGGATTCGTCGTGGTGATTAATGGTGTTCCTCGTGGTGATGAGTGATCATCCAGAGGACGAAAGTTTTTGGAAACATAGATTCGTCATGGTGACGAAAAACTTCATCAAGCGGATTATTCTGTACGTTAGCTGACTTTTGACGAAAAAAATAATCGTGATGATGTACAAATTCGTCATCATGACGTAGCTTTTTCTATCAGTGTACACTGAAAAAAATTTTTCATAAAATTAAAGAAGTGCTCCAAAGATGTCATTAGTTTTTAAAATAAGTGCATTTTGCACATAAAATGTAGATAATTTCATTAATTTTAAGTAATTTACTTAATTTTAAGTACATTTTCTTAATGTTAAGTACAAAATTTACTTATTTTGAAGACTAATGACGTCTTTGGAGCAATTCTTTAATTTTATGACAATTTTTTTTTCAATGTAGAGTTTATTGGTTGTATAGGGCAGTAGTCGGACCGATAATGCTGTCCGACATTGTCGTCTGGTGAACAGCTCTGCAGAAATCCATCTCCTCGACGATACTAAACATGGTTCAGCGAATGGTTTGTAAATGTAGCACTGGTTCGCTGAGAACGACAACAAATGAGGCAATAATGTTATACTAAATTTAATACCGCTAGACACTATAGCAGTGTAATATGCCGCATGTACTGTGTTTAGACTTAGGGAACTATCACTATGATCAGGAAATGGCTACGGGCAATAGTGTCATTGTAGACATAATGCCTGACCTTTCGGGCACTGTTGATTACACTATGACTGCACCACTCTTTGACAAGATGTAGCTCACTCTTATACCTGATAGATCGGATTGGAATGGTAGTATCTCAGGACATAGGAGATTCGTAAACTTCTATACAGACGGTTACAAACTCAACAACCATGTGGGCTTTGGTGTCTTTTCTGAGGAATTTAAGCTATCACTTGAAAAAAAACTGTCTGATCAATGTTGTGTTTACCAGGCTGAAAATTAATGTTCTGTCTAAAGTCGGTAGCAATGTTTTCTCTGATAGTCTGCTATCAAGTAACTGGAAACAATGTTCCTGAATTCAAAAAACGGCCTCGACTGTCTCTTAACAAGATGGATGTACAGATATGGGTGCATGGCTACACGGAGGAAAATCGCCATTTTTGATATGTTTGAATTCAAAGAAAATATACTTGGAACCAAATTTTTTAAATATTATATATTTTTGAACAAATATATTTTATTTGAAAATCAAGAAATTTTGTTTGGAACGCATATATTAATATATTACAACAAAATATATTTGCGAACTTACTGTCACAAATAAAATATGTGTTTACAAACAAACAAAGATATTGTTTAAGAATTTATCCAAATACATTATATTCAAAATAATTTTAAAACATTGTTGACTTCGGCAATTTTTAATTTTGCTTTTCCTAGATTTTGTGTTATACTTTATAGGTAAAAATGTCATAAGCAGCATTTTCTTCTGTTTTACAGCACATTTATTTTTAATTTATAAATAGTCCAATTGTCAATCCATCAATTTGTCGTTACCCAAGATTATACGATTTAAATTTTAATATTATTTTTCAGACATATAAAATTTCTAAAAAATTAAACTTTAAATTTCTAAAAAAACTGAAGACTTTCCTTTAAATTTCGGCATTGCCAAAATACTTAAATACAAATTAGTCATTGTTTTGGAAATATTATTTCCAAATAAAAAAATATTGGGATGAAAACATAATTTTGTTTAGAACAACGTCCTCACAAACAGATTCTATTTGTGAGTGTCAAATATTATATATTTGGAGTGTACCGTAAACATATGTATGTTTCCAGCAGAATATGTTTGGAACAATATACTACAGAAGCGATACAGGGAGATATCAGGGAACTACAAGGCAGATGAACTTGCAAGACTAGGAATTACCTTAAACGCACCAGGGGAACTGGAATATGTGGGCAAATCTCCAAATGTCGGGCTTAGAGTTATTCTTCTCAACTAGAGTCGAACTCAAATATTTTCGTGTAAACTGGAGACGACTTCATTCTATACAAGTGTGTCTTCCACTGCACAAAATACGATCTTAGGGGTATTCTTCCAAACTAAAGTCGGACTCTGTGAGAAGCAACCTCAAAATTCATCCCCAGTAAATAAGTCGACCTCAGAGGTATTCTCACTGCAAGAGTTAGCACCAAAAGTGTTCTTCTCGACAAGAGTCTGCACAATGAGCCTACATTTTACTTTACCAAATGCTTTGCTCTTGAAACGAGTCGACTTCGGAGTTTTTCATCTCTATCTCTCATCTACATACACAGATAGAACAATTTGTTTGTGGCAACCGAAATTTTCGTCTGTCGAATTTTTGTTGTTGACAGAACCACAATTTTAATTAATTTGCCTATCAATTGATCAGCAAAATAGGTAAATGGTTGTAGAAATAATTTCTGGGTTCTACAAATCAATTAATGGTCACAACAGCAATAATAATGGTGGTGACAACTAACTAATCATTCGGTTAGCAAATATATTAATTCTGGATGCAGATAGAACGAGTTAGTTGTAAGAACCGATAATTTCGCTAAGAGTTTTTGTTGTAAAAAAAAAGAAAAGATAGTAGGAATCATTTTAAATATCTACAAATCAATTACACTGTACTCGAATTGGACACTTTGAAAATGTAACATATCCATACTGAATCCAGTGGTATTAGCCGTTTTTCTAGGTTAGCTCTTGTTTTCGCGATACTAGACCACAACGTTTGCTGGGAAATCAGAGAGGTTAGTTGCTTTAGTGGTGATTTTGAAATGGAATACTTCGGAATAAATTTTTCAGCCTAAAGAACGAAATAAAGGGAACCTCGAAGAAGTGTGTCTCTCAAAACGTGTTTCTCTCCACGCTTCTCATCCCCTTACCCCTGAAAAATTGCAATCAAATCTTACCATATACCAAACGTCATACAAATCGTCAACATTTTTGATAATGTCTTCGAGAAAAATATTCCTCGCAAAAATTATTATGAGTCCCCTTTTAATATATTTATGAAAAATCAATTCATAACTCTAACAGAAAATTTAATTTACAAAAGTTTAATTCCAAATCTAATATCAATAAATATTTTCTGCCATGAGTAGAATACACAAATTATGTTATAACTCGAAATCTGCTTATTTCCCATAATTCGAACTCGTTTATGCTGCTGCAGCGCTAGGAGACCCAGGTTCAACTCAGGGAAAGACCAAAAATTTTACTTTGAAAAATTAAATAAAAATAAAATAAAAAAAAATAAAGAAAGAGATTTTTTTTGAGAAAATATGTAAATTTCCTAAGAACACCCAAAAAATATAATTTGCATTATTGTATGAGCACTGGTAAGAATGTTCTATCAAATAACGAATGAAATGGCGCGTCAAGCCCATGTTCAATCATCGTTGATGATCCAACATAGAAGTACTTCTGGATCACAATAATTACATATTCATAACCTTTTTGAAGGTTCCTTTTTTTGGTTAAACAGTGGACTATATACAATTTTTTCTGGATGTAGGTATTTGTTTACACTAGAACGATCCCCGACCAGACTATGAAGCCGACGCGGCACAAATCGGCGGCGCGCCACAGCCGGCCATTTATTTCCAGCCGGCGCCGCCGCCGATTTCAGCGGCTCACATCGGCTGAAACTCAGCCGACGAACATTATTTAGTGAGTCAAAAAGATTTATTTTATGCAACCATGAAAATTAAGAAAGTGACTATTAAGTAATACAATAGGGTCAGCAATTTTAACGAAGATCATTTTTGCATAGAAATTTATAAAAAGTTTCTAACTTGATCGCGCTATCATTTATTTAAAGAAATCGGTAATATATCGGATTTAGAATTTAAAAATGCGTTTTTAGGTTTTTACGGATTTACAATAGCTCTTGAGAGGCCGAACCAATTTTTACAAAGTCTACGTCGTTTTAGAAAGAAAACAACAGTCACTATTAAAATTTAAAAATGTGTTTTTAGGTTTTTACGGGATTTACAATAGCTCTTGAGAGGCCGAACCAATTTTTACAAAGTCTACGTCGTTTATGTCATTCACAATAAATTCTCTTTCCCAACAAAGACTAATAAGTAGAGACTTATTGAATCGATTTTCGACATTACATCAAAACTTCCTTAACTTTTCTTAAATTTTTGTGTTAATTTTAGGTTTTTTCATCTAATTGTAAATATCTTAAAGACCCATTTTTGCCTGAGATTGACATTCGTGCGCCATCGTTTGTTGGAACTTTATCGGCTCAGACGATTGTTGAAATTTGATCGGCTAAGTCGATCAGCCGCCGCCGCCAATCGGTATTTTTCCAAGCGCCGCCGCCGCCGAAAATTTTGGTCGGCTTCATTGCCTGTCCCCGACTTCATCATTTAATATAGTCGGTCTCTGATGTTTTCCTCTTCAAGAGATTTAAACACAGATGTTTACTTTGCTATGATTGTCGACCACAGAAAATCCCTTCTGTCAGGAGAGCTGAAGATCCTCATGTTATTTTTAAATCCTATATGATTAACGTATCCGAATAACTTTGAGGCACAGTGCGTCATCTATTTAGATCCACTAATAGCCTCAACTGGTTTCATATTACATTCGTCATGATTTCATGTGTTTACACTAACGTGGCCTATGATTCATATAGACTGGAATGATTTTAAGACAGTGACATTTGACTAAACTATTCACCGTTTATTAAGTATTTCCTTTGGCAAAAATGAAATAAGTTATCTTTTTCCTGTGACAATAAAAAAGTGCATTTAATCGACTGCTATGTATATATGTAAATAGCCGAAAGGAGAATTGGAAAAAGTCGGATCAACAAAGAAGAAATGACTCCAAATAAAAAAATGCAAAACAAAACTTAAAGCAAGAGACCATCATAAATTTTCGCACATTTTAAGAACATTGAAAAGAAAGAAAAATAAAATGAAAATAAAAATTAAATAAAAAAATGGCAACAGAACATCAAAACCAATTAAGATATACATAATTGATCACATCCTTAAGACATAGGCCGCTCAGAAGAAGTATGACAACGGAGGCTGTGCCATTGGTGATGGGGCTGGGGATAAGAATGCCGACAATGACGACCGACAACGATGAAGTTGATCGCGAAGTTGAGACAAATTTTTGTGGTTACACCGACAAAAAGCCGCGCTCAAAACCAAGGCTCTCCCAAGACTCATTTGAGGAATTGATAGTGTGTCGTTTGGCCAAGGCCAACGAAGATAGCAGCAAAGTGTGCACACATGCGCACAAGGCCCCCATGACAACGGTTTCTTCTTCCACACACATACGCACGCTCGTGTGCGCCTGCGCACATGTGAGTGAAATGATAATGTCACCGTGTTAAACAAACACCCATTGGAATCGGTGTTCTTGAAGAGTTTAACATACGTTTAACACACGAATCGTAAAAATTAAAAGAAACGTTGATTGGTAACAAATGTTTGCCAGAGCGTTTATTCAACCGATAATACCAGCCAGGCGAGGCAAGCTAAGGCTTGGTCTGGAACAATCCCAGACACATCCTGGCCCACGAACAGGGATGGATTTCACTGGACCGGGACGAACCAACCATATTAATAACAAATGCCAAAATGTTGATGATGATTTTAAAATCCATATTGACTTTAAAATAAGATAAACACCAAATGTTGCCCTCTCTGGCCACGGATTGGGTTGGGTTGGTATTCCATTTGGCCTTTTTCATTGCAGCCATTAAAAGAAGGCGGCTTTTTTGAAGCCGTCAGCCAACTTCGAACAGGAACAAGAGCAAACGCACGACGTGCGAGCTTAAGGTGAACGAGCGAGAATACGAGTATCTAAAACGGGTGAGTGGACAACAACAGAAACTCATGTTAATATGAACGCCATTAATAACCAGGTAAAACACGGCCACTGCTTTTGTCAGCCGAACTCTGGAGCGGGATTAACAACAACAACCACACCAGACACCATATTCCAATAATAATAAAAAATAACAACACAAAACCAGAGTAACTTTATGGCGGATATGTTAAACAAATGTCCTCTTAAAGATATAGACAAGATCGCACGGACCGGTGCATTTGTGCCGAAAATCTGCTCGTTTTTTTCTCAAAGCATTCGCTAATAAAATCAAAATGTTCAAGAGGAAGACGTCGGCGAAAACGCGGCGCATATATTAAATTACATTATTGCTAAGGGACAATGACGCGCTGTTGTTGATGACAGCAACAGGGCCAGAACAAAATTCACATCTATGGCAGGCATATATGACGTTGGAAAATCCAACAGTGGTGGACATTAAAAAAGCACGGATTATTAATAATATTATTCTTGAATTTTTAGGGAAGAATTGGGGAAAAAAACTAGAGTCGACCTCTGACGTCTTCCTCTATACTAGAGTCGACATCTGAGGTCTTCCTCTATACTAGAGTCGACCTCTGAGGTCTTCCTCTATACTAGAGTCGACCTCTGAGGTCTTCCTCTATACTAGAGTCGACCTCTGAGGTCTTCCTCTATACTAGAGTCGACTTCTGAGGTCTTCCTCTATACTAGAGTCGACCTCTGAGGTCTTCCTCTATACTAGAGTCGACCTCTGAGGTCTTCCTCTATACTAGAGTCGACCTCTGAGGTCTTCCTCTATACTAGAGTCGACCTCTGAGGTCTTCCTCTATACTAGAGTCGACCTCTGAGGTCTTCCTCTATACTAGAGTCGACCTCTGAGGTCTTCCTCTATACTAGAGTCGACCTCTGAGGTCTTCCTCTATACTAGAGTCGACCTCTGAGGTCTTCCTCTATACTAGAGTCGACCTCTGAGGTCTTCCTCTATACTAGAGTCGACCTCTGAGGTCTTCCTCTATACTAGAGTCGACCTCTGAGGTCTTCCTCTATACTAGAGTCGACCTCTGAGGTCTTCCTCTATACTAGAGTCGACCTCTGACGTCTTCCTCTAAACTAGAGTCGACCTCTGACGTCTTCCTCTATACTAGAGTCGACCTCTGAGGTCTTCCTCTATACTAGAGTCGACCTCTGACGTCTTCCTCTATACTAGAGTCGACCTCTGACGTCTTCCTCTATACTAGGGTCGACCTCTGACGTCTTCCTCTAAACTAGAGTCGACCTCTGACGTCTTCCTCTATACTAGAGTCGACCTCTGACGTCTTCCTCTAAACTAGAGTCGACCTCTGACGTCTTCCTCTAAACTAGAGTCGACCTATGACGTCTTCCTCTAAAGTAGAGTCGACCTCTGAGGTCTTCCTCTATACTAGAGTCGATCTCTGACGTCTTCCTCTAAACTAGAGTCGACCTCTGAGGTCTTCCTCTATACTAGAGTCGACCTCTGACGTCTTCCTCTAAACTAGAGTCGACCTCTGACGTCTTCCTCTAAACTAGAGTCGACCTCTGAGGTTTTCCTGTATACTAGAGTCGACCTCTTAGGTCTTCCTCTATACTAGAATCGACCTCTGAGGTCTTGCTCTATACTAGAGTCGACCTCTGAGGTCTTGCTCTATACTAGAGTCGACCTCTGAGGTCTTCCTCTATACTAGAGTCGACCTCTGAGGTCTTCCTCTATACTAGAGTCTACCTCTGAGGTCTTCCTCTATACTAGGGTCGACCTCTGAGGTCTTCCTCTATACTAGAGTCGACCTCTGAGTTCTTCCTCTATACTAGAGTCGACCTTAGAGGTCTTCCTCTATACAAGAGTCGACTTCTGAGGTCTTCCTCTACACAAGAGTCGACCTCTGAGGCCTTCGTCTATATAAGAGTCGACCTCTGAGGTTGTCCTCTATACCAAAGTCAACCTCTGAGGTCTTCCTCTATACTAGAGTCGACCTCTGAGGACTTCCTCTATACTAGAGTCGACCTCTGAGGTCGACCCTAGCGATATTTTTGATTATAAATTCTTTGAAGGGATAGACATTTTCCGCTTTACGATTGAATGCTATTCAACTGCCCCAAACTGTGTCGTATCGACCATTATCTCAATTCTCAATATGGTCATAAAGGCTAAAACCACAAACTCAAAGAAATCAACAAATTCACAGCAACAGCGGCATACGCTGCGACAACAAGACAATCGGCCCGAGAATGTAAAACAGAAAATCACAAAATTACAGGTAGAAATTTGATTACGCCACTCTATCGGAGCCCATAAACTTTGAATGCTCATAAAATGACAATAATTTCATTCAGAAAAGAAAAACACTGAAACTACCCACGATAGGAGGAAGGAACACAGCTTGGAGACCCCTTTTCCAATTTTATCTTAAAGATTCGTGTATTGACGACTATTAAATGTTCATTGTACAAAAGGACAACATGGACATTTAGATACGAAGACACACAGAATTTCTAGTCGAACGAGTAATGAGCACAGATTTGTGATTTGAAACAGACATGCATGCAAACCTGTCTGTTCTCTCCCCGCTCGATAGTCTGTCTGTCTGATTGTCCACCTTCACACAAAGACTCTGCATGGTGTCCACAATAAAACAATGAAAACTACAGACATCGATCCTTGTGGTTGTGCCTCTTCTTCTCGTTCGAGGAAAAATAATTTTTGGCAATCGTTTACAAATCATTTAGATGACGACGACGTCGTCGTCTTCGTCGACATCATCATTATTACACGATCTTGTCAATGAGAACGAGAAGAAATGCCAGTGTAAGTACGCGTGTAATAGATCCTGCAAGGACAACAGTACTGCACACGGTGTTGTAGCCGTGTAGAAGGTCGTTACTGATAACATTGGCGTCGGCGCTCTGTTGAGTTATTGTTAGCCAATCGCATGTCATTCATATGTTTATGAATCGAAACGAAAGGCAACGAACAGAACCGAGTCATAGGAGAAAAGGACCCTCATTCTATGCAATAGATTAGATAAGCGCAGCATAAGTGGCAGTGATGTCTGAAGGACTCTTTCATTCGCTCTTTCATTATAGGTTTGGCGCCACATTTGTCTAATGGTCATACGACGGGGGAATGTGTTAACACATTTTATTGCCAGAGCTGTGTGAATGACGATGGTTTTTAGTGTGATAATGGGGATGGATAAGTCATCCTTTTTTTCATCTTTAAAATAAAATTTAGTTCACCACACACATGCTCACATGCGTTACGTAGTTGGACGGTGATCATCATGTGATCCCTTCAACACTTCAAACGTTTAGCGAATCCATGATAAGATAAACTGAGGTCCCAACCAACCTCCTTCATGGTGGTATGGATTTGGTTGTTAATATAGCTCATTTTTCATTGATCATTAGATGAGATGAAGGGACAAAGTTAAAAATAGATTAGAAAGGGTCGGTAGATACCTATGGGTGTTTGACAAGCAGAACTGATGTAAACGTATTTTTGATAAAACACAGTTTCTACATGGAATGTTTTAGAATTTTATTTATAAAAATATTGAAAAAATTATATTGTAAATGTTCAGTTCAATATTCATGGACACACAAATATTTAAATCCTGTTGTGCGCTTTTGATTGTCAAGAATGATCTCTCAAATGCCCCAACCTATTAAGTTGTTCAATTTCTAAGTAGGTAATTAATTATATTTAAGAAAATTACCAAATTTGGAATCGTATATTTACACATAAATGAACGAAATAATCAATCAGGAGAGACAGGACAGAACTCCAAATAGTTTTGTATCGTTCACTTTATAAGAACATTTGCATGCTAAGGGGTCACACTATTCATGTTAGAGATTTTAGTGAATCTTGGTATAACGATTATATTAAAATTTGTCAACAACCCACCGTAAAAATATATTAAAAATTGCGAATATTGAGAAATATGTAGTTATGTAGTTTACTAAAAAACAAGTAAGAAAGTTACAGTCAGGTACACCGACTAAGGTATACCCTCGCTTTGTGACTAATGTAATATTGAATACTCGTATTCCACGAATTATTCTGTCAGTTTGTATGGGAATGAGTTCGCAGTCGCACTTTATTACGTACTATTATTATTTTTTGTAAAGAAAACAAATATTACGTTTTTAGAGTGTATTTCATTTCATGTATCCTTGATTGGGTCTTAATTTCCTAATACATTTTTGTAACGAAAATAGTCTCCAATTTTTGGGGTTCAACGTCGTTTTCAATCTAGGGTGCATTTTCCTGGGACCCATCTTCCGGCCGCTCACGCATCAACTCCATAATTTTCACAAAATTTATATTTTATGTGCGATTAAAAAAGTAAATAACTTTGGACTTATATGCTTAACAGAATACATGGACAGACAGACGGACATAGGAATATTGAAGCAAGTATAATATACGTTGTGTCTATCTCTTCTCATTTTGTGTGTTACAAACGAGCGGAAATTTGGACCCAGGAAAATGCACCCCAAATTGGAAATGAAAGTTCGTCCTAAATTTGGGGCCTACTTTCGTTAAAAATATTGCCTCAGGAAATTACACCCTAATCAAAAAAACATATTTTCTAATTACAAATCACTTTCTGTCCAACCTACGGTCGTCGACCTCACGTCAATCTGTTTAAGTCTTTATCCAACGGACTAGGTTTGCTACGCGAAGCAGAATTTTTTTGCGTAGCCTGTCCTAAATTTATAGATGAAAATAAGCACCAAAATAAGCACAACAAGAAATCAAATTAATATTTTATTTAGGAGCCAATATCCATAAACCTATTGGAGTGCATTTTCCTGTCCCAATCTTCATTCTGCTTCCTACCTTTCAAAAATTTAATTAAAAAAAGAATATTTTTATTTTTATTTATTTATTTAAAAAAATATTCATTGAAGTTCTACGAGTATTTAAAAACATTTTATAAATACTGCAAACAATAAAAATAATTTAAAAAATATTAAAAAACCAGTAAGGAAAGGCTAAAGTCGGGCGGTGCCGACTATATAATACCCTACACCACTCTCGTAATATTGAATAACTCTGATATATAAATTTCGTAATTCATGTATAAATTGTTTACATAAATTTACTTTTGGGACAAAAGTAAGTACAAAACGATTGGATGTAAAATACACCTTCTTCAGGACTAAAGAGCAAAATCGGACGAAACATATATATGGGAGCTATAGCTAAATCTTAACCGATTTTCTTCAAATTCGGTAGTGTTGGTTCATGGATCAAGAAACTCTACCATTCTAAATTTCAAAACGATTGGATGTAAAATACAGCTTCTATAGAACTAAAGGGCCAAATCGGACGAAACATATATATGGGAGCTATAGCTAAATCTTAACCGATTTTATTCAAATTCGGCAATGTTAGTTCATGGATCAAAAAACTCTACCATTCTAAATTTCAAAACGATTGGATGTAAAATACAGCTTTTATAGGACTAAATGGCCAAATCGGACGAAACATATATATAGGAGCTATAGCTAAATCTTAACCGATTTTCTTCAAATTCGGTAGTGTTGGTTCATGGATCAAGAAACTCTACCATTCTAAATTTCAAAATGATTGGATGTAAAATACAGCTTCTACAGGACTAAAGAGCAAAATCGTACGAAACATATATATGGGAGCTATAGCTAAATCTTAACCGATTTCAACCAAATTCAATAGGGAACAGCCGCGAAATACTCTAAACTGCAAAATTTCAGAACGATCGGAGTGAAATTGCGACCTGTAGTCGACGAACAACTGTACATGGACAGACGGACGGACATGCTTAAATCGACTCAGCTAGTGATTCTGAGTCGATCGGTATATTTTAAGGTGGGTCTAGCTGTGTTATTTTCAGGTGTTACAAACATCTGCCGTGAAACAAACTTATAATACCCTGGACCACAGTGTGGTGTAGGGTATAATTATTATTTAATTTTAATAAAATTTAAGGGATCGTGAATTTTTATAAGTGGGTGTAACGTTAATCCGTGCAAAAAACGCACATTTTTGTAATTTTTTTGACGACACAGGTAAAATATTTAGATTAAAACCAATGGTACATGGAAGTATAACTTTCGAAGTATATTGTGTACAATTTTCATGAAGGAATAGTAAACAAATATGGCAACTACACCATTTATTCGGAAGCGTCTCGAAAAAAAGTAGATATATCTCGATGGCGGATCATCAAAAAAATAAATGTATTTCTAAAAATAATCATTATTCACAGGTAACGCTATCGAGTTTTTTACGAAATTTCAAAATAAAAGTTTATAAACGTTACATTACCACTTTAAGATTCAGTTATATTTTTTTGGAAAATAATATATTTCTAAAAATGTTTAGCAAAAAAACAAAAAAAGTTAAACAACAAAACTATAAATAATTCTTTAAAAAATATAATTACATTTACGTTTAAAAAATGGCCATTATATAATTTTTTTTATTCAATAAACGGTCAGGAAAATTAATTATTCCAAAAACGGTCTACACGAATTTGAGAACGTTTTGCAAATACTGTTTGTTGTAAAATATAAAAAAATAAAAAAATATATGTTTTTAATATAATTTCAATGAATTATTTTTTTGTTAATTAAAAAAACTTTTTTATTTAAAATATTACTAAAAAATAAAATATTAAGTAAACAAAAAAACTAAATTAAAATATATATTTTGTGTTTTTGCAATGCAATATTTTTGGAAAATGTTTTGGTTAATTTTTTTTTAATTTGAAGTTTTTTATATTTTATAAATTCTAGAAAATAAAAAAAAAACACTTTTAATTGTCATCGAAATTCGCAAACATTATGTCTCGAGCAGTCATTAAATATTAGTATTAAAAACAGTTTTAGTATTTTTTTTAAATGCGTAGAAAAAGGTATACGAGGGTCTGAAAACGTTTTGTAAGCATTGTGTGTAGAAAATTAAACTAAAATAAGAAATCTAATTATATTGCCACATTTTAATAAAACAAAATTTATTAATTAAAATTTTGCAAAAAAAATAAGGTCATAGCTATTATTAACAATTTACTTACCAGTTTTATTAAAAAAATATATTCAGTCAGAATTTATTTGGTTTAAGACCATATGTTTTAGTAACTTTCTGTCTACTGCAAAAAAAAAATTATTAAAAAATTAAAAATATTTAACAGTATGAATGTATGTGGAAACAACAATTTTTAAAAAAATGTCTTAGTTTCCGAAGTAACACTGAACATAACAAATATTTTTGTTTCAGTCACTTTCTGTCTACTGCAAAAAAAATTATTAAAAAATTTAAAATCTCCGAAGTAACACTGAACATAACAAATATTTTTTTGAAAATGAACTTTTAAAAAATATTGTAATTTTAATTATTAAAACACAATATACAGCGTCTTAGATTAAATATTAAACATTAACAACATTTTATTCTTTTATTACTTTTTAAATTTTTTCATGCACAAGAATATTTTTTGGACCGCTCAAGAATATTTTTTAAAAATCGAGTTAAAAAATTAATTTAAAAAAATGGTAGTATGACGAGGATTCGAAAATATTTTATGTAAACAATACAAATAAAATTCACCAAATTAAAAAACTTGCTTCTTTTAAATTAAATTATAATATTATAACACAATTTTTTTAAAAAAATTCAATTCACTTACTTTTTAAAAATTTACAATATGTCATTTTATTTAAATTAAAAAAAGTTAAACCCAATTAATTTTAATTAAAATTTTTAACTTTTGTGTGGTATCCGTGAATCGTGAATATTGTTTAAAAATTGAATTACAAATTATTTGTTGTTATTTTTAACAAATTATATAGGAAAGTTCTACGAGGATTTGAAAATATTTTATAAACAATACGGTTAAAAGTAAAATAAATAATATTTAAAAGTCCTTTTTTTTCATTTTATTTTAATACAATGAAATTGTTTAATTAAAATTTTGTAAAAGTGTAATGTAAAAAATAACATTTATTTCAAATGTAATATTCGTGGAACCTTTGTAATCACAAAATTTTATTATTATTTGGTATAGTGCCGTCTCATGGTACCCAAAATTTACAATGAATACATATGTACATGTAGAGCATTGCCTTATATTTTTCAAAACTTTGATATATAGTATTAAAATATTTTAATTATCTAAGCAAGTGGTCCAGAAATTATAAGAAAATTTGAAAACGTTTTGTAAACAAAACTAAAATCTCCTTTTTTGTAATTTTTTTTGTGTAAGCAATAAAATTATAGTTTAAAATTTGGTTTACAAGTGCAATTTCTTAAATTTCATGTCACTCTTGATGTGAGTGAGCGATATGTTCTAATCGTCATAAACAATAGAAGTAATAGATGATCCGTCCGACACTTTAAAAAGTGACAGTTACGAACGATTAAATTTTTGGCATTTGTTTTGCTCTCTTCGAGTTATTTTGGCATTCTTTTGTTAGCTCCCGAGATTTAATTTGCTGATTTAAAGCTGTGTTTTTTGCAATTTTATTTAAGAAATCAATTGTGTTTGCTCCAATTGTGATTGTAAAGTGAAATGTTTGAGGAAAAATGCAAAAAATATAAATAAAAAACCAGTAAGGAAAGGCTAAAGTCGGGCGGTGTCGACTATATAATACCCTACACCACTCTCGTAATACTGAATAACTCTGATATATAATTTTTTTAATTCATGTATAAATTGTTTACATAAATTTACTTTTGGGACATTGTATACTTAAATAATACCCTGTACCACAGTGTGGTGTAGGGTATAAAAACGATTGGATCTACAGAGCCAAATCGGATGAAACATGTATATGGGAGCTATAGCTAAATCTTTACCGATTTCCTTCAAATTCGGCAATGTTGGTTCATGGATCAAGAAACTCTACCATTCTAAATTTCAAAATGATTGGATGTAAAATACAGCTTCTATAGAACTAAAGGGCCAAATCGGACGAAACATATATATGGGAGCTATAGCTAAATCTTAACCGATTTCAACCAAATTCAATAGCGATCTTAACAGCCGCGAAATACTCTAAACTGCTAAATTTCAGAACGATCGGAGTGAAATTGGACGGACGGACGGACATCGTTAAATCGATCGCTATTGAATTTGGTTTGAAATCGGTTCAGATTTAGATATAGCTCCCATATATATCTTTCGTCCGATTTGGCCCTTTAGTCCTATAGAAGCTGTATTTTATATCCAATCGTTTTGAAATTTAGAATGGTAGAGTTTCTTGATCCATGAACCAACACTACCGAATTTGAAGAAAATGTGACAGTTACGAACGATTATTTGCTGATTAAATTTTTATACCCTACACCACACTGTGGTACAGGGTATTATAAGTTTGTTTCACGGCAGATGTTTGTAACACCTGAAAATAACACAGCTAGACCCACTTTAAAGTATACCGATCGACTTAGAATCACTTTCTGAGTTGATTTAGCTATGTCCGTCTGTCCGTCTGTCTGTCTGTCCGTCTGTCTGTCTGTGCATGTATTCTTGTAATCAAAATACAGGTCGCAATTATGGTCCGATCTCGACGAAACTTTACACATATCTTTTTTTTGGCCCAAGGACGATCCCTATTGAATTTGGTTAAAATCGGTTCAGATTTAGATATAGGCCCCATATATATGTTAGCCCCGATTTGACATGTAAGCGCTGTAAAAACTGTATTTTATATCCGATCAGTGCGAAATTCGGCAGAAAGTGGTTTCTTATTACATGAAGGAATACTGTCAAATTCGGAGAAAATCTTTTCGGATTTAGATATAGCCCCCATATATATGTTACCCCCGATTTCACTTGTAAGCGCTGTAAAAACTGTATTTTATATCCGATCGGTATGAAATTCGTCAGAAAGAGGTTTCCTACTATATGAATGAACACTTTTAAATTTGGAAGAAATCGGTTCAGATTTAGATATACGTTACCCCCGATTTGACATGTGAGCGCTGTAAACAGGTTATTTTATATCCGATCAGTGCGAAAGTCGACAAAAAGAGGTTTCTTTCTACATGAAGGAATACTGCCAAATTAGGAGAAACTCGGTTTAGATTTAGATATAAGACCCATATATATGTTACCCCCGATTTGACATGTAAGCGCTGTAGAGACTGTATTTTATATCCGATCAGTACGAAATTCGACAGAAGGAGGTCTTTTTACATGACTGAGTATTCAGGGAAGATCGGTTCAGATTTATATTAAAGCTCCATATATATGTTCCTCCTGATTTGTTATCAAACCGCTATAGAAGTTGTATTTTACTTCCGATCATTAAAATTTTCCAGAAAGATGTTTCTCAATTTAGGAACGAATATTGCTTAATTTAGCGATTATCGTTTCAGAATTAGATATTATGTTTCTACCCATTTACCAATTATTCCAAATTATTATGGCAATTACCCTTATCGCATTGTTAGGGAGGTGTAGGGTATTATATAGTCGGCCCCGCCCGACTTTCTGCCTTTCCTTACTGGTTTTTTATTCAAACAATTAAACAAAAAAATGCAGAATTTTAAATGGGAACATTATTTACAGATTTTTTAAACTACGTGGTAAAATTTGAGAATGTAGAAAACCTCGTTCCACTGATTTTAGCAAAATACGATCTAGCGCGTCAAACTTTTAGAGATTGCAAAAATTTTCGGATACATCGAAATAAGTTATCGTAAAAAAATCTATGAACAAATTAAAAATCAATGTATTCCATTTGAATGCTTTCTACAAGAAAATCTAAAACTGCTCAGTATCACATGTAATCATTTACAACCAGCATCAACAAAATATAGCATCGATTTTCTTCTGAATGATCTCCTTTTATTCATGACCGATCAGAATTTGCGACAAAAGAATAAAAATATAATAATTGTGAATGTTTCACGTTTTTTAGACGTTTTCATTAATTTTTAATACCCTACACCACACTGTTGTACAGGGTATTATAAGTTTGTTTCACGGCAGATGTTTGTAACACCTGAAAATAACACAGCTAGACCCACCTTAAAGTATACCGATCGACTCAGAATCACTAGCTGAGTCGATTTAACGATGTCCGTCTGTCCATGTCCATCGAATCCCCATATATATTTTATAAAAAATAATATATGCAGGACCTATGACGACAGTTGTTCGTGGGCAAGGTTTCAGGTATTAATATACAGGGTTTTCCAATAAGAGTGATATGATTTCTTTGAAAAATAAACACACTTAATCTTAAGGAAATTCAAAAGTTTTTTATTTAATGTGAAGTACAATCGATACAATTAAGTTCTAAATAAAACGTCATTCAAATGGCCTCCACAACTTCTTCTGCAGGAACGAATTCGATAAACAAAATTTCCGAGTACTTTTTCCGCTAAATCAAGTCGTATGTCATGAATGGCACGTTGAATATTGACTTGTAAAGCTTGAAGAGAGTCTGGTTTGTTTCGAAAGACCAATGACTTCAAATAACCCCACAAGAAGTAGTCTAATGCTGTTAAATCACAACTTCTTGGAGGCCATTCAATATCACAATTTCTTGGAATAATCGAATCTCCAAACTTTTCTCGCAATAATTCAATTGTTTCATTTGCTGTGTGGAACATAGCCACAATCGGTCAATGGCAAAAAGATAGCTCTAAACGAGAGCAAAAATATTGCTCATGGATGTCAAAGTCGTAGGTCGACCGGAAAGTGTTTTTTTGGATTTTAATAAAATTGGACATAGCACCATTTTCAAATGTGAAGGGATAGTTTATATTTGCTCTAGATCATTAATGGTATGTCGGATCGGGAATCGGTCAATGGCAAAAAGATAGCTCCTAACGAGAGCTAAAATATCATGGATGTCAAGGTCGTAGGTCGACTGGAAAGTGTTTTTTTTTTGGATTTTGAAACGATTATTTTGATAATAAAACATAATAATTCTAAACGTTGCTCTGCGTATATCTCTCCATGATGGAATTGTAAACATTACTGAATACAATGAAAAACAAATGATAGATCATGACATATTACAAATGGCCGAAACGTCACTTCAAAATCATATCATCACTTTTGGAAAACCCGTTATATAAAATCCTTTGTGAGTTTGTTTTTAACGCATGATTTCTAAAATCATACGAGTGACTGGGATAAAAATCGCACAGCTGAACATACTAAGCGCCAGATGAATGGTTCATCTGTCTTTTTAATTAACCACAATGGCGGAGTGGTCAAGTTATTTGCAAAAATTGAATTCCAGTGCAAACAATATATTGGTCTCTAGACGAAAGTACTTCACTATATTTTTTTGTGATGAAAATTTAATATGATGAAATTTACCCTAGGGTGGGCCTCTCTATTGCAGTTTATCGTATTCGTATTGCGTGATTTCTATGGAAATAAATTTCATTGCTTACTGGAAATTGGCTATACTTCCCCCGCACAATACCTTTGATGTTAAAATTCCATCTAACAATGTATTAATGTATTTATAAATATAATCGTGTTGTTTTGCAAAGCGTTTCTCACGCCATTGCCAACTCAACTGTGGCTACCAAAATTGGATGAGATGCTCCAATAGTTGCCATAAATAGGAATAGTTGCCATAAACGCGAGCATTTATTTATATGTGTGTGTTGAACTTTACAAATAAACAATTTATGAGAAAATTATACACCAATAAAACAAATGTTACACTCGACTAATTTAACAAATGTTAAATTGGATATCCAAATAAAGAAAAAAAACTACAAGGCAGGTACATCTTCAGCAACAATTTCACAATGATAAATATACCATCACTTAGACTGACAGACATACAAACATACATACGTATTTACCATTTGGAGATATGCGCATGCGTACATAATTTATGCAAAAATACGTTAAACGACATATTGTACAAATGTCTACTACCGAAAAACCGAAACTGAACTAAATAAAACACGTTAAGACACCGCCATCGCCGCCTTCGTTGTTCCCAAACGAACAACTGAACCGCATCACATCGAACCGAATGGTGGTGGTGGTGGTCAGTAACATTTGTGAAGGGTCCGGCGGCCAACGGACAATATTTTATTGTAAATAGCCAACAATCGGACCGAAATTTATCAAAAACAATAAATGCTAAACCTCCGAAATAATGGGAATAAAATTCCAAAGATATGCCTAAAGACAAATTTAAGACAGTTTTACGGTCATTTGGCTAAAAAACAACAGACTGGAATTGAACTTCAAAATGTTTATTTTTAATTTAAAGACTGGTCGTCAAAACAAAAAGGGACACTCGCACTCACTCGCTTACTTGACCGACTGAGTGCGTGTGTGTGTCCAAATGTAATTTATTGACCATTTCCGTGGGTGAGCAATTATTCATATGACCAATCGACCAACCGATTGCCGGACCATACAACCTGTCCGGCATAGCATGAACGTCAAGATAAGATACCCTCCATAAATTGGGAGTGAGTTTTGGAGACAAAAGAAATTTGTGAACATTTGATGTCACTCACTGGCAATGAATGGCTTGATCCCAAAACGGGTAAATAAATGAAACACGAAAAAAGGACCCTCTTATTCAAATACGAAATTTGTCAAATTTTCCTAGACATCAATCAATTGTATTAATAAGTCAGCGTCGTCATGGCTTTGCCTTTTTACAGTTTTTGGTGAAAATGTGTTATGGTACCGAAATTAACTTTAGAACACGGGTAACGAAGAAAAGCGTGAAATTTTTGGAAATATAAAATTTTAGACAGAAACAGGGGATGTTATTGTGACATTTGGGAAGATTTTTAAGGGTGCCAATTTTTAGAGTGATAGATTTGGGGGATGTACTTGTAGTTTGATTTGGAATTGACGAAATGAAGTTTTATGTTTTGCCATTTTATTTCCATTTTGAATGAGCCAAATCTCAGTTTTTGCGTTTTGGATTAGGACAAATTTTGCTGAAATCATTTTGAGAAATATTATTTAAAATTTTTCAGATACTTGCATTTTTTGAAAGTTGTTTATTTTGTATCTGTAGGAGATAGTAATGCGTTTTGAAAATGCTATTGAAATATTGTGATTTAATTAAAAACCAGTAAGGAAAGGCAGAAAGTCGGGCGGCGCCGACTATATAATACCCTACACCACCCTAACAATGCGATAAGGGTCATTGCCATAATAATTTATAATAATTGGTAAATGGGTAGAAACATATTATCTAATTCTGAAACGATAATCGCTAAATTAAGCAATATTAGTTCCTAAATTGAGACACATCTTTCTGGAAAATTTTAATGATCGGAAGTAAAATACAACTTCTATAGCGGTTTGATACCAAATCAGGAGGAACTCATTCATGTAAAAAGACCTCCTTCTGTCGAATTTCGTACCGATCGCATATAAAATACAGTCTCTACCGCGCCTACATGTCAAATCGGGGGTAACGTATATATGGGGGCTATATCTAAATCTGAACCGATTTCTTCCACATTTAACAGTGTTCATTCATATAATAAGAAACCTGTTTCTGCCGAATTTCATACTGATCGGATATAAAATAACATTTTTACAGCGCTTACAAGTCAAATCGGGGGTAACGTATATATGGGGGCTATATCTAAATCTGAACCGATTTCTTCCAAATTTAACAGTGTTCATTCATATAATAAGAAACCTCTTTCTGCCGAATTTCATACTGATCGGATATAAAATAACATTTTTACAGCGCTTACAAGTCAAATCGGGGGTAACGTATATATGGGGGCTATATCTAAATCTGAACCGATTTTCTCCGAATTTAGCAGTATTCCTTCATGTAATAAGAGACCTCTTTCTGCCAAATTTTGCACTGATCGGATAAAATACAGTTTTTACAGCGCTTACATGTCAAATCGGGGGTAACATATATGTGGGGGCTATATCTGAATCTGAACCGATTTTCTCCGAATTTAGCAGTATTCCTTCATGTAATAAGAAACCTCTCTTTGCCGAATTTCGCACTGATCGGATATAAAATAACATTTTTACAGCGCTTATATGTCAAATCGGGGGTAATGTATATATGGGGGCTATATCTAAATCTGAACCGATTTTAACCAAATTCAATAGGGATCGTCCTTGGGCCAAAAAAAAAGATATGTGTAAAGTTTCGTCGAGATCGGACCATAATTGCGACCTGTACTTTGATTACAAGAATACATGCACAGACGGACAGACAGACGGACATAGCTAAATCGACTCAGAAAGTGATTCTAAGTCGATCGGTATAATAAACGATGGGTCTATTTCTTCTCCTTTTGGGTGTTACAAACAAATGCACAAAGTTATAATACCCTGTACCACAGTGTGGTGTAGGGTATAAAAACAAGTGTAAGTGTCTTATATACTCTCCATCATAGATTGCATGTGAATTGTTTTTGAAATAAAATCATACTACAAAATTGCAGACCAATTTGTTGACATTTTTGGTTTTTGTTGCGTTAAGAAGTAAAATATAGAGGAACCTTTGTATGGGGATATGTCAAAACATGGACCTATGGCGACCGTTGTTCCTGTGTAGGATTCTGGGTATAAATTAACACATCAGTTGAAATTTGCAGTCTCTATACCGATAAGAAGTCAAATCGGACAGATATATGGCGGCTATATCAAAAAAGATAGTTCAATTTCTATCCCAAGCAGACATTATAAATATCTGTACCAAATTTCAGTCCTCTAGCTCAATTATTTTGGGTTGTAGAGTGATTACAACAGACGGACGGACGTGCATAAATCAGCATAGAATTTTACGACGATTAAGAATATAATTATATACTTCATGGTATCCCTGTTCAGTATTTCGAGATGTTACAAAAGGAGTGACCAAATTAATATACCCCCCTCCCATGGTGGAGGGTATATACAGGGTGGCTGATATGTATTGCAACCAACTTCAGGTTGCTATCAGTTCTAAACCGCTAGTCGGGACAGATTTATTTCAGTGACAGTTCATTTTATTGTTTACATACAAAATATATAAACTTACAAAAGCATTTTGATCTTCAGATTCAGAAAAAAAGTTATTCGTGATGGAATTCAAGCGTGATAGTGTGATTGTTTTATATTTGGGTGGAAAAACACAAGTGGCTATCGTTAGAGCCCTCCAGCATTTAAATGTGAATAAATCTTTTGTTTCTCGTACCATTGCTCGTTACCGTGATACTGGCAGTGTTGCATCGCGTCCAAAAATTGGACGAAAAAAAACGGTAACAACACCAGAAATTATCCGAAAAGTGAAGACCAGATTTGATCGAAATCCACGCCGCAGTGGTAGAAAAATTGCTCGGGAGCTGAACATATCGCGAGAACGGATACAACACATATTAAAAAATGAGCTTGGACTAAAGCCATTGAAGTTCCAAAAAGTGCAAGAGCTCACCGATGCACAAGAAAAAGTTAGACTGGAAAGAGCCAAGGAGTTGTTTCGCTTGCACGAAAGTGGCCAGTTACCGAATTTGGTTTTCTCCGATGAGAAGCCATTCCAAATTGAGCAGTTTGTGAACAAACAAAATGATCGGGTTTACTTGCCAAAGAGGTCAGCTGAAAATTTACACCTTCGATTGGCCACCAGAACTCAAGCGCCGCCGATGGTAATGGTGTGGGCCGCGGTAACGGCCGATGGTCGCTCCCCGCTCGTATTCATCGACCATGGGGTCAAAATAAATGCCGAATATTATCGGGAAAATGTCCTAAAGACAGTATTGAAGCCCTGGGCAGACAAAAATTTCGGCCGCAGACCACGGACATTCCAACAGGACTCAGCACCATCACTCAGAACGCGTCAACCAAGAATGGCTTAAAAAGGAGGTTCCTCGCTTCATTTCTACCGCACAATGGCCACCAAGATCTCCGGATCTCAATTCGTTGGACTTTTGCGCCTGGGGCATTTTAGAGAGTAAGTTTCGCACTAAAAAATACCAAAGTATCGATCATCTCAAGACGGCGCTTCGCCGGGAATGGGCCAAAATACCGCAGAGCCACTTTCGTGCAGCGTGTGATGGCTTTGTCGGCCGTTTGGAGGTCATAATTCGTGCCAAATCTAAACTGTTTCTAAAATTTTATGTTATTTCCGACATTTTTTGCTTTTGAACAATAAAATTTAAAAAAAAAAATTAAAAAAATATAGCGCTTTACTTTGTTGCATTACATATCAGCCACCCTGTAAGTGTAATCGGTGTTAAGTTCCATGCCGAAGCTTTAATACCTCCATCATGGATCTCGTGTGAATTGGTACAAATAAAATCATATTACCAAATTTCAGCCTAATTCCTTGAAACTTGAGGTTTTTGTTGCGTTAAGAAGTCAAACCTAGAGCTACCTTTGTGATGGGCTATATCAAAACATTGGCTTATGACTACCATTGTTCGTGTGAAACGTTCCGGGTATAAATAAAACAAGTCACCAATTTTTAGCCCGATCAGTTGAAATTTGTGGTTAAGAAGTCAAATCGGGGAGATTATGTGTAAGGGAGCTAAATAAAAAATGGACCGATATTGCCCAATTCAATACCTATAAGAAGTATATGTAAGCAATTTCAGTCATCTAGCTCAGTGCGAATTCAATAGACGAACGTATGGACCGACAGACGGACTTTGCAAAATCGTCTTAGAATGTTACGACGATTTAAAATACAAAAAATATTTTACGATATCAAACAAGTAAAAGCGTTAAGTTCGGCCATGCCGAATCTTATATACCCTCCACCATGGATAGCAAAATAACACCGAAAACACAAAAAATATAGTAGATGAGAACAGTAGGAATCACAACAAGTTAGATGCTATATATGGGAGCTATATCTAAATATGGACCGATATGGCCCATATGCAATCCCAAACAACATGCAGCTATAAGAAGTATTTGTACTAAATTTGATCAACCTAGCTCTATTATTGCGGACTGTAGCGTGATTACCACAGACGGACGGACGGACGGATGGACGGACATGGCTAAATCGTCTTAGAATTTTACGACGATTAAGAATATATATATTTATGGGGTCTCCGATCAATATTTAGAGGTGTTACAAACGGAGTGACAAAATGAATATACCCCCCATCCTATGGTGGAGGGTATAAAAATATCGCGAATTTTGTATTTTTTCAAAAAGTATTTATTTATTCATGAATATCTATTTTGTCCCCTTCAAAGTAATTCCCCACGGATATAATACACTTCTGCCAACGTTTTTTCCAATCCTCGAAGCACTTCAACTAATTTTGTGTGATCTTGTTTAGCTGCTCCTTCGATGCCGTCTTTATCTCCTCAATCGTGGCGTAGCGTCGTCCTTTCATGGGCCTTTTCAGTTTTGGGAACAAAAAATAGTCACAGGGGGCTAGGTCAGGGGAATACGGTGGCTGCGTTTTTGGCGGATTGCTTCCCGCAATTTTCCCATAACTTGCAGGTAATATTCTTTATTGACCGTACTACCCTGTGGCAAGAACTCATACTGCACCACGCCCCAGCAATAAAAAAAAACTGTGACCTCGGGCGTCCGGCACGCGGTTCGTCCTTCGCATCTTCTCGGCCCTCTTAAGAACATTTTGTACCACCGATAAACGTTGCTTTGGTCCAAGGTAGCTTCACCATATGCCACAGTCAACATTCGGAATGCGTCAGCGCACTTTATTTTGTTTTTCACACAAAATTTGATGCAGATTCTTTGATCCATTTTGTGAAATAGATAAAAATCGAAGACAAGTTAAAACACATCCAAGCACAACAGCTGTCAAAAATTAACTAAACATTCAAAATGGCCGACCTTGTCAGCATAAGTAAGGGACATGAGTACCAACATAACGCTACAAAAATATCAAAAATCAAATACACGTAGCACGCGGAAATTAAAAATTCGCGATATTTTTCGTACATACTACGTATTAATAATATTAAGAGGTGTTACAAACGGAGTGACAAAATTAATATACCCACCATCCTATTGTGGAGGGGCATAATCTATATATATAAAAATGGATGTGTGTGTATGTTACGTAAGGACTTCAAAACGGCTGGACCGATTTTGATGAAATTTTAGGCTATAGGCTATATAAGTTCTTGATAGAGGAAGCGTGGCCCCACGCATATAAGCCGATTTGGAGTTATCATTTTTTGAGTGATTCCTCTGTCTGTAGGAGATTAGGACTGACCGTGATCCCAGATGGGCAACCAATCCTGGGCTGGAAAATTGCAAGGTTTCAGTCAAATTGTTTGAAAAATTTGGCATCTATGGCTTAACCTAAGATATTTAAAGGGGCTACATCAAAACTTCAGAGCGACCCCTATACGAGGTTTGCTATATACATATCTACCTAGGCAACATTAAGTGTTACCTGGCGCCATCTGACATTTCCATTGGAAAGTTTGACATTTTTTAGCATAAACGTACTCAGAACGTTTTGACGTACGACCATCATTTGTGTTGTTTACAGTGACTTGAAAAAATCAATTTGGCAAAAAAATGGAATTAACTCGTGAATATTTTCGTGCGATAATTTTTCACAACTTTCGACGTGTGATAATCCACATTTCTTCCACCTGCATACATTCGATATTGCATGAACACCAGGCCGTAAAAAAGGTTTGTTCTCGTTGGATTCCGCACAATTTGACAATCGCTCAAAAAAAGGCTAGTGTCGATTGGTGTAAAGAAATTTTGAAAAAATACGATCGCGGTGCTTAAAAAGACGTTTATAAGATCTTCACAGGTGACGAATCTTGGATCTATGCGTATGAGCCCGAAACAAAACAGCAATCGATCGTGTGGGTCTTCGAAGACGAGCCAAATCCAACGAAAGTTGTTCGTGGAAGAAGCACTTCGAAGCAAATGGTCGCCTGTTTCTTCGGCAAAACTGGTCATGTGGTGACTGTTCCGCTTGAGCAACGTAGGACGGTCAATTCTGAGTGGTACACCACCATTTGTTTGCCTGAAGTCTTCGGAGAAATCCAAAAATCGAACAAGAGAAGACGAATCTTTGTACACCATGACAATGCGAGCTCTCACACATCGGCTTAAACCAGCGCCTTTTTGACCGGCCAAAACGTCGTATTGATGGGTCATTCGCCGGACAGCCCTAACTTGGCACCCAATACTTCTTTTTATTCCCGCACATCAAGAAAAAAATGCGTGGTCAACGATTTTCGTCGCCAGAAGATGCTGTTGAACCGTTCAAAAACCATGTTTTGGAAGTGTCTCAATCGGAGTGGAAAAAGCGCTTCGACAATTGGTTTGAGCGCATGCAAAAGTGTATAAATCATGCTGGAGAATACTTTGAAAAACAATAAAACCATTTTTGATGATATATATTCGCATTTTCATTATTAGGCCAGAAATATATATAGCAACCCTCGTATGAGGACTATAACAAAATATAAATCGATTTGGGTTGTTTTCACTGTGATAAATTCCAGTCTAAATTAAATACCAACTGCAAAGTTTCAGCTAAATTCTTTAGAAACTGTGGTTTTGATGTAGCGGATCTATATCGAAATGTTAACCGATATAACTCATTATCGGTTTGATGAATCTAATTGATGATGTACTTTTCGGGATAATCAATGATTAAGGACATTTTCGTCTTTTTGATGTACTTAATAGACAAAAATTTTAAATTCTTTCAAATGGTACTTATTGCGGGTTGTCCAATAGGGATGATATGATTTTGAAGTGACATTTCGGACATTTGTAATATGTCATGATCTGTCATTTGTTTTTCAATTTCATCATGGAGAGATATATTATCAAAATAATCGTTCTCCAATTGCAACTTTTCGTGCGCTAAGTCCATTTTTTTAAATCCAAAAAAAAAACACTTTCCAGTCGACCTACGACCTAGACAACCATGAGCAATATTTTAGCTCTCGTTAAGAGCTATCTCTTTGCCATTGACCGATTGTGGCTATGTGCCACACAGCAAATGAAACAATTGAATTGTTGCGAGAAAAGTTTGGAGATTCGATTATTTCAAGAAATTGTGATATTGAATGGCCTCCAAGAAGTTGTGATTTAACACCATTAGACTATTTCTTGTGGGGTTATTTGAAGTCATTGGTCTTTCGAAATAAACCAGACTCTCTTCAAGCTTTACAAGTCAATATTGAACGTGCCATTCATGACATACAACTTGATTTAGTGGAAAAAGTGCTCGAAACTTGGATTCATCGAATTCGTTCCTGCAGAAGAAGTTTCCACAACCATTTGAATGACGTTTTATTTAGAACTTAATTGTATCGATTGTACTTAACATTAAATAAAAAACTTTTGAATTTCCTTAAAAATAAGTGTGTTTTTTTTTTTCAAAGAAATCACATCACTCCTATTGGAAAACCCTGTACATTCCACACTTAAAATTACGACAATTGAGTACATATTATGCCGAGTTTCGTAATATTAAGTAAATTATTTTTAATTTAAATATGAAGTGTACTTACTTTAAGGCCAACACGGCTTGAAATCATTGCCGCTGTCTTTAACATTTTTTCTGTGTAGGACAGGGTTGAGAAGAAAATTAAAAATGAAATTTTCAATTGCAGACATATCGGTAACTATACGAGATAGAGATCTTGGGTGTAAAAAGTCCTTTGCAGTCCTCGGTAAGTAGAATGCACACAAAAAAGATTTTATGAATCAAACATTTTGTTCACCCGAGGTTGTCAACTTTGAGGCCCTGCAGCACCACCTCTGTATACCGTAAGGGGGCCAAACTTAACATCAACTTCAATTAAAACTTTACTTCTCTAATACCTCTACTATACACTGAAAAAAAAATTGTCATAAAATTAAAGAAATGCTCCAAAGACGTCATTAGTTTTTATAATAAGTACATTTTGTTCAAGTTTTTTCGCAATCGGATGTCTGGTTAGAAATGGCAGAATTATTTCCCTTTTAATTCCTCCCGCTGGGCACCATTCTGTCATCTTTCACACAAAGTACCATATTCCATATTACTCGCATATTGCTGGAATACGAGTAACTTCCATATTACGAGTACAGGAATAACTTCCATAGTTTTGCTATGTACTAATTTATATGTTTTCCATAAATAATACTGAGGATATTTATTCGCAATTTCGGATTCGAACAATTTTCAATGGAATAATAAATGAATTCAATCAAATTCGCCACTAAGTGCAATCCCATCATCCCTCGTTAGACACCCTTTCTTTGTGATTTGTATAGTTTCTGTATTACATCTTGTTCTCCATGTTTGACATACAGATGTATGCGTACGAATTGTTCCGTCAATGTTTTTTTAATAATAACGAAAAACCGCCTCTTCCCACCTATGTTGCAAGGACTAATCATTATGACACATTTTGCATAAGACATCAATGTTGCCGTCGCGCAATGTTGTCCTCTTTGCCTGTCTGCGTATCCTCAACATTCGCTATTTATAGTCCTATAATAGAACGGTGTCCGCTTTTTGTTGTTATCGGCGACTGACGCGACAGAGATTTGCGTATGCATTTGACATTTTTCCCCCTGGGTTGATGGATGAGCGTTAATTATGATTTAAAGTGTGATGACTTTGGATGGATTTAAATATTTTCCACTGAGCTGTGATAATAAGACTTTGTTTTTTTGTTGGTTCTTTTAGGATTTTTTTGTTTGCCATCTCTGAGTGCAAGCCAGAGGAGATATTGTTTTCGAAACACATGTTAATAACTTTTAAATTCAATCAATTTTGCATAAAGGGCGCGTTGGACAGCAAACCCTTCTGTCTCTTGTTGCTGTATTATTAAAATGATGGATTATGAAGGGGAAGTTCGGTCATATTTAAAAACGATTTTGCTAAATATCTGATGTGCAAGTACCATCTGTTAATCAAGCAATGGACATTTTGGTATAATGGAGTGAAAGGGTAGAGTGGAAACCAAATTTGATCCACCTTCGATTTGATGTTTACTCCCTGCCTTAATCCATTAGTGTATACAAAAAATCGAATGATCCTGAATGTTCCAACTTAGTAATTTCAATACTGAAAATAAGTACAGTAGTATAGTAGAGGCGTTTCCAATCAAGGTGTGCCGATTTTGATAGTCTGTGGAGGGCTATTGATTTGGCGGTTCCTTGAAAATTTGTTGTTTACCATTCAATCACTGATGCAAAATCATAATCTAAATTCACTCGATTAAGCAGCAAGAAAAATGAAGAATATTTATTATCAAAATAAATTTATTTTACTGTAAATGTTGCGCACGTTTCTCCCATTCTACGGCTTAAAATTGGACATAATTTTACACTACCCACCCAACACCCGCGCATCAGACCAACACTAGAGATCGGGCGAGAAATTCGAAATTTCGAGGAATTCGAAAATAGTACTAGCAACAAAAAGTATATTACCTACTCCGTGTGTCGGTTGTATTTATATATAAATAGTTGAAACAACAATAATAACATGGATACGATCAAATGAAAATGCTTGCAACTAAATCGATGGCTCTATCAATCGAATTTAGATTGTTTTTCTCATTGAAACTCGGTTAGTTGTGGTAACCAATTTTAAACTTTCATTACAGTACCATATTATAGATTTTTGGTTCTGACAACCAATGTTTTATTCTTGACAACAGAAATTGTATCAATAGACCAAAGATTTTTATTGCAACGAATAATTGCTTACTACAACAGAAAAAATATTAATAAATAATCATTTTTAAGTTATCCCAATAATTTCCCAAATTTAGAATAATTAAATTTTGGGAAATACAACCGAAAGATTGGTTGCTATTCTTTTGCTGATGCATGACAAACAAAAAATAAAATTACTCGACAAAAATAAATTTTCAACATTTTGTTTAAGAGCGGTATATGTAGTCAAAAATAATCTCGTGTGGATAATTATGTGTGGAATGGAGAATATGTTGGGCAAAATGTTTTACATAAACAAAAAATAAAAGCAACAATCATGAAATTGAAGGCACAGGGTTAAGCGATATTTGCATAAAAGTTTTGTGTTTTTTTTTCGTTTAGTAAAATTTGTATCGAATATTTCCACATCTCATAATAGTGATGAATTTGTAATATGTAATTTTTAATTTTGTTATGAATTGTTTGGTTTTTTGTTCAATATATAGAAAAAAAGTTAATAAAAACTGTTTTTAATTAATTTTCGGTAGTATATGACTGACAAATTGTCAGAACAACCAATTTTTTTAAAACAGTTGGTTGTGGCAACAGATAACACTATGCAATAACAAAAAAAATTTTTGTGTCCTAGACCTAATAATTATTTTTTTGTATAGATTGTGGCATACTGTTTTATATAATCAAAACCAAAAATTTTTTTATGGATACATTTTTTATTTAAAATTTTTTTTTTTAAATACTATTATCGTCGCAGTTACCCTTAGTATTTGCACTATAATTTTCGGACTATATGCCCGATCAGGTCGACTTATACGTTAAATTGAAGCTATTAATGTGGGCTACAAGTGTTGGAAATATCTCTTTCACTTAGAAACAGTGGTTTAGTAACAGTCATTAAACAAATTGGAAAAAGTCGATTTTTTAAAAAAAAAATCCTGGGACAAAAAACAACATAAAAAATAGAAAAAAATCGAAAAAAAAATATTTTATTTTATTTTATTTTTTAAAAGCTTGCATCCTAGCGAAGAAAAAATGCATATTTGAAAAAATCTACGGATAAATGTAGAAATTATAGCCCTTTTGGTAGAGGTAAGAGAATTTCAAAAAATCGTTTTTTATACCCTACACCACTCTGTGGTACAGGGTATTATAAGTTTGTTTCACGGCAGATGTTTGTAACACCTAAAAATAACACAGCTAGACCCACCTTAAAGTATACCGATCGACTCAGAATCACTAGCTGAGTCGATTTAAGCATGTCCGTCCGTCCGTCCGTCCGTCCGTCCGTCCGTCCGTCCGTCTGTGGATGTAAAGTTGTTCGTCGACTACAGGTCGCAATTTCACTCCGATCCTTCTGAAATTTTGCAGTTTAGAGTATTTCGCAGCTGTTAAGATCGCTATTGAATTTGGTTGAAATCGGTTCAGATTTAGATATAGCTCCCATATATATCTTTCGTCCGATTTGGCCCTTTAGTCCTATAGAAGCTGTATTTTACATCCAATCATTTTGAAATTTAGAATGGTAGAGTTTCTTGATCCATGAACCAACACTACCGAATTTGAAAAAAATCGGTTAAGATTTAGCTATAGCTCCCATATATATGTTTCGTCCGATTTGGACCTTTAGTCCTATAAATGCTGTATTTTACATCCAATCTTTTTGAAATTTAGAATGGTAGAGTTTCTTGATCCATGAACCAACATTGCCGAATTTGAAGAAAATCGGTTAAGATTTAGCTATAGCTCCCATATATATGTTTCGTCCGATTTGGCCCTTTATTCCTATAGAAGCTGTATTTTACATGCAATCGTTTTGAAATTTGGAATGGTAGAGTTTCTTGATCCATGAACCAACATTGCGGAATTTGAAGAAAATCGGTTAAGATTTAGATATAGCTCCCATATATATGTTTCGTCCGATTTTCCTCTTTAGTCCTGTAGAAGCTGTATTTTACATCCAATCATTTTGAAATTTAGAATGGTAGAGTTTCTTGATCCATGAACCAACACTACCGAATTTTAAGAAAATCGGTTAAGATTTAGCTATAGCTCCCATATATATGTTTCGTCCGATTTGGACCTTTAGTCCAATAAAAGCTGTATTTTACATCCAATCGTTTTGAAATTTGGAATGGTAGAGTTTCTTGATCCATGAACCAATATTGCCGAATTTGAAGAAAATCGGTTAAGATTTAGCTATAGCTCCCATATATATGTTTCGTCCGATTTGGCCCTTTAGTTCTATAGAAGCTGTATTTTACATCCAATCGTTTTGAAATTTAGAATAAATAAATAAATTTATTCATGAACTACAAAATTTATATTTCAGAGTTATTCAATATTACAAGAGTGGTGTAGGGTATTATATAGTCGGCCCCGCCCGACTTTAGCCTTTCCTTACTGGTTTTAATTTATGTTTAAATAGCGATTTTATTTATCCTAGCGAAGAAAATAATGCATTTTAAAAATATACGGATAAATGTAGAAATTATAGCCCTTACATGAACGAGTTCCATTAGAAGTAATTGTGAGTTCTTTGTTGACGTTTGTAGATTTCGGAATCGGTTTCTCTAATGAGGAACCAAATATAATCTTCCATCATTCTTTCATCCCAGTGCCCTTGGTAACGCCGCTTGATGGACTTCAATTCATTTTTTATTTAATTTTATTAATTTAATTTAAAGCCAGTATGCCACTTATAGGTAAATTACAAAATTCTTCAAAAATAACTGGTTTACGCTAATAATTTGACTGTAGATTTAATACTTAAAGTTTCTACTACGGTGAAACCTTTCGCAATGTTCGGCACTTACGTCGCCAAGATTCTCGGGTAAAAAGTTTAAATGAGAATGCAAGAAATGAATTTTGACCTGTTGGAATACATAAAGCGAAAAATTAGTTGGAAGAATACATACATATGTGTTATATACATAAATATAAAAAAAATATATTTCTAACCAATTTTTTTCATAATTTTTCAACAAATCATTAATCATTGTTTCATATTGCGGGCTTTTATTGGATCCTTGGAAATTTGAAACTACAAGCTTAAACGACCTCCATGCTGCAATTTCATCCGACGTCAAATATGATTCGAAATTCACATCTTTCATCAGTTTCCTTATTTTAGGCCCATCATAAACTCATTCTTCGATTTTTGAAAAGAAAGACTTTTAAATAAACTTTTTAAATATGAGAGTGAATTGCCATCTTTCCTTAAGACTTTTACGAATTTTTTAAAGAGCCCCAGCTTAATATGCAGCTGTGGCAAATATCGGCTATCCCAGAGGCATAACATACCAACTACTTTTAAATCGCAACAAATTTTCCAGTCATGTTCATATTTTATGTATTTTTTGAATTTAGCCATTGTATCGTATGATTCCTTATTGTTGACAGCATGAGCATTGTGAATCGACGGTTTCTGATTTTCATTGTCTAAAAGTACTGGTTTCAAACTTTCTTTACTGCTGTCAACAAGTAACCGCCATTCCTTTGAATTGTATGTTTGATTAAGTTCCTTGAACAATGCGGTTGTATAAAATTGCTTGTGAGGTATATCACGGACTCTAAATATGAGATGTTAACATCTGGGGCCAAAATATTGTACTGCTTCATCCGAGATGCAAGTAGTTCTGCCTTATCTTTGGTCAGTTCCAAATCTCTCACTAGATCAATGAGTTGAAACTGAGTTAAAAGCGATGACTTCTGACTCAAACTTGAATCGCTCAGAGTTGAGTACTCAGTTGAACTTGAAGATGTTTCCGTAATTAGGCTGTTATCTATACTTGGACACTTCCTACTACAATCTATTAACTTAGACAAAAATAGCAGTCCGTATCGTGAATGAATGGTTGTCTCCAAATCATTGGCATTCCAAATTGCACGTGAAGTCTAAAATTAAAACGTTTTATTCCACAAAACATTGTAATACATTAATTTTAAAGTACTTACCGCATTCTTCCAATAATCCATCGAGTAAGATTTACATGGCACGAATTACACAAAATACTAGGTGTCCACGGTTCGTTCATATTTTTAACTCGTATACCAAAGTATTACAAATATATTTATTCTATTATTTTACTAAACGCACGTCGATTTTTTTAATTACATATTTTCCGCAGATGTAGCAGAAATTGTCGGGATCAGTTACACATTGAAAAGTTCTTTGCCTTTTACTCATACTTCGAAATATAACTTTGTAATATTTTTCAGAAAATCGACTTATCTCTTTAAGGCGCTGAATTACGCTAATTTATTAATAAGAAATTTCATTGATAAAATCCGGGTTTAAGGTTCATAAGTTGCAGTACCTGTAGCTGACATATAGTTTGCTTCGAAAGTAGACACCCAATATTTTCAAGACTGCCGCGTACTACTTTGTATTTCGTATGTACTCGTCTAACTTTACTACCTGTATATACGACTGGGATGTCCATGCCCCTAAAAGGCGTAACTGATAACGAGTTATTAGCATTTGAAGTTCTAAAAAGAAATTTCGAATATTTTGGGCAACAAATTGTGATCGCAAATTGTCGTCCTTTTCTATATTGACCATTTAAAGCTTTGGAAAGGAATTTAATTATTTTCCCCAAATGTGCCTCCTTTTGCCTCTTGGACGCTTATTCATCGGGCTATAACCATCTAAAAATTTTGGAAATTAATTTTTTTGTACCAAAAAATAGTGATCCCAAAATTCCATCCTTTTCCGCCTAGGACGCTTATTTAACGAGCTATGGCTTTTTTAAGTTTGAGCAATGAATCTAAACTTTATGGTAAAAAAACATTGATCCCAAATGCTCGCCCTTTTCCTTCTTGTACGTTTATTTAACGAGTTATAACCTTTTAAAGATTTGAAAAGGAATTTCAATTTATTTACCAAAAATAGTGATTTTTTTCCTTTTCCTTCGCGGACCCTTAACCGTTTGAAGGTTTTTACAAAGGAATTTCACAACAACTTATGGTCCCAAATTGTTGTCCTTTTCCAGCTAGGACACGTATTTAACGAGTTATGATCATTTTATGTTTTGGAAAAGAATTTAATTATTTTTCCCAAATGTTCGTCCTTCTGCCTTTAGGACGATAATTTAACGAGTTATAACCAACTAAAAATGTTGGAAAAAAATTTTATTTGTTTCCAAAAAAAAAGTGATCTAAATTTTTCGTTTTTTAAATCTGAATGTTTATATATCAAACTATGACCATTTATTGCACAATGAATATAAACTTTTTGATAAAAAAAAAGTGATCCCAAAAGTTTTCCCTTTTCCTTTTAGGGACATATACTTAACTAGTTTTGTCCATTTAAAGTTTTTGATATAAATTCCAATTGTTTGCCAAAAATAGTGATCCCAATTTTTTGTCGTTTTCCGTTTGAAGTTTTAAAAAGGAATTCATATTATTTTTCTCTAGTGGTCGTTTTTCCTCTAGAATGCTTATTTACCGAGTTATGATAATTTAAATTTGTAAAAATTAATTTTACAAAACAAAACAGTGTTCCTTTTCCTTCCAGGACGCTTATTTAACGAATTATGACCGTCTGAAGTTCTAAAAAGGAATTTCACATTATTTTCTCCAAAATAAGGATTTACAATTTTCGTAATTTTTCTTCTAGGACGCTCATTTAACGAGTTATGACCACTTAAAGTTTCGGAAAGGAATTTAATTTGTTGTTCCAAAATGTTCATCCTCCAGTATGGTAACTAAACCAAAAATTTACCTAAATTTTTTACCAAAAATAGTCATTTAAAATTTCCGCCATTTTCCTACAAGGACGCTTATTTAATGACCTACGACCATATAAAGTTTTGGAAATGAATTTAAATTTGTTTTCCTTCGCGGACGCTTATTTAACGAGTTATTTCCGTTTGAAATTTTAAAAAGGAATTTCACATTTTTGGGTAACAAATGGTGATACCAACTTGTCGTCCTTTTGCATCGAGGACACTTATTTAACGAGTTATGGTCATTTAAAGTTTTGGGAATGAATTTAATTTTTTTTCCCAAATGTTCGTCTTTTGCCTTTATTTTTTTACCAAAAAACAGTCATTCTAGGATGCTTATTTATATTTACCAAAAAATAGTGATCCCAAATTTGTGTCCTTTTAATTAATTTAATTTAAGAGTTATGACCATTTAAAGTTTTGGAATGGAATTCAAAAATAAGTGACAACAAAGTTTCATTATTTTTGCTCTATTAGGCTTATTTAACGAAATATAGCCATTTTAGGCTTATTAGGCTTATTTAACGAAATATAGCCATTTTAAATTCCAAGATTTTGACTAACAAATAAGTGATATCAATTTTTTTCACTCTATGAGGCTTATTTAACTTATTATTATTTTCTAAGTTTAAGACAACTCAAAAGTTATGGAAACGAATTTAATTTTTTCCCCAAGTGCTCGTCATTTTGGAGACTTATTTAACGAGTTACGGCCATTTAAAGTTTTGGAAAACAAATTTTGCACTGTGCATAAAATTTAGCATTTATCAAATCAGAATTTAAATTTCATTTATTTATCAACACTTCAACGTAAGTGAACGTTAGAACTGTTATTCGCATTCATTAAATCACCATTTCCATACCACATTTATTCTGATTTTATCTGCAAACATGCTAACGAACTAATTGCGACATCATAGTCATACGTTATTCTTCCGAAGAGAAAAAAATTGTGTTTTTTTGTTTAAATATGTTTATTCAAATCATACGATCTTCTTCGCCGTTTGTGCCTCTCTCTCACACAGGCGTCATCATCGTCATCATACATCCTCGTCACACTCTCACATCTTCATTATTATTTAAAGACACTTTAGGTTTATCGCTCAAACGATTTCAAAGAGAGCGGCTTATGTGTTTTGATCAAAGTCTATCAATAAATCCACTTTTTATGGATTTCCTTTCGATCGATGATGGTTATTTATACGACTATGTATGTACGTACATGTATGTACATTTATGTATAATGTTTGTATGTATGTATAAATGTTTGATTTTGTGAATGGCTCTGTGTGAGAACGAGTGTTAAAATCTAAAATCTGATCAAAATTGTGGCAATGATGTGCGAAATGTTATTGAAATTAATTAATCACTTTAAAACAACAAATGACAACAGGACAACAAACACACGTAAACAAGCACACATACACAAACGAGTTGTCCAATATTTGGCACCACACCGAAATCGTTTTAGAAAATTGTTCAACATTTTCGTTTTCAAACATATGGACAGTTATTTCTGAAGTGTCATAGTTAAAAAAATAAAATCTCAAATTCTCAGAAAATGTTTCCCTAGTATGTGGGAGTAATGAACCACAATATAAAAAAATTAAATGACAATTTGAGGTTGGGGCTAGGTCAAAGTTCAGAAAAATTTATTTTTTTCCTCTGTAATAGTTTTTTGAAGTTATTTTTAATGCTACAAAGCATAAGAAATTGAAAATAGGAAATAATGATTTTCCGTGCACTTTTCATAAAAAATATTAATTTTATCTTAAACAAATTATTTCGGTCACTTTTCGCGGAAATAAATATTGAAATTGCTATATCTCAGAATCGATCTAATTTTTTTCCTTAATTTTTTTATAAAAAATGGTCCATATGTACTCTACCGATGGTGCAAATTTTGGAGTGGGACGACATAGGTTCAGAAGTTACATTATAATAACTACAAGGTGGCGCAAAAGCAACCTTTCGATGTTTTTTGGCTGTAATTTAAAAAAAAATGAAAAACTTTGATTCTTCTTGTGGATTATTTTTATTTTGTCTATTAATTTTTTTTACATCAAGTCGAGAATATGATGTCATGTAAATGGCCGCCGCCACAGTTGATTGTCATTTGAGCCCTTTTTATGGCATTTTCCATCACTTTGGCCAAAACTTCCGGCGATAGGTCCTCACATTCTTGACGGATATTGTCTTTAAGAGCTGCAAGAGTCTGAGGCTTGTTGACATAAACCCGCGACTTCAAAAATCCCCACAAAAAGAAGTCTGGAGCGGTCAAATCAGGCGATCTTGCTGGCCAGTGCAAATCGCCAAAACGGGAGATTAGGCGCCCGGGAAATGCATCATTCAGCATATCGGTTGTGGCACGTGCAGTGTGTGCCGTTGCACCGTCCTGTTGGAACCGCATGTTTTCCAATCCCAATTCATCAAGTTGCGCAAAAAGAACTCGTTGATCATTGCTCTGTAGCGCTCACCATTCACAGTAACCGTTTGGCCCGCGACGTCTTCGAAGAAAAAAGGTCCTATGACTCCTCCAGCGAAAACAGCACACCATACAGTGACTTTGAGCGGGTGTAATGGCTCTTCGTGGGTTACACGCGGATTTTTAGTGCCCCAGAAGCGTAAATTTTGCTTATTTACGTACCCGCTAAGATGGAAATGGGCCTCATCACTCATGATTATTTTTGATGAAAAATCATCTTCCTCCTGGTGGTGATTAAGGATGGCTTGAGCGTATGTTAGACGCGATTGGCGGTCAGCAGCTAACAGCTGATGCACCGTCTGGACTTTGTACGGAAACATCTTCAAATCTTGTACCAAAATTCGCTGTAGAGACCGTCGACTGATACCCATTTGCGTGGCACGTCGTCTGGTCGATGTCGACGGCGCTTCCATGACATCCTCGGCTACAGCAGCAATATTCTCTGCAGAACGGCTACTCCGGGGTCTGCCACGCCTGGCAGCATCTCGTGTTGTGCCAGTCTCTTCGAGGCGAGCCGCTAAACGTCGCAGTGTTTCACCAGTAGGCGTTGGACGGCCAGAAAATCTGCGACGAAATTCACGTTGTGCCAAAGTCTTCCGACCGATTATTGGTCAAATAAATAGTCAGCAATATTCCACGTTCTGGAGCAGTGTAGCGTAACATTGTTTATTAACGTGTATTTCGCATGTGTTTACTACACAAATGTCAAAACAGAACTGACATTAGGGGCCAATCGCAAAATTTATAGCATTTTCTGATAGGGTTTTCCAAAAAGAGTGATATGATGTCTTTGAAAAAAAACACACTTATTGTCAATGAAATTCAAAAGTTTTTTATTTAATGTGAAGTACAATCGATACAACTAAGTTCTAAATAAACCCCCATTTAAATGGCCCCCACGACTTCTTCTGCAGGAACGAATTCGATGAACCCAATTTTCGAGCACTTTTTCCACTAAATCAAGTCGTATGTCATGAATGGCATGTTCAACATTGACTTGTAAAGCTTGAAGAGAGTCCGGTTTAATTCGAAAGACCAATGACTTGAAGTAACCCCACAAGAAATAGTCTAATGGTATTAAATTACAACTTCTTGGAGGCCATTCAATATCATAATTTCTTGAAATAATCGAATCTCCAAACTTTTCTCGCAACAATTCAATTGTTTCATTTCCTGTGTGGCACGTAGCCACAATCGAGCTCTTAACGAGAGCTAAAATATTGCTCATGTGTTTCAAGGTCGACTGGAAAGTGTTTTTTTTTTTGGATTTAAAAAAAAAATGTACTTAGCATAATTTTCAAATGTGAACGGAGAGTTTATTTCTGCTCTAGCTCCTTAACGGTGCGTCTAATCAGGAATCGGGCAATGGCAAAATGATAGCTCTTAACGAGAGCTAAAATATTGCTCATGGGTGTCAAGGTCCTAGGTCGGCTGGAAAGTGTTTCTTTGGATTTAAAAAATGGACTTAGCGCACGAAAAGTTGCAATTAGAGAACGATTATTTTGATAATAAAACTGAATAATTTGTAAGCGTTGTTCTTGCGTATATCTCTCTATGATGAAATTGTAAATACTACTGAATACAATGAAAAACAAATGACAGATCGTGACATATTACAAATGACCGAAACGTCACGTCAAAATCATATCATGCCAATTGGAAGACCCGTTACTAAAAAAATTATGAAGATGTTACCAAATATTTCTCGTAATAAAAGTTTTAGCTACCAGACTTCGTTAAACATATTTTAATTTATCACGACTTTTAATGAACTGTTTATATTGAAAGTAGCGTAATCGCCATTATGTTTATAACCTCACTTTAGTGATACGAGGGTATATATCATTTCCTACGGCCAAAAGTGTAACACATCGAAGGAGTGATCGAAGACCCTAAGTATGTTCGGCGGATATTTTTTTTTTGTTTTATTTATTAAATCCATTTTAGTAATATGAAGCCAATAAGGCCAATTAATTATATTACATTGTTCCAAAATAACCTGAGTTCTAAATAAACTTAAATTTACATAACTACAATAAGTGCAAAAACAACCTAACCTTTGGCCCCCAGTCATAAAATATATACATGAAAAACTAAAAGAAGAAAAAAAGTTCAAGTCCGTAGTAACTCGGAGTGAATAAAAAACAAAACGTAAAATACAAAAAGATAATTATTTGTGCTTTTAGTTAAAAATGCTAGTATTTACAAAAGAATAGGAGAAATACTCAAGTAAAGGGTCCGCAATCTAACGTTTTTTTTCAACTAGTGCTTATTTCGTGAATGGTAACACTTAGCTCATGTCTGATTAGACAGATAATTAGTTTTATCCTTCCGCTGAACGAATATGGTTGTGTATACGCTTGAGCAACGCTGGGAAATATTGCGACATTACTTTGAAAATCATGGTAATGTTGCAGAACTATTTTGCCAAAAAAATCATCTTTTCAGATGAAGCTCATTTTGATCTTGGCGGGTATGTAAACAAGCAAAATTGTCGCATTTGGGGCACAGAAAACCCGCACACATACATTGAAAAGCCGCTACACCCAAAACGAGTCACTGTTTGGTGCGGATTTTGGTCCAGAGGCAAAATTCGGCCATTTTTCTTCGAAAATGAGCAAGGAGTGGCCTTTACAGTCAATGGCTATCGTTATCGGGCCATGTTGAACGAATTTTTGTTCACAAAAATTGAAGAGGAGGATATTGGCAACATTTGGTTTCAACAGGACGGCGCTACGTGCCACACAGCCGAAGCTACACTCGATGTTTTGAGCCCTGTTTTTGAAGATCGCATTATCAGCCGCAGAGCTGATGTCGTTTGGCCACCTCGGAGCTGCAATTTGACACCGTTGGACTATTATTTGTGGGGTGCCCTCAAAGATAAGTGTTACGCCGATAAGCCAGAGACAATTGACGCTTTAAAGGACAATATTCGTGAAGCCATTGGTGAAATACAGCTGCACACAATCGATAATGTGCTTAAAAATTGGACCGATCGTGTAGGCTACTGCATGGCCAGCCGAGGCAGCAATTTGAATGAAATTATTTTCCATTATTAACCGGAAGATTTGTACTTTCAAATAAAAAAAGAAATTTGAGCAAATATTCAGTAGGTTTTTTTATAGCATTTTCAAAAAAAAAAGTTATTTGGCCTTTATTAAATAATTGACATTATGAGAAATAGAAGTAGTTAATTTATGTACGTTAGTATTGGCATTATGGAAAAAATAAGTTATTTACGATATTATTGACATTATGCACTAAATAATTCCAACAGTTTTAAACGGAATACATTATTAGAGTGCGAGAAAATACGCAATTCGTGAGGCAATCGATTCCAGCTTCGTGCTATTCTGCCCAAACCTGATCTAGCATAGATATTCTTCCAGATCCTAGGAATACAAATTTGTGGGTTTCCAGTAGATCGCGAAAATGTAAACATTCGGACCAGCTGTAAAGGCGTACTACTTTTCATCACGCTATAAAACAGGGACAAATTACGGTAAAGCACAAAATTATCGAAAGTGCAACCTAGAAAGCATTTGACGTAGCCAGTTATATGATTCCTCTGTCGAACACTGTACACGCTGAAAAAAAATCGCTTCTGTAGTATATTGCCCCAAACATATTCGGCTTGAATGATATATATGTTAAAGGTACACTCTAAACACATAATATTTCGTACACACAAAAATTTATATATTTGGGAAGATGTTGTTCTAAACAAATCTTTGTTTACATCCCAATATGTTTTTATTTGGAACTATTATTTCCGAAACAAAATTTGTTAGCAAAAAAGTATTTAGAAAAACCTAAATTGTGTTAAATTTTCAGTAATTCAAAGTTAATTTTTTATAAAGTTTTCATGTTCGTAAAAATAATAATTAATAATAACACTGTGCTCGAAATGGACACTTAAAAAATGTAACAGAAAGGAGACCCTATTGATATACCTATTTCGACCTTGCTGAATCCAATGGAGCTAACCGTGTTTCTAGGTTAGCTCTTGTTTTCGCGATATTCGACCACAAAGTTTTCAAAAAAATCAGAGAGGTTAGTTATCTCGGAGGTGATTTTGAAGTGTAAGACTTCCGAAAACGCGCTTCAGTCCAAAGAACGAAATAAAGGAAACCCTTCGAGTATTATTTCTCTCAAAATAGTCAACCACGCTCCTCACCACTTTACCACCGAAAAAGTGCTATCAAATCTTACCATGTGTCAAACGTCATACAAATCATTGACATTTTTAGTTTGTATCTTTGAGAACAAATTTCCTCGCGAAAAATTAATATGAGTCTCCTTTCAACATATTTATGAAAAATGAACAGGTTTCACAATTTAGCATGTTTTGTTGGTTACCTTTGAAATTTCCATTAACACTAACAAAAAAATAATTTACAAAAAATTTAAGTCAAAAAATTTTATTTCAAATATTTTCTGCTATGATCAGAAAAATACACAAATTATGTAATAACTCGAAATTTGCTTAATTCTCATAAAAAAGTTAAGAAAGGACTTATAGTATTTCTTCGCGAGGAATATTTTTCTCAACGATGCCTACTAAAAATGTCGACGATATATATGTTTTTTAACATATGATAAGATTTCATTGCACTTTTCCAGGGGTAAGGGGGTGAGAAGCTTGGACGACTGTTTTGAGAAAAATAATTGTCCAAATGTTCCCTTTATTTCGATCTTTGGACTGAAGCGTATATTCCGAAGTTTTCCACTTCAAAATAACCAAAGAGATAAGTCAGCTCTCTGATTTCCCAACAAACTTTGTGGTCGAATATCGCGAAAACAAGAGCTAACATAGAAAAACGGCTAATGCCACTGGATTCAGCATGGCGGAAATAGGTCTATCCATAGGGTCTCCTTTCTGTTACATTGTTGGACTAGCACAGTGTAATTGAAATCGTATATTCTTGGATCGAAATAAATTACTTTGAGGATTGACAACTAATGATGGCTTGGAATACTCAGAAATTTTAAATGATTGATTTAAAACAGAAGTTAATGCTGCATTTGGTATCATAACTGGGAGGTTCAATTCGAACCCAAGGAAAATTAAAACTCAAATTCGAAAAATTCAACAAAAGTTTTGAAAACCTTTTTTAAATAAAGTATATTTGGAGAAATTCTAAAAACTTATTTAATTTGTATTCAAACACATATTTTATTTGAGAAATTTAGTTTGCAAATATTATATGTTGTAACATATTAATATACCAGTTCCAAATGTATTTTATTGATTTTTAAATAAAATTTATTTGCTCAGAAATATATAATACTAGCTGGACCCGGTCCACTTCGTTGCCCCAGATTTAGATTTCCGATCCCGTCCATTTTTGAACAAATTTCAATTTCAGAAAGACAAACAAACGATTTGCCACGCCCACATTTTCCCCGCCCACTTTTTGCAAAATTGTTTTTTCCAAAACGATCTCAGACAAAATAGCTTTCAAACAAAACAAAAAATTTTAAAATCGGTCCAGTAGTTTAAGCGTCTATAAAACACATACATACATACATACATACATACATACATACATACATACATACATACATACATACAAACATTTTTCCATTTTTATATATATAGATTTAAAAATTTGTGTTCCAAATATATTTTTTTTCGATTCAAACATATCAAAAAAGGCGATTTTGCCCCGTGTAAGTGTAATGGTATTTACGATACGCTTAAGCCTTAAAAACAGCAAGCCAATAGTTCCAGAAACACCTTCTGGACCATACAACACCTGAGACATCAAGAGAGCATGAGCTAGCGTTAGCTTGATACGGAAAGGAAGGTATAAATTTGATGCATAAAGTCTACGCAGGGAAGCCCAAACTTTGTCCGATAATGCGTCAAGGTGATTTTTAAATGAAAGTTTCGAATCAATAACCACGCCTAGGCACCTATGATGGCTAACAAATTCAATTTGGTTTTGACATAAGAATATATTAAGATTCGGCAACACGCGGTTTGTAGGACCAATGATTAGAGCTTTTGACTTTAATGGATTTACAGATAACTAATTTAAAGACGCCCACCGTAAGAGACTATGAAGACAGGAGTTTATGTCTCCCTGATAAGTCTCTGGAGAAGTATGACTAGCACTAAAAAGCAAAATATATCATCTGCAAATAAGAAGGTTCTACATATATTAGAGCTAGTGTATCGCTGAAGGTCATTCACATAAAGTTCAAGTTGGTTATGGCAAATGTTTTCATATTTTGTATTTCAGACAACATTTCCAATGACTATAGACTGACAAAGAATGAAAAATTTTTTTCAACGTTCTGACATCTTCCACATTACATTACTTACAAAGAGATGCTCGCTTTACTCGACTGAATCCTTCTAAATCTGAATCTAGGAAGCGGACCCATGGATCGAAATTATTCTGATGTCATAAATTGAGGATTTGGCTACACCTGCACTGTGAACCAAACAAACAACAAAAATACCTACATACATACATGGTTACATGAGTATGTGTGTGCATCTGGTGGTATGGTAAGGCAGTCGGCGAACGATCGATACCCGATGACGACGACAATGACAACAAAAACTACAACAACAGCACTGCGAAACAAATAAAGCAATATGTTTTACATATCATCGGACAACAGAGCAATAGCAACTCTCAATCTCAACTCTTTCACAACAGCAACAACAATACAAACAATGAATAAAGCAATAATTTAAAGTAAGAAAACGCAGAAGAGCGGCGGAGAAAAAGGAAAGAAATCATTTCAATATTATTGACTTTAAACGACTTAAAAAGATAACGAATTAAGAAGATACAACAGCAATAGCAACAAACAACACAACAAGGACGTCAACGGCAATGGTACTAAAACAATCGCCCGTCTGTCGCACCATTCACCCGTTGTCCGTCCGTCCGTCCGTATGTGGATGTTGTTGGGCTGTGTTGTAAAGAGAGATGATGTTGTTGACAACACACCGCAAACTCATCAAAGGAAATCCATTGAGGCGGCGGCTAAAGAGAAGACGCACTCATACTTGTACCTCTTCAGTCTTCTGTCCGTCCGTCGGCCCGTTCGTTCATCCGTCGAATCTTGTCGTATCCCGATGATTCCTGGATCCCCCTTGGTCCGCGGCTTATGAGTGTCATCAATGGGAAAGATTGCCGCTACAAAATATTCCAAGTCAAACAAACAAACTGCACTGCGTTATGGGCGACATTTGTTTTTGTTTATATTAAGGATGTTCTTTGAATACCCATAGATGTTGGTGTACTGGCCTGACTGACTGAATGACTGACTAACTGACGATGAGGAGTTTCGGCTGACGGTGCTTGGTTGTAAATACAAACTCGAAGTTGTATACATGTCAGAAAAACGATGATATTATTCACTGGTTACAAATATACAATATAATTTTTATTTTTATTTAACAGATACCGATACGTATCTCTGAGCCTCTGAGTGAGTCTCTTTACAGGATCGTTTGTATCTACGCGTTCAACATTTGTGTGATTCACAGTGGAACGGAGGGAACAAACTTTAAGAGAAGCAAAATGTACTCGTATCTTAACGAAACAAAAACCAGTAAGGAAAGACAGAAAGTCGGGCGGGCCCGATATAATATAATACCCTACACCTTCCTAACAATGCCAAAATAGGCATTACAATACGAATTTGGCAGTGTTCATACATGTAATAAGAAAACTCTCTCTGCCGAATTTCGAACTGATCGGATATAAAACACGGGTTCTACAGCGCTTACATGTCAAATCGGGTGAAACATATATATGGGGACTATATCTAAATTTGAACCGATTTTCCCCGAATTTGGCAGTGTTCATTAACGTAATAAGAAAACTCGCTCTGCCGATTTTTGTACAGATCGGATATAAAATACGGTTTCTACAGCGATTACATGTCAAATCGGGTGAAACATATATATGGGGATGTTGTATGCTGGATGTTTATATGCTTTCCATAGACGACAACAATTTTGGAGGGCTATTTATGGTGAAGATACACACAAACTACCAAATTACAGCCGAGATCGCAAATAGTTTTTATACCCTCAATTTAGTGATACGAGGGTATATATCATTTGCTACGGGCCAAAAGAGTAACACATCGATGGAGTGACATAAGTCCCTAAGTATGTTCAGCGGATATCCGTCTTAGGTCGTTTTAAGTCGGATGAGCAATGTCCGACCGTCCGTCCGTATGTCTGTCTGTCGGTCTGTCTGCTGGCTGGTGCGCACGATAACTCTCGAAAGGAGTAACCGATTGACTTCAATTTTGGTATGTGGTAATATTTTTTTCCATCTCCGGCTAAGTTCGAAGTGTAATGCTTTTATAGTACCCATAGTCCAGTGAAAAGTGAGCGTAAATGGCACTCCCCTCTTGGTACCTCCCACACAAATGTACTATTTTGCTCCAAAAGTTAACAGCTTATAACTTGAATACCTGTGTACACAAAGACTTGCAATTTTATACAGTGTAATGGTTTCATAGTACCTACAATCCAGTGAAAAATGGGTGAAGTTGCCACGCCTCTTTTGGTACCTCCCACACAAATGGACCATTTTGCACCTAAAATTTAACAGCTTATAACTTTAATATCAAATGCATGGCTCGGCAAAACATGGTGAGTCTTCTGACTCACCACAAACTACACTTAGTGCAGTCAAAAACCATAAAAGCTTTTCTGCATAGTGTGGTAATTTTCCATTTGATGGAGCAAAATTTGCTTCTCATTGGACATGGCTGGTGTTTTGTATTAACTTTGGTTAACAATTGTTTTTGGAAGATTTTGGAGAAGTGTGGTTTCACAAAGATTTCTCATTCGCTTGCGTGTTGAAGTCAACAATATAGAGCTCCGTATATCCCATACAATTGCAGCAGAACTGTTGATAACGAGTGTCACGGCTCAGAAATCATGATCCAGTATGTGTGCTGCCAATTTTTAATACATATTTATACACCGCCATGTATAAAATACTTGTTTCTATAATAATATAGAAACAAAATGGTCTTGAAGCCGGGAGAGTATCCTAGTTAGAATCACAAAGATTTGCAGACCAAATAAAAGCAAGCACGCAACATACCAGTGCATAACAATACTTGAAATTTTGTACAGTGTAATGTTTTTATAGTGCCTACAGTCCAGTGAAAACCGGGGGTTAGTGCTACGCCCCTTTTAGTACCTCCCACATGAATGTACCATTTTATACCAAAAGGTAGGAGCTTATAACGTGAGTACCAATGCTCGAAAATACAACCAAATTTTAAACAGTGTAATTTTTTAAAGTACATATATCCCTATGAAAAATGGGCGGTTTCAACGCACTCCTTTTGGTACCTCCCACATAACGTTAATATACCAGTGCATATAAACGCTTACAATTTAATACAGTGCAATATATTTGAAGTATCTACTGTTTAGCGAAATATAGGAGTATTTGTTAAACCCCCTCTGGTACCTTCCATACAATTTAGAGATTAATTTGTGTACATTATATATTACAGTACTCACAAAGTGAGGGTATACCTTAGTCGGTTTACCCGACTGAAACTTTCTTACTTGTTTCAAAATCATTTAATCTGCCAAATTATTTTCTGACTGAACCACTGTATGTCGCGTCTATCTGTTTTTGCGTTAAGTATAAACAAACGTTTTCAATGTTGTTCCTCTCTTCAACTGATACCGCAAAGTGATTATTGTTGATGAGAAATTTATGTGTTTTTTGTCGTTGTCAATGGGGCTGGGGCTGGCGCTGTTGTTGTTTTTGGCGTTCTGTGTCCCGTGTGTATGTGCCTTGCTCCAGGAGTTTAATCTTGAACTCCTCTGGCTTACTCCCCACAATAGTGTTAGTCGCCTGCACTATCCTCGAACATCCAGATTTACCTTGGTTGTGATTTCCTTTGACTATAAATTTTTCATCATCGTCAATTTGGTATTCATCGTTTTCCTCGACACTCTCTGTGCCGCCTTTGAAGAGGCATAATTGCACACAAGTGTCGCCGAGATCAAAAGATAAACCCGAGTGTTGTTGTTCTTTCTGTCGTTGACACAGTTTATTTTTTTCCTTTTGTAATTTCTTCTTCTTCCCTTACTTGTTAGTGATTAGTCAACGGATTTTGTAAGTTGATATTGGATTCATTAATATTATTGGAGGAGCAAGCCTGTATATTTGGAAAAAAAATCACGCTACAAAATAAGCGCCATCTAGTTGTGAATTTATAATCCTAAATAAATAAAAGCTTTTGGTGTTACATGCCTAGAAGCTTTTTTAGGTTCTTTCTCTATTCACTTACCCTTAGTCAGAACCTATAATAGAGGGATGGTGGCCAAATGCACATCAAATGCAATACGTGTTGAGTGCGCGTAGTGAAAAGCTCTGTAAATGAACAACTTTCGATAACACCTAACGGCGTTGTTAGGCAACTGTGTGACGTTTTGTAAAGTCAGACATTTAAAGGAATGCTAAGCATAATTTTTTGAAGTTGAGCTGTTACCAAGGGAACTATAATATTTTTTTAGTTTTTTTTTTTTGTTCATTCCGGCCATTATTTTTATTTGACCGCAAAATAATCGTAATGAAATTCTTATATAAACTAATTTTTAATACAATACGATAACTATCTATTTTTTTGGAATTTTTACTTGTTTATCAAAACCTAACTCAAAAACGTTACTTGTATAATTATTATTTGACTTTTTTAATATTTTCAAAATAGTAATAAATATCAGATAATTTTTGTAAAACTAATTTACAGATATGGGATGTCTTTAATTATAATACTCGTATTTAAGTCGGGTTTGAAAATCGAATAAATTTATTTTTTTTTGGTTTGAATGAAATCTAGAGTGATATAATATTTGCGGCGAAGAAGTACAGCACACAGAAATAGTAATATCCTATTTCTGGGGAGACATTTGTTTCAGGACATTTCCATTTATTTAGGCTGACCCATCCGTCCGTATGACTGGCTGGTGCGCACGGTAACTTTAGAAATGAGAGAGGAATTAATCTCAAATTTAGTATATGGTAATATTTTTTTTATTGCAGGACAGTTCAAAAATGTAGACCATATTGTCCGCACTTTCTGGTACTCCAGCACAAATGAATCACATTTCGTGAAATATTAAATGCCTTAAAACTTTTTCTCAGCAAATGTCTCACTATATTGCACCCAATTTAAATAAAATAAACTTGCCGTTCACATTTGAAATGATGCTAAGTCCACTTAAAAAATAAAAAAAAAACACTTTCCAGTCGACCTACGACCTTGACACCCATGAGCAATATTTGGATATATGTATATATCATGAAGAATATTATCGAAAAAAGAATTAATCAACAATTTTTATAATAGCGTTGGCACGATTCTCTAAATTACACCATTTTTTACGAAAATGTCAAAACTTGGCGACATTTTCGACAATCGCAAAGCTAGAATATGAAAACCGAATTTTGAACCCGGATTTTAGTATAATAGATTTTGGAGAAAAACCAAAAAATTTAGTTTTTGGGGAATTGTTGGGTTTTCCTTTACAAAGATAATAATGTAAGAATTAGCCCCAATTTCTGGAGTCAAGATGTACACATTACAAAAATTAATGGAAATATACTAATTTTTAAATTTTTTATGGATTTATAAAATTTCAGTCTGCGTTTAAAAACATTTTTTTATTTTTTTCCGATCATTTCCTACAAATCGGTATATATAAAGGGTGATCCAAGTAGAGATACTTTCTTCAATATCCTTTTTGTGACAGATCACGTGTGAGTCGTGTCATGCTGTCATGTTATTTTTGTTAAGTATTGTTTGGCATTTCGTCATGGAATGACTTACGCCTGAACAACGTTTACAAATCATTCAACTTTATTACGAAAATTCAGGTTCTGCGAGGAATGTGTTTCGTGCACTTCGCTCAACTTAGGGTCAACATAATCGAGTCATCGAAAATTGGACTCAACGGATGGACCATCTGAGACGTAGCCGCGGCCAACATTTGATAGACTTAATCTTCAAAAAATAAATGCCAAAGAATGTTCTTTCAAATGATAGTAAACATTCCCCATTCAATTTGAATTTTCTGTGTATTTTTCTTTAAAAAAGTAGGGATCCTCGAAATGGGCCACCCTATATTAGAGCCGGAGTTGTACCGATTCCTCTCTCATTATATTTTTGGATAGACTACAAAATTTGCCATTTGATAAAAAAAAAACAGTAAGGAAAGGCAGAAAGTCGGGCGGGGCCGACTATATAATACCCTACACCTCCCTAACAATGCGATAAGGGTCATTGCGATAATAGTTTTAGTTATATGTGGCTATATCTAAATCTTAAACGATTATCGCTAAACTAAGCATTATTCGTTCCTAAATTGAGAAACATCGTTCTGCCAAATTTTGTAATGATAGGAAGTAAAGTACAACTCTATAGCGCTTTGATGCCAAATCAGGAGGAACATATATATGGAGGTTATATCTAAATCTGAACCGATTTTCCCTGAATGCTCATTCATTTAATAAGAAACCTCTTTTTGTCTAATTTCGTACTGATCGGATATAAAATACGGACTCTAAGCCGCTAACATGTTAAATCGGGTGTAACATATGTGTGGGGTATATATCTAAATCTAAACCGATTTTCCCCGAATTTCGCGGTATTGGTAATAATAAATCTTTTGCTACCCTGATCGGATATAAAATACAGTTTCTACAGCGCTGTCATGTCAAATCAGGTGTAACAATTTTCCTCAAATTTGGCTGGGCTAATTCATGTAATAAGAAACTTCTTTCTGCAACAGTTTCTACAGCGCTTACATATCAAATCGGGGGTAACATACATATATATGGTGGCTATATGTAAATTTTATTTTTTATTGTCTCTAAGTGTATCGCGAGACTGCTCTGTGCAGGGCAGTGGAGTCCGAGTCGGAGTCTGGGAAATTTGCCCGGAGTCGGAGTCGAAAAATTATGGTCGACTCCGAGATGTAGTGTGCAAAATGTACCAATTATGGGATAGAACTTTTGCACTCAAAATTTTTTTGGTAAAAGAAGGATAAAATATTCAAAGCTTTTAACCAAATACTAAAATATGCCAAAAATATCTATAAAGTTAACCAAACTATCGAGTTTTTATGTAAAACAGTATCAGTTTTTATGTAACAGTAACCATTTCGGAGAATTTCAATAGGTTTCGACCTGTACTTAACGAACCATTAAAGATGGATAGACGGACAACTAGTGATTCTGAGTAGAACGGTGTATTTTAGATGTGTCTAGCTGTAGTATTTTTTTACAAATCTGCCAAAAACATATTTATAACCTCCTGTCCCAAAGTGTGGTGTAGGGTGTAATAACTAACGGATAAACTAGTTGCCTGAAGCGAACCTAATTCCAAAAAAATATTATAACAGAGACAGTGATTGGTGAAAATTTTATCATGATTCCATGTTGAAAGAATTGTCGTATTAGTCATGCTAGTCCAGCGTCGATAAACAAATAATACAATTTTATTTAAATACTGGTGCTGAATACCTACTTTGTTGTGTTGTTTTAACAAAGCTTTATATTATTTTCAATAACACGAAGTCACGTCTTAGTAGAAACATAATTTCATAAATTTATGTTATTTAACTGCCGCAGTCGGAGTCGAATGATTTTAAAATTCGACTCCGGGAGTCGGAGTCGAGTAGTTTTTGCTCGACTCCACAGCCCTGGCTCAGTGCTAATTTTTGTACAAATCGGATAAAAAATTACTTATACAAATCGGAGATACATACGAGGTATGTTCAAAAAAATCGTGAATTTTTAATTTCCGAGGGCTACGTATATTTGATTTTTGATATTTTTGTGGCGCTATGTTGGTACTCATGTCCCTTACTTCTGCTGACAAGGTCGACCATTTTGAATGTTTAGTTAATTTTTGACAGCTGTTGTGTATGGATGTGTTTTAACTTGTCTTCGATTTTTATCTATTTCAGAAAATGGATCAAAGAATCTGCATCATATTTTGTGTGAAAAACAAAAAAAAAAGTGCGCTGACGAATTCCGAATGTTGACTGTGGCATATGGTGAAGCTACCTTGGACCAAAGCAACGTTTATCGGTGGTACAAAATGTTCTTAGAGGGCCGAGAAGATGCGATGGACGAACAGCGTGTCGGACGCCTGAGCACGTCAACAACAGACGAAAACATTGATAAAGTGAATAAAATAATATTGGCCAATCGACGAATTACCATTAGAGAAGTTGCTGAGGATCTAAACATATCGATTGGCTCATGCCATTCGATTTTAACCCATTAATGGCCAAGAGTGCCAAATGGCACTCAAATTAGTTCAATATTTAAAGAGTATTTAAAATTGATTGAGAGATGCTATACTCTCAATATTTTTTTCCCGTTATTCGTAAACGTGTTTTCTGTCAAATGATGTAAACAGAGTTACAATAAATCAACATCATTTTGTGCTGTGGATATTATTGTGGACGTCTGTCGGTTTTTTGCGTGCAAAAAATTACTTTACCATGACCCAGCAAAAGTAAGTAGTAATTACATGTGTTCTTTGTTATTATATCATAAAAGGTTTTGTATTTTTTGGAAGTACACAAACCAAATTTAGTGTTGATGCAAGTGTAGTATAACTATTTTACATCTAACTTTGTAAAAAAATCGTGTAAAAAGTAGAAGTGCCATATGGCACTCTTGGCCACTATCTCAGTAAATTTAATATTCGTATGTTTAGGCTAAATCCGCAACAAATTCTTGATTATTTGCTCGAGTTTGAAACAGGTGACAATGACATTGACGAAGTAATTGTGGAACCTCCTTCCGCTGAGTACGCATCTGGTGAAGATGATGCAGACGACGACTCTGGCGGCAATATTGTCGATATTCATCACAACCAAATTCAAAGTGTGTTCGTTATCCGATCTAAGGATCAACATATCCAAGGTGAAGTTAATTATGACAGTGAACAAAATGTAAACAGTTTGGAACGTCTGGAGCATTTTGTTGGACTAGAACTCGAACTGCCCGTTACTAGTTTAAACAGTTTGCCCTCTATGACAGCCGATGGCAGGAAGCGAAATGTGTGAAACAGATTTTCAAGATGTGGTTGTTCCAGGTAATCTACCAAATATTCGCAGTTCTTTTAAATGGAAAGTGGTAAAAGAAACAACAACGGTGCCATTTTTTCCAGAAATTAGTAATTACGAACACTGTAATAAAACTCCACACGAATTATTTTTTCCAATTCTTTGATAATGATTTGATTAGTTTGATTGTAAAAGAATCTAACGGATACGCTCAACTAAAAGACCAATGTAATGTACGAATAACCTACGATGATATTCGCACATATATAGGTATATTGATAAATAGTGGATATATGCACCCTGCTGAAAGTCGTCTAATGTGGAAAGCGGATGAAGACGTTCACATAAAATCTGTTTCAAATGCGATGTCATTGAACAGATTCAAAACTATAGGACAATACCTTCATTTTGCTTCGGAAGAACTATACAATGCTAATGACAAAATGTGGAAATTACGGCCTCTAACCGATAGATTGAATGAAAATTTTAAAAAATACTTTTGTCCAGAACAGCACCTATCGTATGACGAATCAATGATTGCCTATTACGGTCGACATGGGTGTAAACAATTTATTAGAGGAAAACCTTTACGTTTTGGGTATAAAGTATGGTGTTTGAATACACCTTTGGGATACTGCATATCTTTTGACGTTTACCAAGGAAAGAATCATAGATATAATCCACGAATGGAAGAAAAATTCGGAAAATGTGTAACACCCATGTTATATATGATAGAGGCCCTACCTGATGATAAACGAAAGCTGCCATATTCTTTTTATTTCGACAACTTATTTACCAGTATACCCCTTTTATATTATTTGAAGCACCATGGATGCAACGGAACTGGTACTTTTCGAGAAAACAGAATTCCAAAATCCTGTCCCCTTCCTGGAAAAAAGAACTTAGCAAAAATGAATAGGGGCTATTCTATATCTCGGAGCATCGAAGGTGCCGATATAATTTTAACCAAATGGGTTGACAATAGTGTCGTTTGAAGGGAAGCACAAGGAAGAATAAATATTTCACGACCTTGTGTGGTTGCATCTTACAACAAGTATATGGGTGGAGTCGATCGGATGGTTCAAAACGTGTCGAACTATCGTATATCTGTTCGAAAGAAGAAATGGTGGTGGTCAATATTCACTTGGTCTATAGATGCGGTTAGTAAAACATTTGTTGAAAACATGCAGTGATAAATCTCGTTCAGATTTTACTACTCGTCGGTATGCTCACATCGCAAGTGCAGATACTCGATATGATGGTATAGCTCATTATGTCCAAACATGTAACCGACGTCATTGTGCTTTAGAAGGATGTAAGAGCCAAACCAGAACCGAATGTAAAAATGTAACGTTGGTCTATGTGTAAAGTGCTTTACCTCATATCATACGCAAACAATTCGGCAGTAATTGTATTTCCACATATTATGATGTATTCTCTAATAACGCAGAGTGTATTATTTATGAATTTAATAGGTTTGTTCCAAAATTAAATGATTTAAGTAAAAAAATAAATAATACATACAAATTTCATTTGTTTTGGTTTGTTGGTACACTTGTGGACAAGAGTGCCATATGGCACTCTCACCTGGAGCGATTCAGGTAAGTCGTACAGGTAAACTGATGGCAGATTTAAACTCAGGACATCATAATTAATATATATGCAAAGTTTCATCAAAATTGGCCAACGGGAAGCCCGTGTCCACTAATGGGTTAACCAATGATTTGGGCAAGAGTCGGGTCGCCGCTAGATTCGTGCCAAAATTGCTCAATTTGGACCAAAAACAGCATCGCGTTAACATTGCTCAGGATATATTGAACTCGGTCCGTGACGACCCAAATTTGCTCCAGAGGGCCATAACTGGTGACGAATCATGGGTTTATGGTTACGACGTGGAAACTTAAGCTCAATCATCCCAATGGAAGCTGCCGCATGAACCGAAAAAAGCGCGCCAAGTTCCGTCGAACGTAAAGGTTTTGCTCACAGTTTTCTTTGATTGCAGGGGCGTGGTACATTATGAGTTCTTGCCACAGGGTAGTACGGTCAATAAAGAATATTACCTGCAAGTTATGCGCAAATTGCGCGAAGCATTCCGCAAAAAACGCCCGGATTTGTGGAAAAACAAAAACTTGCTTTTGCACCATGATAACGCCCCTACACACACATCGTTGCTTGTGCGCGAATATTTGGCCAAAAACAACACAGTAATGGTGCCGCAGCCACCGTATTCCCCTGTCCTAGCCCCCTGTGACTATTTTTTGTTCCAAAAAACTGAAAAGACCCATGAAAGGACGACGCAGAAGTGTAATATATGCGAGGGGAATTACTTTGAAGGGTACGAAATAGATATTCATGAATAAATAAATACTTTTTGAAAAAATACTAAATTTTTTAACATAACTCATATATATGGGAGCTATGTGTAAATCTGAACCGATTTTAACCAAATTCAATAGGGATCGTCCTTGGGCCAAAAAAACATATGTGTAAGGTTTCGTCGAGATCGGACCATAATTGTGACCTGTGCTTTGATTACAATAATACATGCACAGACAGACGGACATAGCTAAATCAACTCAGAAAGTGATTCTAAGTCGATCGGTATAATAAACGATGGGTCTATTTCTTCACCTTTTGCGTGTTACAAACAAATGCACAAAGTTATAATACCCTGTATCATAGTGTGGTGCAGGGTCGTGCATTTTTGGCTTTTTTTTTGTATTTTTAACAAAGAATATTTTTTGAAATGTTGACAAAAATAAGACGAAAAAAAATCAAATTTTTTGAAAGTATAACTGCAAATGACCATAACATTTGTATTCTTACATTCACATAGACAATTTTGTTTGTCAATTCGGGAAACTTAATATGAAAAATACATACATATTCTGCTCAGATATTCACAAAACACTAGACCAGGGTCGGAAAACAAATTAAAAATTAAATTTTTAAATGCAGTTATGTATTTCGGTTACTGTGTGCTATAACTTTTATGTGCAAAAAATCTCGATTAGTACACGGAGGAAAATCGTCATTTTTGATATGTTTGAATTCAAAGAAAATATACCTGGAACCAAATTTTTTAAATATTATATATTTTTGAACAAATATATTTTATTTGAAAATCAAGAAATTTTGTTTGGAACGCATATATTAATAGATTACAACAAAATATATTTGCGAACTTACTGTCACAAATAAAAAATGTGTTTACAAACAAAGAAAAATATTGTTTAAGAATTTATCCAAATACATTATATTAAAAAAAAAAATTTAAAACTTTGTTGACTTTGGCAATTTTTAATATTATTTTTTCCTCGATTTTGTGTTATACTTTATAGGTAAAAATGTCATAAGCAGCATTTTCTTTTGTTTTACAGCACTAATTTTTAATTATATACATATGTATATAGTCCAATTCTTAATCCATCAATGCTATTTGTCGTAACCCAAAATTATACGAATTAAATTTTTCAAACATATAAAATTTCTAAAACACTAAAAAATTTCCTTTAAATTAAGGCATCGATAGATTGCCGAAATACTTAAATATAAATTAATCATTGTTTTGGAAATATTATTTCCAAATTAAAAAATATTAGGATGAAAACATAATTTTGTTTAGAACAACATCCTCACAAACATATAATATTTGTGAGTGTCAAATATTATATATTTGGAGTGTACCCTAAACATATGTATGTTTCCAGCAGAATATGTTTGGAACAATATACTACAGAAGCGATTTTTTTCGTCGTGTAGAACGCACTTCATTCGGAAGAGTGGACAAAAAAAGAGCTAAACACGCTTAAACATGTTGTTCACCTAAGGTGGCCAACTTTCAGGCCCTGTAGCTCAGCCCCTGTATGCCGTAGTGGGCTCATTGATTTGAAATGATTGATGGTTATATAACCGTTTTTCAGTACGATTTTATTTAATAAACCACTGGATAACATGTGTTAAAAATATAAATTTATTGAATTTGTGACAATACTTTAGATATTTAAAAATGTGAATGCACATTGCATGTATTACTTTTCTCTTAGTGGACGAAATACTAATTTTGCTTACTTGGAATTATTCCTGGGTATGAAATATAGTTGGGAATATAAAATTATTTCATTTTAAAGTTGCAACATACGAAAAAGCTTTTGTGGTGATTAAATTCTTTAAAATAAGCTTCACTGCAGAAGAGAAATGTTGCACAAAAGCTTTTCAGTCGCAACTCAACAAAATAACGAAAAGTATGAAACAAATCCCGATAAATTAAAAGCTAAATATAAGGAATTCATGAGAAAAAATGAAAACAGTTTCCTCATTTGCCACTCAAAACCAAACAAGCTCCAAAGAAACAACAGAAAAAGTGGGAAAAATTTATCTAGACAATACTAGCACAATTTCCCACTATTTTCTTAGTCAAATTTTTCAATTGCTGATGGCTTTTATTTGTCGCTCGCATATCTCGCAGAGCCAACCACTTGCGAAGGTGTAAAATAGCACAGCCCCCCAAAAATGGCCGATTTCAAGTATCTTTCATCGTTTGCCTCCCCCTCGGCCAGCGGTAAAACAAATTTTTCCATGGGTGGGAGTGTGTAACGAAAGAGTTCGACTATATGTATTGCTATCTCTTCCTATCGCTTTTTGGCTTTTTTATCTGTTGTTGTTTTTCTCATTTCTGGGAAATTATCTAATTGTCAAAGTATGCGTGCGCAATTTCCCCTTTACTTGGCGCTAGTGTTGGTGGCGTCAATGATACCCACACAACAGCATACACAAAAGAGCTCCCCATTCTTGAGAGTGTGTTTTATTCACTTTACTTTTGACGCTCTTTCGTTGCTTTTGTCTTGGATTTTGTTTTATTTGCTTATTCGACTGTGAAGTGTTAACAACTCAAGTCATGTCAACGGGGGCTTCATTTCTTCGAATTGCAGTTTATGCTTAGGCAGAAGGTTGAATACAGACGTTGTGAGCTAGAATCGAGGTGAATTAAGTTCTTCAAAAATATTGTTGGTCTTTGTTAAATTAATAATATTTATGGTAAAAAGTATTTAAGAATGTAAATAAATCGATTAGCAAAGAGGTATATACATAGAAAGCCTCTCACTTAAATCCCTCTTTTAAAAATTAATTAAAATGTTAATATTCTTCAATTATTTTTAATTAAAGACGGATACAATTTAAGCCGATAATGATTTGTTAAATTTTTGTCATAAAGATTTTAAAAAGGTAGAACGTTAAACTCCCTTAACATATTTCTATAATTGATTTTTATACCCTCCACTCTAGGATGGGGGTATATTAATTTCGTCACTCCGTTTGTAACACTTCTAAATATTGATCTGAGATCGTAAAATTCTAAGACAATTTAGCCATGTCCGTCCGTTCGTCTGTCCGCCCATCCGTCTGTTTGATGGCTGGTACGCACGGTAACTCTCGAAATGATTAACCGATTGACTTACAATTTGGTATGCGTTAATATTTTTGCCTATCCGCGGCTAAGTTCGAAGATGGCCATGTTGGTCCACTCCTAGTACTTCCCCCACAAAGGGATAACATTTAGTGAAATATTAATTCTTTAATAACTTCTATACTACTTACTCGAATCTTCCGTTATTCCACACATAGTATTAGTTTATTAGTCCCTAACGGCTCTATGAAATAAACCCCAATGAAATAACACCCAAAAATTAAATGAAATAAAACCCAAAAGTTTTCTTACATTTTTTCTGCAATTTGTTTCATTTTTTAGTTGAGATTAATTTCGTTTCTGTAAAACTCCCAAAAAAGGTCCAATGAAATAATTCCCTAATAAAAACATTTGGAATTTGTGTCATTTATTAAAAAGTTCGGTATTTATTTAATTTTTTGGGTATTTATTTCATTATTTTAATTTTGAAGGAAGTATGGATTTTGAAATTATTAGTGAAACAGAAGAAATGACCGAAGGGGTTTGAGTTCATTATAACTTTTTATTGAAAATATTCAAAAATTAACACTAATTTTAACAAAAACAATTACAAATACGACGCGCACAGGATAGCATTGGTATGCTATAGGAAATGTGGTAATGACACAAAAATAATTTGAAAATCGTTCGCACGAACTTAGTATGAAGGATATATCTGCTGCAAAGCGCCGTTGGCAAAAAATTTATTTGAAAATCGCTCGTGCCTTTTCCAAGGCAGACAAACATTTTATTTGGATAACGCGATATTTTCGCTTTTGCGGAGTGTAATAACTTTACAAACGAAATCAAAACCCGTTCATACGGCTATACCATTTTTGCAAACGAACCTACAAATGCGGTTTCAGTGTAAAATGTAGAAACAATTTTACATGAACTTACTTCACCATTTCCATCTTCCATTTAATTAGATTTCTTGTTAATAGTGCACGCAGGAAAATAATTGGTTGTTATGAATTGTTTGGTTTTTTGTTCAATAAATAAAATAAAAATTAATTAAAACTGTTTTTTATTAATTGTCGGTAGTATATGACTGACAAATTGTCAGAACAACCAATTTTTTTAAAACAGTTGTTTGTGGCAACATACTACAGATAATTTAAGCCACCATTTTCATAGTTGGCGCAACCAAATATGATTGTTGTCAACATGGAAGCAGAAATATACCACAACCAAAATTTTTGTTGTCCTGATGGAATCGCATGATAGTAGACAGAACTACCAAATTGCGGTTGGCAAATAATTCGGTTGAGGCAACCAAACTGTATTCTCAACCTATTGTTCAAGAGCGGTATATGTAGTCAAAAATTATCTCGTGTGGATAATATTGTGTGGAATGCAGAATATGTTGTGCAAAATGTTTTACATAAATAAAAAATAAAAGCAACAATCATGAAACAGTGTTAAGCGATATTTGAATAAACGTTTTGTGTTTTTTTTCGTGTACTAAAATTTGTGTCAAATATTTCCACATCTTATAATAGTGATGAATTTGTAATATGGGATTTTTAATTTTGTTATGAATTGTTTTGTTTTTTGTTCAATAAATAAAATAAAAATTAATGAAAACTGTTTTTAATTAATTGTCGGTAGTATATGACTGACAAATTGTCAGAACAACCATTTTTTTAAAACAGTTGGTTGTGGCAACTACAACAGATAATTTAAGCCACCATTTTCGTAGTTGGCGCAACCAAATATGATTGTTGGCAAATAATTCGGTTGAAGCGGCCTCACAAGAACTGTAAAGTGGAAATATCATAGCATCCACGGCACGTGTAGAAGTGGGGACTATGGAGTATATATTTAACTGATAAATGGGAGTTATTTAAATTTTTTGGAAACTATTTCATTGGCACTTATTTCATTTTTTCCCTGGGAATTATTTCGTTGCGTAATATCTGGTAATTATTATGTTTTATTTTTGGGACTTATGTATATCATTTTTTTGGGAATTATTTCATTGGGACTTCCTTCTTTGGGGTTTATTACATAAAGCCGTTGCTAACACCTCAAGAAAAATGGGCGAAGTTGCCACGCTCGTTTCGGCACCTCTCACACAATTGGACCATTTTAATCCAAAAGATAACTGCTTATAGCTTCAATATCAGTTCAAACAAATACTTGAAATTGTGTACAGTGCAATGCTTTTAAAGTACGAGTACCTAGAAAAAGTGTGCCACGTCACGTCCCTTTTGGTACCTCCCACACAAATGGACTATTTTACACCAAAAGTTAACAAATTATAACTTTAATCTATATAACGGGTTTTCCAATAGGGATGATATAATTTTGAAGTGACGTTTCGGTCATTTGTAATATGTCATTATCTGTTACTTGTTTTTCATTGTATACAGTAGTGTTTACAATTTCATCATGGCGAGATATACGCAAAAACAACGTTAAAAATTATTCAGTTTTATTATCAAAATAATAGTTCTCCAATTGCAACTTTTCCTGCGCTAAGTCTATTTTTTAAATCCAAAAAACACTTTCCAGTCGACCTACGACCTTGACATATATTTTAGCTCTCATTAAGAGATATCTTTTTGCCATTGACCGATTCCCGATCCGACGTACCGTTAAGGAGCTAGAGCAAAAATAAACCTTCCGTTCACATTTGAAAATGATGCTAAGTCCATTTTTTTTTAAATAAAAAAAAAAAACAATTTTCAGTCGACCTACGACCATGACACCCATGAGCAATAGCTCTCGTTAAGAGCCATCTTTTTGCCATTGACCGATTGTGGCTACGTGTCACACAGCAAATGAAACAATTGAATTGTTGCGAGAAAAGTTTGGAGATTCTATTATTTCAAGAAATTGTGATATTGAATGGCCTCCAAGAAGTTGTGATTTAACACTATTAGACTATATCTTGTGGGGTTGTTTGTCTTTGTCTTTGGTCTTTCGAAATAAACCAGACTCTCTTCAAGCTTTACATGTCAATATTGAGCGTGCCATTCATGACATACGACTTGATTTAGTGGAAAAAGTGCTCGAAAATTGGGTTCATCGAATTCGTTCCTACAGAAGAAGTCGTGGAGGCCATTTGAATGACGTTTTATTCAGAACTTAATTGTATCGATTGTACTTCACATTAAATAAAAAACTTTTGAATTTCATTAACAATAAGTGTGTTTTTTTGTTTCAAAGAAATCATATCACTATTATTGGAAAACCTTATACTTTATATTGAACATAATCGTTCCTGCTAAAAATGATTGTATATCGGTTCACTTTTTATATATGTAACCCCCCCATATGAAGGTCCCCATCGATGTCACATCTTGATGCTCTAGAGAACATATATTTCATTTGATCTGGTTGAAATATAAGCATTTTTACTTTATATTGCACTTAATCGTTCCTAGTAAAATTGGGGAACATCGGTCTATTTTTTAATATTGCACCCATATATACATAGCAAAATTTCCCATTACCAAATAACCTGACGGGTAAGCTAAATTCAAAACTAGTAACTGCTTATAATCTGGCCTCCCTTCGAATTATTTTTACATGTACATGTCATTGGAGGAAAGTGCTTCCACACAAGCAGCTGAAAAGTAACCACTTACCCCCACGCTTACAATTATTTAAAAAGTAAGCGTGGACAAAAGAAATGATTTTACGAGTGGGTTTGTGTGGTAGTGGATATTTCCTAGTTGCTATTGTTTGTTGACCACCATTAGTGGTGAGAAAGTAGAAGAACGTAAAATTGGGAAGAGCGTAACATTGGGTAGAGCGTATAAGTGGGAGAGAGTAGTTATCGATTGTTGTCGTCATATGACGAAAAATTTCATTTGCCGGGAGGTGGGATTGAACTCGCGGACCTCATGGTTTCGTAGTTTAGCATCACAACCACTGGCCTACCTCGCGATTCATAGACAAATCGCTTAATAATCAAGTAAAAAAAATATAACCCATCAAAATCTTCGTAAGTAATTGTCGTTGACAGATGCATTACCAGGTAATGATATATCATAATCGCCAGCATTACTTTCGGTAAATAAATAATGACAAAAAAAGTTATTACTAGTAATCTAATTTGGAGAATCTAATTTGAATTTATAAACTTTTCTTTAAATGATTTAACTAAATACGAACTACAATGTAGATAGGTAAATCATTTAAGAAAAAATCGTAAATCATTTAAGAAAAAATCGTAAATCATTAAAAGAAAAGTTTATAAATTAAAATAAGATTTTCTAACTTAGATTACTAGCAATAACTTATTTTTTGTCATAATTTTGTCGTTATAAATTTACCGAAAGTAATGCTGGCGATAATGAGATATCATTACCTCTTAATGCGAGTGGTAATGACATGTACTTATCAAGATTTGGCTGGGTAGGTCCCTTCCGACTAGACTTCTTGGCCTTTTAGGGGACGTTTTGTTTAAACCCAACATGTGGAAATTTTATCTTTTGTACTTCATATTGAGTTCCATATTTTGGCTAGTAAAAACCCTTATCAAGGTCAAGATTTTTATATATTTGGCTGGAATTTATAAATGTACGCTATTTAACATGAAACTTCTTCTCCGTGCATTGTTGACAAACAATGGTGGAAGATATTATACTGTCGGCCACGCCTGACTTTCTTAGTATGAGAAAATTATTTTAAGTTTTTTCATATCATTACAAATTGTCATTGCAGAGCAAAAATCGTCAAATCGATTTCCATCTTTGGCCGTAAAAAAATCTGTAAAATCACGAACAAGTTTTTGGCAACACTGCAAGAACCTCAGGAACATTTTGGTCCATTGCCGTCATTATACTTTCTACATTCTGATTTGGTGTGGGTATTTAGCCAGAATGAATGGAAAAAAATTTTCTAAAATGAATTTACGTTCTTTATGCATTTTTCAATTTCATGTCATTCATTCACTGAACATTGACTTTTTTGAGATACCACCATAATTATCCATAGATAATTACTGGGTGAAATAATTACCCAGGAAAATAATTGGTTGGAATTCGATTGTAGCAATAAAACAAGTAAAAGCGTTAAGTTCGGCCATGCCGAATATTATATACCCTCCACCATGGATAGCATGTGACCTCACAAAATAACTCAAACCTAATATAGTAGATGAGAACAGTAGGAATCACAACAAGTTAGATGCTATATAGGGGAGCTATATCTAAATACGGACCGATATCGCCCATTTGCAATCCCAAACAACCTGCAACTATAAGAAGTATTTGTACCAAATTTGATCAAACTAGCTCTATTATTGCGGACTGTAGCGTGATTACCACAGACGGACGGACGGACAGACGGACATGGCTAAATCGTCTTAGAATTTTACGACGATTAAGAATATATATACTTTATGGGGTCTCATATCAATATTTAGAGGTGTTACAAACGGAGTGACAAAATGAATATACCCCCCATCCTATGGCGGAGGGTATAAAAATAGTATATTTCCTACACCGTGTGTCGGTTGTATTTATATATAAATAGTTGAAACAACAATAATAATATGGATTCGATCAAATAAAAATGCTTGCAACTAAATCGATAGTTGTATCATTCGAATTAAGAACCAATTTTAAACTTTTATTATAGTACCATATGATCGATTTTTTGTGACAACTAATGTTTAATTCTTGACAACAGAAATTGTATCAATAGGCCAAAGATTATTATTGCAACGAATATTGGTTACTACAACAGAACAAATATTAATAAATAATCGTTTTTTGGTTATCCCAATAACTTCCCAAATTTAGAATAATTAAATGTATTTTGGGAAATACCACCGAAAGATTGGTTGCTGTTCTTTTGCTGAAACATGACAAACAAAAAAAATTAAATTAACAAATTAATTTTATTATGAATTGTTTGGTTTTTTGTTCAATAAATAAAATAAAAATTAATGAAAACTGTTTTTTTTATTAATTGTCGGTAGTATATGATTGACAAATTGTCAGAACAAGCAATTTTAAAACAGTTGGTGGTGTCAACATACTACAGATAATTTTAGCCACCATTTCCATAGTTGGCGCAACCAAATATGATTGTTGTCAACATGGAAGCAGAAATATACCACAACCAAAATGTTTGTTGTCCTGATGGAATCGCATGATAGTAGACAGAACTACCAAATTTCGGTTGGCAAATAATTCGGTTGAGGCAACCGAACTGTATTCTGTGTGTACCTTTACTTATTATACCCTCCACCATAGGATGGGGGGTATATTCATTTTGTCACTCCGTTTGTAACACCTCTAAATATTGATCGGAGACCCCATAAAGTATATATATTCTTAATCGTCGTAAAATTCAAAGACGATTTAGCCATGTCCGTCTGTCCGTCCGTCTGTGGTAATCACGCTACAGTCCGCAATAATAGAGCTAGGTTGATCAAATTTGGTACAAATACTTCTTATAGTTGCAGGTTGTTTGGGATTGCAAATGGGCCATATCGGTCCATATTTAGATATAGCTCCCATATATAGCATCTAACTTGTTGTGATTCCTACTGTTCTCATCTACTATATTTTTTGTGTTTTCGGTGTTATTTTCTTTAGGTTTGAGTTATTTTGTGAGGTTACATGCTATCCATGGTGGAGGGTATATAAGATTCGGCATGGCCGAACTTAACGCTTTTACTTGTTTTTATATTTACATTAATTTTCACAATGTGCAAATGTCCAGATGTGGTGTAAAATGTTTAGCGAATGACAAATTTTAATTCCCTCTTCTAAACATTTGAACAGATATACACTATTCCCGTAAGGTATGCGGGAATATCTGTCAAAACACATTGACATATTTCTTGAATTGAATTTCCAAATTACATAGTATCGGCTATACACAATCTCCCTATATAAGATAATATTTATTTAGTTCATTTGCATTTGATAAAAAAAAATTCCTGCTAAAATGTATTAGCATAATTTCACAAATTTTACCATGTGTTACTTCTTGACACGTGATACCCAACTAAACACTTTCAAAAATGTATGTCCATTATCATCCCATGGTCAAAATATCCAACATTTTGGACTTTGTCGTAAGTGTATTTCCAAACGCCCAAGATAAGTTGGCGCCAGACTTTTATTAAGATTATCATACTACTGTTTCTAATATCTTTCTTCTGTTCTATAAATAGTTTAAAATTGTTTAATTAAAATGATTAGTTTTAAGGTTAAACAAATAGAATTTAATAAAACACAATGAAATTAATTTCCCGCGATTGTGCGTGTTATCATTTGTTTTTTGATTAATTTAATTACCTTTTTCATTTTGTATCAAAATGAAGTGTATTTTTAATAATTTATTTGATTTAAAAATAACGATGGCATATTTCAAGCTAAACTCTAGCAATTCCATGCTTTCGTTTTGCCAACGAAATGAATTCCTTTAGTAGTAAATTATGCCCTGCTTTTGGAAGTAATTCGAAACTATCCGATTAGTTGATTTAATTTAGCTGATTATACCTCTGACATGCTTGCCATTGGATTTCATTCAAATACACTAACGTTTACTCTTCAACCTGTGCTGCCAGTAATGACCCCAAAAGACTTCTTCCACAATGTAAACATGGCAAATGGTTGACATGAGACCGACATGGGCGGACGGACGGTTGGACGGACTGAGAGACCTGCTACTTAGTCTATACTCGTACCAACCAAAGGCTTAAATGCCATGATCTAATTTGACATACCCTTTACTTGACTTAACTTCACTTTATTGTGGTTAAGCCATGTCACATTTTACAAATTAGTATGACAAACTTTCACAATAGTTTCGTTACCAGTTAGAGCAACACAAACACCGACCACCGACAACCGATAGCGTCAACGACAATGGCAACTGAAAGGCAAACGACCGAGGACTTCATTAAATCCCTGGAAAATACAGTGTACTTAACATACACGTACGATTATATGAACTGTCGTCATTCAGAGTTTTCTGAGCTCCTCCAAACATTTCATATGCCACTTTACCAAAACAAATCAAATTTAAACAAATTTTTGAAACCTTAGACCTTCTCATCCATTTAAAGGACAACTAAACTCCTTATATGTGTAGCCATAACCTGCCAATGTACTGCTTTCCTTGTACATCCATCCATCCGTCTTTCCAAATGTGTGGTTGCTTGTATTTGCTCGTAATTTGACATTATTTAATACTTATGTAACTCATGTCAAAAAGTCACCCAAACAATCATAGTATCGAATTTCATTTGGTTAACGTTGAGGGCATTCACTTAATATAGGAAAAGTACGAACAAACTAATGAATGAATGTTTGAGATTTTTGGCGGCATACTAAGGCGGTTTTAGTATGAGTGAAGGTTTTTATTTTTAAATTTTACTAAAATGTGTATACCTTCCACCATAGCACAGTGGGAGGAATTCGAAAAAAAGGAAAAAATTCTGCCGTTTCTTAACCAGACAACCGATTGCGACCAAACTTGGCGTGTTTGTAGAAGAGGTATTATTACGTATATATTCTAATGATCGCCTGAAGTAATCGTTATAATAAGGATATTGACATTGGGAGTTTGGTGGCTCCCGAAACAGATCTGTCTATCCAACCATTACAACCACCCCCAATACATGTCACTTACTAATCGCGACCTAAGAGTGTAAATGCCCTAAGTCCAATATCTAAAATTTTACAGGAGAGGCAAACAACTTATCGTATATTTATGTTTTTACAACTGGTATATGGACTTTAACGATTCACATATTGAAGATGACAGAGCATGATTTTTTAGAAAAATGTTTACTAGATCCAGTGATAAATTTCGCACCGTAGAATCAGTTGGGCATGTATCACAAAATGCCGTTAAACAGACAGATATTTCATGATGTGATAACTGTAATATATAATGCTGCGACGCCTCTGACCACTGTTGGTGAGCTTGTGATTAATCGATCTACACATCAAAATTTTCGGGCGCCGCCAAAATCCCGGCTGGTACTGGAGAAAAGATGGCCAAAGTCGTTCATGATACACTCATCAAATACAGGTCAAAACACTGGATCGTGCATTTTGTTGCAGAACAAATTAGATCGAAAATTAATCAAGTTCCCATGTTCTCATCACATGATGGAGATAGTATTGAAACATGTGTTTGAGGTTAAACTTCGGCGACTTGTGGGTAAGTCTCCGTTTGGGTAAGTCTCGTTTGGGTAAGTCTCGACCACAAATCGTTTAAAACCGGACTCGAAGATCCAACTATACGCTCAAAAATAAGTAATGCTGACTGCGAAGTCATTAAGAAATTCTGTATTAAACAGCTAAATAAAACACAAATTCGAGCTGATTACAAGGAACTATTACAATTAACAATAATGTTTCTTGGTGGTGCCGAACACCTGGTCCAACATCCCACGCAAGGTTCATGGGAAAAGGCATTTATGCCTTAAAAATATACCTATTTCTAGAGCAGTTTGCATTGACAAAACGAGAGTCCAGTGGGCGTGGTTTACATGCAAAATGCCATACAAGCACCAAATCAAGACAAGATGTGTCTGAAGCGGTTTTGAAGAAATGGAAAAATCATTTGTGGTATTTGGCCCTAGAATCAATGGCTTTGGCATTTTTCGATTCGGATGTTTCACTCGAAGAGAAACGAAAAATGGTTAGGCATCTGCAATCAACAGAGCCCGTCGTAAATCTGGAAAACGATCGAAAATTCTCCGACCCGAAACTATTGATGTGTAATAATTTGAGCGATTTCGTCTCATACAAAACCAAACATTTTTTCGGTACTTTTGGATTGAGTACTGAATTTTTAAAGCATGACCCATCCGTTTGGGAAGATTATCAAGATACTCTCGATGTTTGTCGTAATCTGTTTGTTGTTAACGTCACTGCTGAACGCGGTGTACAATTTATGAATGATTACAACAGAATACTTACGAAAGACGAAGAACAAAATCAATTTATATTACAGTGCATTGAAGAATATCGTAGAAAATGTCCCTCACATAACAAGTCAGATCTAATATAATATTGAATTGTATTTTTTGTTTTTTTCACCGATCTTAATATTTAAAAACGAGAAATGTAATTTTACTTATTTAAACATATGATTTTTGAATAAAAAAATATTTCCCCTATAAACCTAGGGTTATCCGATTGGCACCAAAATTTTTATGGAAGTCTTGTAGGCCAAATGGAAACTTTTTTGGTCCGAAAATCAAAGATCGCAGCAACTTTCGCTTTTTGCGTCATGTGCTATAAACGGTCAATTAATATATATTAACTGTTGGTTTTTAAAGTGGCCTATTAAGTAGCTAAGATTTCTGCCTGGTGATCAGGCAGTCTTTTTCCGTTGGATGGCTGTATTTCCTTAGAAAATATATTGAAGCCTATTTTGTTGTGCAACGTGTGTATAGAAACTCACGAATCTCCTATTTCTTGGGCTGCGACATTCCATTATGATCTACCAGGCATAAAAGTGAGGTACTTCTTGTCAAAAAATTCTTCAGACATTGTACTATATGGCTAATCGCAAGGTCCGAGGTCAGATCCAGCCTATTACTTTTGAGCAAGTTGTAGTTTTTCGAACTTTGACTTCCGAAGGCCCTAATTCCGACCACTGAGGATCAAGTTCTATTGCCCTTTCGGCCTTTGTAGCTCTCGTAAAGACCTATCCGACACCATCAAAATGGACCCTATCCGATTTACCTTAAAGCAGCTAGAGTACAATTTATCGTTTTTTTTGGCAGGATTTCTAATAACGCGCGACAGTGCAAGTAACCATTATTGGAGCTTTGAATTCCGAAGGCCCTAGTCCCGACCAGAGTGGCCCTAGTTCCATTGGTCCTTCGGCAAATTCGTAGCTCTCATAATGACCTGTCCGAGCGAAAACACAATTTACCGTTTTCTGGTAGAATTCCTATAGATTCGCTCAAGTTACCTTTTATCGAACTTTAATTTCCGACCGGTGTGGACCTAGGTCCATGGCCCAATTCGCTAAGTCTAATAACAGTTTATGTGTAATATTGCCTTGCTATAATGTGTATACAAATTTTTAAATCATCATTCATATTCAACCCATCAGTGACACACATATCAGAGATTCGCCGTTCACCAGACGACAATACCATACAGCATTTGCGGTCTGATTACTTTCGTATTCAACCAATAAATTATACGCAGTTCCAGATCTATGTTTTTTGCGCTTTAGGAGAAGGAATTTCAATTCCCTTCAAGGACACATGTACCATAGTTGAGACCCTACACAGAACAACATTTTTCAGCTCATTGATTTGGGACTCAATACTGAAGTTGGACGTGACTGTAGCCCCAAAAATAAGAACATCTCCATCATTCGTTTAGTCAAGTTAGCTCAATTAATAATTTAATGGCCATACGAAATTTTTTGCTCAAGGTGGATTTTTAGCACTTTTTTCTCTCTTGTGTCTGAATCAATGTTGTATTTGAATAGGAGAAAAAAAAACGCGGAACAAACCTACCCGAAAAAAGTAAAAGCGTTAAGTTCGGCCTGGCCGAATCTTATATACACTCCACCATGGATAGCATGTGAATGGGCACAAATAAAGTCATATTACAAAATTTCAGCCCGATTCATTGAAATTTGTGGTTTTTGTTGCATTAAGAAGTAAAATCTAGAGGGACCTTTGTATGGGGGCTATATAAAAACATGGACCTATGGCTACCGTTGTTCGTGTGAGGGTGCGGGTATAAATTAACCCCAGTTACCAATTTTCAGCCCGATCAGTTGACATTTGTGGTCTCTATGGCTATGGCATCTGTCCGATTTGACATCGAACAGATACATGCGGGCTATATCAAAATGTGTACCAATATAGCCCATTCTCAATCCCAAGGTACCTGCAGGTATAAGAAGTATCTATACCAAATAATAATTTTAATAAATTTTTTTTAGAAAAATAAAATCATTATTTTTATACCCTCCACCAAAGGATGGGGGGTATATTCATTTTGTCACTCCGTTTGTTACACCTCTAAATATTGATCTGAGACCCCATAAAGTATATATATTCTTAATTGTCGTAAAATTCTAAGACGATTTAGCCATGTCCGTCTGTCCGTCCATCCGTCCGTCCGTCCGTCTGTTGTAATCACGCTAAAATCTATAATACTTGAGCTAGGTGGCTGGAATTCGGTATAGATACTTCTTATAGGTGCAAGTAACTTGGGATTGAAAATGGGCGATATCGGTCCATATTTAGATATAGCTCCCATATATAGCATCCAACTTGTTGTGATTCCTACTGTTCTCATCTACTATATTTTAGGTTTGAGTTATTTTGTGATGTCACATGCTATCCATGGTGGAGGGTATATAAGATTCGGCATGGCCGAACTTAACGCTTTTACTTGTTTTTTCTATTTTTCATTAAGAGTGAAAATAATTACTAAAATTTTTCAAAAAGTTCCTTATTGATAGCTTTTACCGATAAAAAAAATATAATTTTTTAATAAACCCGGTATTCCTCAAAATTCACTATTTCGAAAATTTTAAAATCTTCATAGTACTCGTAGGTAAGTTTTGCATTTTGTTTTCAAAATAATTTGTATGGGTTATTGACAAAACTTAGTATAATCATTATACCAAAAATTCACTAAAATCCGTGACATGAAAATACTCTGATCGCTTAACATGGAAATGCTCAATTATTATATTTTTGTTATTTTATCCTAAGATTGGTCATGAATAAAATGAGACCATTCCGAAGAAAATTGATGCATAATTTAAAAAGTTGTAGCTTCTTGTGGAGGTCAGGGACGTATATGTTTTAAGCATTGGCTAAACTATTTACAATTTTCAAAATCACTTAAAAAAAAAACACGAAAAATATTTGGGAGGCAGTTCAAAAAAACAATACAAAAGCGTAAAAAATGGTAACAGTAAGGAAAGGCTAAAGTCGGGCGGTGCCGACTATATAATACCCTACACCACTCTCGTAATATTGAATAACTCTGATATATAAATTTTGTAATTCATGTATAAATTGCTTACATAAATTTACTTTTGGACTTTTATAGGACTAAAGGGCCAAATCGGACGAAACATATAAATGGGAGCTATAGCTAAATCTTAACCGATTTTCTTCAAATTCGGCAATGTTGGTTCATGGATCAAGAAACTCTTCCATTCTAAATTTCAAAACGATCGGATGTAAAATACAGCTTCTATAGGACTAAAGGGCCAAATCGGACGAAACATATATATGGGAGCTATAGCTAAATCTTAACCGATTTTCTTCAAATTCTGCAATGTTGGTTCATGGATCAAGAAACTCTACAATTCTAAATTTCAAAACGATCGGATGTAAAATACAGCTTCTATAGGACTAAAGGGCCAAATCGGACGAAAGATATATATGGGAGCTATATCTAAATCTGAACCGATTTCAACCAAATTCAATAGCGATCTTAACAGCCGCGAAATACTCTAAACTGCAAAATTTCAGAACTTTACATGGACAGACGGACGGACGGACGGACGGACAGACATCGTTAAATCGACTCAGCTAGTGATTCTGAGTCGATCGGTATACTTTAAGGTGGGTCTAGCTGTGTTATTTTAAGGTGTTACAAACATCTGCCGTGAAACAAACTTATAATACCCTGTACCACAGTGTGGTGTAGGGTATAATAAGAAAAGTGCATGTTTCACGATTTTTTGATTGGTGCTAGCCAGAAATTAGCTGAAATAAGTATATGGATTGATTATTGGAAGCAGAAGAATGATAAGCCATCAAATGCATTAGATGCTATTTTAGTTTTTGTTCTCGACCTTAAGATATTGGAGGGAGAAAGGCTATCTTATCTGGCTTTGATGTCTGTATACAAAGATGAAGTCAAAATCGATGAAATAATTGATATTTTTCCTTAAAAAAATCGAAGATTACATTTTTAACCTTTACGTATTTTATTATTAAAAGTTTTAATGATCTCGTACTAAAGTACATATTTATATTTAGGAATAAAAAACTAAGAAAATTAACTTCCCTTACCTACACAATAATCGAAATTTTTAATTGTTTTTTTATCTTTGTTATGGATACGTCCCTGGTGGAGGGAAATACGGTCCATCTTTAAACTTAGCCCGATATAGTACAAATATATATTACCATATACAAAATTTGAAGTGAATCGGTCACTTCTTTCGGCAGGAGTCGTCGCACCAGCCACTTATAATGTCATAAAACGGATTTTCACGAAACATATTAAGGATTCTAGATCACTCTTTCGATCTGTTACAATAAAGGGAGGCTATTGAAATCGGTAAAATCAATAAATAACTCTCATCTGCATAAAGTAAGATAAAGTTATAGCATAGCAATATTTCAAAATTCAATGCCTGTACAAAACTCAAGATTTACTTTAAGATTAGAGTAGCTAATTTTGAAATCCTTTTTCAAAAAGAAACATTTTTGCCGATGTTCACTGGAATGTCAAGAATTTACATCAATCGATGCAGATCAAAGTCACATTTCTTACTCCTTTGTTGTCTGCCAAAGAACATCCTTGACAAACACCAGCGATGCGATCATAAAGATAAACCCCCTTTCATAATTCATACGTAAGCGAATTATGAAAGCGTCCGTCCATCCATACGGGTATAGTGTTTTTTTCCAACATGTGTCAATTGATTTAGCGCCTTGTTGACGCCATGGTGTAGAACGAGCCAAGTAAATGAAAATTCATATAGAAGAGAAAACGAGGAATCTCAGTACGAGAATCTACAAAACCAAAGTGGAAATGAAAAAAAGAATCATGATATGCTCAAGTACGAATGTTTAGTATGTGGCGCGTCGGTATCTCTCTTTATCTATTCACATGATTATGATTAGTATAAAGCGGGTGGTGTCAAAACCGCCGCCACTCACAACGCCGCATATCATCGCCAATACGGATGGGCAGACGGACAGACATACGGATAAATCGCTGAAGCGACATATATACCAATACGTACTCATCGCCGATGTCGTCGTAAGCAAATACATTTCAATACATATTGTCATATACAATTCATTTTCTTACCAATTATTGACACTTTAAAAGACTTTTTCAATAATAAGCGACAACGATTTATGTGATTGCTGTGTGCATTCGCTGCAGAGAAAGTGGGCGGTATAATATTTTTAGGAAGATCTGAAGAGTTATTTGGTGTAACACAACAATTCCTTTTTTTGTATATTGCATTTAGAAATTTCATAAATCAAAATTTCAGATTTATGAAGTTTACAGCTTTTGGTTATACAGTGGATTCCCATTAAAACGGGTCGGTGTTGGCTGTCGTTTTGTTTTAGTGGTATTATTCAAATCAGTTCTTTATTATTCACTCAGTTTACGATTGATCAGCGTGTCTAAATATGTTAAAAATTTATTATCTAAATTCCTGAAAGATGGTCCTACATGCCACAAAACGAACGCCATATTGGAAATTACATATGAAGGTCTTGGGGAGCTGTAGTGAATTGGTCACCAAGATTGCCAGCTCTGCTAGCATATATCCGAGAGTCAACTTGTAATCATATTCCGCCCAGGCAGCCATAATTGAGTCACTACAATCTCTGAAATTTGATCATTAGTTAATCTCAGAGAGAGGGCAGGGCAATGTATAAGTATTTTCCCCCGTTTCCAGCAAGTTCGGTTAAGGCCCCTATATGTAGTGCTAACCGACAGTTATTGTTGTTTGTGTGGAGTATGACATCTATAAGCATAACCGCCCGCTAGCGTTTACGGATTTTCTTGAAAACGTACGCTTTTTATACCCTCCTCCATAGGATGGGGGTGTATTCATTTTGTCACTCCGTTTGTAACACCTCTAAATATTGATCTGAAACCCCATAAAGTATATACATATATTCTTAATCGTCGTAAAATTCTATGACGATTTAGCCATGTCCGTCTGTCCGTCCGTCCGTCCGTCTGTGGTAATCACGCTACAGTCCGCAATAATAGAGCTAGGTTGATCAAATTTGGTACAAATACTTCTTATAGTTGCAGGTTGTTTGGGACTGCAAATGGGCGATATCGGTCCATATTTAGATATAGCTCCCATATATATCATCTATCTTGTTGGTATTCCTACTGTTCTCATCTACTATATTTTGTGTTTCGGTGTCATTTTCTTTAGGTTTGAGTTATTTTATGAGGTCACATGCTATCCATGGTGGAGGATATATAAGATTCGGCATGGCCGAACTTAACGCTTTTACTTGTTTAATCTAGAATATATATATATATTTGAATGTTCATAATAAATAGAGTAGTTCATCTGAAGACAATATCATATTTGGGACCCTTTTAATCCCGTTTTAAAATTAATCGTTTCGAAATACCATTATTTGTTTTAGGGTAGTGTAGCATATTTGGTCCGTTTAACTTTTGAGTTTTGAATATCATCATTCCATCTCCATATTTAACACAAACTAGTCTTAGTAGGTGTGAATTTCGGATATCTTAAATAAAATTTGAATTTTAATTGTTGTATTCAGTTTAAATTGTTTTAGCAGATTTTAAAATTTTCCACAGACAATGAAAAATTCTTTTCCATTGCTCCAATTTCAATAACTTGCCTTACACTTATTACACGACCCCTCCTATAAGTTTTGGTTTGTCACCAGACATCACTCAATAGTTAGTATATTCGTTTGAGTTATGTTGTTATTGTTATTCTACTTTTTCATTTAAAAATTTATTAAAAGCAACAAAAACCGAAAATGAAGGGAAAAAATTAAGTGAATTATCATCGATGATAACTTGTTTGTATATTCTAGTTGTGATACGTGTGTACGTATGTGATCTCTGTCCATTGTCACTTTGATGTTGTTAAGTGTTAACTAAAGGGTGCCCTCATACATTTGGTGTCACGTGAACTAACCGGCCGACCGACAGGCCAACTGACTGACTGACAGGTCTGGCGCTTGCCAACAAAATGGGGTAGACGAAATGCACCAATGGATGTGGTGGACTAGACCATCAATATATACACTAGGAAATACTTCGACATAAAAGAGGTGATGAGCTGCAATAGCCACAAATAAACTTTTAACGACTTATACAAATGTAACGGTTTAGTGAATTAAGATTGGTAATACAGCAAATAAAATTGATATACAAATGATTAAAAGTCGAATACAAAATCAACTATGCATTCAGACGGGAATTTTATCATACATCATAGGAAATTTTATTTACGGCATTCCAAAACGTATGTCAACTGTTGTGAGATTACCTTAACACTCTCACCTTTGTGAAGGATTGGCCGATAACAATAATATAGGTTTACTATCTCTGGTACTTCATACAAAAATTGTTTAAATTTGGCCAAATTTTAAATTTCTTCTAATTCATCTAGTAATAGTTTTTTCATCGTCATCTATTTGAGTATAATTGGGCGTAATTTCCACACCAGTTTTGGTACCTCCCATAAAAAGGAACCATTTCTCGCAATATTAAGACATTTATCCATTATTCAAAATTATTTTCGCACGGTGTAATACATTAAATAAATATTGAAGGATATTTCCTCTTTTCGCCACTATTATAAAAAATTATTTACTTACTATCACAATTGTTGAAGAATAAAATAGAAGTGTTAGTTTCAGTATTATTATTAGTACATACATGTACCTCAAAAATAAAGTATAAAATTGAAATAACTTACACAGAAAGTTAAAAAATATTGACATTTTACAAATCTTGAATAAAAATGTATTAGTTATGTTCGTCCTTCTGGGTGTCTGTATATATGTAAACTCGTATGTATGTGTCCAAAGTGAAAAATTTAGCTCGATGCTCTTCTTTGGCCAAATGACGATCATTATTTAAATTGGAGAAAATCGTAATAATTAAGTCCCAAATACATGTTCATATGATTTGACATCTTGGCGCTGCACAGTGGGAGGAAATAAAAAAAAACCGATTTCGTCAAAGGTACTAACCGATTTCTACAAAAGACTGATTGATAGGTGTTTATTTTAAAATCAGAAGTACTTTGATTTTCATACTGCAACAAATACATTCTAATGCTGTGTCAAATTCACCAATACACACATATTGCCATTCCTGTCAAAGACCTTTAAAGAGAAAGACATGACTTTTCTCTCTTCTGTTGTTATGAGTGTGTCTTACAGTGGGGATAACATAATGCTTAACAGAGGAACATGAAATGACAAAAAAGGCAACTACAGCGTCTGTACTTGTCTTTTTATAATATCAAAGAAGAATATATACCGATTTCCTTCACTTAAATTTTCTGCATTGACAACAACCATAATTTCCTACATTGAAGTTTTATTTTCCAAAAAAAAAACAGTAAGGAAAGGCATAAAGTCGGGCGGGGCCGACTATATAATACCCTACACCTCCCTAGCAATGCGATAAGGGTCATTGCGATAATAACTTGGAATAATTGGTAAATGGGTAGAAACATATTATCTTATTCTGAACCGATAATCGCTAAATTCAGCAATATTCGTTCCTAAATTGCGACATCTTTTGGAAAATTTTATTGATCGGAAGTAAAGTACAACTTCTTACCAAATCAGGAGGAACATATATATGGAGGTTGTATATAAATCTGAACCGATTTTCTTTGAATACTCATTCATGTAAAAAGATTTCATCTGTCGAATTTCGTACTGATAGGATATAAAATACAGTCTCTACAACGCTTACATGTCAAATCGGGGGTGACATATATATGGGGGCTATATCTAAATCTGAACCGATTTTCTCCGAATTTGGCAGTATTCCTTCGGGTAATAAGAAACCTCTTTTAGCCGAATTTCGTACTGATCGGATATAAAATAACATTTTTACAGCGCTTACATGTCAAATCGGGGGTAACGTATATATGGGGGCTATATCTAAATCTGAACCGATTTCTTCCAAATTTAAAAGTGTTCATTCATATAATAGGAAACCTCTTTCTGCCGAATTTCATACTGATCGGATATAAAATACAGTTTAGATTTAGATATATGGGGGCTATATCTAAATCTAAACCGATTTTCTCCGAATTTAGCAGTATTCCTTCGTGTAATAAGAAACCTCTTTGAGCCGAATTTCGTACTGATCGGATATAAAATTACATTTTTACAGCGCTTACATGTCAAATCGGGGGTAACGTATATATGGGGGCTATATCTAAATCTGAACCGATTTTCTCCGAATTTGGCAGTATTCCTTCGAGTAATAAGAAACCTCTTTCTGCCGAATTTCGCACTGACCGGATATAAAATACAGTTTCTACAGCATTTACATGTCAAATCGGGGGTAACATATACATATATGGGGGCTATATCTAAATCTGAACCGATTTTTCTCAAATTTGGCAGTGTTAATTCACGTAATGAGAAACCTCTTTCTGCCAATTTTTTTTACTGATCGGATATAAAATACAGTCCCGACGGTGGAAAATCCAACAGTGGATAAAAAATTCATAACAAAGATAAACAATTAAAAAATTGCGTTTATTGTGTAGGTAATGGAAGTTAAGCCTTAGTTTTTTATTCCTAAATATAAATGTGTACTTAAGTAAGAGATCAGTAAAACTTTTTATAATAAAACTAGCTGGACCCGGTCCACTTCGTTGCCCCAGATTTCAGATTTCTGATCCCGTCCATTTTTGGACTAATAACGTAGACTGCCGCCAAATACATATACAAAAAACTCAGCAATCTCTCTAACAAATTTCTCAAGATATATCAATTTCAAAACATGGCTCATGTGGGCGGGGTCACTACAATTGGTCCAATGCCTCCAATATTTTTACCAATCACGTAGCCTGTCACCAGATAAATATACACAAAATTACAGCAATCTCGCTAACAAATTGTGCTAGATATCTCAATTTAAAAATTTTACCTATATAGGCGGGGCCAAGCCCATTGGTGCGAACTCGCCCATTTTTCGATCCCGTCCATTCTTCGACAAATAACCTAAACTGCCACCAGATACATATACACAAAATTACAGCACTCTCGCTAACAAATTGTGCAAGACACATCAATTTAAAATATTGGCTTCTACGGGCTGGGCTACACACCCTGGTCCTATTCCGCCAATTTTTGTGCAATCACGTAGACAGCCTCCAGACACATACATATACACAAAATTACAGCTCTTTCGCTTATAAATTGTGCACGATATCTCAATTTGGACAGGGCCACGCCCATCGGTCTGATCCCGCCCATTTTTCTACCAATCACGTAGACTGTCAGCAGATACATATATATACGCAAAATGTCAGCACTCTTGCTAACAAATTATGTAATATATCTCAATTTCAAAATTTGGCCTATATGGGCGGGACCACGCCCATTGATCCGATCCCGCCCATTTTTGGACCAATCACGTAGACTGTCACCAGATACTTATATACAAAATTACAGCACTATCGCTAAAAAATTGCTCAAGATATCTCATTTCCAAAATTAGCCTTATATGGGCGGGGCCACGCCCATTTGTCCGATCCAGCCCATTTTTGGACCAGTCACGTAGACTGCCACCAGATATATATAAACTAAATTGCAGCACTGTCGCTAACATTTTTTTCAAGATATCCCAATTCCAAATTTGCCTTATATGGGCGGGGCCACGCCCATTTGTCCGATCCCGCCCATTTTTAGACCAGTCACGAAGACTGCCACCAGATATGTATACACAAAATTGCAGCACTCTCGCTAAAAAATTGCTCAAGATATCCCAATTCCAAAATTTGTCTTTTATGGGCGGGGCCACGCCCATTAGTCCGATCCCGCCCATTTTTGGACCAGTCACGTAGACTGCCACCAGATATGTATACACAAAATTGCAGCACTCTCGCTAAAAAATTGCTCAAGATATCCCAATTCCAAAATTAGCCTTATATGGGCAGGGCCACGCCCATTTGTCCGATCCCGCCCATATTTGGACCAGTCACGTAGACTGCCACCAGATATATATACACAAAATTGCAGCACTCTCGCTAAAAAATTGCTCAAAATATCTCAATTCCAAAATTTGCCTTATATGGGCGGGTACATATACACAAAATTACAGCACTCTCGTTAATAAATTGTGCAAGATATCTCAATTTTAAAATTTTGCTTATATGGGCGGGGCCACACCCATTGGACAGATCCCGCCCATTTTTGGACCAATTACTCAGTCTTGTACCAGATAGATATACGCAAAATTTCAGCGCTCTCTTTTACAAATTGTGTAAGATATCTCGATTTCAATATTTGGCTTATATAGACGGGGCCACGCCCATTGCTCCGATCGCGCCCTTTTTTTAGACCAAACACGTGGACTGCTACCAGATACATGTAAACAAAATTAAACGCTCTTGCTAAAAAATTGTGCAAGATATCTCAATTTAAAATTTTGTCTTACATGGGCGGGGCCACGCCCATTGGTCCGATTCCGCCCACTTTTGGTCCAGTCCCGTAGACTGCCACCAGATATATATGTACAAAATTACAGCACTCTCGCTAACAAATTGTGCAAGATATCTCAATTTTAAAATTTTCTTATGTGGGCGGGGCCACGCCCACTTGATATATCGAAAATTCAAGTACCCTATTTTCACCACGCCTCACATATGTACATTCTGTGAAAATTTCAAGAAGATCGGTCCAGCCGTTTAGACGTCTATTCGGTACAAACAAACCAACAAACAAACACACATTCTTCTTTATATATATAGATACGTAAGAGTTAAAAATGTAATCTTAAATTTTTTGAAATAAATATATCAATTATTTCATCGATTTTGACTTCATCTTTGTATATAGACATCAAAGCCAGATAAGATAGCTTTTCTCCTTCCATTCTGTTCCGGAGATAAGTTTTTATTCTTCTTAACGTCGAGAAACTTCGCTCAGCAGATGCCGTTGTCACAGGTATTGTGACCAGTATCTGCAAAAGGGTAAAAACGCTTGGGAACATGTCCTCATCACAAACTGAAATAGGATCTAATGCATTTGATGGCTTATCTGCTTCCAATAATCAATCCATATACTTATTTCAGCTAAAACAGATTTTGCTGAATTTTTTAAATCGTTTTTGTAAAAAAGTGTGACTTCTTCGAAATCTTCCTTTATTAGATTTACAACTCGTATCGGAACGATATTAAACAGACTTGTAATTATAGCTTCATGTTCGGGAAATCTATTATTTGAATATGATATTACTTCGTCCAGATATGGTATGAACAATGTTGTCCTAAAATACGCCTTGGCATCTGAACCAGGAATATTAGCCCGGTACATTTGAGTGCCTACTCTTCTAGGTAGTGCAGCTTCTATTCCAAAACTTCTTACAAGTTGTGTGGATTCTTCAAACAGTTTATCAAACTCCGCATCTGAATTTCTACGCATGTCACTTAATTTAGTCGTTGCCAATTTTATGATTTCGTAAGCCTTTATTATATCTAGGTTAATCGTTTGCAAATACCGTGATAAGTTCTGTATAATGGCCAATATAAATATTACCACATCCAATATAAAGTCAAATTTACATACACGGTTGTGCAAACTCATTCCATCACTGCAACCTACATGTTAAAAAGGTAGATAGATAAGAAATCATAAATGTAATTTTAACTTAATTTTCGCCATATCTGGTTATCATAAATTTAAAGCCAACCAATAATTACACCGGTCGACAAAAACAACATTTTTTTCTTGGGTTTCTGTTTTAATGCATAGATTCTGATTGTAGACGTCAAAAACGTCAAAATCTCCAATCTTAGCTTTTAAAGTTTGTTTTACATCGATAAGAAAGTTTTAAAGTTAAAACCTCACTAAATTAGCTATAACTTTTTAAATTATGCATCGATTTTCTGCGGAATGGCCTCGCTTAAGTTTACGATAAAATCATAAAAATATAACATTTGTTAATTTTTAGATTGTTTTATGGGAGTTTTATTTTAAAAATATTAAAATTTTATCAAAAAATTACATTTTTTTCCAATATTTTGTAATACTCGTATATCGTCGAAACCGCTGAACGGATGGAAAATGGTATTATATGAAGTTGAAGGCTACTTAATATTTAATTCTGTAAAACTTTCCTCAACCAAATCGGATAAATGGTTCTCGAGTTATTCCACTAATGTGGTTCAACCATTAATTTCTTTCCATATTACAGCTTATCGCGAGAATTGAAAGAGACAACCCTTTAGGCTAAGAAAAAAAAAGAGGTTGAACCACATATTATGGCATAACTAGAGAACCATTCATCCGAATTGGTTCAGGTAAGCTTTACAAACTTCAGAATTAATATTGCAAAAAATCATATTTTTTGAGAAAATTTTAATAATTTTTAAATAAAAGCCTCATAAAAACATCTAGAAACGCATAATTGTCATATTTTTGTCATTTTATCGTAAACTCTGAAAGGATATGAATAGATTGAGACCATTCCGAAGAAAATCGATGCATAATTTAAAAAGTTTTAGCGAGGAAACCATGCACTTTTCTTATTTTTAGTTGTTATTACTTTTACTGTTACCATCTTGTACGCTTTTGTATTGTTTTTTTAACGGCCTTCCAAATATTTTTCGTGTTTTTTTGAGTGATTTTGAAAACTGTAAACAGTTTATGCCTATGTTTAAAATATTTCGGGGGGGCCCGGCCTCCCCTTCTGGATACGTCCCTGATATGGGTATCGCAGAAAAGGTAGAAAAACTATGTCCAAACTACATTAAAAAATTTGCAAAAATATTGCAGAAAGCCGCGAAACGCAATTTTTTAAAATAACGTGAAGTATATAACGCAGAAAACACTTTGTTCAAGTTACATTAATATATTTGCAAAAACATTGCAAAACACCGCGAAATGCATTTTTTTTTAAAAGAAAATGATGTGAGTAATGCTGAAATCAATATGCTTAAATAACATAAAATATTTGCAAAAACATTGCAAAAATCGCGAAATGCAATTTCTTTAAAAGCACATGATGTGGGTGGGCAACGCAGAAAAGGTTGGCAAATATATGTCTAAATAACTTTAAAATATTGCAACAAATCGCGAAATTAATTTTTTTTCGAACAACAACCTCTACACAACGGTCAGCTTCCGATTTCTATGAGTAAATGGTAGCATTTACAAGAATTGAAGTCTTTGATTCCATCCGATTAGCATTACCTTTATCATAAAATAAACTATATAAACATAACTATATAGCATTACGTGTACTATTTGCAAATATACAAAAATCGTTGATACAGTCGTAAAAAGTTTTTGTCTTCACATTGTATCTATCGCCTTCTTTTCGACGTATGTAAGGGATTTATACAGAATGTGACAAAATCTTCTATTATTTGGCTACCCACACTTAGTACTGCAAAATTTCTGCGAATATAGCCCTAGCAATAGCCATTTTTTTACTATTTATCCAACGACAGTTTGGCGTTTAGTTTCAAAACATCTTTTAATTTGAATTGTGGTCAACTTTTTTTATTTTCAACAAAAGCTGCTATACTTACAAATTCCACAAAACATAAACAATTTCCGAAGAAAAATAAGGCCTATATTTCAGAACTTCGCGTACAATGGATTATATTCAAATTTATTTGTTTGTAGCACATAGTAGCAATATGTAAAGCATATCGTAGAACAAAAGTTCGCTGAAGCTCAAATAATGTGACAATTAAACAGTATTTTTGCTCTCCTGAAAAATTGGGTTTTTTAATATAGACACAAATGGATATGTTATTTTTATACCCTACACCACATTTGTTTGTAACGCCCAAAAAGAGAAGAAATAGAACCATAGTTTATTATACCGATCGTCATAGAATCAATTTTTGAGTCGATTTAGCCATGTCCGTCTGTCTGTCCATGTATTCTTGTAATCAAAGTGCAGGCCGTATTTATGGTCCGATTGTGATGAAATTTAGCACAGTTCTCTTTTTTGGACCAAGGACGATCCCTATTGAAATTGTTCAAAATCGGTTCAGATTTAGATATAGCCCCCATATATATGTTACCCCCGATTTGACAGGTAAGCGTTGTAGAAACTGTATTTTATATCAGATCAGTACGAAATTTCGCAGAGAGAGTTCCCTTATTACATGAATGAACACTGCTAAATTCGGGGAAAATCGATTCAGATTTAGATATAGTCCCCATATATATGTTACCCCCGATTTTACATGCAAGCGCTGTAGATTACATGAAGGAATACTGCCAAATTCGGAGAAAATCGGTCCAGATTTAGATACAGCCCCCATATATATGTCACCCCCGATTTGACATGTAAGCGCTGTAGAGACTGTATTTTATATCCGATCAGTACAAAATTCGACAGATATAAGTCTTTTTACATGAATGAGTATTCAGGGAAAATCGGTTCAGATTTATATACAACCTCCATATATATGTTCCTCCTGATTTGGTATCAAAGCGCTGTAGAAGTTGTACTTTACTTCCGATCATTAAAATTTTCCAGAAAGATGTCGCAATTTAGGAACGAATATTGCTTAATTTAGCGATTATCGGTTCAGAATTAGATAATATGTTCCTACCCATATACCAGTTATTCCAAGTTATTATCGCAATGACCCTTATCGCATTGCTATGGAGGTGTAGGGTATTATATAGCCGGCCCCGCCCGACTTTATTCCTTTCCTTACTGGTTTAGGAAAAGTTATTTAAAAAAGTATAACATATGTATATTCATCTCATAGAAAACTTTCGGCAATTATCGAAAGTAGTTTAAATTACCATTAAAATAAGGTATAGAAAATTATATTCGGTCACGTATTTCATGACATACAAGCGACGAAATGAACACAGCTTTTAGAAAATAAAACGCAATTGCGTCAATATTAAATTGCTCATAACTCTTACAGATTTTTTTTAAATTTGTTCTTGAACTACGTATAAGATTTTTTTTATGAAAAGAATACACACACAAAATTTCGAAACAATAAAAAATAGTGATGTCAAAAATCGTACCGTTCGGCATGGAATGACTCATATAAGTCTTAAAGTAATTTTATATACATAAAATACAAATTTCCAAATTTTCATTAAAAGGGATCCCGGGAACGTTTTAAAAAAAATCCCGTTTTCCCGGGAATTGAATAAGTCCGGGATATAAAAAACTCTACAAGTAGCTCCACCCCAGCATACCTTGGTGGCTTGTAAGATCTGCAAAATATATTTTTTCGAATTTTCTACCGTGAATCTTCAAGGATAATGAAGGACTACAATTTGCCAGACCATTTCTGCAACTTTTTAGTTCCAATTTATAAAAAAAAACAAGTAAGAAAGTTTCAGTCGGGTAAACCGACTAAGGTATACCCTCACTTTGTGAGTAATGTAATATTGAATATTACTCGAATTATTCTGTCAATTTGTGTGGGAGGTACCAAAAGGGGTTTATCAAATACACCTATTTTTCGCTGAACATTAGATACTTTAAATTCATTGCACTGTGCCGAATTATAAGCATTTATGTGCACTGGTAAAAACATTATGAGATATTAAATTGTGGTATGATTTGGGCATTTTGTGTGGGAGGTACAAAAAGGGGCGTGGCGATAACGCTATAGACACTATAAAAACATTACACTGTACAAAATTTCAAGTATTTTTATACACTGGTTTTAATGTTATAAACTGTTAACTTTTGATGCAAAAAGGTACCTTTGTGTGGGAGGTACAAAAAAGGGCGTGGCAACAACGCCAATTTTTCCCTTGACTGTAGGCAATATAAATGCATAATACTGTACAAAATTTCAAGTTTTTTTTATATACTGCTATTAATGTTATAAGCTGTCAACTATTGGTGCAAAACGGTGCATTTGTGTGGGAGGTACCAAAAGGGACGTGGCAACTTCGCCCATTTTTCTCGAGTTGATAGCGACTAATAAGCTAATACTATGTGTGGAATTTCAGAAGATTCGAATAAGTAGTATAGCAGTTATTAAAGAATCAATTTTTCACAACATTTTAACCCTTTGTGGGGGAGGTACTAGAAGGAGTGGACCAATATGACCCATCTTCGAACTTAGCCGGAGATAGAAAAAAATATTACCACATACCAAATTTGAAATCAATCGGTTACTCCTTTCGAGAGTTATCGTGCGCACCAGCCAGCAGACAGACGGACGGACATTGCTCATTCGACTTAAAATGACCCAAAACGGTTTTCCTCCGAACATACTTGGGGTCTTAGGTCACTCCTTCGATGTGTTACACTTTTTTCCGTAGCAAATGATATATACCCTCGTCACACTAAAGTGAGGTTATAAATAGCATTTAGATAGCCCCAAATGTGCCCTTTCATTTGACACACATATCGTCTTATTATGACTTGCAGAAAAATTACAAAAAAAATTTTCAATAATTAAATCCTTAAAAAATTGCATGTCTTTTTATACGCGATCTTGACCAGAAAAAAAAACTGAGTACACAGTTTTGTTTTGTTTCTAGTCAGTTTTCACAATTTTATAGACATTTCCATGACCATTAATTTTTTTTCTATTTTGTCGCACGGTGTAATATATTTAGGACTATTTATATATTTGAAATATTTAGGACAATTGGCTTGAAGGTGGGATTTTATATAACCTTCAAAGATCAATGTCGAATATTTATTACACTCAAAAAAATGTATTTCCTAAATTTTAGTAAAATCCATACTCCAATTTAGTTCAATGTTTTTATTCATATTGAGTTAATTTTTTCTTAACACTGGGAAATTTTATTTAGTACTACCAAATTTTATTTTTTTGGGGGATATGCAGAATAGTTCGTTAACTAAAAATGAGGACATATTTTTACTAAAACAATATTTCTTGAAAAAAGTTCGAATATTCATATATTTATCAAATTTAAACATATGCGGTGGACACCCAACATAGACATAAGGAAATTATGAACTAATAATGGAAAGCATGATTTTTAGGAAATTTTAACTAAAAATAATCATGAATCCTTATTTCGAGTCCATGAATTTGAACTCAAAATTAGGAAAACATACTAAAATCAAGGAAAAATTAACTACTTTCGGACTATGTTGTAGTCCTAAAAACACAAAAAATTCTGTTCTTTTTCGTTCCGCAATTTTCATTTTTTCACAAATCGTTACTTGCAGAAACTTAAATTTATGGAGAAACATTAAAAATGTTACGCCCGGGACGAGAGTCGAACCGACAACCTTATGATAGTGAGCCAGACACACTATATATCGAGCTACGAAACTCTTTTAGGATTGATATGAAAATGTCATTCATAATAAAATTTCTTCGTCGCCTATAAATATAGTATATGGCAACTCTATTTATCATTCAATGATTTCAATTCATTGTTTCGAAAAGTTTGGGATATATAATTGTATTTAAAAACAAATTTTTCATAAAAATTTAAGTGTCTACGTAGCTCAGTTGGTAAACATGTGGTTCATAAAACGGAAGGTTCTGGGATCGAATCGCAGGTAAAATTTTATATATATATATTGTTTAATGTGTTTAATAAAATAAATTTCAATTCCAAAAATAAAGCAGAAGAGAGAGAAATCCAAAGAGGAAGTGGTAAGAGAGAGATTCCAACATATAAATGGAAAGTGAATCATGTAGGATCAAAAATCGCAAAAAAAGTCCAAGAAAAATTTTAATTTTTCTTTTCTTTTTGCATAAATTTAATTAAATTTTCCTAAATTTGGGTAAAAATTTACTTGCAATAAGGACAAAAGTATGCTGAATTTGCATAATTTCAAGTCCGAATTTGCTAGTATTGAGTTAATTTTCCCTATTTTAATTTCAATAGTTACTTAAAGGAAGTACGAGTTAACTAGAAATAAGTTAAAAATATTTCATAATTGTGAGGAAATGTATGAACTTGATATAAGGAAAAATAGCTTTAGCGAAATACGAAGTTCAATATTCCTACAGTTAAGTTCATTTTAACTTGTTCTAGGGTTCACTTTTTTTTGAGTGTACTTCGGTTCAGATTTGGTCATTGGAGCTATGTCCGTTTGTCTATTTGTCACAAGCACACAATAGCAGAATGACTTCAAAATTCTCATGTGATAATATTTTTTTTAAACTTAGCTTAAGTTTGAAGATTAACCACATTGGACCATCCATAAAGGTTCCCCCGAGCACAAATGGTCAAAATGTTGTGAAAAATGAAATCTCTTACAACTTTTATACTAATGCATACACTCTTTATAACATCAGTCTAGTGGAGGAGTATATTATTTGAGTATATATTTATGAGTGATCTAAGAACCTATTGGGCAAAAAATCAGTTTTAGGACATTTTAAGTCATTTCAGCAGTGTCAGTCCATCCGTCCGTCTGATTGGTGCGCACGATAACTCTCGAAAGAAGCAACGGTTGACTTGAATTTGGTTTGTGATAATACTTTTTCTATCTAAGGCTAAGTTCGATGAAGGGCCATATTGGCCCACTCTTTATAGGTTCAGAATATCTAATATCGACCTATGTAGTTTATTTTTGGCTAAAATGTTTATAAGCATACGAGTATGTATAGTAGGCAAATAAGAAATCGAATTCATTTTTTTTTTTTTTAATTGTTAAAAGACTAAAATGTTTATAAGCATACGAGTATGTATAGTAGGCAAATAAGAAATCGCATTCATTTTTTTTTTAAATTGTTAAAAGACTTGAGGGGCATTTACATTTTTGAAAAAATTTAAAAAATTAGTTTTTGTGTTTTAAGGAATTTGTAATTTCTTTTCCATAACTGCTTCCATAAGTATTTCAGCTGATTTAAGTTAAAGACATACACTATTGCTACTGAATTCTGAAGATGATAGAGTGGTGTCTATCGAAACTGTAGTCAATTCTACCAAGCAATTAAAACTCTCTACCAATTTTTGTATTTGTTTCTATTACTTTTTTGCAATAGACAGAAAGTAACTGAAACATATGGTCTCAAACCAAAATAAAATTCTGACTGAATAACAAAAGCACAGACCAATAATAAATAACAACAATTTGAAATTTCTCTCGAACAGCTGAACCGATTTTTGCAAAGTTTACTTTGTATTAAAGAGGAAACATTGCTCCAATTTTTGCAAACAAATATTTTGTTGCAATTTTTTTAAAAAAGACAAGTTTGACAAACCTAATACCCATTCACACCAACAGGGTCCAACGAAGATCCATGGATTTATGTAACCCATAAGGTTCCTTTCACACGAGGCAATTTTAGTTGCGCCAATTCGGAAGTTCTTCGGAATCTCTTAGGAGAGAGAAACAGGGACGAATTCCCCTTTCCTATTCCTAGAATGGAATTGAATTATCCTTACCAAAGGTACCACTAGATTCGACTTCTTGAAGCATTGGAAACCACATGTACCAAACGATTATGCTGAATTGTGACAATAAGAAAATTTCTAGAATAATTCTAAGGATTAATGTCGAACATTTTTATATAGAGGCCACATAACCGATTGGACTGAAATTTGGTCATTTGCGTTTAATTTTATCCAAAACCATATCCCCACCCGATTTTACTTTTTATCTCCGTAGAAATCACGAATACCTATCGATTGAGCCTAAGTTCGGCAACTGGTATTTTAGTTTACTTAGAAAAATTTCAAGGCTTCATCCGATTTGACTTTTTAGCCCCCAAAAAAAAACCATTGTGCTGAAGAATGCTAATAAGCCATTTTATTTAAATGAAATCATTCGTTGCAATAAATACCTTCTAGGTCCAAGTATTGACATAGCCTTAACATGATCAATTTTGCAACTTGATGCAATTCTAGATACTTTACCTGTTATGTCATTAAATGTGATCGAATCTACCACAAATTAGTTTGTTTTAATGTTCATACATAATATTTGAGAATTTTTCTAACATTTCTAATCTTAAAGAGTAAATGGATTCGCCTTATAATCTAGAAGAAATTATAAAAAATTCTTAATATTAGGAAACGTTTGTTAAGTTTTCTTTCATTTCCTCATATCACAATTGGATCTAAAAATCGTCAAAATGATGACGATGAATCGTCATTTCTGGCAACAGTGATACCAGTGCATACAACGACTTGAAGTTTTGTACAGTGTAATGGTTTTATAGTACCTACAATCCAGTGAAAAATAGGCGTTACAGCCATGCCCCGATTTCAATTGCGATTCGGACAACAGTCGATTTCAACAACGAAAAAAAAATTAATTTGATGACACAGAAAGTTATTTTTTTCTCCATTTCAATTCCGATTCCGACAGCAATCGGATTCCACAACAACCCTGATTATATTCATTAGTGACGCTATATCTGTCCGTCCTTCCAATTGTCTGACTTTAAACTTTCTGTGGTTTTTGGTATATCCATGGCCAATATACTGCGAAATATTAAATCCTCAATAGCGTTTATACCGAGCTTCAGAGTCTGTAGTTTTCAAAATTTCACAAATCATAATAAACTGGCCGAGTGCTGTATGTACATATATACAAAAATTATCTTCGTAAGTGGCTTATGTTTAGTCGATTATATGGGATTTTTTCCATAGTTTATTGTTGCTGTTCTTATCATTTTCCAATTATCGGTTGATCGTTATGAATTTTTAATATTAATAATATTTTTTGCTTCATTTAAAGTTTGTTCTACTCCTCCTTATTTGTGGTGCTGTTACGAAGACGGACAATGTCGTCTTCTCACTGATTGTCGTCGTTGTGGTCGTAGTCGCCGTCGTTTTGTTTCCTTTGTCAAAATATTTGTTTATATATCATCAGCACACGAGTTGAACCACGAGTACTTGTACATATGTTTGTCAGTCAGTTTATTTATTTAGTTGTTTGTATATGGTCAATTCGGAATATTATCTGTGTCTTTTTGTGATTTGCCGCCTTTATCTGTCGCATTGCTTTTATTTCATTTTCTGTGAAAGGTCCGTCCCCGACATTTCTGATTGTCGTCCTCAAATAAACATTTAATCAGTCGGACATAAATCGAAATACCAGCCAATACTGACTGACTGATTGCCGGACAGACAGACAGATGGATGGACGGACGGACGGACAAACTGACTGAATGCATTGATTGGAATATACGTTAATAAGTATGAGTCGCATTCGTGCAATTTGGTTTCTGGTTAAACAAATTAAAGAAAACCAGTCGGTATGTGTCCATCTTCAAAGGAATGCGTCCATCCTCATTTAGTTTATTTTATTTTGAGTTTAATCTTTTACACCAAATCTGAGAGTGGGGTGTTGTCATTATCGTTATTTTGGGCCGACAGATGGTTTTCTATAATATTGTTGACAATTTAGGCCAATAAGTACAAAGACAATAATATATCTGAAGGGTTTCCGAAGTGCCAATGTTATGGAGTTATTATTGAAAAATTAAATGATTAACTGGAAGTATTTTTTTTGAAGCAGGTGGATTTGTTGAAACTGAACAAAATGTTAGCTACATTAAGATTGCAAACTTTAATGTACATTCTATACGCTTACTTTCCTATAAGTAAAGTGCGCACGATAACTATTGGCATCAGTGAACGAATGACTCGAAGATAGACCAGAAAGAGTGGACAAATATGACCCATCGTCGACCTTAGCCTGACATAAACAAAAATAGTACCACAACAAAAATTGTTGTCAATCTGTTACTTCTTTCGAGAGTTATCATGCGCACCAGCCAAGCAGACGGACAGACATTGCTGAAATGACTTTAAATACCCTGAAACGGAGTACCTCCGAATTTACTTATTTAAATTTCTTCAGTCAAAGCAAGTCCATTTGAAAGACATAACAGGAAGACCTTCTGCAGCTTTCCAACATGTCTATAATATCACATGCTAACCAAAATCAAGTCAACAAGAAAATTGACCTGACTCAAGGCTCTGTCATGGTCAAGCAGCCAATGGGTCATTGAAAAAACTACGACCAATCTAATCCTTCTCTTGCTGTACGAGTGCATGGGCATGTATCACAACATGAGACAAGACTTTAAATGGACAAACGCAGAATGGCTGAAATTTTGACAAAAGCTTAGAAACCTGTTCAAACTCACCAAATTAATCCAGATATTGAAGCAGAAGGAGCCATCAATCGCTGCAATGTTGGCAAGAATAGCCAACAACAGTTGTAAGGATATTCAATTCAGCTTTGGGAATACAAATGTTTAAGCTTTTAGTTAACGCCGCTTCGTTTTTTGTTCATTTCAGAGGTTTGAAATGGCGCGGAGAGAATATTTGCGGCAAAAGATACATAGACAGAAATTGGATGCATGCAGATGTTTTCATTCACAGCTTGAGTTGCATTCACTGGTTTTGTTTACTTCTTTCTTTCAATGCTTGTTTGTATGTATTTGGCCGGTTTGCTTTTTTTCCTTTAGTGACATTTAGGGTTATACAATCGGGTTACTTACAAATACAGCCGACAAAATAGAATAGAAAAAAAGAAAAATTAATGAAAACAATTCGAATTACCATGTTACAAATGTGTATTTAAAATTCATCAACACTATTTTCAAATAAACTATTTTTATAAAAAACATTAAAGTATATATATATATACAATTATTTTTCAAAATATTGCCAGAAAAATATCTTTGCCTTATATAATAGTACTTTAAAGTAAAACTCTAAATTTGGGGCTCGCACCCACAGGGCTCTCAGAACAAAAAATGGTCCCGAAAGTGGTCAATATTATAAGTGTAAGAACTGTCTGTCAGTCCGTCCGCAAAGTAAAGGTCGCAGTGTTACTCTGATCTTTGTGAAATTTAACACAACGGACTCTTTCACACAGCGTGTCATTACGCCTTAAAGAGCTAAGACTGGTGTGATAGCTAACTATAAAATTGTAATTGCAAGTAATATTTCGGTGAGAGCTATACATTTTGCATACATATTTTTAATTGTCATACGCGTAATCGAGAAGTAATGCTACACGCGATAGAGAAAAAATTGTCGAGATCGGGCAAGTAGGCGTGGGCATGCTATTATACCAATGCTCCAAGCCTCTATGCGCAGATTTATTTGACATCAATTTTCGTGACCCAGCAAAAAAACGGACGATGTATTATGGGTGCCCTCAAAACTAAATGACAACTAAAAAAATTGGAAATTGATATAACTGCTTTAATCAAGGGCAATGATCTATAATCGGATTCAATGAACTTTAATACATGCTCAATGAACTTTAATCCGGGGTCAATGACCTTTAATCCAGGGTCAATGGCCTTTAATTCGGGGTCAGTAACCTGGGGGAAAATACCTTTAATGCGGCATCAATAACTTTTAATCCAGGATCAGTGACCTTTCATCGGGGTCAATGGCCTTCAATCGTGTGTCAGTGACCATTAGTCGGGGTCAATGACCTTTAATCCAGGGTCCATGACCTTTGTTCGGCGTTAATGACTTTTATTTCGGGTTCAATGATGTTTAATCGGGCGTCATCGACATTTAATCCGTGCTCAACGGCTTAGATCCGGTGTCAATGCCCTTTAATCCTGTGTCAATGACCATTAATCGGGGTTAGCGTCCTTTAATCCGGGTTCAGTGACTTTTAATAGGGCTCAGTGACATTTAATCCGGGCCCAATATCCTTAAATCTGGGTCAGTGGACTTTACTCCGGGGTCAATGACCTTTAATCCATGGACAATGACCCTTAATCCGGAATCAAAGACCTTTAATCGGGGTCGATGACCTTTAATCAGTGTAAATGACCATTAATCCGCGGTCAATAGAGAGAATATTAATAGGGGTCTGTGACATTTAATCCAGGGTGAATGACCTTTAATAGTGGTCAGTGACATTTAATTCGGGGTCAACGTCCTTTAATATGGCTCCGTGAAGTTTAATCCGGGGTCAATGACCTTTAATCCGCGACCAATGACGTTTAATCGGGGTCAGTGACCTTAAATCCGGGGTCAGTTTCCTTTAAACAGTCATCCATGACCTTTAATCGGGATTTAGTGACCCTTAATCGGGCTCAATGTCCTTTAATCCGGGGTCTATTACTTTTAATCGATGTCAAAGACCTTTAATCTGGGGCAATGACTTTTAATCAGGGGTCAGCTACCTTTGATGGGGGTCAGTGACCCTTAATCGCGGTCAATCACCTTTCTTCCGGGGTCAATGACCTATAATCCGGTTATAGGGGTCAGTGTAGTTTATTCCGAGGTCAATGACCTTTAATCGTGGTCAATTACCTTTAATCAGGGTCAAAGAACTTTAATCCGGTTCAATGACCTTTAATACGGGGTCAATGACCTGTCTTTGGTGTCAATTTCCTTTAATCAGGGGCCAGTGACCTTTAATCATGAGTCAATGACCTTTAAAAATGCTCAGTTACCTTTAATCGCGTTCAGTGTCCTTTAATCGGTAAGAGGGGTCAATGTAGTTTAATCCCCGGTCAATGACCTTTAATCGGGGTCGATGACCTATAATTAGGGTAAATGGCATTCAATATGGGGTCAATGACCTTTAATCGGTGTCATTGTCCTTTAACCCGGGGCCAACGACATTTAATCAGGAGTCAATGCCCTTTAATCATGGGCTAATACCTTTAATCCGAGGTCAGTGACTTTTAATCTGGGACAATGACCTTTAGTCGGGAGCAATGATCTTTAATCCCTAGTCAGAGACCTTTAATCCGGGGTCTAGGACCATTCATCCGGAGTAAATGACCTTTAGTCGGGGTCAGTGACCTTTCATCGTGGTCAATTATTTTAATAAAAGGTCAATTGAGGAGGTACTTTTCAAAACATTCCACTTTTTGTGATTTTGCACAATGTGAGAAAATACTATGGCCCTGCGTATTGAATCCGAATTTTTGGTGCATTATTAAAGACGATAATATTAGTCCTACAGATTTAGAACAATTTTATTTTCGCTGAATAAAAAAAAAGAATAAAAAAATCAGTTCTGTCAAAATGGAATAGTCATGTTTTGAAAAGTACCTCCTCAATTGACCATGGATTAAAATTGTTGACCCCGATGAAAGGTCACTGACCCCGATTAAGGATCATTTATTCCGGATGAATGGTCCTAGACCCCAGATTATTATACAATAAAGAATTCCATAACCTTCTCTGCATATGAACCTGTCATCGCCTTTTTTGGATACTATTTTCTCATTCCAGTCAACTGCTTTGACTGTTACTTTGTCTCAAGTGTAAAGTGGTGCTGCCATGTCTCATCCATGGTTACAAATGGACCATATATGCGAAGTTTAGCACTTATGGCAATGATTATAAGCTCAGCTAACTCACGCACCTTCAGCCGACGATCATCCAATACTATTTTGTGGATTTTCTTAAGCGCCTCTGGCGTGGTCACCTCAAATGGTCCATCACTACGGTGTTCGGCTTTGCAACTCGTACGTTCTCGTTTAAACTCTGTCACCCAAATAATATGGTGTTGCGCCTAGAGTAGAGTCCAGCTCAGCTTTAATATTGGTTGGACTGAGAACTTTTAAATAAACGTGTTGAATTACTTAACGGTAACACATTTTGTCCAATTCGTTGACCAAGTCATTGAGATGGTTTATGGCTCCAAAGACAAATTAACAACGTGGCGTTTTGAAAATTAAATTATACAAGGTGGCGCAAAGGTAACCTTTCGATGTTTTTTGGCTGTAATTTAAAAAAAAATGAAACACTTTGATTCTTCTTGTGGATTATTTTTATTTGGTCTTTTAATTTTTTTTACATCAAGTCGAGAATATGATGTCATGTAAATGGCCGCCGCCACAGTTGATTGTCATTTGAGCCCTTTTTATGGCATTTTCCATCACTTTGGCCAAAACTTCCGGCGATAGGTCCTCACATTCTTGACGGATATTGTTTTTAAGAGCTGCAAGAGTCTGAGGCTTGTTGACATAAACCCGCGACTTCAAAAAGCCCCACAAAAAGAAGTCTGGAGCGGTCAAATCAGGCGATCTTGCTGGCCAGTGCAAATCGCCAAAACGGGACATTAGGCGCCCGGGAAATGCATACTTCAGCATATCGGTTGTGGCACGTGCAGTGTGTGCCGTTACACCGTCCTGTTGGAACCACATGTTTTCCAATCCCAATTCATCAAGTTGCGGCAAAAATAACTCGTTGATCATTGCTCTGTAGCGCTCACCATTCACAGTAACCGTTTGGCCCGCGACGTCTTCGAAGAAAAAAGGTCCGATGACTCCTCCAGCGAAAACAGCACACCATACATTGCCTTTGAGCGGGTGTAATGGCTCTTCGTGGGTTACACGCGGATTTTCAGTGCCCCAGAAGCGTAAATTTTGCTTATTTACGTACCCGCTAAGATGGAAATGGGCCTCATCACTCATGATTATTTTTAATGAAAAATCATCTTCCTCTTGGTGGTGATTAAGGATGGCTTGAGCGTATGTTAGACGCGATTGGCGGTCAGCAGCTAACAGCTGATGCACCGTCTGGACTTTGTACGGAAACATCTTCAAATCTTGTACCAAAATTCGCTGTAGAGACCGTCGACTGATACCCATTTGCGTGGCACGTCGTCTGGTCGATGTCGACGGCGCTTCCATGACATCCTCGGCTACAGCAGCAATATTCTCTGCAGAACGGCTACTCCGGGGTCTGCCACGCCTGGTAGCATCTCGTGTTGTGCCAGTCTCTTCGAGGCGAGCGGCTAAACGTCGCAGTGTTTCACCAGTAGGCGTTGGACGGCCAGGAAATCTGCGACGAAATTCACGTTGTGCCAAAGTCACCGACCGATTATTGTTCAAATAAATAGTCAGCAATATTCCGCGTTCTGGAGCAGTGTAGCGTAACATTGTTTATTAACGTGTATTTCGCATGTGTTTACTACACAAATGTCAAAACAGAACTGACATTAGGGGCCAATCGCAAAATTTATAGCATTTTCTGATAGGAGGATTACTTTTGCGCCACCTTGTATATCTCACCATACATATTATTTTTTTTCAAACTACTGCTGCCATCTATACAGCCGTTCGTTTAATTTTGGGAACGCCATTGTATGTTAAGAATTGATTGAAATTTTTTAGTAGTAAGGGGTTAGAAGCGGGGACGACTATTTTGAGAGAAATAATTCTTCAAGAGTTCTCCATAATTTGTTATTTGGACTAAAGCGTGTATTGCATTCACAGCAAACTCTCTGGAGAAATAACTCGAAAACAAAAGCAAACATAGAAAAACGGCTACCATCACTGGATTCAATATCGTAGAAATAGGTTTACCCAAATGGTTTCCCTTTTGGTACATTTTTGGACCAGCACAGTGATATATTTCGAAGATAGTACATTTAAAAATGATTGAAAAGAGACGAAAATAGGCCCGCCAACGAAAAGGGGTAATAATTGTTTTTCGAAGAAGATACCAAAAACGGTACACTGTCATCGTGTTGAAGTACTGGTTATTTTTCAAAATTCGTATTTTCGGACTGAAAATGGTAACTGGGTTCTCCTAACTCTAATCAGGTAATAATTGTCTTAGGTAATTTAAACTTTTTGGAATGAAATTTTACCAGAAGGACCCATAATTTGTACCCTCTTTCTGGCATGGACTAACAATAGATGTACAAAATTAGTTTTTTCTATGCGTTTCTTATGAAAACATTTATTTATTGTAGATTTTTTATATAAAGTTTTTAGACTAATGTGTTTAATCTCATTAACGACCAATCCACAATTTCCGGTTATGCTACAGTTAGAGCTAACCTACAGTTAAAGCTGTTAAATTGTATGACATTTTTTTGTAACTGTGAGTTAGTTCTAATCGGAGGTGGTGAAATTGGGGATAAGTAAATGTAAAACAAGTCATAAAGATGACGCTGCTATCGCTCTAATGTAATAACCCTTTTCCGTAGTGATTATTTGGCGGGTTTCTTGTTTGATTTTCATTTGGATGCGAATTGTTTTTGTTATTTTCGCCCGGTTACTGGCAGTCTAACTGACTGACTGGTCGCTGTTGTGCACTTTTTCTGTGTAAATTTTCTCTTTGGTTGCATTTTCGGTTTCACGTTTCAGTTATCGACTTTTATTCAGTACGGACGGGACAGACGGTTGGTCGGGTATTGCCGGTTTCTGGTCTTATTGGCAGTTTGTTCTAAGTTAAAGCTTTAAGCTGAAAGTTCGAACGTCGTCGTGGTCGGTATCGTGGTCGTTGTCGAGGAGTTACTTTGAGTTGTCCAAAGAAGTGCACAAAATTCGTTACGATATTTCTCATCACTGAGACGTGAACCCGCCCAAACATGCACGTGAACGACGACGTCGTGAGTGTGAGTTAGTGAGTGACTTCGTGTACTATGTGTGAGTGCGAGTATCTATGAATTTGTATGCGTTTTAAGCACAACAGCCGCCTCCGCCGTCATGTTATCGAAGCGCATGTCGCGTTTTCCTCCGTCCATCCACTGATGCAGCCAATTCAATGCACAACGCCTTAACGTTACGTTCTCCGACAAATGCCGACGCTTTGAGAAACGTGAAAGAAAATACATACGTACGAAAATTATTGATTGTTACGCCGCCGCCCGCCATCGTTGGCAACACGTAATGTGTGAATTAGCGACGGCTAAAATTTATGAATGAATCAACAATAAAGCAACTTAATGTAGTAGTTGCATTGTTGTTGCTGTTGCCTTCGTTATTGACCAATAATTCAGTGATAAATTGTTAATAAATTAAATGCCAATTTTCGAAATGCTTATGCCAACAAAAAAGTTAAAAATGAAACAACAGAAGTTGACACCAGCAATACTCGTACATATAAAATGTGGGTGTTGAAAATGGGGCTCCACGTCCACTTCCGTTAAAATTCAATTAAAGGGTATTTTTTTAAAAAAAGGTTGCTAACTGACAGCTGTCATTTGAGGTTTTCGTGAGGATGTCTAAATCGAAAGTTCTGCGGAAAGACGTATTAAAAGGGAATACTCGTGATCGAACTCTTTAATTAAGTTTTTTAAGAAAATAAAGCTAGGTTAAATTTTCTATAAATTTTCTCAGAAAATATTTTTCTACTATGCCGCTGTTATGACCCACAATATTAAATATTAAACGAGGTCACAACTCAGAAAAATTTATATTTTTTTCGGTAATATTTTTTTTTGTAATTGCTACGCTAAGGTTTAGGAAAAAAGGAAAAGTAAATAAAATCTCAACAGATGGCGATGTAGGCTGTCATTTGATACGTATATAAAGGAGCATCATCACGCATCGCACATGAAAAGGTCTATAGAATTTCATAATTTAAGATTTCAAAGATATCTTACAAGATACAAGAAGATAATATTCAAAGATATCTTATAGGATCCATTTTTTGAAAATATTTGAATAATTTTTTAATAAAAACCTTTAAAAAAAATATAGTTTTTATGCCCTACACCTCACTGTGGTATAGGGTATTATTACTTTGTACATTTGTCTGTAGTCCCCAAGAATAGAAGAAATAGACCCATCGTTTATAAGTATGGACTTAAAATCACTTTCTGTGTTGATTTAGCTATGTTCATCTGTCCATCCGTCCGTTCGATAGACCCACAGTATAGGTCGCAATTATGATCTGATTTTAACGAAACTTTGCACATATCTTTCGTTTGGTCAAAAGACTACCGATATTTAATTTATTTAAAATCGGTTTATATTTACAATATAGATGTACCACCGATTTGTCATATATCGCTCATTCCAAATCAAAACGAATACCGTTTTTGGGTCACCATTCTTGATTTTAAAATAAATTTGCATATCGATGCTCCGCTCAAAATAAAACATTTTATAGTTGGCGAAAAAAAAATACAAAAATATTTTCCAGTTGTTATTAGCATTTGAAATCAGAGAAAATATGAAAATATTCTCAAAATGCGTTCGTTTCGAGTTATGTATTTTTGGAATGCGTGGACGGATTTTTACAAATAAAGGCTCATTTCAAAGGTCGTTAGTTGTTCTTTATATAACAGGGATTCATTTTCGCGCCCTTAACATTTTTAAATGCATCCGATGCATCCGCAAATTTAATTTGCATTTTACATTTTATTGAGACCAACTAAATATTCTGTGAAAAATATAGTAATGTAGCTCCATAAATTCTAAACGATCACTGAAAATTTTAAGACGGTGCTTAGCCCCGTTCTTTTTATCCCCTCACCATAGAGAGGAGGGTACATATCATTTGCTACGAACCAAAAGTGTAACGCATCGAAGGAGTGGCCTAAGTCCCCCAGTGGATATCCACCGAACAAGCTGATAGCTACACATAAACCATTACTATGTGTGGAATTACAGAGGATTCGGATAAGTAGTATAGAAGTTATTAGAGAATTAATAGTTTACTAAATTTTAACCCTTTGTGAGGGAGGTACTAGAAGGAGTGGACCAATATGGCCCATCTTCGAACTTAGCCTGAAATAGAAAAAAATATTATCACACACCCAATTTGAAGCCAATCCGTTACTTCTTTCGAGACTTATCGTGCGCTCCAGGACGGACATTGCGCAAATGACTTAAAATATCCTAAAACGGATTTCCGCCGAACATACTTGGGGTCTTAGGCCACTCCTTCGATGTGTTACACTTTTGGATCGCAGCAAATGATATATACCCTCCTCTCTAAGGTGAGGGGATAAAAATATAACAATTGTGAAGTTTTCGATGTTTTAAACAGATTTTAAATAAAAAATTATTAAATTTTTCTCAAAAATCTTTTTTTCGGAATATTTTGTAAGATATATTTGAAACCGCTGATGGGATGAAAAAATGAATGAAATAGAAGAAGATGAATGCTACTTAATTTCGGATTCTTTAAAGCTTTACTGAATCAATTAGGATAAATAGTTCTTAGATATACACTAATAGACCTCCAATCTCAAAAAGGAAATATCTTAAGCTTTCGTTTGTGCAAATATATATGTTTTTCTTTACTAAAATATCAAAACAGGTTATAATTTCGCAAAAAAAATTACAAATATAATTTTTGGTAACTTTTTTATTTTTTATAAAAGACTGCAGAAATAAATATCTATAGAAAAAACTTTGGGCAAAATATTCTAAACACAATAGCTAATTAGTTATATGCATGGGAAAAAAGGTCGTTTGACCAAAATGTCTATATTCAACACCTTCCAACTCGGACTGTCTTTAACCGATTTCATTGAAATTATGTGTCATAACGTATATTCAGTAGGACTAAACTTGGTGCAAGTTTTATACTGATCAGAAGACATAGGATTTCAAAATTGACTCACTTGACTTGAAATAGGTTACCACCTCTGTAGAAGCTATAATTTCCATCAGATATTCATAAAATATTATGAATATCTTATCTGACCAGTAGACATCTGTATCGAATGTGAACAATATCGGTTCAGATTTAGATATATCCACAATATATATATTCATTCCAATTTGGCATATATATAGCGCTCGATAATTATGAAACTTGGCATTATAGAGTTTCTTGGTAGAAATATAAACAATATCTAAATTGAAAGACAAATATCATTTTAAGTCGAATGAGCAATGTCCGTCCGTCCGTCTGTCTGCTGGCTGGTGCGCACGATAACTCTCGAAAGAAGTAACCGATTGACTTCAAATTTGGTGTGCGGTAATATTTTTATCTATCTCCGGATGAGTTCGAAGATGGGCCATATTGGTCTTCTCCTTCTGGTACCTCCCACACAAAGGGTTAAAATTTAGTGAAATATTGATTATTTAATAACTTCTATACTACTTATTCGAATCTTCTAAAATTCTACACATAATATTAGTATATTAGTCGCTATTACCTCGAGAAAAGTGGGTAAAGTTGGCATTATTGTACATCCCCTTTTGGTACCTCCCACACAAATGGACCATTTTGCATCAAAATTTATCTGCTCATAACTTTAATACAAGCGCATAAAAATGCTTGAAATTTTCTACAGTATAATGTTTTTGTAGCGCCTATAGTCCGGTAAAAAATGGGCATTATTGTACAGCCCCTTTTGGTACCTCCCACACAAATGGACCGTTTCGTACCAAAAGTAAAAGGCTTGTAACTTTAATACCAGTGCATAAAAATACTTGAAATTTTGTACAGTGTAAAGCTTTTATAGTGCCTACAGTCCTGTAAAAAGTGGGCGTTGTCACCTTTTTGGACCTCCCACACAAAATGACCAAATCATACCAAAATTACATAGCTCGCAACTTTAATATACCAGTGCACATAAACGCTTATAGTTCGGCACAATGCAATGTATTTAAGAATCTACTGTTTACCGAAAAATAGATGTATTTGGAAAAAAACCCTTCCGGTACCTCCCACACAAATTGACAGATTTATTAGTGTAATTTTATATATTACACTAGCTGACCCCAGCAGACGTTGTCCTGCCCGTCCTGTTTGAGATTTTTAGTTTGTTATTCATTGATATTTGATTCAAAAAATCATACATCCCGAGTTTCAAGAAAAAAATTTAGATTGACCGTACGTCCACTACAGCGACATCTACCGGTTAGAATAATACATACAAACTATTATTAAGGGATATATTTTAAATTTCAGTCAAATCGCTCTGGAAATGCGAATTTTGCAAGTAACTTGACCACATGCGGTGAAAATAATTCTAAAACACAAATGACCCCAATCTGAATATATTGTTAAATTTTCAGCCCATTCGCTTTTATGGTTTCGGAGATAATGCCTTACTAACAAATGTATAAAGGATTTTATATATAAAGATAAAGATTACTCACAAAGTGAGGGTATACCTTAGTCGGTTTACCCGACTGAAACTTTCTTACTTTAATAATTTCAAAATTTGGTAGAGTGGAATTTATTGATCCAGAAATGAAGACAGTCCAAATTGAAGAACCTCGATTCCGATTTGCGTGTAAGCCCCATATATATTCGTCCTATATTTTATATCTGATCATTATTTGGCATACGGTAGTTTCTAGATTCATGAACAGCGCAAAATTTGATGAAAATCGGTTCCAGTGTAGAGACAGGCCAAATTTAGATGCAGACCCATATGGAATATACATACTAGTGCTTACATACTAAACCTCTGCAATGAATGTCTTGAATGGCCTTTCAAGACATTCAGTTGTTTATCAAATATTTACTGCCACACACTCTATTTTGACAAAACAAATGAATGAGTGAAGAGAACAGTAACCACCAAACAGGTTTCAAAACAAATAAGTAACAAGACAATAGAGAAGTACACTCATTCAAGCACTGTACACCAAAACAAAAATACACGATTTCAGTGTACCCTGCACTACTGTACTCATTGTCATTGCAAAGAGAGAGAGACGCAACAACAAAGAGCGACGGACCACCTTAGAAATTTATAGATTTTGAGGGGTAAATACACTAGTTTACACTGTACATACTGAAGAAATAGAAAACAGCAGTGTACTCGCTTCATTATACTCGTCGTTTGACGAATTGAAACGAGTATAAAGAATACAACAACCGAACGAGCGGAGTACACGACTAGATTGTAAACATCAAACAGTGTGAAGTGTTTGTTGTTTATTTTTCGATCATTCTATGGTAGTGTCAATCGAGTAACAAATACAATGTTTCAGTGTGCAGTGAATTAGTGTACACTACTGTAAACGAAGAATTGAATATCTTTATGCAGAGGTTTGATACATACGGGGACAAAATAGATATTCATGAAAAAATACAAAATTCGCAAATTTTTTTGAACATACTGTGTACATACGAGATCCGTTCAATAAAAAAGGTGAAGTTTGAAATTTCTCGGCGTACGTGCATTCCATTAGCTTATTTTATGTTGGCACACATGTCTCAAACATATGTTCTTAGTTGAATTTGTTTGTGAGAGACATAAGGCGGCCGGAAGTTCAGCCCCAAGAAAATGCACCACAAATTGAAAATGAAAGTACGCCCCAAATTTGGGGCCTGTATTCGTTACAAAAAGTGCTTTAGGAAATTACGCCCCAATCAAAACAACGGCATAAATTTAAAATACACCCCAAAAAAACTAAGAAATTTTCTCTTCATAAATCTGGGTAGTACGTTATAATATACGTTTACGGACCCATTTTCTAACTATAAATCTTATACTGTGCGGTCGGCCTATGGCCTACGGCCTTCAGCCTCTGTTGAAGACTTTCTCCCATGGACAGGATCCAAAGTTGGCTACGCGGAGCAAATCTTTTATGCGTAGCCTCTACTGTTTCTTAATCTATAGATGAAAATAAGCCCCAAAAACCTGCAAAAAAATGAAATTAAGCCCCAAAAACCGGACAAAAAATGAAATGAAGCCCCAAAAAAAATTGTTGTTGTTTGACATGTCATTTTTTTGGGCCCATATTCATAAAAATATTGGGATGTATTTTCCTGGGGCCCAATTTCATTCCGCGGAGACATAAAAGTTAGACGTGTTTTGCTTGTTCCACGATTCGATTTTTATCTCATCAATCGTCGCAGAATGCCATCCTTTCATAGGTTTCTTAAATTTTTGGGAACACGAAAAAGTTGTGTTTCATCATGTATGGATTTCCTTTATAATGCAAATCGAATGACCAGCACTGTTTTGTGAATAACTTTTGATTGGGTTGACGGATTAACACCAAATTTTGACTGAACATAATTTGGAATATTTAGAAATTAAAAATGCAAACTCCCTAAAACTATCCTAAGTCGACTTAGCATGTTTTAGAATGACGGTATCGATATGGGTGATATACCAAAACATGGACCGATGTGTCCTATTATTACTGGAGAGGATTAGGTCCGATATAAAGTGTTAATTATTAAATATAAAACAGATCCATTGGAAAATGTGTTATCTAGAGCGTCAAGAAGTGACATCGGTGGGGACCTTTATATGGGGGCTATATCAAAACATGGACCGATATGCTCCATTTTAATTTAATCGACTCAAAAACTGATTATATTCTCTTTGTTTTTAAGGCGTTACAAACAAATGCACAAAGTCATAATACCCTGTACCTCAGTGTGGTGTCGGGTATAAAAATGGTAATCGAATGTCCCTAACGCCAGAAATTTCAAAATTCACCTTTTCTATTGAACAGACATCGTATACGGGTCCGTCAATAAGAGCGCTACAAAAGTGTTTTTAAATAAAACAAAAACGGTTTTGGATATCAATGAAATTCTTTATTCCTGTGAAAGTACGTTCGATGCCATTATGTATGGAACTCGATTTCTTTTGCATGGCCACCACGGGCACGCTTGCAGAAGTCCAGACGCTGATCCCAATTTTCGACAGTTTTCAAGCATAAATCGGCCGATACTGCTGCAATTTCGCCTTCGATATTCAAACGAAGTTCATCAATCGTCGCTGGCTTGTTGGCATAGACCATAGACTTGACGTAGCCCCACAGGAAATAGTCTAACGGCGCCAAATCGCATGACCGAGGCGGCCAATCGCCTGGACCATTTCGTGAGATAACACGTTGGTTTCCAATAAATTGATTGTGGCATTCGCTGTGTGGCGTGTGGCGCTGTCCTGTTGGAACCACATGTCCTCCAAGTCCATATCATCCAATCGGAAAATATTCGGTTATCATTGAACGGTAGCGATTCCCATGCACAGTAACGTGCCGGTCTTGATCATCACGGAAGAGGTATGGCCCAATGACGCCGCCGGCCCATAAACCGCACCAAACCGTAATTTTTTCGTGTGGATTGCTGTCTGACCAATAACGCATATTTTGTTTATTGACGAAGCCATTCAGCCAGAAATGAGCCTCATCGCTGAAGATGATTTTTCGATTTGTCGCGCTCTTAACGTTGAGGCCACTGACTCCGAATTTCGGTAGTAAATTTTAATAACTTCGACTCGTTGTTGGCTCGTATATCTTTCCATTATGAAATGGCAAACCTTACTGAAGAGAAATGTCAAAAGAGCGGCAAAAAATATGGCGTCGTTTGCTGTCTCTGTCGGTCTACTTTTGTAGCGTCCCTGTTGAAAAACCCTTTACATATTTCCATTTTTATACCCTCCATAGGATGGGGGGTATATTCATTTAGTCACTCCGTTTGTAACACCTCTAAATATTGATCTGAGACCCCATAAAGTATATATATTCTTAATCTTCGTAAAATTCTAAGACGATTTAGCCATGTCCGTCAGTCCGTCCGTCCGTCTGTGGTAATCACGCTACAGTCCGCAATAATAGAGCTAGGTTGATCAAATTTGGTACAAATACTTCTTATAGTTGCAGGTTATTTGGGATTGCAAATGGGCCATATCGGTCCATATTTAGATCTAGCTCCCATATATAGCATCTAACTTGTTGTGATTCCTAGTGTTCTCCTCTACTATATTTTTTGTGTTTTCGGTGTTATTTTCTTTAGGTTTGAGTTATTTTGTGAGGTCACATGCTATCCATGGTGAGGGTATATAAGATTCGGCATCGAACTTAACGCTTTTACTTGTTTTCATATAATCTTTGAAACAAATTTCTAACCGGAAGAGCAGCAATACGAGTTTGTGTGCTTTTTATTTTTTATACCTTCCACCATAGGATGGGGGGTATATTCATTTTGTCACTCCGTTTGTAACGCCTCTAAATATTGATCTGAGACCCCATAAAGTATATATATATACTTAATCGTCGTAAAATTCTAAGACGAGTTAGCCCTGTCCGTCCGTCCGTCTGTGGTAATCACGCTACAGTGCGCAATAATGGGGCTAGGTTGATCAAATTTGGTACAAATACTTCTTATAGCTGCAGGTTGTTTGGGATTGCAAATGGGCCATATCGGTCCATATTTAGATATAGCTCCCATATATAGCATCTAACTTGTTGTGATTTTTACTGTTCTCATCAACTATATTTTTTGTGTTTCGGTGTTATTATACCCTCCACCATAGGATGGGGGGTATATTCATTTTGTCACTCCGTTTGTAACACCTCTAAATATTGATGTGAGACCCCATAAAGTATATTTACAGCCTGTTCAGCTAAATTCACCAAAACGCAGACGTGCGATAGCTACCCAAGCAATAATTTTCTTCTTCTTATTCTCACCCAAGCGATCGTGTTTTTAATTTGGTTCATTGTCACTTATCGTTTGGGTAAGAAAGCTCTTTTCTTCATCGTCTTCCTGTCAAAGACCAATATTACCTTCATGTTGTTATAGACATTTCTTAAAGCTTTTTCCACACGGAAATATCAGAACGGGGGCAACCCTATCTAACAGCTGTAAAAGTTGCAACAGCTGTTTCTAGACGATGAGAAATAATTAAAAAACCGAAAACAAACACAATTGTTTGTTTGATAGATCATTTATGTATATATAGGGGCTATATCTAAATCGGAAACCTTCTGCACCCATTTTAGTAAGTCCTTGAGTTAAAAAGGAAGTTCTTGCTAAATTTCCTAGCGATCTGAGCATAATTGTGACCGGTAGTCGGTAACAAGGATACATTTATAAACAGACGGACGGACAAAACCAAACCTATTCAGAAAGATATTCTAGGTCGATAGGTATAATAAACAATTGTTTGGGTCACCTAATTTAAGGTATTACGAAAAAATCCTAAAAGCAACAGTGTGGTTGTGAGATTTCAAAACATTTTATACAAACTAATAAAAAGACATTTTTTGAAATTTTGGTGGATACTTCAGCAAAAGATACATGTGTATGTTGTTTGGTTCATTTATCCATTTTTTATTCATTTATCCAACAATTTTCACTTTATCATTCAAAAGGGCGGTAAACATAACCGACACGAATGAATTTTTCTGATCGTCTAATTTGACATTTCATTTCGTTCGTTGTTGTCTTATAAGAACCAAAATGTTGGCGATAATTGAAAGCTTCTTTGTTTACAATCAAAGCAAAGTGTGCAAAAACCAAAAATTTCATTCGCTTGCCAATAGACGTGCGAAGTGACAAAAAATAAGTTACAAAAACAGGCCCTTATTCTTAATCGTCGTAAAATTCTAAGACGATTTAGCCATGTCCGTCTGTGGTAATCACGCTACAGTCCACAATAATAAAGCTAGGTTGAACAAATTTGGTACAAATACTTCTTATAGTTTCAGGTTGTTTGGGATTGCAAATGGGCGATATCGGTCCATATTTTGATATAGCTCCCATATATATCATATAACTTGTTGTTATTCCTACTGTTCTCATCTACTATATGTTTCCTACTGTTCTCATCTACTATTTTTTTGTGTGTTTTCGGTCTTATTTTATTTAGGTTTGAGTTATTTTGTAGGTTTGAGTTTTCATGCTATCCATGGTGGAGGGTATATAAGATTCGGCATGGACGAACTTCACGCTTTTACTTGTTCTATTCTAATACGATGATGTAGGATATCATATGGTCAGCTCCGCCTGACTTTTGCCATTCCATTCTCGTTGTCGATCGGAAATAATGTGATATAAAGCATTTTCCATTTCAACTTCTGGGGAAAATGCTTTGAATGAAATAAATGTTGGCACTTTTGATTGACAATTTAGGAATAGTACTCAATAATAAAAACACCAAAAACTGAACACAACAGAGAAAAAACAGTATTGCTAAGATAACAATAGTCTATTTCCGGCCTTAATACGACAAAATCCAAGCTGACGTTGAATTTTCCATACAATCAAATTTTCGCAGTGGATTGTTGCCAAACCCAAAGACCTAAATTGTTTATGACAACATGTTGCTGTTGTTGTTTCTGTTGTCTTAATGTTTTGATCGCATAAATCAAACATTTTGCAATGTAAACAAATTTCATTACTTCGAAAATTTTATGTTTTTCTTTCGTTCGTTTTTTTGTTTCTTGTTGCCTCAAATGACAGCGATTAGTCGCAAAACCAAAGACTGGCAAAAAAATGCGAGTATTGGAGAATTTCATAAAATTTATTTTCAATTATAATTTGATGTCGAAGTTGTTGCTGCCATCATAATCTCATGTTTTTGTTGCAGTGTATATGTGAGTGTGTGTGTTTTTTTTCTTATCGTAATTTGCTAAAAGTTGCTGTTGTGGCTGCTATAATTACATGATCATTTGATATCTGTTACATGTTTAACTGCTTGTTTTTTTCTTTTTAATGTTTATTATATTTGTTGTCGTTTCATTTTTTTTTTTTTCATTGAACACTTTAAACATTGAAGCAAACAACACCAAAGTGAGGTTTTTTGTGTGAGTTGCGATCATTTAACAAATGGTTTTAAATTACTCTTTAGTTAAATGGATTATTAGCAATAAAAATAACAATGAAATAACTTAACAATAGCGCAGAAGTGATAAATAATTGCTTTGATCATAGTGACATACCAACTTTATGTACCGACTTGCATGTAGATTAAATTGTTTTTTTTTATCTATAAAATGTGTTTACACAAACAATTTTTTCTTCGCAGCATTATTATTTATAGGTATAAACACTTTAGCCGTGATCACTTGAGATTGTCACCAAATGCAAAGTCGATAATAGACTGATTTCAATATGTCTTTGTTTCCATCATCCAAGGATATTAACAAAATCAAGGTAAGTTGTTCATGGACATTGGTAAGCATTTATTATTTATTGAATTTTTTAAAGTTATTTTATTTCTTAATTGAGAAAAAAAAACAAATTATTCATATTTCATCTTTGGTATCACCCATAACAATATCTTGTTATGAAGAAGCGATCCTGCTGAAAAGTAGCAGTTTGTATTTTATTTCACCCCAAAAATATTCTTGGAAAATATGTACCAAAAAAGCTCAAACTGAATGCGTATATAAAAATGTGGACCGATTTGAATACTGTACACCAAATCCTGGTAGCAGTTTATGTTTTATTGTACATACATAAATCTTAGGAAACATGGGCCAAATCGGTCCATTGCTAACTTCATCTCGTTCTGGAAGGCACATTATGCAACGACTCTGGTAGAAAATTGTCAGCTTGAATTGTACCCGTATCATTAACCTATGCTATTTTATCCTATTTACTATAGTTTGACCGATTAATCGTCTTCGGCCAAAATCTAACTGAAATTTGATGCTTTCAAATTATGATTTACATATAAACCATTTAAGTACAATTTTGAAATGATTTATTGAGTGTGATAAATATATTCCAGAATAAGCTAAATGACATACATACATTTTAAGCATCTCGTGATGTTCCATGTGTTTTAGTGGTTCTAAATAGAAGATAGAAAACATTTGGTCTTCAGCTTTGGCCGAATTTTAGGAATTTGGCCCATGTTCTGCTTCGGGGAAAAAAGAGACTTCTGTCGAACTCTGTATGGGATGGGGTCATTGGCATAGTGTGCATTTGTTTGGAGCACCTTAATGGAAAAGAAATAGATAGTTTATTATACTACACAGGAAATAATTCTTCCACTTCTTAACCAGAAACCGGTTGCGACAAAACTTGGAACATTTGTAAAAGTTGATATTGGGGCACTCTATACCGTACGAAATTCTATAATTGTCGGATATGAACTATGGCTTCTGTAGCGCTCAGATGCCAAATCATATTGAACATATATATCGGCGCTGTATATATGTAAATCTGAACCGATATTGTTCATGTACATTGATACAGATGTTAACTGGTTAAATGAGAGAATATCGGATAGAAAGTATAGCTCATATAGAGGATATGAGTTAAATTGAAGGTACATATACATATATGGGAACCATATCTGAATCTGAACCGACTTTCCCAATATGTAATCGGATTCATCCAAGTCCCAAGAAAGACATGCATCGAAAATCTATGCACGATCGATATATATATATATATATATCGTCCATGTACCAAGAAACACATATGTGCCAGATTTCTTAAAGATCCAAAAAAAGAGCCAAAAAAATGTGTTCCAAATTTCAATACGATCATGCAATAATTACGACCTTTACTTTAATTCAATGCGACACTCAGAAAGTGATTCTAGGTCGATCGGTATAATAAACGATGGGTTTATCTCATCTCCTTTTGGGTGTTACAAGCAAATGTACAAAGTTATATGTAATACCCTGAACCACAGTGTGGTGTAGGATATAACAATTTATAACAATTTGCAATGAATTTATATTAAATAAATGATATTTTGTCAATTTTTTGCGAAAAAAGCATGTATACGGAGTTGTAGAAAAGGCCAATTATAGAAAATTTAACATATTTATATTCATCTTAAAGAAAACATCCTGACGATATTTTTTTTGAAGAAAAACTGGTTAACATTTCTCATGCTGCATTTTCTCCAATCGCGAAGGTAGAATATTAACGCTCTTATCATTTTTATTCAGTTTCTGAGCGCCCCAGTAGGTGAGTTGGTAGCGTACTCGCCTATGAGTTTGGGGGTCGTGGGTTCGATTCCCAGCAGAGGCTCTGGTCTGTCGCTGCAAACATTTAGCCATATGGTCTTTGTAACCCGGCATTTCCCTGGACCTTTAAATTAGAATATAAATTTACTTTGTATTGTAATTCAAATAAATAAATAAATAAATAAAAATATTCAGTTTCTAATATGTATTTTGTAAATATCAGAAAAGTGTTTTTCTGATTTGACAACTAAATTTGCTATATGATGAAGAAATTAATAAGAATTATACTAAGATTAAAGGTATAGCCATTTAAAGAATGGATGGACGTAGCCCAAAATGCATAATTTACAGAAACTAATTTTCAACAAACTTATCGCTCATAGCTTTTGGAAGCTTTAAAGAACTTTGCATTTTTAAATTCTATACATTCCAATTTTCGATTATATTCAGCAGAATTTGGTACTTATCCGTCAACTCACTCAAAAGGTATGCACAAACCCAAAAATGGAATTCCATAGACGTTTAAATATTTCATCATGATCATGAACCAAAAATATTTTCAAAAAGGTAGTGTCCGTAAATTTGCTGTATTACAAAGCGCGATCTACCAAAATGTTTTTTCTGATTCTGGTGGACGTCAAAATAGGACGCATTCTAAATATAAAATATTTCAAATCACTGCTGAAGAAAGTGAAATTATTCGCATATGCAAAAAATATATTGCAATATTTTCCATATGGTCATTTGGTAATAAAAGTTCATGATATATTTAGATTTTAGGAAGTATTTCAAACCTAAATGCAAAAATTTCAGTCGAATCCGTTGAATATTTCCAGAGAAAATTGCAGTTTTCTAAACACACTCGGAAAAATTTAATGGGTCATATCTCGCGAAAAAATTAAAATGTTTCTAAACGGTTCAAATTGATTTATTTTTTTCAAATTCTCAACTAGATTATTAACAAATTTCAAAAAAATCTTAACCTTTCAAAAAAATTTTTACACACTTGTTTTATTTTTACCCATGTACTTATTTGTATGTTTTTTTTATGTCGGGTATTGTAAAATATGCGACAACAACCATTTTTATCAAAGAAGCGTTGATTTGATTTAGAAATTTAATAATATTTCGAGTAAAAAATAGATCTCGTCCTATATACAAGGAATGTTCAAAAAATATTGTGTATTTTTTCAAAAAGTATTTATTTATTCATGAATATCTATTTTGTCCCCTTCAAAGTAATTCCCCTCGTATATAATACACTTCTGCCAACGTTTTTTCCAATCCTCGAAGCACTTCAAAAAATATAAATTTTTTGTGATCTTGTTCAGCTCCTCCTTCGATGCCGTCGTTATCTCCTCAATCGTGGCGTAGCGTCGTCCTTTCATTGGCCTTTTCAGTTTTGGGAACAAAAAATAGTCACAGGGGGCTAGGTCAGGGGAATACTGGTGGCTGCGGCACCATTACTGTGTTGATGTGTGTGCAGGGGCGTTATCATGGTGCTAAAGCGACCCGACTCATGCCCAAATCATTGGTAAAAATCGAATGGCACGAGCCAATCGATATGTTTAGATCCTCAGCAACTTCTCTAATGGTAATTCCTCGATTGGCCAATATTATTTTATTCACTTTATCAATGTTTTCGTCTGTTGTTGACGTGTTCGGGCGTCCGGCTCGCTGTTCGTCCTTCGCATCTTCTCGGCCCTCTAAGAACATTTTGTACCACCGATAAACGTTGCTTTGGTCCAAGGTAGCTTCACCATATGCCACAGTCAACATTCGGAATGCGTGAGCGCACTTTATTTTGTTTTTCAAACAAAATTTGATGCAGATTCTTTGATCCATTTTCTGAAAGAGATAAAAATCGAAGACAAGTTAAAACACATCCAAGCACAACAGCTGTCAAAAATTACTCTAAACATTCAAAATGGCCGACCTTGTCAGCATAAGTAAGGGACATGATTACCAACATAACGCTACAAAAATATATTTTTCGTATATATACATATATATATATGATATATATATCGTCATCAGAATTATTAACTATGAAAAAGGAAATAATTTGTTGTAAGGCCCTTTGAATTTCGTTAATAAACTCGCCATTTTTGATAGTAGGTCGCTAAAAATTTCTCAGGATGTGTATTGTATCGAAATCCATCAAAAACTGAATTTTCATTTTTCTTGTTGTTACACCCTTTTTCGTGTCTGATGTCGATATTCGTATTAAAATCATTATTGGCAAGGAGTTACCAAAATGACAATAAAAACTACTTACGTAGCTTTTTGTTAACTCTTTGGATGATTGTATAGTATACTTTACCTCCAATATCATGTCCATGCAAAAATAATCTGATGGGTGGCTAAATGGTAAGTCGTTTTCCTTTTTAATTTGACTTTCCTGCAAGGTTACCTTGTAATGCGTGTATTTGCTGGGTTATTAAACTTCTAAATCAAATCAATATTTCTTTTATAAAATTTAATTTATTAATTTGAATGTTAATAAATTTCTATTCAAATAAACGTTTCTTTAAAAAATTTTTGTTCTTGGATATTTTACAATACCCGTCCTAATTAACTTACAAATAAATAAATATGTCAATACCAGTAAGTCATTGTTTGTTGACTAAAGGTAATGCAGAGGGTAATGACATATACTTACCAAGTTTTTTATGGGTACATTCCGAGCACAAAATATGTCTAGTCGTAGTTAATTATATGTGATATATAAATGGTTATGAAACTCATTACTGGTAATATGTTATTCAACCTCTTAATGATAAAAAAAACTACGTATATGTTTGATATTCGTAAGCGTGGGGGTAGTAGTTATTTGTTAACTCTTTGTATGCTTGCATGAAAATACTTTCCCATGTAAAAATAATCTGAAGGGTGGCTAAATGGTTGGTCATTATTTCTTTTGAATTTCACTTACCCGCCAGTTTACCTGGTAATGAGAGTTTTTGCTGGGAGCTAACATAAACCATGAAAAGTCATGGAAAATTGGAAATTTCGAATTCCACGATTTTATATTCCATACATATTCCAAACGAATACATTTCTCATTGTGTCATTGAATGAAAGAGAATTTATACAGGGTTTTCCAGCAAGAGGTGTTATTTTAAATCACCCGGTATTTCGGTAGCTGTCACCTTTGATGCTTTTATTCTTTGACATTTGACAAGTAGAAACTACGCCATAACTAACCAGTAAGAAAAGGCAGAAAGTCGGGCGGGACCGACTATATAATACCCTACACCTCCCTAACAATGCGATAAGGGTCATTGCGATAACAATTTGGAATAATTGGTAAATGGGTTAGATATGTCTAATTCTGAACCGATAATTGCTAAATTAAGCAATATTCGTTCCTAAATTGAGAAACATCGTTCTGGAGAATTTTGTAATGATCGCAAGTAAAGTACAACTTCTATAGCGCTTTGTAACCAAATCAGGAGGAACATATATATGGAGGTTATAACTATATTAATCAGAATCGATTTTCCCTGAATACTCATTCATGTAAAATAGAAACCTCTTTCTGTCGAATTTCGTACTGATCGAATATAAAATACAGTCTCTACAGCGATTAGATGTCAAATCGGGGCTAACATATATATGTTAAATCTGAACCGATTTTCTCCGAATTTGGCAGTATTCCTTCATGTAATAAGGAACCTCTTTCTGCCGAATTTTGCTGTGATCGGATATAAAATACAGTTTCTACAGCGCTTACATGTTAGATCGGGGGTAACATATATATGGGGGCTATATCTAAATCTGAACCGATTTCCCCCAAATCTTGTACTGTCTCTAAGTGTATCACGAGACTACTCTCTGTCAATTTTTGTACAAATCGGTTTAAAAATGTTGCTTATACAGTGCATATATGCAAAATCGGAGGTACATATATATGGGAGCTATATGTAAATCTGAACCGATTTTAACCAATTTCAATAGGGATCGTCCTTGGGCCTTAAGAAAGATATGTTCAGATCGGACTATAATTGCGACTTGTACTTTGATTACAAGAATACATCTACAGACAGACGGACACAGCTAAATCGACTCAGAAAGTGATTACAAGTCGATCGGTATAATAAACAATGGGTCTATCTCTTCTCCTTTTGGATGTTACAAACAAATGCACAAAGTCATAATACCCTGTACCACAGTGTGGTGTAGGGTACAAAAATGGAACGATACACGATTCAACAACGCATTGAAATTATTCAAATTCACTACAAAATGGTGAAAATCTTGCAGTCACAGTTCGCAAAACTAAAGCATTTCTGTGTCGTCGTGAAGCACAGAAATTGGTGGAAAAATTCGTACTGTTGGGACAAGTTAGTGATGTGAAGAATAAAACCTGTTCACGTCGCTCAAGAACAACTGAGAATATTGCTGCTGTAGCCCAAAGTGTTGAAGAAAACCCAGGTTTGTCCATTCCTCGTCGTTCTTTAGAATTGGGCATTCCACAAACGTCATTACACCGCATCTTGCATAAAGACTTGGGTCTTAAGTCTTATAAAGTTCAGTTAACATAAGAACTCAAGCCGGCCGATCATCAACAACGTCGTGTCTTTGCTGATTGGGTCCTTGAAATGCATGAGACTGATCCGGAATTCCATCGAAAAATCATCTTGACTGATGAGGCCCATTTCCACCTCGGTGGCTACGTCAACATGCAAAATTTTCGCATCTGGGGCTAGGAAAACCCAAGAGTTATTGTTGAGAAGCCTCTACATCCTCAACGTGTGACTGTTTGGTGCGGTTTATGGTCCGGCGGGGTCATTGGACCTTACTTTTTCGAAAATAAGGTTGAATCAACAGTTACGGTGAATGGATTGCGCTTTCGAGAGATGATTAATGATTTTTTATGGTCGTAGTTGGATGGTATTGATCTGGACAACGTTTACTTTCAACAAGACGGCACTACGCGCTACGAAACCATTGCTCTGTTACGGGAAAAGTTTCCGGACCGTGTGATCTCTCGAAGAGGTGATCACAATTAGCCACCGAGATCTTGTGATTAAGGTCTACGCCAACAGCCCAGCGTCGATTCAAGACCTCAAAGATAGAATTCGTGAGGCTATCGAGGACATAGGGCATCCACTTTGCGATTTGGTTATGGAAAATTTCATGAAAAGGAAATGGTCCTGTAAGCGTGGACGTTTTCATTATTAACGGCATACCTTCCTCTTTATTATGAAATAAACATCCGATCATCTCAAAATATTGCATTTTTCTTTGAATACCAAAATAATACCTCTTGTTGGAAAACCCTTTAGTTTGACCTTTTAAAACAAAAAAAAAAAACAAGTAAGAAAGTTCAGTCGGGTAAACCGACATTTAAATCCCCTCATCATCAGTCCCAAAAAGATATTGGTAAATTTAGTAATTTTTTTGTTTTGATTAAATTATTATCAATTTAAATAGCTTTTAATAACTTTAAAGTATGTACTAGTAGTAACGGTATAAGCTGTTAACTTTTGACGCAAAATGGTACTTTTGTGTGGGAGGTACCAAAAGGGGCGTGCCAATAACGTCCGATTTTATCTGGACTCTAGGTGCTATAAAAGCATTACACTGTACAAAATTTCAAGTATTTGTATTAACTGATATTAAAGCTATAAGCTTTTGATGCGAAAAGGTAGTAGAAGGAGTGGACCAATTTGGCCTTCGAACTTAGCCGGAGATAGAAAAAAATATTACCGCATACCGAAGTTGAAGTCAATCGGGCAATCCTTTCGAGAGTTATCGTGCGCACCAGCCAGCAGTCGGATATACAGACAAACAGACGGCCGGACGGACATTGCTCAAATGACTTAAAATGACCCAAATCGAATTTTCGCCAAAAGTACTTTGGGTCCTGTGTCACTCTTTCGATGTGTTACACTTTTGGCTCGTAGCAAACGATATATACCCTACTCTCTAAGGTGAAGGGGATTATTAACGCTGCCTACGTCTGAGAGACGTATGCATTTATTAATGCTTTGCTTGTTGTTGATTTTATTTTGTATTTTGGGTGTCTTTAATAAATAAAAGTTTCTAAGAAAATGTATTTAAATAATAAGGAAATGTATAATGAATCCATATGAGTACAAAAAAGTTATAAAATATTTATAAAAATGCCTTCACCATAACGAAAAACTATGATACGTCCCAGATACGTATGGTTATCTTTTCTGTAACTTACAATAGGGTTATCAAAGCAGGGTTAAGCACCTGAATTGATACTTTTCCACAATATTCAAGGATTATTTTGACCTTCTGGCACCACAAGGACATTTTATTCCACTGTTTTGTAGCAGAGCTTTTCAAAAGTATTAATATCTTCAAAATATAGGAATCGGTTAAAAAGATATAATATATATAAAAATTTCTGAGATGGATAACTTTGGAACTATGTACGACAAAAACTTTAACGAATTTCAATAATCACTATATGTGCTTAAATTATATTCCTTGACATACAATTAATATTCACAGTTCAATAGCAGGAATTGCTCAGATGTCGTTTTAGAATGTTAAACATTAAAATTAAATGACAAAAATTTAGAAAATTCTTTAAAACTGACTGACTTTGATAGCAAACGAAAAAAAAAACTAAATAAGTCCACCAACTAATAAGACAACATTCATGGCATAATAACTCTGGAGGCTCTGTATGGCCAATTCATTCTGTCATGCATACCACCAAACTGCGATACAGGCAAACTCAAGTTTATTGGAAACGTTGGACTCACTGCCTCGGCACGAATGAGAGACATGAACATCTTCTGGTTTGTTATAATTTAAGTTGTACAGTGTAATTGTTGCCATAAATGTATATATCGTTTAATGGTCTACAAATGCACAACAACACCAATGGCAATGGCAAACAATAAGACAGGGACACGTTCTACTCCTTTGCTCTGGCTTTATTAGGTTCTTTAGCCAAAAACAAGAAAAACTATAGTAAGTAAGCAACAATCGACCACACGCACGCATTGTTTCCACTTTAATCAGACGGCGGCCCTACAGCTAGATGGTTTAGTTGCTTGGACATTAGAGCAACCTCTAATGTCCAAAATGAAAGTAAATGGACATAAGATGGACTAGACTGGACTGGACAACTCAGTGAAAGAAACAAAACTTATGAAAAACGCCCCAAGGACCAACCATAACACGATGTCTCGATGATATGACCAAATGACTTGTTGGGCAAGGCTTAAGACTTCCAAAAGAAAATATGAAGGGGAGGAAGGTTGGGAAGGGTGGGAGTAGACCATTTCAAAAGAGGTGTACACTTAAGTGAATAACTAAGTGTTTTTTATTTTTTGTTTTTTTTTTTTTTACTCCACAACTTCTCAAACACGAATGTTCACAAACCTCCTTGTCTCGTGAATGTGGAACCATATCATAAGCAAAGAAATACCACACTTGAGATGAGCTGTATAAAACTGAACATTTCAAATTGAATTTGAAATTATGGCAATAATTTCATAAAACCATATAAATGTGAAACACTTTTTAGAACATGTTCTTAAATGTTGTTTTGATGGGTTGTTTTCTTTGGCAAAAAAAAGTATGAACACTTTGCTGGAAGCATTAGTGAGGAGTTGGGAGGGTTGAGGAAGAATATTGTTGTGTCATTAAACGGTATCCACAAAATAAAGTCGAAGGGAATTGTGATCAGTGCCCGGATTTAACGCCCATGGACATAAGAACAAGTTTTTTGGGCGTTATTACCACCCCAGGAACGGTCATAACGCCCAATACTGTTTTTATCAGAATATAGTAAACAATCGATCTCGATAATATATATATTTTTTTGATTTTTTCCGAAAAACTATATACATATACACATATGTATTTCTGCAAACTGTTTTAAACTGTTTTATAAACCTAAAGGATATTTTAAACCAAATGGTGCAGTTGTCAGAGCGGGCATGTCGGAGTGAGGTGGGGGCAACAGCTATAAAATCCATTTCATTCAATTTTATTCGTTTAGGAGGAGTCATTAAAACGTTGTAGTGGTAAAATTAATTACTTGTAGTTACAGACAACAAAACACGCGGTGACCGCTAAACTTGATGTCAGCGGCATTTGCTCATGTTCTTGTTCGTTCTTGTTGCACAACACAACACTTCGCGGTGCGACCCCTACCCACTGTCTTGAAGACTGAAACTAAACCGCCAAACAAAAGTCTAAAAGTTAAAATTTATACCCCATCAAGGGAAAACTTTTATAAACCCACACATACACAGATACACTTGTAAAGGCCACACTTGGTCCGATTTTGGATTTTGTGTTATTTCGCGGGGGATTCCATTACGCTGTAGAGCACAGTGGCTCCGAAATGATGTACAGCGGACAAAATCGTAACTTAAACCAGTAAGGAAAGACAGAAAGTCGGGCGGGGTCAACTATACGAGTATAATACCCTACACGTCCCTAACAATGCTAAATGTACGTTCTATTTAATGCACAAAATAACTGTTTATTTTATTTATTCATTATGGAAATATTTGCAATTTACTTTGAGAGCAGAAAAATAACGTTCGATTGTTCAATGTTCCGACATCGGCTTTATTTCGTTCTTTCTTGAATAAATACCTACATACACATATTTACGGTCTTTAGCATTGTTTTTGTCAAAGTAATAAATTCGTAAACGGGCATAAACTCCACTACTCTGAATGTCACATTTTATGACCCTTTTTGTTAAGCTGAGTATAGACGATTGCCAGATCGGTAAACGTTATCAACCCTGTTGAAGTGCTGCAAATATACGGGCAATGTCAGATTGTTAGGCAAAGGTGAATTGACAGTTCAGACGATTGCAATAAAACATTACAATTTCGTATATTTACAATATATTTTGTAAATATTTATATGCAGGATTGCCAATAAAAATACATTATAGACAGTGTTGCAAATAAAATGATTTTCTGGCAATGGCGCCGTTGTCACATGCATAAACTTCGAACATATAACAATCAGTAAATTATCTCGCAATGACTTTCTGCTAACGTTGCAAAACAAAAATTGTATGTTCACACGGTTGCAAATTCACAGGGTTGCATTTTTCCGCCATTTTTCTGGCAATGTTGTCCGATCTGCAGATCGTCTGTACGTACCTTTATCAATACGCGTAACTACGCACACACTCACATTTTGTAATCTAACCCTTTTTGTCTCAACGTCGTAACTATGATCCAATCGATGTTCCCAGACAATTTATTTTCGACTACCTGTGACACACACTGCCGACAAACAGCCGCCGAAACTGTTGCTATTAATGAAGAATTAAAATTGTCCACTCGCGCAAGCGCACACAACCTTTATCTACCACCGCTTAACAAAAACTGATTCCAAATATTTCAAACAAACTTCATTGTAACTCTCACTATTATTCTCAATTTGTGACCAAAACGAGTCTAAATTGTCCTCTCGCAGATAAAAACGATCTCTTAATTTTAAAGATAACTAATCGTTAATTCAAAAATTCCAAAAAACTAGACTGAAAATTAAGGATTTATTGTCTTTAAAAACATGACATGAGAATTTCTACAATTTTAAGGAAAAAATCTTATAAACTATTAACAAATCTTACAAACTATTAAAATTTATACTTCAGTTAATAGCAGCTGTACTACAATCAATTATTATTTCTTTAATTTTATGACGTAACGTTAAAGTCAACATGACATAGTGTTATGGACATCGTATCATAGAAGCAAGGAATTTTACTTTAAACTAATAAAAATTTCTTTGAAAGTAAATTTCTCAAAAAGTAAATTTTCTTAAATTTAAAGAAATTTTTTTTCAAACAAAGACAGATTTAATCTATGATTTAAGGGCAAACTTGTTTTTAATTTCATGTCAAATTTTTTTTCATTGTAATAAGAAAACTCTCTGCCGTATTTCGTACTTATCGGATATTAAATACGGTCTCTACAGCGCTTACATGTCAAATCGGGTGTAACATATATATGGGGACTATATCAAAATCTGAACGGATTTTCTCCAAATTTGGCAGTGTTCATTCACGCAATAAGAAAACTCTCTCTGCCAAGTTTCGTATTGTTTTGATATAAAATACAGTTTATACAGGGCTTACATGTCAAATCGGGTCTAAATCTGAACCAATTTTGACCAATTTCAATAGGGATCGTCCTGGGGTCAAAAAAGAGCACTGTGCTAAATTTCATCACAATCGGACTATAAATACGACCTGCACTTTGATCACAAGAATACATGGATAGACAGACAGACGGACATGGCTAAATCGACTTTATACCCTATACCACAGTGTGGTTTAGGCTATAAAAAACTAATACAATTTAATATTAGATATATTTTGCAAATCACACAAAAATTGAATATGGCTTCTAAATTATCTAACCAAATTAAAAAATCCGCTATTCCAATCCGGTTAGTGCAGGAAAATTGGGTATATAGTTAATGTAAATTAGAACCGATATTCTTCGAACTCAACTGATTCTACATCTCAGTTCTTAGATCTGGAAACTCCTATCTTTCAAATATATCGATAGATCGCTTAAAAAGTAGAAATAATATCAGATCTACTAAAATATTAAACAAATAACTTGACAATCTCCCAAAACATTTGTACATAAATGCATAATTGAACAACCCGAAAGCTGAGAATATACTTCAGTCGGTGTTCTGAGTGAATGAAATTTTCTTACATGTCTTACCCTCCGCCATTGAGTGAGGGTATACATGGTAAATCCAAGGTCTATTAACAAATTTTCAAATTTTGTTAAAATGTTCGATATCAGCGATGGGCAAAAGCACTACCCGGGGTTTTTCCTCTCACGTGTACATGAGCACACACATGGAATGAGAGTTCACTATCAAACGGTTAATAGAAAATATAAAGAATTTAATAAAGGGTATGGAATAATCTATACGAGTATGCAGTACTTTTATTGAAAAATTTGGATTGATTACTTTACATAGCATATTAAATATGTATGTGGCTAATCATAACATATTTAAAGTTCGATTTCTTTATGTACGCGTATAATAACCCCAAATCTACTTAATGCTGTTCGTTGTCCACTTTATTTATTATCTTACCCAACAAATATATGTTAGGAAAATGTAAATACCATTTCTCACAGTGCATAAAGAGAGTGTTAACACTTCTCACAAATACATAAACATTTTGCAGAAGTATTGTGTGCCCATCGCTGTTCTATATAAGGATTTAGTTCCTAAATTCCTAACGTGTAAAGAAATATATTTTAGATAGGCAACTTTAAAGGTCTTGGGTAGGAAAGCTTATCTGTTACTCTAATCTTTCCTACACAAGACCTATGGAAAAAAAGAAAAATATGTTAGCGAGCAAAATGTAAATGGAATATGGGCAAATCCTGCGTGACGAACGCTACATTACAAAATATAACAATTTTTTGGTCTTTCAAAAGAGATACCTTCAACTTATACATAGTGTTTAGTGGGATATGAGTGTTCTTTCGAATGCCATAAAAAAATTTTTTGTAACAGGTATAAGTTGCGAACAATTTATCACAAATTATTGTGATAAACGCTACAAAAAATGGAAGTATCTTTGGACGTTAAGGTACGTTTTCGTAATTTTTAGCAAATTTGCATAATAAAGCACACAAAATCAAATACCTATAAGAAAGATGAATGTAAGAGAATTCTAAAAAAGATTATTTGCAGCCAAAAAATTTTGTAGTTTTTTTTATCAAAAACCGTGAACTCTATGTGACGCACGCTATATTTTTTTTCAGTCAAACTTTTTATAGGAGAAATTATGTTTATATTAACAAATCAAATTTCATTATTTTTAATAATATTTTGTAAAACATTTTTTTTTATATTTATAAATGTACTTATGAATGAATATCTGTTTATGGGTTTAATGTTATGGGTTTTCTATGCTAGTGCTACAAATAATGATAAAAACACATTAAAAAAGTTATTTTTTCTAATAAAATTAAGAGATATGATGTGAGGAAGTATTTTTTAATACTTTTTGTATTAATGGACACCCACAAATATTTTTTAACATCTAGTCTCATATTCCATTAATTAAACTAAAGTTGGATCAATTTTAAAATTTTTTGGTTGGTGGGCTGTTTCTGGGATTTGCCCATATAACAACATTTTATATTAAAAACAAGTAAGAAGGTTCAGTCGGGTAAACAGACTTATGCATCCGGTCACCTTGAGTCCCTTTGTTTTAATTAAATTATTATCAATTTAAATTGCATTTAATAACTGAAACGTATCAGCATTAAAGTTAAGAGCTGTTTAAATTTGGAACAAAATAGTCCATTTGTGTGGGAGGTACCAAAAGAGGCGTGCCAATAACGGTCACTTTTCTCTGGACTCTAGATACAATAAAAGCATTATTACACCATACAAAATTTCAAGTATTTATATTCTCTGGTGTAAAAGTTAAAATGTGTTAACTTTTGTTACCAAAAGGTCCATTTGTGTGGGAGGTACCAATAGGGGCGTGCTAATAACGCCCATTGTTCCCTGGGCTCTAGGTACACTGATAGAAAAACCGTTCGTCACCATGACGAATCAGTTTCGTCAATATATCTTCGTACTGGTGACGAAAAGTTTCGTACATGCGATGTTTTTGTACGTCAATAGAACGAACACGATCATCAAGTCATGTTTTTAGTGATTTCGAAATTCGTCGAGAAAACGATAAGGTTTCATTCCCACGACGAAAAGATTTATTTGGCCATTTTGCTGAAAATATGATCAAACGAAGCAATCAAATTATAGTTTCTGCTTAAATGTACTGTTCTATATGCGTTCTGATTACCTTAGTTAAATAATTTGTTGTAAAAGTTCAATTTAAAAAATCTAATAATTAATGACGAACACCGTTCGTCAATATGATTATCCATTCATCATGAGAACGATCGACTTTTTCCCCCTTTACGGCAACGTCAACTCCTACAGCAAACCAAAGTTAGACATGCGACGTTGTTATGTTCGCACACGTGTGTGTTCCACGCAGCACCGATTGGTTCCAACAAACCGCAGTGGCACGGCGTAACTGATGTTTGTTTAACAAAACATCAAACACATGCATACTCGTACATGCAGCTCGACAAGCTGTATAAGTGTGAAACATTTGTGCTAGTGGTCTGTTGGCAAATACATTACTTGATGTGAATGTTTTTGATTTAAAATAGCAGAAGTAATGAATACTTCTCGTTTGTTTGATTTCAGCCTTACCTGATAAGAACTTCGTCTCGAAACGAATATTCACAACTGAAATAGCAATGCAGTCAAATAATTTTATTTTCCATACTATTTTAAATGGTTTCAACTAGAAGAACATTTATTGGAATTTTTAAAATTTAACTAGTCGTGGACATGAATTCGTCGAGGTGATGAATGGGATTCGTCTTGATATTGAATGGGATTCGTCGTGGTGACGAATGGAATTCGTCGTGGTGATGAATGGAGTTCAGTATGAATGGGGTATGAATGGGGTTCGTCATGATGATGAATGGGGTTCGTCATGATGATGAATCGATCATCCTGAGGACGAAAGTTTTTGGAAACAGAAATTCGTCATGGTGACGAACAAATTCATCAAGAGGATTATTCTGTACGTTAGCTGACTTTTGACGAAAAAATAATCGTGATGATGTACAATTTCGTCGTCATGACGAAGCTTTTTCTATCAGTGTACTATAAAAGCATTGCACTGGTATTAAATTTATAAGCTGGTAACTTTTGGTACAAAATGGTCCATTTGTGTGGGAGGTATCAAAAGGGGTATTCGTTTCCAAATATATTTGGAAACGAATTTTTTAAATATTATACATTTTTTTCTCGTAACAGATAAATTTTATTTTAAACTCAAGATATTTTGTTTGGAACGCATATATTAATATATATTAGAACATTATATATTTGCAAACTGACCTTCAAAAATAAAATATGTGTTTACACACAAACATTGTAATTGTTTAAGAAGTTTCCAAATATATTTTATTTAAAACTTTGATGAGAAAAATCGTACGTTTGCGACCGGTACATAAGCCAAATAGAAAAATCCAAACGAGATAATTTATTGTGTAACTACTCGATAGAAAGCTACATTAATCCTCTTTTTAAAAAAAAAGCTATAGAATATTCCGTTATACCTCGCAGATTTTTGCATTTTACTAGATTCAGCCAAAGTTGACTTATATTTCGCGTACGTTCATGACCACATGTTTATTGCTATCATTATGAAAACTAAAACTCGATGAATCCCATCTTTTGCACTTAACATAGATCTACCAATATACTATCGAATCACCAAAAAAATGCGGCGACAATTTTTGTTTTCTATATTTTTTGTACATCAAAAGCGTACGAACGTAGGTTCGCGACCCGCGGAAATGCCCATATTATTATCCCCTCACCTTAGAGAGGACGGTATATATCATTTGCTACGAGCGAAAAGTGTAACACATTGAAGGAGTTACCTAAGACCCAAAGTATGTTTGGTTGAAATTCGATTTGGGTCATTTTAGGTCGTTTGAGCAATGTCCGTCCGTCTGTGTGCTGGCTGGCGCGCACGTTAACTGTCGTAAGGATTAACCGATTGGCTTCAAATTTGGCATGCGGTAATATTTTGTTCTATCTCCGGCTAAGTTTGAGGATGGGCCACATTGGTCCCCTCCGTCTAGTACCAGTGACTACAAATACATGAAATTTTGTACGGTGTAATGCTTTTATAGTATCTAGAGTCCAGAGAAAAGTGGCCGTTATTGGCACGCCCCTTTTAATACCTGTCCAAATTGACCATTTTGTACCAAAAGTAAACAGCTCTTAACTTTATTACCAGTACATTAGGGCGGGTCGATTTAAAAATCACCCATTGCTCAGTCAAAATCGTATTCTAGGGATCAAAATAAGAAACTTTGCCGAAGGAACCATACCTCTAAAACGAATTCTGATGTCCCGGAAAAAATCCCACTTTGACATATTTAGAGTGCTCCAATCGAATCCAAATGTATAGAACCCCCGGGGGGTTCCCGGGGGTATGCCACTGGCATGGGTGGGTCGGGCCTCCAAAGTTAGTGGGGGTCGGTCATACATTTGGACTCGATTGGAGCACTCTAAATGGGTCAAAGTGGGATTTTTCAAAATTTGCCCCTACCCAAAAGATCGACCTAAATTCCGGGACATCAGAATTCGTTTTAGAGGTGGTTCCTTTGGCAAAGTTTCTTATTTTGATCCCTAGAATACGATTTTCACTGAGCAATAGCCTCCCTACAAATCGACCCGGCCTACAGTACATACTTTAATAACTTTAAATGCAATTTAATAACACACCTGGAGACGACTAATTGAATCGGAAGCAGCGATCCTTAACCTAAGCTGGAATGAAATTAAATACTGTGCATTAAATAGAGTAAATTGGAAATCCATTGTTACGGCCCTATGCTCCTCACAGGAGTAAAAGGAATAAATATAAATAGATAATAATTTAATCAAAACAAAAAAATAAATAAATTTACGAATATTTTTTGGGACTCAAGGTGAAGGGATTCATAATTCTTTCTTGCTTGTTCTTTTCGGAGTTACGGTGCAGATTATCTTACAAAAGTGGAAGTACATAAATAAGTTAGATGATTTTTTCCGACAGAAATGGAATTTTCCCAAAAATAATATGTTTCCAGCTAATATACTACAGAATCGATTTTTTTCTTAGAGTGTATACCAAAATGTGAACCTTCTAATTAATAAATTAATAGATTTGAAGAAAAAAATCAGTAATTGAATAAAAATAAAATATAAAATCTATAGCGAATTTTTATAGAACCAACAAAAATATACATTTGGTTGATGTAATAATTACATTAATTGAAAAAATATTTTGATTAATTTAACGTATATTTTGCTTCAGTTCAATGAAATTATGTCATTATTTAAATGTAAAACGTGCATAAAGTTAATTACGTTTGTCGTATTTTCAACGTACATTTTGCTTCGAATTGATGACAAAATAACATAATAACTTGAAGTAAATTTTTCATAAAAAGAAGGAATTATTTACTTAAATTGAAAAAACTGGGCGTTAAATAAATGTAGTACTCGTATGCCAAATATTTAAGGGATTTTAATTTGAAATTTATATGTGCAGAAACAGAAGAACATTTTCCAAAATTGTCAAATCTACCTTAGTATTTCGTCCAAAAATATTATAAATATTGATTCCCCAAAAATCCCGATGCTTTTTTGAGAATTGTGAGAGTCTGGTGCATATTTTGAGTTAATTTGAAAAAAATCGAATGGGAATCAATTATTTTAAAGATTAGCAAAAACATATTGACCTAAGTAGAAATGAAGCAAAATTAAAAAAAAAATTAAAAGTGAGGTTTCTCGAAAGCATGATTTTTAAGTTAGGCGGTTATTGCTTGTGACCACAGATATATATTTTCATCTATGATAATCGATTCTGAACCACTGTCCAGCGGCTGCTATTCATTCAATTCCTTTTTTTTCTGGCCGAATGCAGTATTCTTTCTGGCCAAAACTAGAGGCCGGCTATTGTTAGTGTAGATGTTGCGAGTGGATTTCTTTTCGCTCGCTTAGTTTTAATATTCATTAATTGTGTTTTGCAAATACTCGTACAACTCTACGGCTATAATATTTATAAGGTTTGCGTGATTTGGTGCCTTAAAACGGCGTTTCATTCTTTTCAAATTGGCTCCTTTTAACCCGCGCGAGTCGATCCAACTTTGGTGTACGTATTTGAATCGCGTTTCTTGAGCTGAGTTTCGTTTTTCTGCAGTTTTGTTTGACTCTGTGTCTCTGCTGTGCTCAAATACCAAAAATTGTTTTGGTTTCTCGCAAAAAAAAACATTCTATTTAAATGCAAAATATTTTTATTGCTTTTAATTTGTTGTTTCGTTTCATGTGTAAAAATGTTTATGCATTTATGGCGATTGTTTTAATTTAACAAGATTTTTACATTTAACAAAAATGAAAATGGAAATGGGAATGCGGGTTTTTTTAGTTCTCAAGCGAAGAATTGAGAAATTTATTGAAATCACTTTAACGGAGGAATACTCAGACATATTTAAATATAGAGCTGCATCAATTTGCTTTGCATGAAGATACTGCGGGAAGCACTAAGTTAAATATTTAACTGTGGAAAAAATAGACTCCGCGACCAAATGAAAAAAAAACTTCATAAAATATTATTATTTATATGTTTCATATATAGAATAAAAATAATATTTAAAGGGTGTTGTGATAATTTATAAATAAAACAAGTAAGAAAGTTTCAGTCGGGTAAACCGACTAAGGTATAACCTCACTTTGTGAGTAATGTAATATTGAATATTACACAAATTATTCTGTAAATTTTTGTGGGAGGTACCAGAAGGGGTTAAAGAAATACACCTATATTTCGCTGAACAGTAGATACTTTAAATACATTGCACTGTGCCGAATTGTAACCGTTTATATGGACTGGTATATTAACGTTAAGATATTAAATTGTGGTATAATTTGGCCATTTTGTGTGGGAGGTACCAAAAGGGGCGCGGTAATTACTCCCATTTTTCACTGGACTGTAGGCACTATAAACGCCCCTTTTGGTACCTCCCCATTTGTGTGGGAGGTACCAAAAGGGGCGTGGCAATTTCGTACCAAAAGGGGCGCGGCAATTACTCCCATTTTTCACTGGACTGTAGGCACTATAAACGCCCCTTTTGGTACCTCCCCATTTGTTTGGGAGGTACCAAAAGGGGCGTGGCAATTTCGCCCATTTTCCTCGAGTTGATAGCGAATAACAAACTAATACTATGTGTGGAATTTCAGAAGATTCGAATACGTATAATAGCAGTTATTAAAGAATCAATATTTCACAACATTCTAACCCTTTGTGGGGGAGGTACCAGAAGGAGTGGACCAATATGGCCCATCTTCGAACTTAGCTGGAGATTGAAAAAAATATTACCACATACGAAATTTGAAGTCAATCGGTTACTCCTTTCGAGAGTTATCGTGCGCACCAGCCAGCAGACAGACAGACGGAGGGACATTGCTCATTTGACTTAAAATGACCCAAAACGGATTTCCGCCGAACATTCTTAAGGGCCTTAGGTCACTCCTTCGATGTGTTACACTTTTTTCCGTAGCAAATGATATATACCCTCGTCACACTAAAGTGAGGGTATAAAAAAAATCAAAGAAACTTTGGGACTAAAAAAATCTATAGCCCAAGACAATTTTTGGAAATAGTAAATAACACAGTGCAACAACCAAAATGGGAATGGGATGAAACCAATTGCAAATGAAAGTTGACATTATCCATACCAAAACCTTTAATGTTTTTTTCAGTTCAGTGCGAGATTTTTTTTACACGCATTTGAAGTTGGTGATTTTAGAACGCTGTCTTACAAGAAAAGATAATTGCATATTTGATAAACTAATACTTATTATACCCTCCATCATAGGATGGGGGTGTATTCATTTTGTCACTCCGTTTGTAACACCTCTAAATATTGTTCTGAGACCCCATAAAGTATATATATTCTGAATCGTGGTAAAATTCTAAGACGATTTAGCCATGCCCGTCTGTCCGCCTGTCGTTGATCAAATTTGGTGTAAATATTTCTTATAGTTGCAGGTTATAAAATTTTAAATTTTTTTCTGGTAATAGTAAATCCGTTCGATCCACCATTTGACACCGGCCCCCATTTAAATGAAAAATGTTCTAAAGTATACATGAAAAATGGGAGATTTTTTATATGACAACCAGTAAGGAATAGCTTAAGTTGGGGGAGCCGTCTATATAATACCCAACTCGACCCTATCGGAGCAGAATAAGAAGAAATATTCTCAAGCTTAATCGTTGTTGTTTTCCTGTCCAAAAAAATGTATTTTAAAGAGCTTAGATTCAAAATTAAGATATAAGAATATACCGCATCTATATATAAACCTTAATCAATTTTCTTCAAATTTGTCAACGTTCTTTATTGGTTCAAAAAACTAAATTGTAAAACGATATGTTCAAAAACGTGCATTATATAGCCCACAGATGCAAAATCGGAATTTATGTACATATACACATACACACAACCGATGTTTCACAAATTCGTAAATGTTTATTATCGACGGGAACATGTATCCTGTATAAAATTTCGTAAATATTTGATCAAATGAGATGTACATATATGGATAACAAAAAGGTAATTTTTCAGGAGAGGCGGTCGAAGTTTTACGAAATGTTTAAATTTGTATCGAATTCCTTTATAATGCAAACCGAACGACCTGTGCTGTTTTCTTCATATCTTCTGATTGTGTTGCCAGATATTTAGAATTTAAAAATGAAATGCCCCTGAAACATGCTTTGTCGACTCAGCACTGTCTGGAATGATGGTATTGATATGGGGGATTTAATGTGGATTTAAAGTGAGTGACAACAAATTTACTCCTGTTTTTGGTAATTTCGAAATTCGTTTATATTTGGTGCTTAATTGTAGGCTCTATGAAATAAACCCCAATGAAATAACACCCAAAAATAAAGTGAAATAAAACTCAAAAAAATCATACATTTTGGGATTTATTTCATCGTGAAATAAATCCCAAAATCTTGGGTTTTATTTCATTTTTTGGAAATTGTTTCATTATACCCTACACCACACTGTTGTACAGGGTATTATGACTTTGTGTATTTATTTGTAACACCCAACAGGAGAAGAGATAGACCCATTGTTTATTATACCGATCGACTTGTAATCACTTTCTGGGTCGATTTAACTATGTCCGTCTGTCTGTCTATGCATGTATTCTTGTAATCAAAGTACAGGTCGCAATTATGGTCCGATCTCAACGAAACTTTGCACATATCTTTATTTAGGCCCAAGGACGATCCCCATTAAAATCGGTTCAGATTTACATATAACCTCCATATATATGTTCCTCCTGATTTTGGTTACCAAGCGCTATAGAAGTTTTACTTTACTTCCGATCATCACAAAATTCTCCAGAAAGATGTTTCTCAATTTAGGAACGAATATTGCTTAATTTAACGATTATCGGTTCAGAATTAGATATATCCACATATATACATATGTTCTTACTCAATTACCAATTATTCCAAATTATAATCGCAATGACCCTTATCGCATTGTTAGGGAGTTGTAGGGTATTATATAGTCGGCCCCGCCCGACTTTCTGCCTTTCCTTACTGGTTTTTTTCTTGGGATTTATTTCGTTCCTGTAAAACACACAAAAAAGGTCCAATGAAATAATTCCCTAATAAAAAAAATTGGGACTTGTGTCATTTCTTAAAAATTTTGGTATTTATTTATTTTTTTTTTTGGTAGTTATTTCATTATTTAAATATTGAAGGAAGTATGTATTTGAAACTATTAGTGTAAAAGAAGAAATAGCATGTTGATCAGAAAACATTATACAGGGTCGCCCAAAATGACCAACGGGGTTTGAGTTCATTATAACTTTTTATTTAAGACATAAATATTAATTTATTTTATCCATGTATATATACTGGGTGGCCTAAAATGACCGAAGTGGTTTGAAATCCTTATAACATTTTTATTTCTTGTTAGTATTAATTAAGAAAGACTTGTGGAATTTAAAATGGAACAGAACACAATTGAACAACGTTAAAAAATAAAAAATACAATAATAAATAAATAAAAAAATATTCTCCATTAATATACTGTATTTATAAAAATAGTTATGTCTTAAATACAAATTAATACTTATTTTAACACCATGCAATTGCAAATGAAAAGCGCGCAGGTATTAGTCATTGGTATGCTATTGGGAATGGTGTAATGAGACGCAGGAAAAATTGATTTCAAAATCTTACTTTGTATGAAGGATAATATATTTGCTGTCAAGCGCCGAAGGTAAAAAAAATTATTTGAAAATCGCGCGCGCGATCTCATCCAACATCGTCTTGTACAATTTTCAAATATTGTTTTTGCCTACAAGACTTTATTTGAGATAATTATATAGTATGCTTTAATTATTTCAATGATTTAGGATATGCTGTGATCAGCAAAGGCTGAAAAGAAATGATCAGATGTTTTCTATCCTTTTGGTATATTTCACAAAAATACTAACATTTATAATTTATTTCCCTGTCAAGTAAACAATCGGTTTACTTGACAGATATCTTCTTATCTGTAAAGTGTTTATATTTTAATGCGAAGTTTACAAATGAATTAAACATATGCAATTTAACTTGCTATATGCATTAATAGTAATTTAGTAAAATTGTCACCATATGGAATTCGAACTCTATTGCAGAAATGAGACATCCGGTCTCTAACAAGAGAAATTTAACTTTGTATATACATATAAAGTCTAGACTCCACAATGTCTGACAAATTAAAACAAAGTAAAGTGCAATTCGACCTCGAATTCATCTGCATTTTATACAATCGATAATTACTACTCGGGCAAAGAGCTGCAATACACTTTGAATTTTAATAAACACATGTAAGTGAATATGTACGTGTGTATATCCACGTGCCCACATGCATACACATATAATGCATTTAATAAGTATGCAAAATGTGCCAATGTGGCAACATTGTCACCGCCCGAGTATTAAATCGAGAAAGTCTGTGTTCAGTTCTAGGGTGGGGTTTATGTATAATTTATGAACTTAAATTATTTCACAGTCGTCGTCGCTGCTGCTGCTGATGACGACGATGAAGACCACGCACGCGTTATGGGCGGGGGGTACGGGGGCATTGGATAACGGGAGTCTTTGCCTGCGGCCGACTGACTGATGGCGCTCGGAGTAAAGTGGGGAGCTCCAGTAATTGTGTCAGTGCAATAAAGCAAATTGCAAACAATTAAAACCACGAGCCTTATTATAATGTGAAATTATTGCTTTAACACATTGGAAACAACATGTTTAATGACAATTTAATTAAAAATTATTGAAACAAGAACGGGACAAGTTCATGGTGGAATTGCATTGCATTAGTAAATGGATTGAGTAGTTCGCGTTGAATGACTAATGTTTTTAATCAAAAAAAAAACATGTAAGAAAGTTTCAATCGGGTAAACCGACTAAGGTATACATATCCTCACTTTGTGAGTAATGTAATATTGAATATTACTCGAATTATTCTGTCAATTTGTGTGGGAGGTACCAGAAGGGGTTTATCAAATACACCTATTTTTCGCTGAACATTAGATACATTAAATTCATTGCACTGTGCCGAATTATAAGCATTTATGTGCACTGGTAAAAACGTTATGAGATATTAAATTGTGGTATGATTTGGGCATTTTGTGTGGGAGGTACAAAAAGGGGCGTGGCGTTAACGCCCATTTTTCACAGGGCTATAGACACTATAAAAACATTACACTGTACAAAATTTCAAGTATTTTTATACACTGGTTTTAATGTTATAACCTGTTAACTTTTGGTGCAAAAAGGTACCTTTGTGTGGGAGGTACCAAAAAGGGCGTGGCAACAACGCCAATTTTTCCCTTGACTGTTGGCAATATAAAAGCATAATACTGTACAAAATTTAAAATTTTTTATACACTGTTATTAATGTTATAAGCTGTTAACTTTTGGTGCAAAACGGTGCATTTGTGTGTACCTCCCAAAAGGGACGTGGCAACTTCGCCCATTTTTCTCGAGTTGATAGCGACTAATAAGCTAATACTATGTGTGGAATTTCAGAAGATTCGAATAAGTAGTACAGCAGTTATTAAAGAATACATATTTCACAACATTTTAACCCTTTGTGGGGGAGGTACTAGAAGGAGTGGACCAATATGGCCCATCTTCGAACTTAGCCGGAGATAGAAAAAACTATTACCACATACCAAATTTGAAGTCAATCGGTTACTCCTTTCGAGAGTTATCGTGCGCACCAGCCAGCAGACAGACGGACATTGCTCATTCGACTTAAAATGACCCAAAACGGTTTTCCTCCGAACATACTTGGGGTCTTAGGTCACTCCTTCGATGTGTTACACTTTTTTCCGTAGCAAATGATATATACCCTCGTCACAGTAAAGTGAGGGTATAAAAAAAGAAATAAAGTGCATCTGCTGGACTAAGTATTTCTAAACTATGTTGTATTTTGGAATTGAATGAAATGTAAGTTTTTCTTGTTCCTCCCAAACCAATGGTTTAAATTTTGAGAAGTATTAAAAACCTTACATACTCGTTTATGCATCGGTTCGAGAAAACTAGGCATATTTATACCCTCACTTTAGTGTGACGAGGGTATATATCATTTGCTACGGAAAAAAGTGTAACACGTCGAAGGAGTGACCTAAGACCCCAAGTATGTTTGGAGGAAATCCGTTTTGGGTCATTTTAAGTCGAATGAGCAATGTCCGTCCGTCTGTCTGTCTGTCTGTCTGTCTGTGTGTCTGCTGGCTGGTGCGCACGATAACTCTCGAAAGGAGTAACCGATTGACCTCAAATTTGGTATGTGGTAATATTTTTCTATCTCCGGCTAAGTTCGAAGATGGGCCATATTGGTCCACTCCTTCTAGTACCTCCCCCACAAAGGGTTAAAATGTTGTGAAATATTGATTCTTTAATAACTGCTATACTACTTATTCGAATCTTTTGAAATTCGACACATAGTATTAGCTTATTAGTCGTTATCAACTCGAGAAAAATGGGCGAAGTCGCCACGCCCCTTTTGGTACCTCCCACACAAAGGAACCTTTTTGCACCAAAAGTTAACAGCTTATAACATTAAAACCAGTGTATAAAAATACTTGAAATTTTGTACAGTGTAATGTTTTTATAGTGTCTATAGCCCTGTGAAAAATGGGCGTTATTGCCACGCCCCTCTTTGTACCTCCCACAAAAAATGCCCAAATCATACCACAATTTAATGTCTCATAACGTTTATACCAGTGCACATAAATGCTTATAAGTCGGCACAGTGCAATGAATTTAAAGTATCTAATGTTCAGCAAAAAAAATGTGTATTTGATAAACCCCTTCTGGTACCTCCCACACAAATTGACAGAATAATTCGAGTAATATTCAATATTACATTACTCACAAAGTGAGGGTATACCTTAGTCGGTTTACCCGACTGAAACTTTCTTACTTGTTATACCCTGACTTTAGTAGAGGAGGGAGTGACCTATGAGCTTCAGAAGCGCAGCGTTGAGGACTACAGCGACTGAATCTCAGCAAGTCCTACTCCATTCACTGCCCATTGATATTGTGGCGAGAGAAGTTACGACGACTGAAATTCTTTCGGTCAGAACAAACAATTGCTTACGCGAAATAAGTTTCTGTCACAACAAACGAAATTTCAGTTCCGGCAAACAAGAATTGTAGTTGTCTAATATTTCGTTTCGCAGAAACCAATTTTTTCTTTGTGGGTATCGTTTCTATGTATGTCCTGATGAGGTTAAAATATCTACTCGCACTAGAGGGGGAAATACTGTCTAAGTTAGTGGCAGTTCTGACGGATACTGCCTGATCGGTGAACAAGCGAAGATGTTGGGAATTGAGTCCAATGGCTTCTGTAGAATCTGTGGAATGCGGATGTATAGGAGAGCATTGGGCACCAGCTTTGCTACTGTTCTGCATTAGGAAGAAGACGTATGAATATATTGGCGACGGCCTTTCTACGAGGTTTGACAGATCTTTTCGGTGCCTACACACAGAATACAGTTTGGTTGCTGTACAATTGGGAGGTTTTCTGAAATGTGGATTGTAGTTATTTTTCAGAACTCCCAAATTGTATAAAACAGTTGGAGGTTTCCAGGAAATAGAACACAAAAAAAAGGAAAGAGTATCACTTTCTGTTGTTAGGTTAGAGATTTATTGAGTACGTTGCAGCCCACCCTTCAGTTGTTACAGCACAAGTGAAGTTATGCAGTAGAGAAAGAAAGCGACAGAGATTAGATTCAGTGAAAAACAAGAGATTCAGCAGAACAGTAATTGGAATTAGATCTAAAAATGGTAGTTCTTCATATAATGAGCGAAAGCTTTCTGCTTGGGATGTTCATTATATGAAGAGCTGCCATATTGCATTATAATTAGTGAAGGAAATCAATGGTAACTTAAGTCGTTATAATTCAATTCAGTATAATTCAATTAATATTTAAACTTAGATTCTAAATTGTTGTTGAACTCGCTTCAACATGCCGCCGCCCTTCACGCAAAGAAAAAATTCGTTACTCCCAAACGAAAAATTAGACAAACGAATTTCGTTTGTGGTGTATGTTTGTCACAAACGATTTATGTTTATCCCAAAACCCAAAGAAACGTTAATAGCAAACGGTTAGTGGACTTATCGTAAATGATTTATATTTATTACAAACCCTGTGAAACGTTTAGTGCAAACGGTTATTGTGTTTGTCACAAGCAATGCCTGTTTATCCCAAACCCTGTAAAACGTGTGTTGCAAACAATCATTACGTTTGTCACAAGCAATGTCAGTTTAACAATAAATAAGAAAACGATTGTCACAAAAGAATAATTTGATTGAATTATGCTATTTAATATGTTTTGTAATATTATGTTTATAATCAAAAATGTCACCTCTGCTACTATTTGGCTGCTATCTTCTAATTGAGTTGTAGACAAACTGTAAAAAAGAAAGCATGTATGTTAGAACATATTAAAAATGTAGTAGTCCATTGTAGGGATCAAAGCGAGATGTTATCTTACCATATATCAAACTTTTTAGTCAAAAGTGAATTTTATAGGTCAATATTCTGACCCAAATGCTGACAATTCAAAAGTTTACACGTCCATAAATAGAATACTAAACAACATCAGAAAATAACATGAAAAACTTCCAGTGAAAATATCAGCAGTTTCCAGAAGTATCCAGTTGTATTGTGCCTGAATAAATTTATTTCGCAATTACCATTAGCAGCTTCAGTACCTAAACGTGTGATGATTGAGTGTTAATGATTTTAGTTTGCTTATTCACAATTTAAGGCGTGTGGAAAAATAACCAGTTAGTCGTTAACAAAAGCAATAGATGGTCTCAGTTTCTGTTAAAATCTATTGTTTTTGTTATTCCGGCTTTCCACAAAGTATTCAATATTTTCATGCAGTGCTCGATCCATTTTTTTGCTAATAACAATCTGGTTATTTTCCCACATGTCTTCACTTCATTTACCTATAACATTAAGTTGGAGTCCGCAGTATATTTGCGAGATATCGCACCTCCGATAATTTAGATTCTTTGAATAAAATCATTTTAAGTTAACTGATAAAAACATTTTTAATTTTGCCACACACGCGCACAAATACCGAACACCACAAGCGCCAGCACAAAACTAAAGGCACACCAGCATACGACTCTACGCATGCTGAGTACGATTGCAAATGTTATGAAATTGTATTACAGTGCGGAGGGAGGGATGCAGATAACTACATAAATATCCACCACCGTCTGTTAATAAAGCAACACGGACAAACATGTATGCAACGTTGCAACGTTTCTTTTTGTGTTTTGTACACGCACATCTCCATCTTTTTGCAGAAACACTGCAACGTCGCTTTTTGTGTTGTATACACACACATCTGCATCTTTTGAGTTCTGTACACACACATCTATACATATTATTCCGTCATATAAGTAATAATAAAGTTATAAAACCGCACTCTCACAAAATGAAAACAAGTTTAGCTCTTTGTTCTCTCAACTCTCTTTAATATATTCAATCATGTTTAAATACAATATGGTTCCGTAAACGTTTTTCGTTTACCATAAAATAAATTACGAAAATTTTGGAATGAAAGAATGTTCGTTTACAGTAAGAGAAACTACGTTTACGATAAACTTTTGCATTCACCGCAAAAATTTCAACCGTTACGGGAAAAGTAGAGCATTTGAGACAAAGAAAAATGTTTGCCATAAACGACGCCCAAACGTTTTTTTCTTTGCGTGTTGCAGGATTGCAACGTCAATATTGGCACGCACCGGATATGGCCCAGCCGAAGATTGTGCTCTGGGCGATGGGCATGTTTGAGGAGGTTTGGATAAGCCCAGCTCGCAGAATCCGAGGATCGTTGGCTATCATGATTTCTATGTTTGATGGCTGGAAAAAATGTGGGTCAGCGAGCTCATCAAGATGATGATGATGTAGATTGTTTGCAGTTTTTTTCTTTTGTCGATTCAGGTAGAGTGATATTTAGTTGCTGCCTCACTATCCCTGTAATTTGTATTTCGGCTGATGTATCATGGTATGACTGAAGGTTGATGGTGCAATATTCGTTGTCCTCCTTTTTGTAGTTTGTAAATGCAGCCTTTCAACTAATCCTTTCAAAATTATGGTATAAGCCGCACCCGAGTTTATGATTAATCTACTCTTTTCTGGTCCTTTTAGGGTCAAAATTCGAACTA